>CM066035.1:612007299-612607299 GCA_033557465.1 Ichthyophis bannanicus | reverse complement strand
AGGAAACAGGAGGTAAGGAGGACAGAATATTTAAAGACCAAACTAGTTGAGAACTTACTTGTAGAGCAAACTGTATATAAAATCCTGACCACAAGTAAATCTGTGAAAATAACAGGTAAAGGAGTGAATCCTACAGTGGGGAATACCAATAAGCCATACAGAACTCAAATTTTATTTATTTATTTATTTACATCTCTTATATACCGCACTATTTGCGATCAGCGCGGTTTACATAGAACAAACAATATCCGACAATAAACAAGAGTCCAGGGATAGTGTTCCACGACATCAGTTATCTCCATCTCGGCATTGCAGATGCCCTGCATATTGAGGGAGTGGTAGGCCTTCCAGTTCTGGTATGCAGCCTTGTGGCATGATGGGTGGAGGACCACATGCATGCAATCAATGGCACCCAGCACAGATAGGAACGCTGCAGGTGCATGGAACTGCTGCATGACCTACTTCTGCTGGTACTGGGTGTGCGGAAAGGTGATGTAGTATGCACAACACCTCACAAAGGCATTCAGGAACTCACTTATACAGCAAGACACAGATGTCTGGCTAAGGCCTGCTACCATTGTCAGCACTGGTTGGAAGGTGCCTGCTCCAAAAAATGCCAGGGCCATGAGCACCTTCACATGTATGAGAACCACATCTCCCCTGGTTGTCACCGGTGCCAGGTCCGTCTGCAGCACCAGGCACAGGTCATGTATTGCAGCACGGTTGAACCTGTAGTGAGCCACACAGAGTTCATTGCTGAGGCCCAGCACAGCCTTAGAATCCTGGGAATGAGTGAAGTCTCCTGGCCCTCTGGCATTTATGTTCCACTTGTGCCAGTAGGGCCATGCAGATGTGATCTCTTATGACATCATGGGGTCTGACACCACAGCAACATGCACCTGTGGGAGGTGGGAAAAGGTCAGGTCAGGTGCATTGTGTGGGGGTCTACATGTGGGCAACAGGGGCCTCATGGAGCTATAGTGTATGTGGGGTGAGATGGGGTACACTCACCCCACATACACTGGTCATGTATGCCCCTGGTGCATTCATGTCGGCTTCACAGGTGAGATGAGGGTGGTGATGGCTGCGTGCCATCTGGGGTGCAGGTGGTATTGACTGGACAGTGGGTTGGGAGCAGTCCAGGTGAAGTTGTGGATGTCTCTGCATGGAGCCCCTGTGGGTTGCAGTGACCAATGCAGGACACACAGTCTCATCAAGGGCACCTCAGTACAGGGTGGTAGATGCAGGTGGTTGACAGGCTGATCATTGGCCTTCATTCATGCGGACAAGTGGTGGGCCTGCTACTCTCCCAACATGTCCATCATAGGGGGGTTGCGTGTGGTAGGAGGTATGGGAGAGGTGATTCTGGACCTCTATGATATCTTTGCACTGTTGCCAGGCCTGCAGCTTTGCAGGGTCACCTGGGGTGGGTGACAGTCGATGGATATGATGGGGTTGAGCCCTGGGTTCCCCTGCAGAGGTTCACAGTGCTGAAGGAGTGGTTGCTGCCTGGTATAGTCAACCAGTGGGGGTGGGAGGATTATGGATGCGTCCCTCTGAGGGGGACACCGGGACTGTGGTGCCTGATACGGCAGGGATGGTCTGATGACCCATGTGGTCCATCACTACTGCCATGCTGCTGTGTTTTGCTACATGGTACAGCAGGTGTGGTAAGGTGGCAACAGTGGCCTATGCCTGCCATTGCCATCAGCTGGTTGGGGCCTTTGCTCCCTCCCCCCTCTCACTTTCCCTCAATGGCTTGCTTAATCCCTATCTCTTCCCCTGCAGCTCACACACCTAGCAATGCAGCTACCATGGCTCTGCCATACTGTGTACAACAGGCATAGGTGGCACCTACCTCGTCGGTGGCAACTGGAATGTGGATTCACAAGTATGCTCTCAGGGTTATGGATATCGCTGTCACGAAATCTGTAGCACCATCACCAATGGATCTTACTGTTGAAAGTGTGCAGGCCAAGACGTGACCATCCAAGTTGCACGTATATGTGGCAGCGTACATGCAGATGCATGGCATATTCCAAGCATCTGTATGTCTATATCTCTTGATGTCCAACCAGCATAAAACGTTCATTGTCACACAGACATGCCCCCGCAGTTTGGATGTGTACTGGTGCGGGCAATTCCGCTTTTGCAATGTATTTGTGTCTGCCTCTGCTTTTGCGATGGCCCCCCTGGAAGTCTGCATGGAAGCACAACTTCAGCCAGGGTGAATTGACCCTCCTCTTAGAGGCCATTCTCATTGACTTTGAAGGCCTGATGGGCACAGAGGAGTGCAAGCTCAGTGCCTATGAGTGACAGTGGCGGTGACTGGCCATCTGTCGGCAGGTGAACGCCATCTACCACAACAACAGGGACATTGAGGACATGAAGTAGAAGTGGCGGCAGGTCCACCAGGAAGTGTGTGCAAAGGCAAGCAGTGTAGGTCCTGATGGTCAGGGGGTGTGCTGAGTGATCTGGAGAAGCGGGTACTGGTGACCGTCGACTCTGCTACACTGGAAGGTATCAGGGATCTAGACACCTCAAGGCTGCCACGGGACCAGGGTATGTGCATGATCTGCCTCATCCACACCCTCAGTGGCCAGTGTCCGTGTCCTATGTCATGGGGTACAGGGCTCCCTTCACTGCCCACCTACCTCTCACATGTCCACCCTCAGGGTGGGCATGGGGCACACATGGGCATGTTGTACTGCCACATTTCCCTCTATGTCTTCGTGGAGCACTGTGGTTCTGGATCTGCACTGTGATGCATGCTTGATCTCTGCTGTGCCCACACATCTGCACTGTTTTGTTCCCCTGTCTGTTCGCCTGCACATCTGCACATGTGTGTGTGCATGCAGCTGGTTTGCTGACCAGTGCCTTTCCCAACAGGTGCAGTTCAAGTTGTGAGACTCAACACTGCTCCCATACCAGCAAGGCTGCAAGCTGCTCTGCCACTGCCCGTCACTTGATCTTGCTGCACCCTCTGTGGCACCAGAGCAGGTGAGGGAATCACTTCCAGGGGGCCCCACTGACATGATGCCAGGGCCAGCTGCCACAATGTGGACAGACGATGATGCCTCGGAGGTGGAGGAAGACGAGCTTGTACCATCGCCAGAACCACCAGCACCCCAGGGAGGGCCTATTCGTAGGGAACGGACACATCACCACACATATGCGCTGCTTGTGCAGTATGCCCAGCGCTTGCTCAGACATCAGGTGGCACATGTGAAGCACATGAGTGCAAAGATTGGGCTCCTTCACAGGAGTGTCTCACTCCAGGAGAAGTAGATGGCACTCCAGGAGAGACAACTGGCCCTCCAGGGACAGCAACTGACTGCCACAGCCACCCTGGTTGCCTCCTTAGACCGACTGGGCACCCAGCTTTGGACTGTGATTGGCCAGCTGGCCAACTCTCAGGATGCACCTGGACCCATACCAACCCCCTGCCACTGCCAGAACTGAGTCACCACCTCCACAACCATCAACTGCTGCTGCGGCACCTGCATGTGCTTCTGTGCCTGCCACCATGCCTTTCGCCAGCAGGGTGTCAACATGCACCAGTGCATAGCAGGCATCAGCTAGGAGGGGGCATGGCTGGGGGTGACTCTAGGGTCCTGGGCCCCATGCTTTGGCATGTGGGGCCACCTATGGTGTTCCCACCACTCCATGAGGCAGGTGGGACAGCAGGGATAGCATCAGCAGCAGCAGCTCATCCTCAGAGACCACATCTACCTCCTGTTCAACATAGGCCCCAGCACAGGGGACAAGCAAGGTGAGGGCAGGGGAGGCCACGGGGTAAGCAAGGGGATGTGAGGGATGGCAGTAGTTGTTGTCTAGCAGCCAGGTCTGTCTACCAAGTGTGTTCGTGGGGTTGTGGTGGGTTGTGGTGGGTGGATGGGGGTGGTCTGCCATGGGCTGTGGGGGGCATGGGTGTGTGCTGTGGGCAGTGTGGTGTTCTGTGATGCTATATGTTGGGGTGGCATGTGTGGGGTGGCATAGTTCGGGTGGCCTGTGTGCATGGGGTGGGCACTATCTTTTGTATCACCACTGGCTCCACCTGAGTAAATGCATTACACTGTCATTAACCTGTCTCCTGTTGTTTTTTTGTTTACCCTTATTCTGTGTTTCTGGTAGTCTCAGTTGCATATGTAAGCTCCTACATTCACACATACATGCACATGGTCAGATATGACTTGGAGATCTACACAGGTGGACACGCCCCATTCCTGCCCCTCTTTTAGACATACAGGGTTCCACATCCAAGACGGCTGTATAGCCATGTCATTTTGATTGCAGAATACATGCTTGCACATCGCCAACTTCTGCACGTGTACATGGCACATCCAGGCACCTTATTCATGGTTCAGAATGACCCCCATAGGGTAAGAAAAGAAGTGGGAATTAAGTAAGCATGAGCACACATCACTTATGAGGCTTGTTCTACCTGCATGTTGAGGGAGTGAAAGGCCTTGTGATTTCTGTAGCTGCCTTCATTTCCCGCAAGTCAATTGATTGAAATGTGTGTGCAATCTATTGCTCTCAAAACGGATTGAAACTGAATAATTTCAAAATATTCTGTCATGTTTTCTCTGCCTGCTGTTCCTCTTCAGGGAAAGCAATATATTGATTGACTGTCCTGAGGAAAGCACTCAGAAACTGAACAATGTGAGCGGGGACTTAGTAAGAGGAATGTGTTCTGTGGGCAAAATGGAGAGTTGTTGTAGAGGAAGGATAGTAGGAAGGGAATGTCAAGAAAGAATTAGCTTTACATGTATTGAGAGCACATGCTCTTAGATGTGTATAAGGCTGGGGTCCACAACTAGGAGAATTAAGTAGAATGGCCACTGTGCAGGGGATAGTTAGGGAACTGGTTCTGAATCTTCAGTGGCTGTGGCAGTATCTGTCCTCTAGGAACACAGCTCTTCTTGGAGTGGCATCTATGTGCTATAAATGAATTCTATGTTCTATGTCCAAACAAAAAGCTGAATACACAGTATTTTTATTTAATGTACTCTCTGCACAACTGTTGACAAATTGAATTCAAGCAGAAACAGCCTCACCAAGAGAAAATTGGTTATATTATATCTTCTAAAGGGGTAATTTGAGATTAAATGATAAAAACTTTGCTAGAATAACATGTTCACTTATTTCTGAGCGTGTTTAAATTCAGTCAGTAGGTGCTGCCCAGAAGAGACATTCAGTTTTCCTTACCAATAGCCACAGTCATGTGCCATTCCCTATGTCCCAGGTGCTTCTTTGAAAATGTGTCCTGTTCTCTTGTCTTTCCCAAGCCTGTCTAAAACAGCAATATTTGTCTTCTTAAGGTATAGCACATATTACAGTATTTTCTTTTGTGTCTGTCAAAATACTTTTCCCAAAAGATGCATGAAAACAGCTGCCATTCTTGAAGAAGAGTTTGCAACAATAATAGACTGCTATTGTGCAGTCTGAACCCCCTTCTCTCAACGAATTCTTTGAATGTGTAGAGGACGTATGGGGCATGTGTTGAAAATGTGTGTGTGAGTGTGTATGGGGGAGCGAAAAAGAGTGTGGGGGGATTTATAGGGGCGAGTTGGTGACTTGGGTGTGTATTATTATTTAACAGGTCTCTTTATACCGCTTTATCATTTCAGTCAAAGTGGTTTACATTTTAACTTAAACTTGGCAATGTACAGTACATTAAACAGGGACAACCTGGATTTTTCTGAGGCAATGGAGGATTAAGTGATTTGCACAAGGTCACAAGGAGTGTTAATGGGAATCAAATACTGGTCTCTTGGTTCTCAAGCCAGTGCTCTAACCATTAGGCAGCATGGGATGTGTAACGAGTGTGATACTGATGATGGGTCTGTATGAAGGGCCATGTTTGTGGTTTTGTAGTGGGTGTGGGTTTCTATATGGGAAGTGTGCATGGGGTATGTGTGGAAAGTGTGTGTATGTGAGTGTAAGGGGATATGGATGGGTTATGCATGTAATGGTGTGGGTGAGGCTGTGTAGGAAAGAAGGCAGAATGTTGGGAGGGATAGGATAAGTGTGTGGAGGGCACTGTATGTCCTAATATGTTAGAATATATACGTATGTGGGACAGGGTGTGTGAGTGATGTTTATGATGGTGTATGTGTGTGTGTGTGTGTGTATGGGTGGGTGGGTGGGTGGAAATGTGAGGACATAAGTGCGTAGTGTGTGGGGAAGAGGTGTGTGTATATGAGGTATATGAGTGTAAGATGGGAATGTGGAGGGGACTTTGAAAGTGTGGGGGATGTAGCATTAATGATGCCTTCAGTTATTTTTCTGTCTCTGCTTGTGTTTTCAAGGTGGGAGGGGAACCTTGAAACTCTACATCTTCTTATAGTTTCTCATAGAAAGTATTTTTATGAAGGCTCAGTTCTCTGAAAATACAAATTCAATGTTTCTGGTTTCTTAGCTCATCTGAAATAGTCTTATTTGCATTCTATATGCCAAATCTGGTGATTTTCCATCTGTTTTGAAGAGTTATTATACCTACAAATGAACAGTCAAATTTCAATCCATTTCATATAATTCTTTCTAGTATTCCATTTTTGACAAGCATAAAAATGGGCCATTTTTTTACATTAGTTACTTATTCACTGTCTATGGTGCATTGGCTTGATGACTCAATGGCAAATGCTGCAAAACCATTATGGGGACGACATGGGTTTGATGACTGGGTTTCTGCTTCCCAGGCTGGCCAGGCATGGAGAGGCTGCAGAGACAATATTTGCCGCCCCTGGAGGAGAGATTCTCAGTCATTGCTTAATGGCAACACCAAGGGGTATGTTTACTAAACCGTCTTAATGTGTGCTCTGTGACGTTATCGTGCGATAAGGTACATTATCGCGCGATAATGGCGCTTTATCGGGCACAGAGATACTTTAGCGTGCGATAAGGCATGCACCGGCGCAAACGAGCGCTGAAGGCGGAGAAAGGCTCCCGGAGGGTGGAGGAAGGCTCCCCAGGGGCGGAGAGAAGGGGTCAATGGGTGGAGAGTGGGAGGGGAGAGGCTCCCCGCACACTAACGCTGTGAAATCCAAGGCTGAAAACTAACGCCAGTAAAACCCTGGCGTTAGAGCTGATTTAAAGGGAAGAGAAACCATTTTGTCAGCAATATACAGCAAAACCAGGGAAACCTACAAAAAAGTGATAAGTGTGATACATGTGCACAGAACAAAAGGCAAATAAACAGTGAAAATGAACAGAAGAAAATGGAAAAATAAAATAACCAAGCTGGGCAATAGTGACCTCAATGGGAAACATCAAAAACACTCCCAAGAAAGCACCAAAAAAAGGATATGAATTCTGGAAGGGTCCATGCTCCGTCCCCATACAAGGTGAATGAGCCCACAGTGAAATTGCGCTGTGCAGGGTTTTCCTCTCCATCGGACAGGTTTCCTATGGTGTGCACATGTGCGGCAACAGCAGGGCGGGCATGTCGGAATGGCCAACTGGACAGATGCTTGAAAATGGGATACAGAAGGCTGCAGGCGGCACATGCTGTGGTGCAGCTGGGGTACAGTGCGAACTAGGCAGATGCCTAGGTGGCACTTAGGAATGCTGAAACTGTACAGCAGCCAGACAGCAACTGATGAGAGCCCAACATGGGCATGAGTGTGTTTATCACAGTGTCACAGGGGATAGTACCCAGCATGTACCTCCAAGGGCACAGAACATTGGCAGGCGGTGTTGGGGGGGAAGCATGGATGTCTATGCAGGCACCCCCAGCCCAGAAAACACACCATAGGCAGCCACCTACCTGCACACTGGATGGCCTGGTACTGCGCACCACCAGTAGACGGGCATGTCAGCATGGTGGCAGAGGGGTACTGGTGGTGGAGGGGGGCAGTGGCAGCTGCCCAGAGCAGACCATGGCCTAGCCCTGTGTAGGTGGGTGCCATGCACTGCAACAGACAGGCCCTGCAGGACGAACAGTCATGGTATCACCAGGGAATACACTGTCTCTGTGGCAACACAGTGGTGCAGTGCACACAACCAATGTGTTCAGAGGCAGAAGGTCACAGGTTCAAGTCCCAGCTGTGGTTCCTGCCAACCCAGTCCCCATATTTTACCCACTACTAAAACGTGCTAATACAGACAGAACCTTTATTGCAGATGACGTAAACATGCCCAAAACACCTACATTTTACCCTATAGAGCACGCGCATTACCTAGAGCAGAGTCTCCCAAATGCAGTCCTGGAGGGCCAAACACCATTCAGGTTCCATGCTGCCTCTAATAAAGTTGCCTGTGCTGCATTTCTATGTGCCGCCCCCATGGTATGCAGATGTATCTCATGTATATTCATTAGGGACAGCATGAAAACCCGAACAGTGTTTGGCACACCAGGACTGGAGTTGGGAACCTCTGCCGTAAAGCTGCAGCCAACAGGGGCAGACACACCCACACCCACCGGCTCCATTATCCATTGCCTCCTGGAGAGGCAGGACATTGGGCCCTGTGTGCACCTCCCAATACTAGCACTTGCATACCTTAGCAATGCCACCCTAAACCTGGGAATACGGTACACAGCTATCAAAGGTTTGCTATGATTACTGGCAGATAGCAATTCCGAAGTTAAGTACAATTTTCTGATTGAGCTGCATCATGGCAACCTTTCTGATGTCTGTGGAGTGTGCTACAGGTCTTGTGTCTGACAGTGTTTACCACCCTGGGGAGTGACCCCAACAGTATTGCATACCATAGCCATGCCTGCACTGTGCCCAGGACTGGAGCGGTGGCCAGGGCTGCCAAACATCTCTATAGTTGTACAATGCTGGCATAGGTGTGGGAGTGTGTGTCTGTCTATCCAGTGTGTGGTGGCTGCAAACACCCTCCACAGCCCACACTGCCAGCACTATTGCCAGTATTGGCCTGCCAATGTGCATAATGAGGAGCAAGGTACCATGGGTATAGCCCAGACAGGGTGGCCTGGCCAGGATGCATCTGCACAGGGCATAGGGCAATGGCTGGGACATTGTAGTGCCCGGCCACCACCTGCACAGACAGGGTGGCCACCGCATGTCCTGCTGGGAGATCACTCTCACCCTGACTGAGCAGTGACCACGGCATGGTTAGGTTCCCCCATAGTGCTATATAATATTTCTCTCATGTGATATTTATGGGTTCCCAATTACTGACTTATCTGCTTGGTGTGTATGCTGACATCCCAGTTCT
The DNA here is from genome assembly GCA_033557465.1 of Ichthyophis bannanicus. Taxonomy (NCBI): domain Eukaryota; kingdom Metazoa; phylum Chordata; class Amphibia; order Gymnophiona; family Ichthyophiidae; genus Ichthyophis; species Ichthyophis bannanicus. The sequence continues at coordinate 612,598,110 of CM066035.1, read as the reverse complement.
GGGTGCATGCATCTCCTCCAGGAACATGCACTATGGACTAGCTAGCAGACTGTCTGCAGCTAGTATGTGTCTTGTTGGAGCACCTTGCAGGGTGCAGCAGCTGGAGGTTTGCTGCAGGAGAATATCAGATGGTGGTGGGGTGCAGCTGAGCATTTCCAGGCCTAATGTTTGTCTGCTATTGTTTATGGATGTGTATAGAGCTGCATTGACTGCCCTGTAGGGTGTCTGTTCCCCAGCAGGACTGGGGTTGATGGTCCCCTCTACTGTCACCATTGCAGGAAGGTAGAATGTGGATCTGTTGGTGGGAGACCCTGTTTCCCACCCTCAGCCCCAGAGAGTGGGTTGGGTGGTGGTACATAATCTGCTTATGCGTCCATAAGGCTAAACCTGACTGAGAAATACAGATGTACCCACTAGCACTGCTGGAAAGCTGCAGCATGGCCTATTTCTGCAATGGAAGGTGCTGTGGACCTGGTGCTGGGCGCCCCACCTCACCTTCAGGGTGAGCACAGTACCCGCACATTGTGACGGTGTGTAGCTACTCTGTGCCAGTAACACACATGGTCAGTTCCCCCTACCAGGCCGAGGTGCTGTGGGGGTGCATACCCCATCTTGTGATCATCTGTAGTCTGCTGATTTGCATGTGCAGTGCATCATGGGTATGGGTGGGTTAACCCTATCCTGGTGATCACAGCAGACTGGTTGTGTGGTGACGTGCAGTCCTTCTGCAGCCAGCCAGGGGGTTTGTTAGGAGCTGTAGCCCAGTGGTTACTTCACTGCCTCTGGAGCCAGAGATCATGGGTTCAATCCCATAGTGGGGTTATTTGATAGGGCTGTCTGAAGCATTGTCTATTTTAATGTACATTAGTGCTGCCAGCAAAAACACCCTCAGAGTACTGTAACCATAAGGTGCCTCAGAGAGCGCCCTATAAAGCGCCTTCTGAGGTACCTTATGGTTACCATCCATATAAGGTGTCCTATGGAGTGCCTTATAGGGTGCCCTATAGGGGACATTATAGGGTGCCGTGGCAGACAGTGCACTTTATAATGTGCCCTATGGAGTGCCTTATAGTGTGCCTTATGCAGCACCTTAGGTTACGGCATGTGAGTGTGTGTTTGCTGGCAGCAACAATTAAAATACAAATAAAATGCCTCAAGAAACAATAATTACATGTCAAAGCTGATGCCTCAGCCAGCCTTATGCATACTGGGGGATCAAACTCATGACCCCTGTATCATCAGTGAGTGTATTAACAATTGTGCTACACCTCTTTTTCTATGTTTTTATGTCTGGGCGCCTACTTAAGATTACCGCGTGTTAACGCGCTTAGTGGCGCTTCGCCGGATAATGTGCGCAGCAGCGCGCATTATCGTGCAATAATCCTGTTTTGCTACTTAAGACTGAAACGCCCACTCCTTTTATGGCAGCCTGCACACTATCACCGGGCGCACGCTAAGACGGTTTAGTAAACATACCCCTAAGTAGCCAAATTTTGAGTCCATGTTAGACAAGTTCTGGAGAGAATCCATGTTGGCCAAGAACTGTTGCTGCAAAAGTTGAACTAGATGGAGATTTATTATTAGAATTTAGCTCATGCTTTTCCAGGAGAAGATCAAGGTGAGTTACATTCAGGTACAGTACTATACATTATAAAAAAAACAGGTAGTTATGAACGAAAACTCATGGTACTGTAGTGCAATTGGTGCTAGTTCCACTTCAACTGGGAACTTAAGGAGCAGGGGGAAAATGCCAAGCCAAAAATCCCCCAGAGCTCTATTTCATCCTGTCATAGTTAAAAGATAAGGCTGAACTAGTTAGGGCTCATCAGCTTGGAGATGACAGAAATTGAAATAATCATGACTGTTGTGGAACAAATTAATAAGGATGTCATTTACCCTTCCAAATAATGCTAGGAGTGGGAGACACTCCATGAAGCTACATGGTAGCAGATTTAAAACAATTTTAGAAAAGTATCTGTCAATTAATTATTCATCTGTGGATTTTGTTGCCAAAGAATGTTTGATCAAGGTTAATTTTATGACCAGATTTAAAAAAAAATATTTGGACAAATCTCTGGGCTCAGGTCTATTCACGATTATTAGCCAGGCAGACATGGGAATCATCAACTCCTATCTATTGTATTTGTTCAATTATTTGGAAATGTATAAACCACTCATCCATCATTCTAGGGGTTCACAAAAAACAGAGGAAATAATTTTGAAACATATAAACAACAAACATACAACAAATAAATAAAATAAAATAAAATGTATTAAATGAAACAAACAAAAATAAAACAAATATAAATAACCTAGAGCAGAGGTTCCCAACTCCAGTCCTGGAGGGTCAAACACCATTCAGGCTTTTAGGCTGTCCCTAATGAATATGCATGAGATACATTTGAATACAATGGGGGAAGTGCATGCAAATGCATCTCATGCATATTTATTAGGGACAGCCTGAAAACCTGAATGGTGTTTGGCCCTCCAGGACTGGAGTTGGGAACCTCTGACCTAGAGGTATGTTTATAAAAATGTACTAAGCAATTAGTGTGGGATTTAGTGTGCACTGATTGTTAGCACAGATCAGTGCCAACAGTTACTAAGGGCTAAAACAGCCAGCACAGTGAAAATCCCACGCTAACTGCTTGATGCATTGTTAGGTAGGATTTAGATGAGGTATAGGTGAAGAATGGCTGTGGACTGCATAGACTGCTGGCGATTGGTACAGTACATTATAAGGTACATGGTTACTAAAGTGCGCTAACAGGTAGCATGAGCTTGACTCACATTAAGGATGCCACACCAACAATTAGCGCAGGGCGTCATGCTAAAAATCCGTGTCTAACCAGTTAGTGCATGACTGGATAAGGACTGGGCAAGTTAATGGTGTAACATGAGTGTTGATGGCATATCGTGGTTAGCGCTGATGTTTTGGGCACATGCTAATGATACTCAGTGGGTAGCATTAAGGACATCTGTGCGCTGGTTAGTGTGGTTAGCGCTGGTGTTTTGGGCACATGCTAATGATACGCAGTGGGTAGCATTAAGGGCATCTGTGTGCTGATTAGTGTGGTTAGCGCTGATGTTTTGGGCACATGCTAATGGTACTCAGTGGGTAGCATTAAGGGCATCTGTGTGCTGGTTAGTGTGGTTAGCGCTGGTTTTTTGGGCACATGCTAACGATACGCAGTGGGTGGCATTAAGGGCATCTGTGTGCTGGTTAGTGTGGTGCTGCACTTTAGCTTCAGTCAGAGTATCCCAGAACTACCCATAACAGTTCTGATAAGAGACCATAGTGACAACCCCAAAGCACTGGCTTGGCAGGCAGATTGCAAAGCACTTCTGAACTTGATCAGTTGGGCTGGTCACCACTGAGACCTTTTCCAGTCAACCCCCAGCAGCATTCTCTATGAAATGGGCTGCTTCATTCTAATCTATTAGTATGGATTAGGTGCCTTCAGTCAGAGGGACAGTGAGTGGAGAGAGGTGTGGTGATTGTATTTAATCAATGCTCAAAGTTAACACTGAATGCACATGGACTACAAGCTATTTTCCATTCTGAGATCAGCATGCTACTGCAGAAAATAAATCAGAAGTCCTCAACAATTCGAATATCTGTGTGGAGTTTGTTCAGCAGATAGAACGGGTTGTTTCCTCCTGCTGGCAATCCAATTCTCCATATCCTTGCCCTTAACACAAAACTTATGCATCAGTTACAAAAGTGTAGAGTCATGAATTTGGGAGCAGTTCATGATAAGAAATAAGATACTAATGTCTGTCAAACAGGAGAGAGGCATGTCCTGAGTGATCATATCTGATTATCTCAAGGTCATAAAACAGAATATACTCACATAAAACCTGGGCAGATTCACGCATCAGGTAAGAAACCTCTTTGTTGACTAATTTCCTGCAGCTGCAGCCTTCACAGAGCTAGCATCCGATGTACGCCCTCTGCTACTATTCTGCTGTCCATTTGTGGGATTTTGCACAGTATATAATTTGATGCAGTATGTATACAGAGATTTGTAGAAACCCATTAAAAATATCATCCAGATGTTAAAAACAAATTACATATATTTTTTAGCTTATTGGTCTTGACAGAAGTCTAATCTTGGTTATCTGAAGAATTTCCCAGATCACTGGCTGATTTATGGCACAAGAGGTAAAAGAGGAAAATAAAACCAGATGGTTGCAGAGTTGCTTTTAGATTATTAGTTCCAAAGCTATGCTTTCTTGATATATTAGTTAAGCAGCAATGTACTTCATGGGACATAATGTCCTGACGGGGGATGCTAAGGGCCAGAGACAAAGCTGACAGCCCTTATCGCCCCAGCTGATAGTATTTTATTAACTGCAATAAATGCATTGTTCTGCATATCATTATTGCTATGATAAAATTCCAGCTGCAAAGCTACCTTAAAAGAAAGCTAAGAACATACAATATGCCATACTGGGTCAGACCAAGGGTCCATGAAGCCCAGTATCCTGTTTCCAACAGTGGCCAATCCATGTCACAAGTACCTAGCAGGTTCCCAAAAGGTATACAGATTGCATGCTGCTTGTCCCATGGGTAAGCAGTGGATTTCTCGGGTCCCCTTTAATAATGGCTTATGGACTTTTCCTCCAGGAACTTGTCCACACCTCTTCTAAATCTAGCTACACTAACAGCTGTTACTACATCATCTGGTCACAAATTCCAGGGTTTGATTACGTGCTCATTGAAAAAATATTTTCTCCAATTAGGGGCATGTTTACTAAAATCCGCAAAATAGCGCGCCGCAAAATAGCGCACGGCAACGCGGCACTGAAACGCGCAGAAACGTGTTTAAACACCCCGCACACGTGCGTGTCACCCCCGCACAGGTACGCGGCTCACTAACGGGCCCCGTACAAGTGCGGGCCCGCAAATGTCCGATAGAGGCGTGGAACGGCGAAAGGAGGGCGGAGGAAGGCTCCAGAGGGGCGGAGGGACGGGGTCAATGGGTGGAGAGTGGGAGGGGAGAGGCTCCCCACACAGTATCGGGCCCGAATTTGCATGTAAAAACTACCGCGAGTGAAACACTCGCGGTAGAAAGCATTTAAAGGGAAGAGAAACCATTTCCGTCAGCAATGTACAGGAAAACCGGGGAAACCAGCAAAACGTGAGCAGTGTGATATATGTGCACAGCACAACAGTGAAAATAAAAATAGAAAATGACCACAACAGAACTATTAAAAATAGTAATTCAGCTGGGGAACAGTTATAGTGATGGGCAAATACAGAAATCACACCCAGCAAAGCTCCAGAAAAAAGAAATGAATTTTGGAAGGGTCTACGGAGAGGAGACTCTTCCAAAAAACATTTCCACGTTTTGGAGCTTTCCTGGGAGTGTTTGCTATGGTTGCCCATTAATATCACTGTTGCCCAGCGTGGTGATATTTTGTCCCACATTTCCCGTGGTCATTTCCGGGGTTTATGTGCACGTTTGTCACCTGACAGGGTGCATATGCCCACAGTAGAATTGCGTAGAGCAGGGTTTGTGACTCCATCCTGCCAGGCTTACTACCTCCAGGGGGTGCACTATCTCTGTGGCCATAGTGTGATGCAGCAGACAGAGTCAGTACCTCTAGGACCAGAGGGTCAGAGGTTCAAAACCCAGCTGGGGCACTAGCCAGCCCAGACCCTATATTTTACCCACCACTAAACACAGATAGCGCAGACACCCCTGTATTGCAGGGGACATAGGCATGGGGAAAACACCCACATTTTACCCAACAACGCACACACACCACAACAATGGGCATTACCCACAGCCAAGTACCCCAAATGCAGTCCCGTACTGCCACATTCCAATCAGGTCATCTGCTTTTTATGGGAGAAGCTCATGCCAGCATGATGGCGGACGAGTACATGTGGTGCAGGGGGCAGTGGCTGCTAGCGACAGAGGACAGCGGCCTCCGTCCACTGCAACAGACAGGCCCTGCTAGATCCACAGTCATGGACATTCCATGGAAGCCACCCAATCTGTGGCTACACTGTGGTGCAGTGCACACAGACACTGTATACAAGAGCAGAAGGTCACAGGTTCAAAGCCCAAGCTTTTTTTTCCCCCAATTAAACAGTGATAGTAAGGGCACACCTTTCCTGGCGAGGACATATGCAATGGCAATACGTCTATCTTTACCCCACTGAGCACAGACACCAGGAACAGGGCCAGTACCCAGAGCAGAATCACACAAATGCCGTCCTGGTGGGGCACACACCAGTCAGGTTCCATGATGGCACTCATACAAATGCCTGTGCTGTATATCTATGCACCACACCCATGGTATGTAGATGTAGCTCATGCATATCCATGAGGGACAGCAGGAAAACCAGAACAGTGTGATGCAAACCTGGACTGGAGTTGGGAATCTGTGCCGTAAAGCAGCAGCCATCAAGGGCAGACACACCCACACCCACACCCACAGGCCTCATTGGCCAATGTCTCCTGGAGAGGCAGACCATTGGACCCTGCATGCATCTCCCAAAACTAGCAATTGCATAACCTACCAATGTCACCCTACACCTGAGGTATACGATGCACAGCTCTGAGACGTTTGCTAGTTCCGCACATACTGCTAGTTGACCCCATCCGAACAATCTGTTAGGTGTTTGCGGTGCGTGCTCCAGGCCTGGTCTCTGACGGTGTTTACCACCCTGGGAAGTGGCCACCAGCTGTACTGCCTACCATATCCATGCCTTGCCGTGCTCAGGACCGGTTTTGGTGGGCAAGGCTGATTACCTCCTCAATAGTAGCACCATGATGGCATAGGTGTGGAAGTGGGTGTCTGTCTATACAGTGGGTGTTGGCTGCAAGCCCCTTCCACAGCCCACACTGCCAGCACTGTTGCCAGTATTGGCCAATGTGCATAATGAGGTGCAAGGTACCATGGGTATAGCCAGGACAGGGTGGCCTGGCCAGGATGCATCTGCACCGGGCATAGGGCACTGGCAGGGACACTGTAGTGTCCGACCACCACCTACACAGACAGGGTGGCCAAAGCATGTCCCTCTGGGAGATCACGCTCACCCTGACTGTGTAGTGACCACAGCATGGCTAGGTACCCCCCATAGTGCTATACAATCTCTCTCTCATGTGATGGGTATCTATTTGGGGCCCAGTCACTGAGTTATCTGCTTGCTGTGTATGCTGGCAGCCCAGGTCTGGGTGCATGTGTCTCCACTAGGAACATGCATTATGGACCAGCCAGCAGACTGTTTGTAGCTGGTATGTGTCTTGCTGGAATGGCTTGCAGGGTGCAGTTGGCTTGCTGCAGGGGAATACCTGGTGGTGGGGTGTAACCTACCATAACCTGGTCATATGTTTGTCTGCTATTGTGTTATGGCTGTGTATGGGGGGGGGGTTTGTTCCTCAGCAGGACTGCCACTTTGCAGGGAGGTAGAGTGTGGATCTCTTGATGGGGGACCATGTTTGCCCCAGGGGGGGGTGGCGGCGGGTGGCACAGGCAGCTGTGCCTGACTGGGATATCCATGGTGTTTGTGCAGAAACTAGCTATCTTGCACATTAACACTGCTTTGGAACTCCCACTTGGCCTCCATCAGCCATGGAAGGTGTTGTGGACCTGGTCCTGGGCGCCTCATTGCACACTCAGGGTGAGCCCAGAACCCGCACGATGTAACGGTGTGTAGCTACTTTGTGCCAGTAAAACACCCGGTCAGTGCCCCCTACCAGGCCGAGTTACTGTGTGGGTGCACCCGGTCACGCCCCCCAACAGGGCCGAGGTGCTGTGGGTGTGCATTCCCCATCTTGTGTCCATCTGTGGACAGCTAATTTGCATGTGCAGTGCATCATGGGTATGTGTGGCCTAACTCTATCCTGTTTACACTGGCAGACTGTCTGTGAGGTGACGTGCAGGCTATCTGCAGCCAGCCAGGGGCTTCCTTACAGCTATGGAGCTGTAGCCCAATGGTTACGTCACTTCCTGTGCAGCCAGAGGTCATGGGTTCAAACCCACAGTGGGGTTCTGTGAGACAGGTGTTCAAAGCATTTTTTCAATTTACTGTACATATGTTGATGCCAGCAATGACACCCTCAGTGTACTGTACCCATAAGGTGCCTCTGAGGGTGCTTTATGGGCGCCCTATAGGGCACTGTATGGTTGCCATCCATATAGGGTGCACCATACATTATCCTGTGTCGCAACATACATGCTGCCCTATAGGGGACATTCTAGGGTGCCTTGGCGGACGGTGCACTGTAACATGTGCCTTATGGGCGGTCCTATATTAATATGCTGTGAGTGTGCGTTTGCTAGTAGTTATCACAAAATAAAATTAAACAGCCTCCTACAGCTCTCCCCAACATAAAACATACTGCCTCAGCTAGCCTTTTCCCTGGGCATTGTGAGGGATTGAACCCGTGGCCCCTGCACCATTGCTCAGTGTCTTGACCATTGTGCTGTGGCTCTATTTAGGCAGCAGCGCGCAGCCTTGTAGCCATCGGCGCGCCGTCTTGTTGCGCACAAAATTACAATTAACAGCACGCCGCCTTCTGGCGTGTAACATTAACAGCGCCCAACATGGGCATGCCCCTTAAAATACTGCCTCAGCCAGCTGTCTTCAATGGGCACTGTGGGGAATTGAACCCATAATGCCTGCACATGTGGTCAGTGTCTTAACCATTGTGCTATGGCTCAATAGGGAGGAGTAGCCTAGTGGTTGGGGCAAGGCACTTCAGGCCGGAAGGTCGGGGGTTCAAATCCAACTAGAGGACAGCAACCTTGGGCCGGAAGGACTGGGGTTTCTAGTCCCACAGATGCTCCTTGTGGTCTTGGGCAAGCCACTTAACCCTCCATAGCCCATGTTCCCTGTAAGTATTAGTGTATGTGTCTCATATCCCCACATGTTAAATGTATCCCCCAATTGTGTCGTGACCGCTTTGATTGAAGGATAAGGCGGTATACAAAAACTGTCTAAATAAATAAAAATAAATTCCTATTATTTGCACATCAGCGCGCCACTTATCCCTCCCACTATTGGGCTGCCCCCTCACACATCAGCGCGCCGCCTTCTGCCCACCGGCTCGCCGCCTTCTGTTGCCCAATTTTATCAGCGCGCCGCCCTCTGCCGCCCAACCTTAACAGCGCGCCGCCATCTGCCGCCCACAATAAACATTGCGCCGCCTCATGCCGTTTAAAAAAATAAGTGTGCCGCCTTCTGCCGCCCATAATCAATATGCCTCCTACACCACTTTTGCCCATAAATGTTGATGCCTCAGCTGGTCTTTTTTGTTGGGCACAATGGGGGTTTGAACCCCTGGCCCCTGCACCATGGGTCAATGTCTTCACTGTTGTACTATGGCTCTGTTGTTTGGTTAAGCAGCAGCGCCCCACTTAGCCTTCCCACGCGCTAATGTGGGACCCGCACATTAGCGCGACGCACACACGTACGGTCCGTTTTTTTCCTTTTTTCTGCCTGGCCCGCCCACTCCTTATATGGCACCAGCACACTAACGGGAACCCGCACAGCAACGGTGTTTAGTAAACATGCCCCTTAGTCTTAAATGTGCTACATTGTAGCTTCATTGTGTGTCCGCTAGTCTTTATACTTTTTAATGAAGTAAACAACCTGTCTATGTTTACCTGTTCTACTCCATTCATTATTTTATATGAGTAGACCTCAATCATATCTCCCCTCAGCTGTCTCTTATCCAAGTTGAATAGCTCTTACTTTTTAAGCCTTTCCTCATAGGGATATCGTTCCATCTCCTTTACCATTTTTGTCGCTCTTCTCTGTGCCCTTTCTAATTCTTCTATATACTTTTTAAAATATGGTGACCAGAGTTGCACACAATATTCAAAGTATGGTCGCACCATGGAATGATGCAGAGGCATTATAATATCCTTCATTTTATTCTCCATTCCTTTCCTTATGATTTCCAACATTTTATATGCTTTCTTGGCTGCTGCTGCTCATTGGGCAGAAGGTTTTAATGTATTATCCATGATGACACCTAAATCCTTTTCCTGAGTGGTGATTCCTAAAGTGGAAGCTTGCATCATGTAACTGTAATTTGGGTTGTTCTTCCTTAAGTGAATAACTTTGCACTTGTCCACATTAAATGTCATCTGCCGGTGTTGTCACGTGATGCAGTGAGCCGAGACTGATGTAATTTTCTGGGCTCTGAGAATCATTGCTCCCCGCAAATGTCGTTTAACATGGAATTTCCCCAAAACTGGCTCACTTGCAGTAGGAAAGTCTGCTCTCCCGTTGGGGGGTGCTGTGTTGGTGGTCCGGGCTTCCATGATGTCCAAAGTGCCCAAGAAAGACAAGGATAAAGGCCACCCGGCAGAATGGCTGACACGCTGCTGGCACCATGCTTCCTGGACAGACATAATGAGGGACTAGTCTCGTAAGTGTCCAGTATGGTAGTTGCGGCATTGGAAGTCAAATTCCAGCTTATTGCTGCCAAATTAGACAAGGTGGCAGGCTCCCTTGAGGCCTTCAATTCTCACCTGACTGAACGCTGTGTGTCTGAGGCAGAGGATGAAGTGTGGACCCTCAGAGCAGAGCTGACATTGCTAAAAAAACTGTGGCAACATGCGAAGATAAGTTGGACAAGCAAGAAAATCACTCCCGATGCAATAACCTTAAGATCAGCAGTTTGCGCTAGTCTCTAGCTGATGCGGAACTCCAGGACCTTTTAGAAACATGGCTTCTGCTGGAACGTAAGCTGGGGGATCGGGTAGCTGGCCTCATTTTGGAGCATGCACACCGAACAGGTCTTCATAGAAACACAGGAGAAAGACCATGTGCGGAGCTTGTTTGGGTGCTGAACATTTTGCACAAAGAGAAGATTTTGTAGGCAGCCCGCCAAATGCAGTCCACCTACAATGGATCCAGAGTGTTTATATTCCAAGATTATTCAGCTTGTGTGGCCCAGCTGTGCAAAGAAGTTTCTCCAATTTGTACATGCCTCCATGAACACCAAATGCGTTTTGCCCTACTCTGTCCAGCTCGTTTGCGGGTGATTGTGAAGGGCCAAATGGAATTTTACAATCCTGTGGAGGCAGTGCAAGCATTTCTAGATGGTCTGGGACAGCTATAATTTGTGTGATTAGAGGCCGCAGAACCTTTCTACCCTGGGGACAGCAGGTGCCTGTTTAGAGATGGTGTGAGAGTGGGGGCATGGTATAATTGTAGCTCGGCCCGGCCTGGTGACGCAGGCTGGATCTAGTGGGGCCTAACTGCACTATGCAGTCACTTGGACACTTGGAACTTGGGGGATGTGCCTACATTGGATCTGGACAATCAGCCGGACGAGGCCCACCAAGACCAGGCATGCTGGAAATCATCCTGGATGTCATTTTGCTGCCGCTCTTCGGCCTATCTTGGACTGTCCTACCGCGGATGGGGGGAAGTGGGGAACAATTGCATGGAGGACTGCATGTATGACTGTGTTTATTATAAATGTTAGTGAAATTGACTGTGAGGGGGGGGAGTGCTAGATGAAGCTGGATGTAAACCGGGGGGGTGCTTCTTATATGCGAGGAGTGACCTGATGCTTTTGGGTAGCTCAGGGAAAGAAAGGGGGAGGGGTTGGGGGAGGGGGAGAAGGGGAGAGGGTGCAGAGCCAAGCTAGGTACTTTCTAGGGGGTTGCAGGAGTCTTGGATCTCTGAAGGGGTTTAGGGGGTTGGTTAGCTACATGGGCAGGTTTCTTAGACTGGAGAGAACTCTGCTTGGTTCATGTTTAGTGTCATGGTTAGAAAGTATCCCCATCTGGGAAGAGAATGGGTGATTCGGCCCTACATTGCATAACTTGGAATATTTGTGATATAAAATTCTTAAGATGCTGAGAGGTTTAAAAGCAGATGTGGCCATGCTGCAGGAGACACACATGGATTAAAAGAAACACGATAAGCTCCAAAAGTGGTCAGTAGGACAGGCCTATGGTGCCTCCACTGGCTCTCAGAAGGCCAGGGTTGCTCTGTTGATTCGTAAGGGACTTGATTTTGGTCTTGAGACACAAGTTGCTGACCCACAAGTCCGATACTTGATTGTGCGGGTAGATTGGTGGCGGGTCCCCATTACATTTTGTAACATTTTCGGCCCCAACACCCCTGATGCTGAATTTCTTGCATGCTTACTCAGACAAATGAGAGGTTTTAATGTGCAGTTCCTGGTTTGGAGGGGGGAATATAATTGTAATTTTGATCCAGATTTGGACAGGTCGCCCATAGGAGGGCCCAGCATGACCCGCTCGATCTACAGAGTCTTACACTTGTGTGATCTTCTGGACTTGGTAGATATGTGGAGGATGTTGCATCCCCAGGAAAAAGGATTTTATGCACATTTCACGAGCACACAGCTCTCTGTCCCGACTAGACTATTGTTTGATCCCATCCAGTTTTCTTTCACGGGTTAAGAAGACACTTGGCACTGTTGCAATATTGGACTACACACTGGTGTAGATTGATTTGGCCTGGCAGGCCGACCGCTTTCATGGAGGAGGCTGGCATTTTCCCAATACATTTATACTATGATCCTATTTTTTTAAGATTTTTATAGGAGAAATGGGGATGCATATGTTAGTAACAATGAGCCCCACCAGGACAAACTGCCGCTTTTTTGGGAAACGGCAAAAACCATTATATGCGGGGAAATTTTGAGCTATGAAATAAATCAAAGGAAATGCATTGATGCATAGATCCTTTACTTGGGACACCAAATCAGAGCACATTGTTGGGCCCCAGGAATGCAATATTCAGCAGCTAGGCACCGTGAGCTTATAGCACTCCATAAGAACATAAGATATGCCATACTGGGTCAGACCAAGGTCCATCAAACCCAGTATCCTGTTTCCAACAGTGGCAAATCTAGGTCACACATACCTAGCAGTTTCCCCAAAAGACACAGGTTCCACAATGCTTGTATTGGGTCAAGCATTGATCCTGGGTCCCTTTTTAATAATGGTTTATGGACCTTTCCTCCAGGAACTTGTCCAAACCTTTTTTAAACCCAGCTACACTAACAGCCTTTACTACATCCTCCGGTAACAAATTCCAGAGTTTGATTACACGTTGAGTGGAAAAATATTTTCTCTTATTTGTCTTAAATAGTTTATCCTGTAGCTTCATTTCATGTCCCCTAGTCTTTCTATATTCTGCTAATGTAAACAATCGATCTAAGTTTACCAATTCCACTCCGTTCATTAATTTATAGACTTCTATCATATCTCCCCTCAGCCGTCTCTTTTCCAGGTTAAAGAGCCCTAACCTTTTTAGTCTTTCTTCATAGGGGTATCCTTCTATCCCCTTTACCATTTTGGTGGCTCTTCTCTGAACCTTTTCTAATAATGCTATATCCTTTTTAAGGTATGGCGACCAGAATTGCACACAATATTCAAGGTGCATTATAATATCCTTTGTTTTATTTTCCATTCCTTTCCTTATGATATCTAGCATTCTATTTGCTCTCTTGGCTGCAGTTACACACTGGGCAGAGAGTTTTAACATGTTATCCACAATGACGCCTAAATCTTTTCCTGGGTGGTGGTTCCTAATGTGGAACCTTGCATCGTGTAACCATAGTTTGGGTTGTTCTTCCCTAGGTGCGTAACTTTTCACTTATCCACATTAAATTTCATCTGCCATTTTGATGCCCAGTCTTCCAATTTATCAAGATCCTCTTGCAAATTTTCACAATCCCCATGGGTTTTAACAACTATAAATAGTTTTGTGTCATCTGCAAATTTGATAACCTCACTCGTTATTCCCTTTTCCAGGTCATTTATGAATATGTCAAAAAGCAGCGGACCCAGCACAGATCCCTGGGGTACACCACTATTCACCTTTCTCCATTGGGAAAATTGGCCATTTAGCCCTACCCTCTGCTTTCTATCTTTTAACCAGTTCCTGATGCACAATAGTACACTGCCTCCTATCCCATCACTCTTTAGTTTTGTCAAAAGTCTCTGATGAGGGACCTTGTCAAAGGCTTTCTAAAAGTTCAAATATACTATATCAACCGACTCACCTTTGTCTATCTCTTTATTCACACCTTCAAAAAAACATAACAGATTAGTAAGACAAGATCTTCCTTGTTTAAAGCCATGTTGGCTGTCTCCCATTAAGCCATGACTATCTACATGTTCAGCAATTTTGTTCTTTATGATGGTTTCTACCATTTTTCCAAAAGGTGCTCAATACTCTCCTCCACCTCTGGGCCTACAAATCTATTACCAACATAAGCACCACCAGCCTGGTAATAAGGCTGGGCACTTGTTGTCATCCTTGATTAAGAGATATACACTATAAAAGTGAAGGGATAAGAAACACTCCCATCCAAAATGTTTTTTTTTAAGTCGGACCATATAATACCTCATCTGAGGTCATTAAAATCAAGCTCCCAGGCTCTGGTAAATCTTAGTCCATTTTAATCAAACAAGCAGTAAAATATAAATTTAAACTTAACAGCCCACGACAAAATTCTCAAGGTGAGAGACACACGACACAGTCATGCGTTTCGGGCACAAAATTTAAAACGCCCTGCTTCAGGTCAACATTGTCATCACCAATCAAAAGCCGTCACTAACCAGTGAATGGAAAAACATTTGTGAGAGAGCACTTTGAATAACATGGCGTCTGACGTCATCCAATCTTCTGAACCAATCGTGAAAAAGGAGAAACCAAAAGTATCCCCTAAATGGTCAAAATAAGCTGTGCCAATCCAGCTCCAAATTAAGACCATGTGGAGCCACTGTATTAAGGTGAAAAATCCACCGCTGCTCAATATACTGTAATTTCTGAATCCTGTTACCCCCATACAAATTCGAAGGAATCCAATCAATCGCTCGCCACTGCAGCTCCTCAAACGTATGGCTATGAGTGAGCATATGCTGCACCAGTGGAGCCAAAATCGTACGATGCAGGGGGGACCGATCGAGGGGGTTAGGGGTCCCAGTCTTGGACTGCTATAATTTGAGTTGTATTCTTCGACATTTAAGGGACTGGATCTATCAGACATCTGTGTGTACACCACTAACCCTGGAGCAGAAGTTGCTGGGCCTGTACCATCAGCATTATGTTCTTCACGCCCTTAGTGATGCCCTGCCCCGACCCCCTATGAATTTCCTGGTGCATCCTCGACGAGGAGCCAAGCGGTCCCTGTGCCACTTGCTACACCAGAATCCTGAGTGGCCAGGATTACTACCACTCTGTGGTAACCCGGAGTTTCCAGCAGGATTTACTTCTCACGCATTTCGATCTTGGGAGCAACGGGGGCTGTATCACCTCTCCTAATTCTTGACAGGGAAGGGGCAGTTTAAAACATTTGCCGAGCTGATGGAGGAGTTCCAGTTGTCCCAGCGGGACTTTTATGCATTTCTGCACATCCATTTGCTGAACCGACTAGATATCAGATCCCGATTTGTAGATAAATTAGCATCCTTTTTTGAGATCGACAATCGGGAGTGAATGTCTCTTTCAGTTATGTGAAAGGTGATGGCCTCTTTAGGAACTACGAATTGGCATGAGGCCTTGGTGTTGTGTTGAGTGAAGAACTTGGTGCTACATGAACAGGAAAGGACATCACTAGGGCTATCAATTAGATGCCCAATCTAACTATGGAGATTGTTATGCAAGAATTGTTTTAAAAGTAACTCTATGTGCTTTCTTCCCCCCCCCCTCCCTCCCCACTAGGGCAAGAAGGCAAGATTAGTGGGCTTGGACACCTGTCCCAAATGCCAGACTTTGCGTGGTACTTTAGTGCACGTGCTATGGTTATGTCCTCAAGTCCAGGTGTTCTGGGGGCAGATTAAAAGATATTTATTTATTTATTTATTTAACATTTCTTTTATACCGCGCTCTTTTCCTTCAGTGCGGTTTACAGATAACAAAGTGACTCAATGACAGCGAAGGCAATCAGAGTTTACATAAAACAGGGGAAAACAACATGGGATGAACTGGGGAAACTATGTACAATTTGCATGTTACCACGTTAATCTTCATTGTTCTTAGGATTTTTTAGAATCTGTTCTCAGTCAAATGATTGAGGTTTAGTCCCGAAGGGATTGTGCTGGGGCATCCTGCTAGACTGTGGATGAAGGGTCAAGGAGCTAAGTTATTTGTGCATTAGGCATGCCTCTTGGGATTACAGGGGACTTTTCAGGTCTGGATGGATCCAGAGCCATCTGCCTATTCAGCATGATATAACAGACTGCACCACGGCATGCAAATGGAAAGCATTACAGCTAGGGGTCCGGTCCCAAGCATGCAAAATTCATGGTCCTATAGTCCATATCACCAGGGGGTCGCAGTATTGCTTTAAATTGCATATTTATCTAATATTCCAACCGTACTCCTGATTTGCGTGACAGTTCCTGGCCAATGACCTTAGGGTGCTATTTAATGGAAGGGGGGATGGAAGTCGCGAGTATTGTTACAGGGAAGTAAGGGGGGCTTGTGCTCACAAGTGGGTGTTGTATCATAGGTACTTGTGTGGATGGTTGACCTCCTGTTTTGGTAGATGGTATATTCCTGCTGGACAAGGAGGGGGTGTTGGGGGTAGGGTTGTGGAGGTGACTGGTGGGAAAAAATACAAAAATTTTGCTATGCTGTTTGTTGTTGAATCTCTCGGCCTTGTGTCAGAGTTCCCACAGGCCGCAGGGTACCAGTTTGTACTTTATTCTTCAATTAATATGATTTAAACATAAATGGCATCTGCCATTTGGATGCCAAGTCTCCCAATTTATCAAGGTCCTCTTGTGTTTTAATAGCTTTAAATAATTTGGTGTCATCTGCAAATCTGATCATCTCACTCATTATTTCCATTTCCAGGTCATTTGTAAATATGTCAAAATGCAGTGGGCCCAGCACAGATCCCTGGGGTATTCCACTATTCACCTTTCTCCATTGAGAAAATTGGCCATTTAGCTCAACTCTCTGTTTCCTGTCTTTCAATCACAATAGTAATTTGCCTCTTATCCCATGGCTTTTTAATTTCCCCGAGTCTCTCATGAAAGACTTTGTCAAAGATTTTATTCACACCTTCATTAAGATATGTAGTTTCCTGTATCATTCCTGGAACCATTTTTAAAAATTGATGTTACATTGGTCACTCTCCAATCTTCGGGTACTACAAATGATTTTAATGATAGATCACAGATTACTAATAGTAGTTCTAAAATCTCATATTTCAGTTCTTTCAGCACCCTGGGATGTATGCCTCTCGGTCCAGGTGATTTGCTGCTCTTTAGTTTATCAAATAACTGTATTACATCTTCCTGATTTATCAAGATTTGTTTCAATTCCTCTGATACATCACCTTTAAATATCATTTCTGTCATGGGTAAGTTTCGTCCATCTTCTTCAGTAAAGACTGAAAAAAATTAATTCAATCTCTCCACTATGGCCTTGTCCTCTCTCAGTGCACCTTTACCACTCCATCATCTGACTCCCTCACAGATGTTTTGCTACAAATATACTTGAAAAAAATTTTATTTTGCATGGTAAGCTCCTTTTCAAATTCTCTTTACCTGCCTTATCAATGCCGTGCATTTAATTTGCCAGAACTTATGCTTTTTCCTGTTTTAATCATTTAGCTCTTTTTTCCACTTTCTGAAAGATTCTTTCTTTGCTATAACAGTCTCTCTGACCTCACCTTTATGCCTTTCTGGCTGTTGTTTGGCCTTCCTTCCACCTTTTTTAAAGTATGGAATACATCTGGTCTGGGTTTCCAAGATAGTATTTTTAAATAACGCCTAGGCCTGATGTTAACTCTTAACCTTTGCAGTTGCTCCTTTTGGTTTTTTCTTAACCAGTTTCCTCATTTTATTATAGTCTCCATTTTGAAAGTTGAATCCTAGTCCAGACAGTTTCCTTGCTATCTTCTCTCCATTTATTAAATCAAATGTGATTATGTTATGATTTCTATTGACAAGCGGCCCCAAAACAGTTACGTCTCACACTAGATCCTGCATTCCACAGAGGACTAGCTCTAAAATAGTGTCCCCACATGTTGGTTCAGGGACCAGCTGACTCTTCCATCATCTTCCAGTCATTTACTTCAACTAGATGAACTGACTGGATCTGGATCTGGATGGGAGTCAGTTCCAGGATAATTGAAATCTCCCATCAGGACCGTACCGAGCCCTGTGTGAGCGGTGCAGCTGCACAGGGCGCAAAGACTTAAAGGCTGCTTTTTGGCTCTCTGCCATTGCCTGCCACCGCCACTTTTTTGGTGGCAGGCAGCAGCAGAGAGACGAAATGCGTCCCTTAAGTCTTCGCGCCGGCACACTAAGCAGGTCTAGTCTCTCCGGGAGGGACCAGACCTGCTTAGCGGGCTGGCGACTTGCAGATCGGGCATGCACCCCCCCCCCCCTCCTGCACCCCCCATAAAGTGTCTAAATGGAGGTGCTAGAGGGGGGGCATGCCCCCGATGTGCAAGTCGCACAGGGTGTATTTCAGTCTCGGTACGGCCCTGTCTCCCATTATTACTGTGTTATAAACTTTGCTAGCTTCCCTAATTTCTTTAGCATTTCATCATCTGTCTGTTCATTCTGTATACCCCCCACTGCCCTTCCCCTCCCCTTTTTACATAGAAGCTCTAGCCATGGAGATTCTACGGTGTATTTTGTTTCCTGAAAAATCTTTATCCTGTTTGACTTGATGCCCTCTGAAACATATAGAGCCACATCTCCACCAATGCGATCTCCCCTCTCATTGCAATATAGTTTGTAGCCTGTTATCACAATGTTCCATTGGTTATCCTCCTTCCACCAGGTCTCTGAAATGCCAACTATATCTAATCTTTCATCCATTGCTATATATTCTCTCTCCCATCTTATTTTTTAGACTTCTAGAATTTGCATTCATGCATTTCAAAATTTGTTTTTGGTTAATATTAACAGCTCTATTGGGATGCCCTAACTTCCTGATTTTGCTAGTATCCTTCAAAGATACATTATTCCGAACCATGCATTCTTGAGCGACCTGTTGGCTTTCTACCATTATCTAGTTTAAAAGCTGCTCTATCTCCTTTTTAAAGGTTAATGCCAGCAGGTCCAGTAATCTCACAGTCTGTAATCTTCTGTCAGTGTTGAGTCTGGAAAAAACCTCTCTCATCCATGAAATCCACATCCTCTCAAGTTGATCCACTTCCCTGTAAGCTGGTCAAAGAATTTTACCATATTCTTCTTCCATTCCTCTACTCTTTAATCACTTTCAGTCTCTCAAAGGGAACACTTTCCAGTATTTGGAAAGAGGCCAGAACCATCTTCTCCTAAAAATGCCTTCACTTGATGCCTGTACCTTGGCCAACTGCCACCCAGTTTCCAGCCTCCTTTTCATAGCCAAAGTTGCAGAAAACATTGTGCTTAAGTAACTGCAGGACTTTATAACCAAACCCATGCACTCCATTCAAGGCAAGCAGAGTTCAGGCCCCATCATAGTACCAAATCCTTCCTGCTAGCCATGGTAGATTATATTTCCTTTCATTTGAATAGAGCTCTGCCTTTGATATTGGGATTGATGAACTGGCACTAGACTGATTCATTTCATACTTGGATAAACTCAGTTTTCCACATATGCCAAAATGATAGTCTCTTGGATTCTAATCTTTGCTTTCAAGAGAACCGCAAAGTTCTATCTTTGCTCTGAGTACCTTCAACCTGTTCCCTGCACCACTCACCATGTTAATTCAGTCCTTTTTGAGTACCTGGTACCTTCATTTATGTAGATGATATTTAGTTACTTACACCTTTGGCTTCATTGAACTTGCAGACATTAGTGCCTTAAAAACTGCTACAGTGCTTTTGCACATCTGTTGTGTGTGTTTATAAATTGAAACTGAATCCTACAAAGTCTGAGGCTTGATGTTTTATACCAGAAAATATATGAATATGAATACAGACTGTATGAATTTTATTAAAGTGCAAAAAATGGAGGAAAAAGACCTCAGAACTTACACCAATCTGTATGCATATGGTATATTATCATCTCAAACAATGGTGTGATTTCTCATTCATTTGTCATTTTAAAAAAACCCTCCATTTAAATCTAAACTTTCTTCAATTATATGACTTTTTATCAAAATATCATGGTAGACGGAGTCCTTTGTTTTATAGTTTATAGTTTCCTCAGGGACATTTCATTACATGTACATTTTATCTAGAAAATATAAAAGCACTATCTATAAACCTTTTTCCAACTATAATGTGAAATAAGAATAAAAACTCCCTTACTTAATATCTTATCTGCCTTATTAGATCACCTAAACTTCATTGTTTTATGTAACTTATTAATTTATGCATCCACAAGTGTCTGTTTCCAAAACTTTTTTTAAAAACGTTAAAACCAATTGTTCCCTCCATTTCAGTATTTATTTAACAAGCTTTCATACCGCTTTATCATTTTAGACAAAGCGATTTACATTGTAACTTAAACTTGGTTATGTACATTCAACAGAGACATTGATAACTTGGATTCTTCTGAGGCAATGGAGGATAAAGTGACTTGCTCAAGGCCACAAGAAATGCTCTAGACACAAGGCTACTCCTCCATTCTCCCAAGTCTCTGTACACACACAGGGGGTGATTCTATAAAGCGCGCATGGAAAGTTATGTGCTAGAAACATACGTAAGTCCCTATTCTAAAGGATTTACACATATGAATGGGCACTTATGTGCACATTTTAGGCAGCTGCTATTTTGTAAGCACACACGTCCTGTCAATATGGGTATACATGGGGCAGAGCTAGGACAGAATGTTGGTGGGCCTACTGTAAGTTTACGCACTTAAGTTATAAAATACTATAATATACATTGTGACATAGTGGGTCCTTCCAGCCCGTTAGAAGAAGCTAAAAAGCAGGAAACAGGAGCAGTGCTGAGATATAAACAAGAGCACATGGCTTCTGGTTACCACAGAAACCAAGCACAAGGGAAAGGGATACGCCCGTGCTACCACAGAGAATGAGTCACAAGTTGATTCAGCACACCTGTTAGGGGGAGGAGTCAAGCTCTACCCTAGAATTCACTCTAATAAAGAGGTCACAGTTGAGCCTATGGAGGAAGGCGAGGGAAGCGAGAAAGGAGAAAGAGGCAAAGGAGGTGAGACAAGCAGCCAGCCAGGTGGGCTACGGGAGCTGCAGTGAAGAGAGCAGTGAAAGGAGAAGGACAGAGTCTCCGTGGAAGGGTCAAACGGAGCTTCCCTTCAGGAAGAGAACAGAAACCCCAAGGGACAGATACAGAAAAGGCAGTCTGGATTACCTGCCATATTCTGGGGAGTACAGAAAAGAAAGAAAGCCAAGAAGGCAATTGAAAGCTTCTGTGCACAGCTCAGTTGGGAACCTACAGCCAGTTCTAAGCCACAGAGAAAACCTCTACCAGCTAGGTTTAAAGGTAAGCCTAAAGGCTGGGGTGCTAATAATTACAGTGATTTCATTTACCCAGAAGGTTGGGACTATACTGAGAATGCTTACTTGAACCAATACTTAATTCAGGAGTATCAAGCGAAGCCTGGAGCAGTAAGGAAAGGCGTGGCACCAGGGTTGCAGTTACAAACATTTCCTGTTGCAGAGGAAGAATTAATGGACATTGAGCCAGAGCATGTAAATACTAAGGATGAAGTAATGGACTGTACGATAACTTTTTCTAATGAGATAATATCATTACGCTGAGTTCATGCTTTAAAGAGAAAGGCAGCACTGCTCAGAGTTAAAATCATACAGCTGTGAAGAAACAGAACTGTTACCTTGAAATGCTGGAAATTAATGTGTTTATGCTGAAGTAAGCCTTTATGTTGAAAACCTTTAATTTGTCCTTATACCAGAAAGTACCTGTTTTTGTGTTACCTTATTTCCTGGTTAAAAATCCTACCCCAGGAGGGGAAATAAATCCTTTGTTTGCTTGAACCACTTTTGAATCCACAACTGCTCCTCATTGGTCAGCGAAGGGACTACATCTCCCAAGAAGCTCTGCTTCAGGATTTGTGAAAGTAGCTGTTCAGTGGGGAAAAACCACTCGCTTAAACCCTACCTACTAATACTGGGGGTTTTAAAGGAGAGTTGGTCACAAATGGCGTAGTAGTTTGGCTTTTTACCTGGACTAGAGGACACCGGAAGGACGAGGTTCCAGCGGCAAGAGCTGATTTCCAGGAACAGGAGGATCCGGAGCTCGGCTGACGATCGGTCAGACTGGGGAGTTCCCTTTCTCAGTGCCTGACTTTGCACTGTGCCAGGTAATTGTGGCTAGGCACGGGTGGAGAAGGATACAGAGGCAAAAGGGTAATGCACAGGGATAGTGCACAGCATTGAGAAAAAAAAAAGGGACTTTTTTTCTCTCTTTTTTTTTCGGGCCACACTTGGGTTTTTTTTGGAGCCTTATGTTAACACGCTTTGAGAGTACGTTTGCTAGTAGATGTAATTAAAATATAAATAAAATGCCTCCTAAAGCAATCTTCCCCATAATAGGTAATGCTTCAGCCAGCCTTGTTCATTGGGCACTTTGGGGGATTGAACCCCTGATCCCTGCACCATTGGTTAGTGTTTTAACCATTGTGCTGTGGTTTTGTTCCTGTGTTTGCATGTCAGCGCGCCGCCTTATGCCTCACAATATTAAAATGCCTCCTAAAGCAATAGTGTGCTGCCTTATGCTGCCCAATATTGAAATGCCTCCTAAAGTAATGCCTCAGCCAGCTGTCTTCATTGGACACTGTGGGGGATTGAACCTCTGATCCCTGCACCATTGGTAAGTGTCTTAACCATGGTGCTGTGGCTCTGCTTTTCTGCTTGCACATCAGCGCGCCACTTATGCCTTCCGCGCAGCTTTCTCATGCGCTAATGTGCGGGGCACACATGGGCGCCGCGCACCTTAGCGCATATTTAAATCACGGTTTTTCTTTTTCAGAAAGAAACGCCCACTCCACTCCTTATATGGCACCCGCACACTAGCGCGGTCCGCACATTACCGGGGTTTTAGTAAACATACCCCTTATTCTTCTATCCACGCCCATTTGCCTTTTAATCATTTCCCTTAAGAATTATCCTAGTCCCCTGTTTGTTCTGTTTGCTGTCTTAATCAGATTGTAAGCTCTGTAGGGAAGGGACTGCCTCTTACGTGTATGTGTGCAGCACTGTGTATACTTAGTAGTGCTAAGTTCCTGGAGGAAAGGTCCATAAACCATTATTAAGAAGGGACCCAGGATATCAATGCTTGACCTAGTACAAGCATTGCAGAACCTGTGTCTTTTGGGGAAACTGCTAGGTACGTATGACCTAGATTGGCCACTGTTGGAAACAGGATACTGGGCTTGATGGACCTTGGTCTGACCCAGTATGGCATATCTTATGTTCTTATGTTAAGTTCTTAAGATCATATGACACTACCACGCCTAGGTCCCGCTCTTCTTTAGAGGACAAAAGTACTTCATCCCCTATACCATATTGCTCTCTTGGATTGCTTCAGCCCAAATGCATGACCTTGCATTTTTTAACATTAAATCCCAGCTGCCAAATTCTAGACTATTCTTCAAGCTGAGCAAGATCCCTCCTCATGTTATCTACACCTTCCTGGGTGTCTACTCTATTGTAGATTTTGGTATCATCCACAAAGAGGCAAACCTTACCCGACAGCCCTTCCGCTATATCACTAACAAAGATGTTAAACAGATTCAGACCAAGGACAGATCCCTGATGCACACCACTGGTAACTTCCAACTCCTCAGAATAAACTCCATTTACCTGTACCCTTTGTCGCCTCACACTCAACCAATTTCTAACCCAAGCAATAACTTTAGGGTCCATCCCTAGGGTGCTCAGTTTGTTTATAAGTCGTCTGTGAGGAACGGTGTCAAAGGCTTTAATGAAATCGAAATATACCACATCAAGGGCTCTCCCTTGGTCCAACTCCCTGCTCACCCAGTCAAAGAAATTGATCAGATTTGTCTGACAAGACCTGCCTCTAGTGAATCCATGCTGCCTTTGATCCCGTAATCTGCTGGACTCCAGCAACCTCACTATTTTCTCTTTCAGCAGCGTTTCCAATAATTTACTCACTACCAAAATTAAACTAACCGGCCTGTAGTTTTCAATCACATCCTTACTTCCGCTTTTGTGTAAAGGCACCACATGAGCCTCTCTTCAGTCCTTTGGCACCACTCCTGACTCCAATGAGGTATTAAAAAGGTCAGTCTGTGTAGCTGCTAGAATGTCCCCAAGTTCCCTCAGTATTCTAGGGTGTATCCCATCCGGTCTCATCGCTTTGTCTACTTTAAGTTCAGCTAGTTTCTTACGAACACAGTCTTCTGAAAATTCTTCAAGATGCCCCTCGCTTCTATTCCTGTTTGAGGGTGTTTTCTGAGGTCCTGCTCCTGGTTCTTCAACTGTGAACACAGAACAGAAATATTTGATAAGCATCAGCTTCTACATATTCCTCCCCTTCACCCTTGAGTCTGACAATACCACTTTTGCCCTTCCTCTTCTCACTAACATATCTGAAAAATGTCTTATCCCCCCATTTTATTTCATTGGCTATTTCTTCCTCTTTTTGAATCTTTGCCTTCCTGACCACTTTGCTAGCTTCTCTAAGTATTGTCAAATATAGAAGCCTGTCTTCCTCTCTCTGTGATCTCTTGCATTTCATGAAGGCCTCCCTCTTTTTCTTCACCTTTTCAGCTACTTCTTTTGAAAGCCATAGCGGTCTTCTTTTCCTTTTACCTTTGTTTACCATTTTAACAAAAAGATTGGTTGCCCTTAAAATATCCCCTTTCAGTTTTTCCAACTATTTTTCTACATCCCCCAGTTGTTCCCATCCACTAACGACTCCCTGAGGTATCGGCCCATCTTGGCAAAGTTAGTTTTCCTAAAGACTAAGACCCTCACTTTTGAATGGATTCTAATAGCCCTAGTCCTAATACTGAACCACAACATCTGGTGATCACTGGATGCAAAATGATCTCCCACTATAACATCAGAAACACTTTTACCATTGGTAAGCACCAAGTCCAGTATGGCCCCTTCACGTGTGGGGTCTGTTACCAATTGCCTGAATAGTTCTCCCTGTAGAGAATCCAGGATCTCCTTACTTCTGGATGATACTGCAGCAGGAATGTGCCAATCAACATCTGGCATATTGAAATCCCCTATTAGTATCACTTCCCCTTTCCTAGCAATACGGCATATGTCTTCAATTAACTCTCTGCCCACCTCTTCCTCATGTGAAGGAATGCAAATAGATTTATTTTTCCCTCTTTCTAGTTCAACCCACAGTGTCGCCTCTCTCCCTTTTAAGCTCTGTAATTCCAAGGCTTTAATATTATGTTTTACATATAGTGCCACTCCTCCTCCCCTTTTTCCTACTTTGTCCTTTCTGAATAAAGTATAGCCTGGTATAGTTATATCCCAGTCGTGGTTTTCTGTGAACCATGTTTCTGTAATTGCCACGCCCTCCAAAGCTTCAACATCAGGGATCTATTTCCCAAGCTACGGGCATTTATACACACTGCTTTCCATATGTTACCCTTTTTACCCATTTCCATAAAGGTATTTAATGTTTCACTTACCTGGGAGCTGTCTTCACCCATCCCCAACGAATCTAGTTTAAAGCCCTCTTCAGTAGATTAGCCAGTCTACTACTACCTTTCTTGGACAGATGGACGCCATCTCTGTTCTGAAATCCTTGAAATAGCATCCCATGGTCCAGGAAACCAAAACGCTCTCGATGACACCATCCACGCAGCCATGCATTCATCTCCAGGATGTGAGCCTCTCTACCTTGGCTTTTACCCTCAACAGAAAGAACTAAAGAGAACACCACCTGTGCACCTATCTGCTTCATCCTCTGTCCCAGAGCCATGAAGTCCCTCTTGATATGCTCAGTGGGATACCTGGCAGTATCATTTATTCCGACATGGATTAGCAATATTAGGTAATAGTCAGTGGGCTTGATGAGTCTCGGCAAACTCTCTGTAATGTCTTGGATTTTGGCACCTGGCAGACAGCATACCTCTCTGGACATCAAGTCTGGTTGAAACATGGACGCCTCAGTACCCCTCAGAAGAGAGTCACCAACCACAACTACCCTTCACTTCCTTATGATCACTGATTCTGCAACTTTGAGGTACTTGAGCTCTGGTTCTTCCCTTTCCAGGGATGCTTTCACCTCCTCCACTTCCAGAGCTGCATAATGGTTCTTCAATTCAAGGGCTGGAGAAGTTGGATTGGTGATTCTGCAGGCCCTGGTGACTTGTGTCCAATCTTCGTCATTCTTTAGGCACCCATCTTCTCTTCTGCTGGAGAGCTTGGTTGTTTCAAGAAGCATCTCATCAATATACTTCTCACTGTCTTGAATGCTCCTCAGCCTTGCCAATTCCTCTCTGAGTTCCTCCACTTGTTTCCTTAGAGCTTCAGCATGCAGGCACCCTGCACATGGAACCAGTCCTTCAGCTGGCATTGGGACCTCTGTCTGGACAGAGGCAGAAGCTGTAACGGGGCAACAGCTTTAGCGATACGATTTTTCCCAGCCATTGTTCTGTTCGTGGAGCTTAGGTATCTGTTAAAGCAAAAGAGAGAGAGATCTACCAAAGTACCAGCTGGTTTTCCAGCTGTCCTTTCAGAGAAAAGCAGTTAACTCTCTGTAATTATATTGAGAATGTACTGTTCCAAGTCCCTGTGTTGTGTTAATTGGGGAGGTGCCCTATAAAGCAAGACCACTCACTAGGGGTGGGTGGGTGGGTGTTGGGGGGATAGGGAGAGAACTAACACCTGATTAGGTGTCAGTGGCTTGAAAGAGCTGAGAAAGTTACTAAAGCAGAGCTTTAAACCTACCCCACTAAAGAAAAAATATTCCTCCCTTTAAACTAAAACACCACAAAGAATATAACTTTGTTTTAAAAATGTACCAAACACTTTTTAAGAGCTCCCAGTCAGAGAGCTAGCAATTTAAAAAATAAAAAAACACAAATGCTTACCTTTGTTTGAAATGTGTAGCCCCTATTAGGAATGCCTCAACAGTGCAAGGCTCTGAAGCCTTTTATGCAGGCCTCAGCTGCTCTCAGTTCATTCACAGGCTAATCAGACCCACTAACTCCTGATTAGGTGTCAGTGGCTTCAAAGAGCTGAGAAAGTTACTAAAGCAGAGCTTTAAACCTACCCCACTAAAGAAAAAATATTCCTCCCTTTAAACTAAAACACCACAAAGATGTAACTTACATAGTAACATGTTGTTATTAAGTTCCGTCGAGTCGGAGTTGACACATGGTGACCCTCTGGATAGCTATCCTAAATTGTGTTCAGTCTTGAGTCAGGCGCCTCATTGTTGACAGACTGGTACCCGTAGCTGCTGTTATTGTATCGATCCATCTCATTGCTGACCTTCCTCTTTTGCGTTGACCTTCTATCTTGCCAAGCATGATGTCTTTCTCTAATGATCTCTCTCTTCGCATGATGTGTCCAAAGTATGAAAGTTGAAGTCTTGTCATCTGAGCTTCTAAAGAAAGCTTAGGTTTGATTTCCTCTAGTACCAACTGATTTGTTCTTCGGGCAGTCCATGGTATACACAGTATTCGCCGCCAGCACCATAATTCAAAGGCATCAATTTTCTTCCTATCTTTTTCACTGTCCAGCTTTCACATCCATATGATGTTATTGAAAATACTATGGCTTGAACAAGCTGAATCTTTGTATGGAGAGAGACATCTCTGCTCTTGAGAATCTTATCTAGGTCTTTCATAGCCATTCTGCCAAGAGCAATGCGTCGACTGATTTCATGACTGCTTGTTGCTTCTTTATTGATATTGATCCAAGTAGGTTAAAGTTGTTCACGATTTCAATTTATTCTCCTTCAACGATGAACCTGTTGATTATGCCAGTTGTCATGATCTTTGTCTTCTTTACATTAAGGTGCAGGCCCATTTTGAGACTATGTTCTTAGATTGTGAGAAGCAAATGTTTCAGATCATCTTCACTTTCAGCCAGTAATGTGGTATCATCAGCATAGCAAAGGTTCTTGATGAGTCTTCCACCAATCTTCACACCTCTGTTGTCTTCATACAATCCTGCTTCTCTGATGATTTGTTCTGCATATAAATTAAAGAGGTAGGGGGAAAGTATGCAGCCTTGTCTTACACCTTTGCTTATTTTAAACCATTCTGTTTCTCCTTGTTCCGTTCGAACTGTTGCTTCTTGATCAATGTACAGATTGTGCAAGAGTACAATCAGGTGTTCTGGTATACCCATGCTTCTTAATGTGGCCCAGAGTTTCTCATGGTTTACACAGTAAAAAGCCTTGCTATAGTCGATAAAGCACAAATAGATATCCTTTTGGTATTCTTTAGTCTTTTCAAGGATCCATCTCACATCTGCAATGATGTCTCTCGTTCCTCGCCCTTTCCTGAACCCTGCTTGCACTTCAGGTAGTTCTTCTTCCAGGTATGGCTGTAGTCTCTTTTGAATAATCTTCAGTAGAATCTTGCTGGCATGTGGGATCAGAGCGATTGTTCGATAATTTCCACAGTCAGTTGGATCACCTTTCTTTAGTATTGGCATAAACACAGATTTTTTCCAGTCAGTTGGCCATGATGTTGTCTTCCATATTTCTTGGCAGAGTCTTGCAAGTACGGTAACAGCTGCACCAGATTGCTGTAATACTTCTATGGGAATGCTATCTATGCCTGGTGCTTTGTTCTTTGATAAGGCTTTCAATGCTGCTTTAACTTCTTTTTTTCATCATCAATGGTTCCCAATCATAAGGTACAGGTTGAAACGGCTGTTGGTCCACTTGATCTTTATCATATAAAAACTCTGTATATTCCTTCCACCTTTTCTTGATCTTCTCAGCATCATTCAACATAGAACCTTGAGCATCTTGTAACATTCCAATTCGAGGCTGGAACTTTTTCTTTAACTCTCGTAGCTTTAGGAAAGCAGATCTTATTCTTCCTCTAATAGTTTCTGCTTCTATTTCCTTGCATGCGTCATTGTAGTACTTTTTCTTGTCCTGTCTTTCTGCACGTTGGAAATCTCTGAGTTCTGTTATTGTCTTTCTTTCTCCTCTGGCTTTAGCTTCTCTGCATTCCTGGGCAAGTTTCAGAGTTTCTTCTGTCATCCATTTTGGCTGTTTTTGCTTTTTCACCTTTTGTAGAGACTTCTCGCTTTCTTCCAACACAACCTTCTTGATGTCATTCCATAACTCTTCTGGAGCTCTCTCATTTGTATCTAAAGCAGCAAATTGATTTTGCAGACAGTCTTTAAATTCCAGTGGTATATTCTCAAGGTCATATTTTGCTGTATTCATGAGTGGTTTGCTCTTTTTCAACTTTAGCTTGAGTTTGCATACTAGTAGTTGATGATCTGTACCACAGTCAGCTCCAGGTTTTGTCTTTGTTGATGTTATAGAACTTTTCCATCGTTGACTTCCACAGATGTAGTCAATTTGATTTTTATACAATCCATTGGGTGAAGTCCATGTGTACAGTCGCCGCTTGTGTTGATGGAAGAAGGTGTTTGAGATGAATAGATCGTTGGTCTTGCAGAATTCTATCAGTCTTTCTCCAGCTTCATTTCTGTTGCCAAGTCCATATTTTCCAATTACTTTGCCTTCTTCTTTGTTGCCAACTTTTGCATTCCAGTCACCCATGACGATCAGGATATCCTGTTTGCATGTTCTGTCAATTTCAACTTGTACTTGTTCATAGAACTCTTCAATTTCATTCTCTTCTGCAGCTGTTGTTGGGGCATATACTTGAATTATAGTTGTGTTGATAGGCATTCCTCATAGACGAACAGAGATTAAGCGTTCACTGACTGCATGGTATTTCATTACAGTTCTTGCAAGTTTCTTCTTTATTATAAATGCAACACCATTTCTTTGTTGTCTTTCATTTCCAGCATAGTAGACCATGTGATCATCTGATGCAAAGTGCCCGATGCCAGTCCATTTCAGTTCGTTGACACCCAACAGATCAAGTTGTACATGTTCCATTTCATTCTTGACCACCTCCAGCTTCCCTTGGTTCATGCTTCGTACATTCCATATTCCAATGCGTAAGACATCTTTACAGCTTCTGACTCTCATTTCTTGCGCAGCTACATCAGCAGTCAGACGTCCCAAGGGCTTTGATCCAACCACATCATAAATGCTGGCTTTACTCTGAAAAGTCTTCAGCTCTTCCCCAGTAGCTAGTTGATTGCCTTCCGACCTGGGGGTCTCATCTTCCAGCACTATAGCACAATTTGTTTTGTTGTAACTATCCATTGGGTTTTCATGGCAAGATACAGAAGTAGATTGCCGGGCCTTTCTTCCGCGCAGTTTAAGTTTGATGTTGTTGCCGTTGTCACAGAAATGTGATCCTCCGCCGTCAACACTATCCCAT
The DNA here is from genome assembly GCA_033557465.1 of Ichthyophis bannanicus. NCBI lineage: Eukaryota > Metazoa > Chordata > Amphibia > Gymnophiona > Ichthyophiidae > Ichthyophis > Ichthyophis bannanicus. Next base: position 612,567,758 of record CM066035.1, on the reverse strand, counting down.
TCTGCTGCTGCCCAGATGGGTGGTTTGTCTTGGCCTGGCACCTGAGTTGAGACCTGTCCATCTTGGGAGACCCTGCCAGTAGTTAAACTACCGATAGTTTAGCTCTCAGCATCACTGATGCACACAAGCCCTCACAGCACGACAAGCTGCAAACCAAGTGAGTAACATAGTAACATACTAAATGACGGCAGATAAAGACCAGTATGGTCCATCTAGTCTGCCCAGTAAGATGGCCGGAGTAAGATGGCAGGAGTAGATGCCACTCTGTGCAGGCCACCCCTCCCCATGTCTTTGTTTAAGGATGAACCCACCGCTCCATGCAGGACACCCCTATTTGTTGAGAAGTTAGATGGTTCAGTTTATTTTTATTTTATTCTGTTGCTATAAATGGATCCATTGTGTCTGTCTCATGCCATTCTGAATTCTGTCACTGTATTTGCCCCCACCACCTCCATCGGGAGGGCATTCCAAGCATCTCAGTAAAAAAGTATTTCCTGACATTGCCTTTCAATTTTCCACCTTGCAACTTCATGTTATGCCCTCTCATTTTACAGCTACAGTCTTTGGAAGAGGTTTGTTTGTTCATTATTTCTCTTTAAGTATTTAAAGGACTGAATCATATCTCCACTATCCCTCCTCTCCTCCAAAGTGTACATATTTAGATCTTCAAGTCTCTTCTCATAAGGCTTCTGACGCAGGCTCCAAATCATTTTGGTTGCCTTCCTCTGAACAGTTTCCATTCTTTTTACATCCTTTGCAAGATACGGTCTCCAAAACTGAACACAGTATTCCAAATGAGGCCTCACCAGTGACTTATACAGTGGAATTAGAACCTCTTCCTTTCTGCTGGTAATTCCTCTTCGTATGCAGCCCAACATCCTCCAGCCTTTTGCCACCGCCTTGTCGCACTGTTTTGCCACCTTGAGGTCTACAGAAATAATCACAACATGGTCTTTCTCCTGATCCATGCACACCAACCTCTCGCCCCCTATTGCATACATTTCCCTTGGGTTTCTGCTACCCAAGTGCATGACTCTGCACTTCTTTGTATTAAATCTTAATTGCCAAGCATTAGACCATTCTTCCAGCTTTTGTAGATCTTTTCTCACGTTAAGCACTCCCTTGGGGGAGTCCACTCTGTTGAAAATTTTCGTGTCATCTGCAAAAAGACAGACCTTTCCATTCAGTCTTCAGCAATATCACTCACAAATACATTGAATAGTGCCAGGCCCAGGACGAAACCCTGGGGCACCCCACTAATCACCTTCCTTTCCTCCGAGTAAGCTCCATTTACCATCTCCTTCTGTCATCTATCAGTCAACCAATTTCTGATCCAGTTTACCACCTTGGGACCCATCCCCAAACTACTGAGTTTATTGATAAGCCTCCTATGAGGGACAGTATCAAAGGCTTTGCTGAAATCCAGGTAGATGACATCCATTGCATGCCCCTGATCTAGTTCTCTGGTCACCCAGTCAAAGAACTCAATCAGATTTGTTTGGCAAGATCGTCCTTCGGTAAAACCATGTTACCTCGGATCTTGCAACCTGTTGGTTTTGAGAAAGTTCACTATTCGCTCCTTCAAAAGCGCCTCCATTACTTTTCCTGCCACCGAGGTAAGGCTCACGGGCCTGTAGTTTGACACTTCTTCCCTGTCACCACTTTTGTGTAGAGGTATGACATCAGCCATTCTCCAGTCCTGAGGAACTTCTCCTGTTTCCAAGGAACTATTGAAAACATCCTTTAACAGCCCTGCAAGAACCTCTCTGAGCTCTTTCAGTATCCATGGATGTATCCCATCCGGTCCCATGGCCTTGTCCACTTTCAGTTTCGCAAGTTGTTCTAACACATCATCTTCTGTGAATGGTGTGGTATCTACTTCATTCCCATTTTTATATTTGGGAGCCACAGTTGGTCCTTCTCCAGGATTTTATTTAGTAAAAACAGACCAGAAGTATTTGTTTAGCAATTCTTCTTTTTCAATGTCCCTTTCCACGAGTCCGTTCCCAGCACTTCTGAGTCCTGCGATTCCACCTCTGCTCTTCTTCCTTTCCCGAATATACCTGAAGAAAGTTTTGTCGCCACACTTAACATCTTTAGCCATCTTTTCCTCTGCCTTTGATTTTGTTATCCTTATTTCTCTTTTTCTCTCTTTGAGTTTGAACCTGTATTCATTTCTGTGTTCCTCTGTTTGCAAGCTTTTGAATTTTGCGAAAGCTGTGTTTTTTGCCTTTATTTGAGCAGCCACTTCTTTGGAAAACCAAATAGATTTCCTTCTCCTTTTGTTTTTATTTACTTTTCTTACATATTTATCTGTTGCCCCTTTTATTGCCACCTTTAGTTTAGCCCATTGCAATTCCACTTCCCTTATCTCCTTCCACCCTGTCAACTCCTCCTTTAGGTACATGGCCATTTTATTGAAGTCAGTGTTTTTGAAGTTTAGGACTTTGAGCTTGCTATAGTTGGACTGAACCTTGGTTTTTATCTCAAACCACACCGTGTGATAATCGCTGCTGCTCACAGGTGCACCCACCCAGACATTCGACACATGATCACCGTTGGTGAGCACTAAATCCAGCATTAAAGGCAACCAACCTTTTTGTTAAAATGGTAAATAAAGGCAAAAGGAACAGGAGACCGCTATGGTTTTCGAAGGACGTAGCTGAAAAAGTGAAGAAAAAGAGGGAGGCCTTCATGAAATACAAGAAATCACAGAGAAAGGAAGACAGGCATCTGTATTTGGAACAACTTAGAGAAGCTAGCAAAGTAGTCAAGAAGGCAAAGATTCAAAAGGAGGAGGAAATAGCCAATGCAATAAAATGGGGAGATAAGACATTTTTCAGATATATTAGTGAGAAGAGGAAGGGCAAAAGTGGTATTGTCAGACTCAAGGGTACAGGGGGGGGAATATGTAGAAGCTGATAAGGATAAAGCGGAATTGCTTAACAAATATTTTTCTTCTGTGTTCACAGATGAAGAACCAGGAGCAGGACCTCAGAAAACACCCACAAATAAGAACAGAAGCGAGGGACATCTTGAACAATTTTCAGAAGACTGTGTTCGTGAGAAACTAGCTCAACTTAAAGTAGACAAAGCGATGGGACCGGATGGGATACACCCTAGAATACTGAGGGAACTTGGGGACGTTCTAGCAACTCCACTGACTGACCTTTTCAATGCCTCGTTGGAGTCGGGAGTGGTGCCAAAGGACTGGAGAGAGGCTCATGTGGTGCCTTTACACAAAAGCGGAAGTAAGGATGTGGTTGAAAACTACAGGCCGGTTAGTTTAACTTCGGTGGTGAGTAAATTAATGGAAACGCTGTTGAAAGAGAAAATAGTGAGGTTTCTGGAGTCCAGCGGATTACAGGATCCGAGGCAGCATGGATTCACCAGAGGCAGGTCTTGTCAGACAAATCTGATTGATTTCTTTGACTGGGTGACCAGGGAGTTGGACCGAGGGAGAGCTCTAGATGTGGTGTATTTAGATTTCAGTAAAGCCTTTGACACTGTTCCTCACAGGCGACTTATAAACAAACTGAGCACCCTAGGGATGGACCCTAAAGTTACTGCTTGGGTTAGAAATTGGTTGGGTGGGAGGCGACAAAGAGTACAAGTAAATGGAGCTCACTCTGAGGAGAAGGATGTTACCAGTGGTGTGCCCCAGGGATCTGTCCTTGGTCCAATTCTTTTTAACATCTTTGTTAGTGATATAGCGGAAGGGCTGTCGGGTAAGGTTTGCCTCTTTGCGGATGATACCAAAATCTGCAATAAAGTAGACACCCAGGAAGGTGTAGATAACATGAGGAGGGATCTAGCTAAGCTTGAAGAATGGTCTAGAATTTGGCAGCTGGGATTTAATGTTAAAAAATGTAAGGTCATGCATTTGGGCTGCAGCAATCCAAGGGAGCAATACAGCATAGGAGGTGAAGTACTTTTGTCCACTAAAGAAGAGCGGGACCTAGGCGTAGTTGTGTCCGATGATCTTAAAGTAGCTAAACAGGTAGAAAAGGCGACGGCAAAAGCTAGAAGGATGCTTGGGTGCATACGGAGAGGAATGGCTAGCAGAAAAAAGGAGGTGATAATGCCTCTGTATAAGTCTTTGGTGCGACCTCATTTGGAGTATGGTGTGCAATTCTGGAGACCGCACCTTCAAAAGGATGTGAACAGGATGGAGTCGGTGCAGAGGGTTGCTACTAAGATGATTAGTAGTCTTCATTATAAAGCATATGAGGACAGACTTAAGGATCTTAATATGTACACCTTAGAGGAAAGGCGGGATAGAGGTGATATGATTGAGATGTTTAAATACCTCCGTGGTATAAATGTTCAGGGAGAGAGCCTCTTTCAATTGAAAGCAAGTTCTGCGACGAGGGGACATGGGATGAGGGTGAAGGGAGATAGATTCAGGAGTGATATGCGGAAATATTTCTTTACGGAAAGAGTAGTGGATCCGTGGAATAGTCTCCCAGTGGAGGTGGTAGAGATGAGGACAGTAACTGAATTCAAAAAAGCATGGGACCAACACAGAGGATCTCTAAAGGTAAAAAGTGGACTGTTGTAGTTGTTGTTATGGAAGGACAGACTAGATGGGCCTTGTGGTCTTTTTCTGTCATCATGTTTCTATGTTTCTATGTTTCTATTGAGCTTTCCCTTGTTGGTTCCATCACCATTTGTCTAAGTAAGACATCTTGGAGAGCATCCACAATTTTTTGGTTCTTTTCAGATGTGCAGAAGGAGTAATCCAATCCACATCGGGTAGATTAAAGTCACCCAATATGATCGCTTCCCCCTTTGTGGCTATTTTTACAATGTCTATAATCAATTCATTATCTAACTCTTCGATTTGAGTTGGAGGTCTGTAGACTACAGCAGTATGGATGACAGTGCCATCTCCTCTTTCCAACACAACCCAGAGCGCTTCTTCTTTTCCCCATGCCCCCTGCATTTCAGTAGCTTTAATATTGCTTTTGACATACAAGGTTACTCCTCCTCCTCTTCCATTTTCTCTGTCTCTTCTGAATAGATTATAGCCAGCTATGGCTATATCCCAATCATGCGATTCATTAAACCATGTTTCTGTAATGGCCACAATGTCCAAGTCCATTTCCACCATTAGGGCTTCCAGGTCTGGAACTTTATTGGATAAGCTTCGAGTATTTGTGCTCATTGCTTTCCAGCATTTAACTGGCTTGCGTGTGTTTTGCATTGAGTTTGTTCTGTCCACTTCTTCCCACTTGTTTTTGATGTGTGGTTTAAAAGTGTGTCTGTTTCTGATGTTGTTCTGCTTTTGCAGGGAGTGACATCCAGAACTTGACCTTCTCCATCCATCACCCCCTTTTTCTAGTTTAAATGCATATCCACATACTACCTGAATTTTTCACTTAGGATTCTTCTCCCTGTGACAGAGAGATGTAGTCCATCAGCACAGTATAGTCTCTTGTTGGTCCATCTGTTTCCCCAGTCGCCTATAAATCTGAATCCTTCCTCTTTGCACCAGGTTTGGAGCCATGCCTTAAAGCTGTTTATGTGATGTAGCCTTTCTGCCCCCTTACCAAGAACAGGTAGAACTTCTGAGAATGCTACAGTGTTAACAATGGGCTTTAGTTTCTCCCCCAGAGTTTGAAAGTCCCTTTGAACTGCAGTGGCACTGTTTCTAGCCAGGTCATTTGTACCCAAGTGGATGATAACATCAGTTTTGGAGTGCTCACTTTCAGCGCTAAGTACATCAACAATTTGGTTTGTATTCTTGCTAGATGAAGAGCCTGGGAGGCATTTGACTAACTTCCCTCCTTTGAACTGTGTTTCCAAGTTGGTGCCTCTGATGATGGAATCACCAAGTAGTAGTAGTTTTCTGTTCCTTGAGTCTTTCTTCATATTTGGTGCTTTATCAGGCGATTGGGCAGCGACTATCTCATTTAAGGGCCCTTGAGCTTCCCTGGCTTGGGCATCCTCATTAACCAAAGCAGAGAAGGCACTATGCAGTGATATCTCTTGATGTACAGGGTGTTTCTGCATTACAGGACATAGTCTACCAGAGCCCACTGTGATCCATTTGTTCCTGGGATGTTAGAGTCTCTGTGGGAGCAGTGGGGGACTTTGTTTGGTTTGAATCCTAGAAGAGGTGCGTTTCATTGCAGCTACTTCTTCCCTTAATAGAGTCAATTCATTATGTATGGCTGCCAACTTGAGGCATATAGGGCAAGCTCTTAGTTTCCAGATGATTTGTCTCAGAATGAAGGCACCACAATTATTGCACTGAATACAAGAGATGTGTAGTTGAATTAAGAGGATAGATGTCAACGTATATGACCGCTATAGAAGCAATGCAGCCCTGGGATGGGTGGGGTAGGGTGGGTGGGAACCTAAGTGTACTTTGCCAGCAGGCCTTACCTGAACCCAGGGCACCTTTAGATTTCTGATTGGAGGGCTACACAAGGAATGTAAGCAGACAGATTATTCCCAGAAATGAATGTAAAACCAACAGTTAACTTAGCTACACAGCCACCAGGATAGATAAACCCAACAGCAGTTAAATATTATATATCAGCTTCACAACCAACAGGATAGGTAAGAAAATAGGTAAGAGATACCAAGCTGCAAGCTAATTAAAAGATACAAAGCTATAAGCTTATCTGTTTGTAGGAGAAGCTGTGGAGCCCAGGTTCAACCAGGTGTCTGCAGAACGTCCACTATGTTTTAAAAAACTTTGTTTTAAAAATGTACCAAACCCCTTTTAAGAGCTCCCAGTCAGAGAGCTAGCAATTTAAAAAATAAAAAAACACAAATACTTACCTTTGTTTGAAATGTGTAGCCCCTGTTATGAATGCCTCAACAGTGCAGGGCTCTGAAGCCTTTTATGCAGGCCTGAGCTGCTCTCAGTTCTTTCACAGGCTAATCAGACCCACTAACTCCTGATTAGGTGTCAGTGGCGTCAAAGAACTGAGAAAGTTACTAAAGCAGAGTTTTAAACCTACCCCACTAAAGAAAAAATATTCCTCCCTTTAAACTAAAACACCACAAAGAATGTAACTTTGTTTTAAAAATGTACCAAACCCCTTTTAAGAGCTCCCTGTCAGAGAGCTAGCAATTTAAAAAATAAAAAAACACAAATGCTTACCTTTGTTTGAAATGTGTAGCCCCTGTTAGGAATGCCCTGTTAGGATAGAGAGAGACAAGATGGTTTGGGATAACAACAAGGCCCATATCACTTTAATTCCCAAGCCTGGGAAAATCCCACTACAAGCTGCATCCTATAGACCCATTTAACTGATTAATTTTGACTTGAAACTTCTAGCTAAAATCCTAGCTGAATGATTAGCCCCACTGTTACCGAGCCTCCCTCTCTCAAGTGGGATTTGTCCGGGGTCGTTATGCTTCTCGTAATTTGCGTAAGATCATAGCCTCCCTTAAGTGGGCACATGAACATCATTTGAGTCACTCCTGGTGAGCTTGTGATAAGGAAGCTTATCATAGCTCAGGAAGGAGCTATAGAAAAGGTGATGTGACTCTGAATAAGCAACCTGTCAGTTCTGGTAGAAATAAGAAAACAGAATTTTCCCATAAAAGACTACCAGTCCCAGAATGCACCAGGTTTCCAACAGCCATTAGAGGAGCTGAAGTGGGGAAACGTGTGTTCAATCAGGAGGGCTATGAGATAATCCCTAAGCACTCATCTCAAAGGGCAGGGCCTGATTCAGCACAGCTGCACTGTGTTAGGGAGGAGCACTCATCTAAGCAGAATAAAGGTAGAGTTTATTCTACAGAGAATTATCCTGAGAATCAGCTTGAGCTTGATCATCTTCATCATCAGGAGGATCATCAGAAGCAGAAGCCAAACCGGACGGACAGAGAGGGAAATAAACCCTTTGGAAGAAAGAGGAGAAAAGCCTTTGAGAGGTCTAGAAGAGTCCAGAGCAGTACGTATACTGGGAGGCATTCCAAGGGCCAGCATACACCATTGGACTGGGGAAAGCCAGAGGAATGGTGCTGCAGAGCTAGGAATCTCCAGACGGTACCTGTAAGGGAGACGGCTGCACGTGGAAGGGACCCTAAGACCCGTGCCAGAAGGTATGTGAAGAGAGATCCAGTGTCCAGGGATCTGGATTGGAAGGCTGGACATAAGAACTGGACTACATACTGGCCAGGCTATATAGAGAGGAACTCTAACAGCAATGGAAGCTCAGGTATGAACACTGATCTATGCCCTAGCTATAACCTTGAAAGACAGCAGGGAAACAAGTATTCTCCTGAAAGTGCTCCATTGGGAGATTCATCTATGCCAATCCATGACATTGAACCCATGCTTGTTGAAGAAGAGGGGGTGATAGCAGATGAAGAATCTGTTTACATGGACTGCTCTCTGTCTAAACTCCTTTGGTGATTTTCTGTTATAAAATACAGCAACCATCACAAAGAAATACAAACTTGTTCTTTAATCTACTCAGAAAAGTTCCTGAGTAGTATTTTTAGCCACGCAGTAGAAAGCAAGCCAGCTAAGGGGTTTCAGCTGGATAACTGCTAGCAATTGAGCCTTACCTAATTGCTTGTGAGCTAGGAGAGAATCACTTCTGAATCTATGTGGGAAGATATAAGAAGTTAACCTGAAAAGAACAGTTTTTTTCTTTCTTTGTAGCTTTTGGTTTGTTGTTTGATACATGCTAAGAAAATATTAGCTAAGCCTACAGAAAAGACCAGTTTGTTAGCAACCAGGTCTTATTTCTTTTGCTTTGATTGCCTGACAAGTTTAAAGGTTGTTTTCCTGATTTTTTTTTTTTCAAGTTTAACACTGAAAGCAAGTAACCTGATTTATGTGCTACCAAGCATATCTGTGTTGGGAGAAATAACCCCATAAATAAATATCTTATTGGCTTTACCCAAAAGCACAACTAATTATTGTGAGCAGCTGTGTCTGGTGTGAATGAACTGCATTGCCCACAATCCCTTGCAAATCATATAGATATATGCACTTGCCAAGACTGTGAAGATTCTCACCCAGGCAGCCGTCTGACAAGCTTTGACGCCAAAAAAGGTGTTTGACAGGATGTAATGGGACTATTTGTTCCAACTTTTACCCTGGTACAGAATAGGAGACCAGTTTCTCTGTATAGTTAGACTATTATATACTTAATCAGTAGCAGCGATGGTTGCTAATGGAGTGATATCAGCGGAGATCAGCCTGCCCTCTGTCCCCCTTGTTATTTGTTTTATTGCTAGACCTGATGATATGTAAATTGGTGACATGCCAAGAGGCACCTCGTATCCAGATTGGGTGGACAGAATTCAAGATTTCTGCCTTTGCAGATGATATGTTAGTTTTTCTTACCACTCTGTGAATGGCTCTACCTTTGATGCTAGAGGAATTTGCCAGCTATGGGGAGATATCAGGCCTTAAGATAAACAAGGATAAATCTGAAGCCTTAGATGTATTGGGGGGGGCTGGTTCAGCTTGGGGACCCTCCTTTCCCCTGAGGTGGGCAGAGGCTGCATTTACTTATCTGGGCATTCAACTAACTCGAAATCCGCACCAGCTCTACAAACATAACTGCAGTAAGATGTTTATTACATATGCAAACTCGTTTAAAAAACTGTACCCCCCATCCGCTGTCTTTAATGGACCATGTGGTGGCATATAGCATGGTGTTATTCCCAAAATTGCTGTATATGCTGCAGATGCTCCCAGTTCATCTCCTGTGCAAGGACATGTTAGAGTATGAACAAGTCTTGCACAGTTTTTTGTGGAAAGGAAAACGGCCGTGGTTACCCTTGGCTCGCTTGCGAGGCTCTTGGCATTGGGGAGGACTCGGTCTCCCAGATATATCCCGTTATGCACAGGCATGTCAACTTAGACATTTGGGAGATTGGTTGGGTTGTATGAGGTATATACACCAAGGAGGCTGAAAAAAGCATTCATCTCCCTCCACTCATTATTGGCGGTGCTTTATATGGAGAGTACGCTGTTGCCACAGCGCTTAACAAAAAGTTTTTTAGTGGAGCCAATTCGGGGTATGTGGAGATTTCTGTGTAGAAATTGGCAGACATCACCAGAAGTGTTGAGCTGGCTGCCCATAAGAGGCAACATTCATTTTCTTCCAGGCACGGAGACTAGGGTGTTTTACGAGTGGGGTGCAAAAGGGATACGGAATTTGGAACATATAGTGGATGAGTGGGGTATATGTAAACCCTTTCATGAGCTACAGAAAGAATATGACCTGGGAGGGGGGTTGAACAACCTTTTGCATACTATCAGTTGTGTCATTATGTTGGATCACTCCCACGGGAGCAGTTAGCTGCAGAGCGGGCCCTAGTGATTTTACATTTCTTTGAATTGGGAGATCAAAAAAGATTATCAGTTTCTAATTATCCTGATAAACTGCTGAAAGGAATAGGCCTTCCAGACTTCTCTAATATTGAGCATAAATGGGCGGGAGATCTTGGGTCACCGGTAGCTCCAGGTGAAATATTGGGTATGATAAGATGCATTCCGGAAGTGGTTCAATCTGCTAAGCTTAGGGAGCTGCAATTCTGAATGGTATGCTGGACTCATTTCTCTCCTCGTCAGGTGCGGAGATGTGGTCTGACACAAGATGGTAGTTGTCCAAGATGTTCTGCACCCATGGCGGGACTAAGCCACATGTGGTGGTTCTGTGAGGGGGTGCAGAAATATTGGCGCCAAATTCATCAATACATTAGTCGGTTGCTTGCTCAACGGGTAGAGTGGACCAGGGCTCTTGTGATATTTGAATGGATGGCTGGCCCACTCCCCAGGGGGCGCTGGGACAGGCTTTAGGTAAGGAAAGCCTGTATAATGGGTAAGCTACCCCTATTGCGAAGGTGGAGGGAAGATGAAGCACCCACCTTTTGGGAGTGGCGGAGTAAGGGTAATTTCCATCAGCTGATGCTAATGGAGAGACTGTATGCCAGAAGGGATAAGATAAAATGGGAGCAGTTCTTGTGACTCTGGGACAGATACATAGCCACCCTGGCTCCCAGAGCACGAAATGTGCTATTGTCTATATAAAGGCAAGGCATCTGGGGTGGGGAGAAATCTCGGAAAAGAGATCCCTTCAGCCTTAGTAAAGGAAGCAGTCCTTCGGAGATGAGGAGTACATTGAGAAAGGAAAATCTAATGTGGGAGGGCTGAGAGAAGTGTTATGATTGAGTCACAGGTTTGGGATTGGGGGAAGGGTGGAGGGAGGGGGGAGAGAAGGATGTTTGTTGTTTGATATGAAAACAAAATGTTATATTGTTGACTATGTATGTTTATGTTTATGTTTATTTCATTTGCTTAACCGCTCTTCAGTGAAAGTCAGAGCGGTGTACAGTACACAAAACAACAGAGTAGGGCACAAGGCCAGAAGTATTGAAAGGAAGTTACAATTCTTAAATAGGAAAGAGAGAGAAGGGCTAGTAAAGAGCAATAGAATATAGGGGAGGAGGTTAGGGTGAGGGGGTGGGGAGGTTGAAGGCCAGGGAGAAGAGAAAGGTCTTTAGGTCATGTCTAAAGGTGCAGTGATGGGGTTCAAGACGGACAGAGATGGGAAGAGAGTTCCAAAGGGCAAGGCCTATATAGAAGAAAGTGGAGGAATGAGTGGACTGGAGGTGGGCAAGGGAGGTTGGGGGAAGGCTAAGACGGTTGAGGTGAAAGGACCGAGGTGTGTGTCGAGGGGTATGGAAGTGGATGAGGTCTGCCAAGTATTGTGGAGTGGAGGTGTGAAGTGCTTTGTGGACGAGAGTAAGTAGTTTAAACTGGATACGATAAGAGATGGGAAGCCAGTGAAGCTGAAGGAGAAGGGGGCTGATGTGGTCTCTAGGGGAGGAGTGAGTGATGAGTCGGGCGGCAGTGTTCTTTATTGCCGGGGAATGGTGTAAGTGTACCCACCATAACCTGGATTGCTGTTTGATGAATAAACAATATATTAAAAAAAACAATTCTCTTAATTGTCTTAAAAAGGTTACTTTGTAGCTTCATTGCATGTTCTCTAGTCTTTCTACTTTTAGATGGCATAAATAACCGATCTAAGTTTACCCGTTCCACTCCATTCATTAATTTATAGACCTCTATCATCTCCCCCTCAGCCATCTCTTTTCCAAGATGAAGAGCCCTAACCTTTTAAGCCTTTTCTTATAGAGGTATCCTTCCATCCCTTTTACCATTTTGGTGGCTCTTCTCTGTACCTTTTCTAATTCTGCTATATCCTTATGAAGATATGATGATCAGAAATGCACAAAATATTCACAGTGCAGTTGCACCGTGGAACGATACAGAGGCATGATAACATCCTTGGTTTGATTCTTCATTACTTTCTTATGATTCCTAGCATTCTATTTGCTTTCTTGGCCACCACTGCACACTGGGTGGAGGGTTTCAACGTATTTTCCATGATGACACCTAAGGACCCGATATTTAATTGGAATGGCTATGCGCTGCTATGGCACATAACTGTCGCAGCTAACTTCTAACCTAGATATTCAATGCCAGGTCATATGCGACCCTGGTATTGAATATCCGGGGTCACTGCACAGCCAACGACACCGCACAAGCTAGCTAAATAGCGGTGATATTGCACCACTACCTGCTTAGCGAGGCCAGCTTTTGCTTCACCTAGTTTTACCCGCAGATCACTAATTGGGTAGTGGTGCAATATCACCGCTATCCAGTCAGCTTCTGGTTAGTGACTGTTGATGCTCACAGAACACCCTGGAACTCCCACAACTTGCCCCAATGCTAAGCAAATAGCATCAGGGCGTATAGCGGCATTAGTTGGGGATATTCATAAAACATAGAAATATGATGACAGAAAAAGACCACATGGCCTATCTAGTCTGTCCTTCCATATCAATAACTACAACAGTCCCCTTTTTACCTTTAGAGATCCTCTGTGTTTGTCCCATGCTTTTTTGAATACAGTTACTGTCCTCATCTCTACCACCTCCACTGGGAGACTATTTCACGGATCCACTACTCTTTCCGTAAAGAAATATTTCCGCATATCACTCCTGAATCTATCTCCCTTCACCCTCATCCCATGTCCCCTCGTAGCAGAACTTGCTTTCAATTGAAAGAGGCTCTCTCCCTGAACATTTATGCCACGGAGGTATTTAAACATTTCAATCATATCACCTCTATCCTGCCTTTTCTCTACGGTGTACATATTAAGATCCTTCAGTCTGTCCTCATATGCTTTATAATGAAGACCACTAATCATTGTAGTAGCCACCCTCTGCACCGACACCATCCTGTTCACATCCTTTTGAACGTGCGGTCTCCAGAATTGCACACTATACTCCAAATGAGGTCGCACCAAAGACTTATACAGAGGCATTATCATCTCCTTTTTTCTGCTAGCCATTCCTCTCCGTATGCACCCAAGCATCCTTCCAGCTTTTACTGTCGCCTTTTCTACCTGTTTAGCTACTTTAAGATCATCAGACACAACCACGCCCAGGTCCCGCTCTTCTTTAGTGGACAAAAGTACTTCACCCCCTTATATTGCTCCTTTGGATTGCTGCAGCCCAAATGCATGACCTTACATTTTTTAACATTAAATCCCAGCTGCCAAATTCTAGACCATTCTTCAAGCTTAGCTAGATCCCTCCTCATGTTATCTACACCTTCCTAGTTGTCTACTCTATTGCAGATTTTGGTATCATCCGCAAAGAGGCAAACCTTACCCGACAGCCCTTCCGCTATATCACTAACAAAGATGTTACAAAGAATCGGACCAAGGACAGATCCCTGGGGCACACCACTGGTAACATCCTTCTCCTCAGAGTGAGCTCCATTTACCTGTACTCTTTGTCGCCTCCCACCCAACCAATTTCTAACCCAAGTTCTAACCATGTTAGTGCTGTTGAATATCCCATTCAGTGGCATTTACATGGTTTATGGGTCAGTAAACTGTGTAAATTTCTTTAGAATATCGGGCCCTAGACCTTTTTCCTGGGTGATGGTTTCTAAGGTGGTACCTTGCACTGTGTAACCAGTTTGTATTGTTCTCTCCTAGGTACATAACTTTGTACTTATCCACATTAAATTTCATCTGCCATTTGGACGTCCAGTCTTCCAATTTATCAAGGTCCTCTTGCAATTTTTCACAATCCTCTTGTGTTTTAACAACTTTGAATAATTTTGTGTCATCTGCAGATTTGATCACCTCACTCATTATTCCTATTGCCAGATCATTTATGAATATATTAAAAAGCAGGGACCCAGCACAGATCCCTGGGGTACTCTACTATTAACCTTTCTCCATTGAGAAAATTGTCTATTTAGTCCTACTCTCTGCTTTTTATCTTTTAACAAGTTCCTGATCCACAATAGTACACTGCCTCATGAGGGACCTTGTCAAAGGCTTTCTAAAAATCCAGATACACTATATCAACCGACTCACCTTTGTCAACCTGTTTATTCACACCTTCAAAGAAATAAAACAGATTAGTAAGACAAGACTTTCCTTGGCTAAATTCATGTTGGCTTTCTCCCATTAAACCATGGCTATCTACATGTTAGTAATTTTCTTCTTTATTATGATTTCTACCATTTCACCCGGAACTGATGTCAGGTTCGCCAGTCTGTAGTTTCCCAGAACACCCCAGAACCCTTTTTAAAAATTGGAGTTATTTTGGCCATTCTTCAATCTTCCAGTACTACAGATGATTTTAAGGATAGTTCATAGATTACTAATAGCAGGTCTGCAATCTCATATTTCAATTCTTTTAACACCCTTGGATGTATACCAGCTGGTCCAGGTGATTTGCTACTCTTCAGTTTATCAAATAGTTATAATACATCTTCCCGGTTTATCGATATTTCTTTTAATTGTTCTGATACATCACCTTTATATATCATTTCAGGCACAGCTAACTTCTCTACATCTTCTTTAGTAAAGACCGAAGCAAAGAATTCATTCAGTCTCTCTGCTATGGCCTTGTCCTCACTTAGTGCCTCTTTTACCCCTCTATCATCCAATGGTCCAACTGGCACACAGGTTTTTTTCCTATAATGTACTTGAAAAAGTTTTTATTATGCATTTTTGCTTCCATGGCAAGCTTCTTTTCCAATTCTCTCTTTGCCTGCCTTATCAATGCCTTGCAACTAACTTGCCAATGCTTATGTTTTTCCCATAGTCGTCATTTGGCTCCTGTCTCCATTTCCTGAAAGATGCTTTTTTGGCAACAATAGGTTCTCTGACCTCGCATTTAAACCATGCTGGCAGTTTTTTGGCCTTCTTTCCACTTTTCTTAAAGCATGTCATCTGGACTTTCAAGATAGTACTTTTAAACAATGTCTATGCTTGATGTTAATCCTCAATCTTTTCAGCTACTCCTTTACGTTTTTCTTTACTATTTTCCTATATATCATAGTCTTCATTTTGAAAGTTAATGGATAGTACTGTGGATTTCCTTGCCGTTCTTCTTCCATTTATTAAATCAAATGCGATCATGCTATGATCACTATTGCCAAATGACCCTAAAACCCTTATCTCTTGCACCAGATCCTGTGTTCCACTAAGGACTAGGTCAAACATACCTTGTCCTCTTGTTGGTTCATAAACCAGCTGCTCGAAGAAGCAGTCATTTATTTCATCTAGAAACTATGACTCTAGCATGTCCTGCTGTGACATTGACCCAGTCGATACCAGGGTAATTGAAATCACCAATTATTACTGTGTTGTAACTTTTGTTAGCTTCCCTGATTTTATTCTGGCCAGGTGGTCAGTAGTACACCCCCACTGCCATTGCCTTCCCCTTTTTACATGGAATTTCAATCCATAGATGTTCTACAGTGTATTTTATTTTCTGCAAAACTTTAATCCTATGTGACTCAATGCCCCCTTTAACACAGAGTGCAACCCCTCCACCAATTTGATCTACTCTATCATTGCAATATAGTTTGTGCCCAGGTATCAGAGTGTCCCATTAGTTGTCATCCTTCCACCAGGTCTCTGAGATGCCAATCATATTTATCCTTTCATTTAGTACTATATATTCTATCTCTCCCATCTTATTTTTTAGACTTCTAGCATTTGCATACCGGCATTTTAAAGGTTGTATTTTATTCATATTAATCTGGTTATCATTTGATAGGGGTGATTTGGAATCTTTAAGCTCTGTACTGTGGTGAACAGCGCCCTCCTGAGCCTATGGAGATAGTAGAAAATCCTGAGGGTCAGCAGGATTTATACCAAAATGACAGGGCAAGGAAAAAAGAGAGACTCTATTCCTCAGAGCTGAGTAGGGAGACCAGCCCAGGGGAGGAGCCCTGCAGTTCTGATTGGGCACACCCAGCCCTAGGAAGGGGCGTGTCCAAAAGAGAATGTACATTTAAACCAGAGCATGGCTCTGAAGAGAGAGGACGGATAAGAGATCCGAGTAGAGGACGGATAAGAGATCCGAGTGGAGGACGGATAAGAGATCCGAGTAGAGGACGGATAAGAGACCCGAGTAGAGGACGGATAAGAGACCCGAGTAGAGGACGGATAAGAGACCCGAGTAGAGGAAGCACGAGTGGAGGTGGTACAAGGAGTACAAGAAGTACAAGGAATACAGGAGGTAAAGGAAGGAAGGAATATTGGAAGAAGAAACAAGGAGATGGTTGGAAAGCCAGTGGAGTGATTAATGATACTTTGGAACCTGGCATAAGAAGAAAACCTGCACAATCCTATTCCAGGGAAATAAGCAGAAGTCCCACGCAGAGAGGATTTAACCTTGAAGTGGATAGCCCTTGGAAGGCATCGCCTTGGGGGAGAAAGACTTCAGGACAAGCACAGGTGAAAGAGCAATCATTCCCTGAAACGTCGTTTGTGCCGGAGAGCAACAAACAGATCAGCTGGAGAGCCTGGGAGCCATCTGCAGGCAGAAGTGCTGCACAAACAGTGAGTAATTGGCCACCCGGCTGCCAAGCTGAATATAGAGATAATTCTTCCTCCTATGAGTCAATTGCTAAAGAAACTAGCAATTATCCTAATACCTTTATCTTAAAGGAAGAGAAGACAAACAGCCTTGAGCAGAAGGGAAAAGCTATAGCAGATAGTAGTGCCCTCTCTCATAAGGAACAGGCTGAATTGCTACTTCAGAGCTTCCAACAGTTTTTAGACTTACAGGCTAGAAAACAGCTAGTACCACAAGAGGCAAATAATTCAGCACAGCTTGAAGGAGTAACCCAGGGAAATACAAGCATACCTGAGTGTGAACAAATGGACTGTACATTTTGTAGTATAGGAAAGCCAAGCTGAAGGGAACTGCCTTTATCGTGTGTGAGCTGAGTTCTGTAAAGCTGTTGTATTGCCGTGAAAATGGAAGTTCTAATTACCTCCACCTGATTCTCAGCATAGTGAAAGTAACTGTGGCTGTAAGAGGTGCAGTGAAGCCAACTGACCTCTGGAGGCAAAAGAGAGCAGTTTGCTGGAAAGTGAAAAAGCAGCATTTGTATTTTGAGTTGCATTTAACCTGAAGTTTCCGTTTGCCTTTTGAAGCACCCTTGTTTGCATTATTATATGCCATGTGATGGAACATTTACCTTTTGCTTTAATAAAATACTTATTATAAAGAAACCACAACTACAGTTTCTTTAATTCGGAGTGAGAAGAACTGGAACTACAACTCCCAGCATTCCTGGGGGCAAAGATTTCCTCCTTCCCTCACGAAGTACAGCGGCTGCTCATGTCCTTAACCCCTTGAGCCGGGCAGGGTCGCCGCAGTACTGATGGACATCTGGGTCACCTTTATCTTTATTGGTACCTCTCTGTCAAGATGCCCTAATTTTCCTATTTTGCTAGTATCCTTCAAGGATACATCCTTGTGAACCATGCGCTCCTGGGCAAATTTCATCTTTCCCCTGTTATCTAGTTTAAAAGCTGCTGTATCTCTTTTTTAAAGGTTTCAGAAGAGCCCCTCCCTTTCCCAGAATGTTGCCCATTTCGTAAGAAATCCAAAACCGTCTCATCCACGCATTGAGACTCTGGAGCTCTGCCTGCCTTTTTGGTCCTGGGCAAGGAACTGGAAGCATTTCAGAGAATGCTATTCTGAAAGTTCTGGATTTCAACTTCCTACCTAAAAGCCTAAATGCCTAAATTTGGCCTCCAAAATGGGAAGTGGTACAGGCACTGGGCCTGCCTGTTAGGTGAGCAGTAATAGATGGACTGTTTTGCACATAGCTTTGTTGTGGGGATGTGTTTATAAACCAGGGGATTCCCAAACCAGTCCTTGGCCCTCCACAGTCTGTCACATTTTCAGTAGATCCACAATTACAATGCATGAGTGATTGGCATTCAATGGAGGCAGTGTATGCAAATCTCTCTGATGCATTTGAATTGTGCACAAGCTGATACCCTGACTGGCTGAGAGGCTAGTCTGCGAACCCCTGCTATAGACAGCAGTTATCTGTAGAGATGTTTGGTACATGGCAGAGGTCTGATTGTCTGTGTTTTCCCATTCACAACTGCTCCGGTTTCAGGAGCCAAGCATGCATTTGCTGCCAGTCAGGAGATGCTGCAGGGGAGGGGACCAGGGCACCGGGCTCTTGAGTGACAGAGAAGGGCCCAGCACCACCCCCATGGTAGAGGGCAGCCCAGATGAGGGATGTGAACATGAGACATAGGAGTCAACTCCTGGGAGCGTGGAGGAAGATGACCAGCGCCTCTTCCAGGAGCTGCCATCAGTGGAGAATGTGCAGTCACCCAGCTCCCAGGAAGAGGAGAAGGGAGGATCCCCTGAAACACTGTCACCACAGGAGGGAGCTGTGCAGGATGCCCACCCCCTGCCTCAGATGTGCCTGTGGCCCTTCCACAGCCTGCACCAAGTGTGAGGATGAGGATCCTACAGGGTATACAGGAGGACCTGAAAGTGCACACCACTGGCATCCACAAACACCTAACAAGTGGGTTGTGCATGCAAGGGTATATGCTGTGTTTGTGTTGCGACTCAGTTCAGGTGAGCACATGGGGGATAGTTCTGGGGGCACAGGGGTATGCTGACACTTTGATTCTGACCACAACCGAGTGATGCACTAGGATGGATGAATGATATGGAGATAGTTTGCCAGCCACATAGGCCATTAGACAGGGCCTGCACCACTACACATGTCCCATCTATCCAGGCAATTCCCACATGTGCTCTGTTTTGGCATGTGTTACTCTGTGTCTTTGGTGTGGCATGAATATTTACACTTTCTACATGATGTCAGATGGAGAAGGGTCAGCCAAGGAGGCTGGCCTGCAGTTCACAGTACAGTCCCTGGCTCAGACACAGACTCCATTTGACATTGCAAGCACACTGTATGTGTGTGTGATACAACACATCCTCCACAGGCGAGTCTGCCACATCTCCCTCCCCCAGATAGAGGTTTCCAATGACAAATAGCTCCCTGTCTAGGTGTCTACTTCATTGGTCTGGGGTGCTGATATGTGATGATGATGATGTGGGGAAAGAGGTGTGGTTAAACACGTGGGTGTAGCTGGGCGAGCTTTGATAGCACAACTGCTAGGCAAGAGTGTTGGTGGGAGGCAGGATGCATGAGGTAAGGTGACTGTGTGGGGCCATATGGTTGCAAAGAGTCACAGAGACATAATTGTGACCATAGTTGGTGCCTCAGCCCTTCCACTTGTATTTTCCTGTCTATATTTCACTGCACAGCTCCCATGTAGATAGATGTGGAGATAGTCTATGTCTGAATGTTGGGCACCATTATTTATATTTATTTATTTTTTATTTATTTCAATTTTTTATATACCGCACTATTTATAATCAGCGCGGTTTACAGAGAACACAAAGACCAGAACAACAGGCTGTTCGGTATTACATAAAACAGGAAGATAAACTTGGATAATATGGGAGAACTATATACAAAGAATATTGATCTGTTAATTCGATAACATGAAAGAAATATTTACATAAAATTAGCAGTAGTGCTAGGGTCAGGAGGGGAATGTGGTTAAGTTTGTGGTGAAGCTCATATTTTGCACTTTATGTAGGGTAGTATTTGATGAATAGGTTATATTTGAGGGCCTTTCTGAATTGGGCTAGGTCGGTTATGGCACGTATGTCGGGTGGTAGGGAGTTCCAATGTTTTGGGGCGCAAAACATGAAGGCTCTGTTCGCTGTTGATCGGCTGTATGTTGTTATGACCTTTGGCATTATTAGAGTGTTTAGCGCTGTTTGTCTTCTGGATCTAGTTGGTGGTACTGTTTGTGTGAGATCAGTCAGTGAGTTGGCTGACAAACCGTGGATTGCCTTGTATGTGAGAATCAAGGTTTTGAATATGAGCCTGCCTTGTATCGGGAGCCAGTGAAGCTGCTTGAGGATTGGTGTTACATGATCACTCCTGGACGCTCCTTGTAGAACCCTTGCAGCAGTATTCATGGCAAGTTGTAGAGAACTTAGGGTGGATTGTGGGAGACCTTGTAGAATTGAATTGGCGAAATCGAAATGCGGTAAGATGAGTGCTTGGAAGATGGTTCTGAAATCAACTGGGTCCAGTAAGGAGCGTAAATGCCTGAGTGTGCGTATCTTGAAGTATACAGCTTTTACAATATTGTTTACGTGTGATTTCATGTTGAGACGGTGGTCCAGCGTGACTCCGAGGTATCTTATTGTTTCTTTGGTGGATAGATCAGCTCCTTTAACACTTATATGTGATGGTGGAATGAAGTTGGGGTCTCTCGTAACAAAGAGAACCTCAGTTTTCTTGTGCTGGATGCGGAGGTTCTGTGAGAGAAGCCACTCTGATACTGCATTGAAGCAATTTATTATGGGCAGTAAATCTATTTGCATTGTGGAAAATGGCATATAAAGTAGGATATCATCTGCGTATATCATACATTTCACATTGAAAGATCTGATGATATTGCAGATAGGCTGCATGTAGATGTTAAACATGAGAGATGAAAGAGATGACCCTTGTGGCACGCCTTGTTTTTGATGGAAGAGATTTGATTCTCCTGTTGCAGATTTTACATATTGCATTCTGGTGTCCAGGTAAGATTTACACCATTCCAGTGCTGAACTACCGATGCCTTTTTCCTTCAATCGTGTAATGAGTATCTCATGATTTACCGAATCAAACGCTGCTGCTATATCTAAGAAGATTAGCACAACGCCTTGTCGGATGTTGTCTATGCTGGTGAGTATATTATTGAAGAGGGTGGTGATGAGTGTTTCAACTCCATGATGTTCTCTGAAGCCATGTTGAAAGTAGTCAAGAGGGGCTGCGGAATCTATGTGGTCTTGAATTTGACGTTGCACCTCTTTTTCAAAAATTTTTGCTAGGAGGGGAATGCTAGCAATAGGCCTGTATGAGTCAGCCCTTTTTGGGTCTAGTTTGGGGTTTTTTAATAGTGGTCTAATGGATGTGAGCTTTAGAGAAGATGGGAAGGATCCAGTTGTAAATGAGAGGTTCATGATTCTTGCAATGAACGGGCTAAATGCACTTCTAAGGTCCTTTATCCAGAAGGCTGGGCAAGGATCGGTTTGAGCGGTGGTGGTATTGAGTGAAGTGATTGTGTCTTCAATTTGTTTAGCTGAGGGTGCGGTAAGTGAAGATAAGGAGTTTTGGCAGGTTGTTTCTTGAACATCTGTTTTCAGTAGCTCATCCGTCTGTAGAAGTTTAAATTGCAAGTAATCAGCAAATTCTTGTGGGTGAATATCATATTTTTGTTCTGATGATGGTTCCTTTGATAGTGATTTTACTAGGTTGAAAAGATCACGAGGTTTGTTCAATGATCTTTTGAGCATATCCGTGTGATATTGCTTCCTCTTGGTTGTGATTGCTTCGCGGTGAGTTGCTAAATAGAGATTGTAGGCTGTATGGTCATCACTGGCCAGTGATCGGCGCCAGCGTTTTTCGAGTCTTCTAAGGTGCATAAGAGAAGATCGCAGATCGGGAGAGAACCATGGAGCGGAGGTTCTTTTCCTTGATGTGTTCATTTTGTGTGGTAGAAGAGCAATGGCATTGAGGCTATTATTCCAGGCTTCAATTGCCTCGTCAAGGTTGAGTGTTGTGTTGTTGAGGAGTGGTTGGGTATTTGTTAGTATAAATTCCTTGTTGAAGGGCCGAAAGCCTCTAGTTGGGGCTCTTGGTGTGTTGTCAGGGTTTCTGTTGTTTAGGGAATGAGTGTTGCCCAAGGGAATTTGTAGGTTTATGAGTTTGTGGTCTGACCATGGCACATCAGTGATAGATTTTATAATGTTGCTGTTTTGTGTAGAAGCAGATTGTGGAGCGAAGACCATGTCAAGAATGTTTCCTTTGATATGTGTGGGCTCCATGATTAGTTGTTGATATCCAAGACTTTCAATGGCATTGAGGAGTGAAGAGGACTGATGTTGCTGTAGTGATGGGAGATTGAGATCTCCCATTATCCAGTTTGGAGTGTTAAGGTTGCTGGTATTGGCAGCTAGGTCTAATATGGTGGGAAGGTCGTCCGGGGAGCTTGAAGGGGCTCTGTAAACCAGGTTGATGGAGCATTGCTTATTCACTATGGTGATTATCTCCAGATTGTCTGAGCTATAGGAGTTAGTTGTATTGAAAAGGAGTTCCGACTTGGTGAGAATGAGTGATCCTCCTCCCTTCTTGTTCTCTCTGTGGGTTGTGTGTATGGAGAAATTTGGTGGAATGAGTTGGTTAATGAGGACATTATCTTCTTTTGATAGCCAAGTTTCAGTGATCAAGAGTGCGTCAAGATTGTGATGGGTAACTATATCTTGGATTACAGGCCACTTTTTCCGAATCGAGCGAGCGTTTATGAGGGCACATTTTAGGCTTTGGGAAGGTGGGGAGCCTTGTTGCTTGGGGTTACTGGTTTGATGTAACGTGATGTGAATCAAGTGGGAGTGCCGTATGCGAACTTCCTTAGCCGGATAATGGTAAGAGTTACTTGACCATTTTTTTCCGTGGTTTTTGAGGATAGGGATATGATTGGCTCGGGACATCCTCTGCCTACTCTTCCTCCACCAATCTGTGAGAAGGTATACACTAAGAAGAGTGATGAGGTGAGGAGATATTTTGGTTCCTTGTTGAGGAGGTATTGGGTATTCTGAGACTTATGTGTCAGATTACAAATTGTAGTGAGAATTGGTGCAGGCTGTATAAAAGTCAAGATGGTTAAATGGGTGTGCGTTTCTGTGAGCTGTATATAATATCAGGTAGGGATAGTACTGATTAGAGTATAGATAGTAGATGTTATAGTGTAATACAGGCAACTGTAGCAATGGCAGTTACTGACAACAGTATAGACAGAGAATATATGCGGATATTTGGTAGCAGATAGTGGCAACTTGAAAATTGTGATTGGCTATAACATAGGCACAGGGCCACCAGAGAGTAGACTATCAATGACAATATATGAGGTTATATTGAAACTAGAGCAGAGCTTAGTCCAGTCCTATGGATAGTGTATACTTGCTGTGCGTTTCGACCGTGGACGTGCTGGTGAATGTAGAGTGGTCCTGTTGCAGGCTTGGAGTGGAGCTGTGGATTCTTGGACGTTTCCTGGGTTCTTTTGAGAGGGCCTTTGCCTAAGGGCCATGCCAAAGGGCCCTCTGGCGAGGCCCTCAGGCACGGGCTCGCCTGACGGCGGCTTGCTTTTTCAATTGTAAGGCTCCGCCTCCCACAGCCCCGATTGGGCTGGAGGCTCCTGAGCGGGAGAAGATGGCTGTATCCCGCTCAGGTGTGCTCAACCCCGATCGGGGAGCACGGAGCCGGCTGGAAGGAGGAGAGAGGCTTTCTCTTCGGCGGCTTGCTTTTTCAATTGTAAGGCTCCGCCTCCCACAGCCCCGATTGGGCTGGAGGCTCCTGAGCGGGAGAAGATGGCTGTATCCCACTCAGGTGTGCTCAACCCCGATCGGGGAGCACGGAGCCGGCTGGAAGGAGGAGAGAGGCTTTCTCTTTGGCGGCTTGCTTTTTCAATTGTAAGGTTCCGCCTCCCACAGCTCCAATTGGGCTGGAGGCTCCTGAGCGGGAGAAGATGGCTGTATCCCGCTCAGGTGTGCTCAACCCCGATCGGGGAGCACGGAGACGGCTGGAAGGAGGAGAGAGGCTTTCTCTTCGGCGGCTTGCTTTTTCAATTGTAAGGCTCCGCCTCCCACAGCCCCAATTGGGCTGGAGGCTCCTGAGCGGGAGAAGATGGCTGTATCCCACTCAGGTGTGCTCAACCCCGATCGGGGAGCACGGAGCCGGCTAGAAGGAGGAGAGAGCACATTAGATCTACATACAGTATGAGGGGGATAGAGAAGCACATGCACATTAGATCTACATACAGTATGAGGGGGATAGAGAAGCAGCAGATAGAGTGATAACGCAATGTATTCTGGAGGAGAGGAGGATCTAGGTGTGTACAACAAGCCATTTTCATAGGAGAGAAAAGAGAATGGCTACAACCACATTAGAAACCATTGGGGGCCAGGAATAACATGGTGGACAATTGTAGCTAGCCAGTTGCACTCAAGACATGGGTACAGGAGGGTGGGGCTCCCTATGTGTGCCACTCTATCACATGACAGGGCTCTAAGCTTATGCTCTGCCTAGGTAACCCCACTCCATATCTCCATATCTGCAGCTCATGGGCACATGGATGTCTCCAGCCATGCAGTCTATCTCCAGACCTATACCTTTTTGCATTGCCAACACCAGCACTGGGCATACTGGGGACTTCACATTGCTCTAGATCATTATGAACGTTTACCTAGCATATGGTTCTCTGTCAGCAATTACCATTGGAGAGGTTAGGCAAATGCTACTAGAGTCTGAACAAGTGTTTTCCCCCCATCTTTGCAGTTCTCAATCAGACTATGGTGCATGTGGAATAGAGGCTGAAAGGCATTGAAGATGCAATGAGGAGTGGCTTTGCAACATTAAACCAGAATCTTCAAGGCCTCACTGTAGCCTTGATGCAGCTGGCCCAGCAACAGAAACAACCTGAGGGGGTACCAGGCCCTAGCTCCCAGCAGCCACCAACTGTTCCACCAAGGCCAAAGAGGGGTCCTGGCAGACCCAGGAAGAAATAGGGCAATTAGGCTCTGTGTGCTGTGGTGACCTACAGTTGTGATCAACATTATGTGTACCCTTGCATGTCAACACATTAGTTCATTCTCTGGATAAAAGGAGTGGTGAGGTGTAATGCCTTTTGACAGTACATGCACATAGATGGGACACACAATGAATTCACATATAACCCAACCTATTTACATAGGATATCTTCAGATATAGTCTCAGAAGTAGCACCTTGCCATGACATGCTTATTGCCATCCTGAGAGATAAGCCATATACATTTGTACAGAAGAACCACATTCCCATTGCTGTAACATGTGATGCCACAGTCATCTACTGTCAGTAAGCACATGATTTGGATCAATGATTGATGGCTTCCATGTTTAAGATGACCACATTTACTTCCTGTTCCCCTTTCACACTGGTAAGAACAATAGACCACCCAAGGAACCATCATAACAGCCATTCTCCTCAAATATTTATTTATTTTATTTATTTATTTAGACAGATTTGTATACCACCTTATCCTACAATCAAAGTGGTTACATGACATCACAATTGGGGTTACATTTGACATGAGGATGGTTTACAACATTTAACATGAGGGTGTTTAACAACATTAGACAGCACAATTGGAGGGTTACATTTAGCATGAGGGTACCTTTGTGAGTCTAGATGGGCTGATTGGGCATTGAGTTGGCAGGGGTAGTTGTAATACTGCTCAGGTGGGTACTGTTGTCTATCTGCTCATAGGTTTCTATGAAGAGTAGAGTTTTCAGGTTCTTGCGGAAGTCTGTGATGTCTTCTAGTTCCCCTAGGCTCATTGGTAGGGAGTTCCATAGTGGATGCCAGTAATGATGGAGCTCTTCTTGAAGTATTTTGTTTAGTCTTGTGGTATCCTGCAGGTGTGCCTATCATGTTGTTATTATTGTTCCTTCTTGGTCTATTACTGATATCTCTCATTATGATCTCTTGTAGTGCATCTGCCGATAGATGATGGATGATTTTGAAGATAATCAGGATGGTTTTAAATTTTGCTCTGGCCACCACTGGGAGCCAATGTAGTTGTTGTAAGACTGGCCAAGCTGAAGTGAGTCCAAGGCATCTGCATAGACCTTGGGATTCCTGGATCAACATTTGGCAATATGGTGAATAAGTTTTCTGCTGATGGAACTGTCCACAACCTCCCAGGACATGCTGGGAAGAGGTGAATTCTACAAGCCAGCCTCCTATTTTGGCCATCATGCTTGTCAAACACCACATACAATATCTAATGAGCTTAATGCTGACCTGAAGCCACGTGGATTGTTGCTTTCCAAACACACTATGTGCTGTCTCTGTCTGTGAGCAGTGAGCGATGGGTGATGAGCAAGGAGGGGTCCACTGCTCACAGACAGAGATGAAAAGTCAAACGCAATCTTTGTCCAAACCCAGCATGAGAAACAAAGGGCCCACTAGGAACATGGTCTATGGATAGATGGTAACATATGTGAGCTGTTTAGCAATGCACACCACTGTTACATTGACAGCCAAAGAAAAGAGCATCTGCGGATTCGAAAGCACACTTCCTACAGTTCAGTATGGTGATAGTTCCATGAGGTCGTCAACCTGTTTTGTTGCTTTCAAAACTACTGGCCTGGAACTTCTTGAAGGAATCATACATTCAGGGGACAACCAAGGTACCTTTGAGTTGGATTTGCTACCTGGCATCAGCCAGCAAGGTCTGGGTCACTGGTCAGGTGGACAATGACCCAAAACATACATCTAAGGGTACATATATTTTGAAAGCAGAAGGAAAAAATGTACTGTTTAGCACTGTCCATCAATAAGTACATATCTAAACACTGCAGCAGTTTCTTTGTACATAGTTAGCAATTGTTAATTGCTTGTTATATCCCAACTAACCTCCAAGTTGTATTCCCCCGTTCAATGTAAAGCTTGTTGCTGTAACTGTTCTATGTAAACCGCTTTGAATGTATGATAAGGCGGTATAGAAGACCTGTTAGATAAATAAAATAAATAAATAAAACAAATCCATTGGAGAAGGTTTGGATAGTGCTGCCAATGTTAAAAGCAATTCTGAAAATGGTAATGAGCTGCAAAACACCACAATGGAAAAGAGTGAGATACAACCAGCAGACAGCTGTGTGAAACATATAAATGGCAATATGAAATGTCTGGAGGCTGTCATCACTGTCAGGGGTTGTGCAAACAAATGAGGGTTGCCATTGATGACAACCACAACTTTAGCATAATTTTTGGCAACTTTCACATTTTACAGTTGCACCAACACTTTTAATTGCTTACCATGGGACATATCTTTCACATATAATGAGGACATATGTGTCTTCATAATTGCCTTTCAAGATATTCTCCGCAAATTGCCCCTGCCTATCGATAACCAGATTAATATGAATAAATTACAGTCTCTAAAATGTTTATATGCAAATGCTAGAAGTCTAAAAAATACGATGGGAGAGTTAGAATACATAGCACTAAATGAGAAGTTAGATATGATTGGTATCTCACAGACATGGTGGAAGGAGGACAACCAGTGGGACACTGCGATATCTGGGTACAAACTATATTGTAATGATAGAGCTGATCAAATTGGTGAAGGGGTTGCGCTCTATGTCAGAGAGTGCATTGAGTCACAAAGGATTAAAGTTTTGCAGGAAACAAAATTTTCTGTAGAATCTCTATGGATTGAAATTCCATATAAAAAGGGGAAGGCGATGGCAGTGAGGTTGTACTATCGACTGCCTGGCCAGAATGAACAAATGGATAATGAAATGCTCAAAGAAATCAGGGAAGCTAACAAAAGTTACAGAACGGTAATAATAATGGGTGATTTAAGTTACCCCTGTATTGACTGGGTCAGTGTCACGGCAGGACATGCTTGGGAGATAAAGTTTCTAGATGAAATAAATGACTGCTTCTTGGAGTAGCTGGTTCATGAACCGACCAGAGGGGAAGCCATTTTGGACTTAGTCCTTAGTGGAACCCAGATCTGGTGCAAGAGATAAGTTTGTTGGGGCCACTTGGCAAGAGTGATCATAGCATGATCGCGTTTGATTTAATTAATGGAGGAGGGATGGTAAGGAAATCCACAGTGCTACCTTTTAACTTTCAAAAGGGAGACTATGATAAAATAAGGAAAATAGTTAGGAAAAAACTAAAAGGAGCAGTTGCAAAAGTCAAAGACTTAAATCAAGCTTGGGTGTTGTTTAAAAAAGCATTTATGCACCAGCGGAGAAAGGGCAGCCAGCATGGGGGTGAGGCAAGATCAGCAGTCACCCCTAAAGTGACTCCTCCTGTTTTGTACCCTGTTTGACAATTGCAGCCATGTCTGGAAACCCCTATGACAATCCCACTCTGCAGCCACATGCCTAATATTACAGATAGTTCACAGTTCCACCCACTGATCACTCCAGCACTATCCAGCTAGTGTCATGGCGGTGGGGGAAATGTTAAATGGCACTATCTGGACAGTGCAGCACAAAATTGAGCTCAGCAATGTTTAAAAGATTATTTAGTCCTGTTAACCAACTACATCCTTTTGATTGTTGAGGTCTAAATTTATTACTACAGGGATGGAACAGTTAAAGGCCCATTTGGCTTACAGTGGTTATTTATGCACAATTTAAAATGAGACAATTAAAGCAATCATTGGTACAGAAAGGTATAGCTGGAATCACACAAATCAAGGAAAAGAATAATCAATATAGAGATCTCCCCTTCACATTCCCACAAACAACCCAAGTATGCTATGTACAGATACAGTTCCAGTAGAAGCTCAAAAGAGCTATAACAAAGTAAAGATGAAAATAGCACCACTGTTTGCACTGGTCATACACCCTACTCGATGACAGTCAATTTGTTAATAAAGGGATCATAGATGGTTCAACCAGTAGTTTGTATGACACAAAAAAGCAAGATAAATGTAAAGATTCAGAAAATAGCCATATTTGATAGATGCATACTGATTTGTGTACTTACATGGAGATGTTAAATGCAACAGTGCACCTCTTGTCTTACTACAGATCTTAGGAAGTAATGTCAATGCCCTTCTGCATCTGTTTACAAACAGTATGTCTGTGAAATGCCTAACTAGGGAACTGAGGAAACATCTATCACATTTCTGTCAAGAAATCCTTAGTGGACCATCCTTCTGTGAGATTACGGGCAAAGTTACCATCATAGTAGCAAATGTCTCAGTTTCCGAAAGAGTGTGTTCCTATAAGACAGATCCATTTCCAGAGGTCCCATCCTGTGGTATCCATTGTCCTTGCTTTTTACCCATGGGTAGGTAGATGGTAAATCATGAGTTACAGATGGAGAATGAGATGAAAGAATTTCCATAACTTAAAATCAGTAATTATTGGGTATATCTTGAGGAGATATAACTGTTGACTGAAGGAAATTCATTGATCACACAGTTCTCCAATGCTTTGAGCTTAGCTCTTAAGCTTACATGGTCCTTCATCTCAACTGTTGGTATGGCCCGGACAGCAACCACAATTTAAATCCCCATTTAGCACTGCTACAGATATGTTACACATCTTAGTCTCCAGCTTCTCAACCAAATGTGCAGAATGGTTTACCTTAGGAACCAACATCTTGCTTAAATCTGCAATTGGGTGTGAGGGAAACTTTGCTGGACATTTTTGCAGACACTGGGGCACAGAACATAAGAACATAAAATGCGCCATACTACTGTATGTCAGACCAAGATCCATCAAGCCCAGTATGCTGTTTCCAGCAGTGGCCAATCCAGATCACAAGTACCTAGCAGGATCCCAAAAAGGCACACAGGTTCCATAATGTTTGTCCCGGGGCAAGAAGTGGATTTCCTGGGTCCTCTTTAATAATGGTTTATGGACCTTTCCTCCCGGAACTTGTCCAAATCTTTTTTAAACACACCGATACCAACAACTTTTACTACATCCTCCAATAATAAATTCCAGAGTTTATGCGTTGAGTGAAAAAATATTTTCTCTTATTAGGCTTAAATATGCTATGTTACTATGTAAATAGGTTATACTGTAGCTTCATTACATGTCCCCTAGTCTTTCTATATTCTGATGACATTTTATTTATTTTATTTTAGCTGTATTTATATCCCACTTTTCACTGGGTCAAAGCGGTCAATTGGGAGATACATTTAACACAAGGGGATATGACACACATACACTAATACTTACAGGGAACATGGGCAATGGAGGGTTAAGTGGCTTGCCCAAGACCACAAGGAGTACCTATAGGACTAGAAATCTCAGTCCCTCCGGCCTGAGATTGCTGTCCCCAGGTGGGACTTGAACCCCTGGCCCGAAGTACCTTGTCCTAACCACTAGGCCACTCCTCCCACACATAAACAATCGATCTACATTTACCCGATCCACACCATTCATTAATTTGTAGACTTCTATCACGTCTCCCCTCAGCCCTTTCCTTTTCCAGGCTGAAGAGCTCTACCTTTTAAGCCTTTCCTCAAAGGGGTATCCTTCCATCCCCTTTACCATTTTGGTGGATCTTCTCTGTACCTTTTCTAATTCCACTATATCTTTTTTTAAGATATGGAGACCAAAATTGCACACAATATTCAAGGTGAGGTCACACCATGAAATGATAATATCCTTTGTTTTATTCTCCATTCCTTTCTTTATGATTCCTAGCATTCTATTTGCCTTTTTGGCCGCCGCTGCACATTGGGTGGAGAGTTTCAATGTGTTATCCACAGTGACGCCTAAATCTTTTTCCTGGATGGTGGTTCCCAATGTGGAACCTTTCATTGTGTAACCATAGTTTGGATTGTTCTTTCCTAGGTGCATAACTTTGAACCTGTCCACATTAAATTTCATCTGCCATTTGAACATTCAGTTTTCCAATTTATCAAGGTCCTCTTGCAATTTTTCACAATCCTCTTGTGTTTTAACAACTTTGAATAATTTTGTGTCATCTGCAAATTTGATCACTTCACTCGTTATTCCCATTTCCAGGTCATTTATAAATATGTTAAAAAGCATCGGACCCAGCACAGTTCCCTGGGGTATTCCACTAATAACCTTTCACAATGGAGAAAATTGTCCATTTAGCCCTATGCTCTGCAGTTCAGCAAACACTGAGGGATCTTCACGTTGAGTGTCAGGTAAAAAGCTTCATATGGGCTCATCCCTCTCTTGGACTTGTGCCACCCCGCTGTTATTGTGAGCTTTTGAAGCTTGATCTTGCCTTGGCTTGTGCCAGCAAAACCTCCTCTCCTCTCCCTGGATGCATATTGACAACTTTATATGAGGCCATTGCAATCAAAGTAATAAATGAACTACATAATTGAGGCAGCAGGGGAGATTTGAGTTCTCGTGAAAGTCTGGCTGGAGATACCACTGAGTTCACAAAGTTCTTTCTGTGGTTGTCAAAAGACTCCTGTCTAAATGAAAACATGATGCAAGTGATGTTTCAGAAATAACATTTTGACATGCAATGTGTTCTCTGAACTGACATTGACATTATTTCACCATCCAGATACAGCTGATGCCTTGGTTCCTACCTCAATGTCCAAATGGATACAGGGTACAGCAGCTGTACCAGATGACATTCAGGCATCTGTGGCCTCTATAACATAATACATGATTTTGTATGACCTCTATAACATAATACATGATTTTGACCTCACAACCAAGCAAGAGGTCCGCTATCTGGGAGTAACAATTGACCAATGCCTGTCATGGGAGACCCACACTCAGAATATCTCCAAAACAGTCTACCATAAACTAAGAACCCTCCAGCACCTACGTCCTCTCCTCGAAACCTTGGACTTCCGCTCGGTGGCTCAAGCTCTCATCCTCCCTCATCTAGACTATTCCAACATCATCCTTCATGGTATGCCGAAGCATACCCTCCAGCCACTACAACTCGCCATGAACACAGCTGCCCGAATAATCCTATCTGCATCCAGATACGACCACATCACTTCCATTCTAATTCAGCTTCATTGGCTCCCCATAGCAAGTCGCCTGACCTACAAAGCAATGCTCTCACTTTTAAGGCCCTGCACACAATATTTATTATTTATTTATTTATTTGCATTTCTTATATACCGCACTATTTGCGATCAGCACGGTTTACATAGAACAAACAGTATCCGACAATATACAAAGGTCAGGTCATTACATTGAACAGGAACAAGTAACTTGGACAACAGGGTAAACTATATACAATGTCGGCAACTTCGCTCTCAGAACTGATACAAAGGACGCCGGAGACCAGGACCACGAGAACGTGTATGATAAACTCTCTCATGACCCCTTCAACAGTAAGGATCTGTACCCAGTCAACCAAGAACCGCACCTTTCCCCTATTTGCGCCAGCCCAATGGAATGCTCTACCCTCAACAATACGTGCTATCCTGGATCTTACAACATTTAGGAAGGCACTGAAGACCCATCTCTTCCAACTAACGTACAACCACCCACCCTAGACCAGCCACACAAACGGAAACAGCCGACGGCACACTACTTTAAATATGTGCCAGCAGTGAAATGTGTGGATCAGCAGACAACCCAGCACTGCGAAAATGCTCCTGCAATGTATGTAAATAGACTGTGAATATACTCCTCTAAATGTAAATAGATAAATATGTAATGTAAATAGGTCACCAGTTTTACCCCAGACGTAAACCATGTTAGATGTAAACCACATAAACACTATGTTATCTAGTAATTATGTGGTAATCACTATGTTATCTGTAAGTGTTATTTGTAACACACATTCTTGTGTCTCATGTAAACCTCACTTATTTTTAATAGTGCGGTATATAAAAACAAACAAATAAATAATACATACTACACATGAGCTTCCTAAAATATCATGTTTTGGCACAATGGTTTGCATGATCAGACTTGGCTTAGGTATCAGTTTACAGAGGGCACACTTACAGGCAAACAGCTGCTGTATTAGCCATAATCTGGCCTGGGAGCCCACCCCTGTGTTGTCCCTGGCATATCCAGGCCAGCACTCAGGATCTTCCTCCTGATTGGGATTGATCTTGACTGGGATTCCATGTCTGATATTTATTTATTTATTTAAAGTCTTTTCTATACCACGCTCTTTAAAATCAGCTCAGTTGTATAGAATACAGCAGGCCACAATGATCTCAGCCACAGTGAAAGGTCTAAGTATTCTAAGGTACCACCAGTTTTGTCCAAACACCTGAAGCGACTTTTCAAGATGTCAAACGTGCACTCTATGACCGAGTGGGTCGCAGCATGTGCCTCATTGTACCTGGTCTCTGCACATGAACTTGGGAACCACACGGGGTGATCAACCAGGCTCT
This sequence comes from Ichthyophis bannanicus, assembly GCA_033557465.1. Lineage (NCBI taxonomy): Eukaryota > Metazoa > Chordata > Amphibia > Gymnophiona > Ichthyophiidae > Ichthyophis > Ichthyophis bannanicus. The sequence continues at coordinate 612,534,446 of CM066035.1, read as the reverse complement.
GCACCCATATCCTGCACTACCTGAGGGGAGAGAATGCAAGAGTATTACTTACATTGCATATGTAGGCATCTGCAGCCATACTGCCTATGAGACCCTGGCCTGTATGAACCTTACAGTGACAAGATTGATACATAGAACCTGCAGTCTCAAAACAGAGGGAGCCATAGAGTAGCCAATGGGTAGGATCACAGTATTGCACAAAGAGGCGAAGCTGTGAACTGATGTGATCAATAATTTCAGTCTAGGTACTAGGTACTAGGTCACTAGGTACTAGGTCACTTCCCAAAGATGACCCTGATGACAGTGGACCTAGTTGTTGCAGGGGTGTGGTTTGTATAGGTTAGTCAGAGTTGGGGAGATTTAAGTTTCCATGAGTGAGATTGTCAGGCAGTCCAGCTTTTGTGATTATCCAATCATGATGCATTATAGGACCTGCAGCACTGTTCCCTCTAAGCTGTGCGCGTGTGCGCGCACACACACCTCGCCGAGCGAGCGCACATACTTTACAACAGAGCGCACAAAAATTATGGTTCTGATTCTGATAGAAAACAACACAGACATCTTAAAATTTAAAAGTTGTGATTGTAATTACTAGAAATTTTCCTCTTCATTTAGTATTCGTCTATTTTCATTTAATTTGATTAAAATCAATGTGGTGTACATACTGTATTCTGACGTGTATTCAAATTTTAAAGTATATAACTCCGAGCGTCGTTATGTGGCGCACAAAAATTTAACCTTCCTTCAAAAGCTGCACAGCTGATATTTTATGCGCACACAGCCTACAGAAAATTAGAGGGAACATTGACCTGCAGTGAGTCTCACATTGAGTATAATGACACATCATTGGGCTGTTATTTGAATGCAACACAGATGTAGCCAATAACATTTGATATGGGTTGTGAACAGCTCAGGTTCCAAGTGGGGTTTCCAAAAGGCACCAGATGCACATGACATGCTTGATCCAGTCCTGGGTTTGAACTCAGTGCATGCAGGGATTAGTAGGCTTGCTTTTCAGACAGAGTGCAATAAAAATTTCTATACTACATCTCCCTGCGTTCATTGGGGTAAACCCAGGTCTGAATTAAGCTTGTAGGGTAGATCTGGAGCCAGTTGGGAACCCTAATCCTTGAGTGAGCATTCCACATAGTCCTGCCTGCCACACATTCTCCCTCTGATGCAATCAAGAATATGCAGCACTGATTGGCAGGGGGTCACATGAGGGAATAAATTAACCAGAGATCAGTGCAATATTTATGAAAAAAAGAGCATGGTATAGGAAGCCAACACAGTTCAGGATGCTACCTCACAGCTGGGACTGAAATTGGAACTTGTGATCATAGATTGTGTCAACATTTTATTCTCAGCTGCAGCCACTAGATCCATCTGTGGGTAGGAGTAGCTGTGCATGTAGTTGCAAATCACGTGCCTTCTGAATACATCTCTGATTGAAGTGTACTTTTAAATCACCAGAGTTTCCCTTTAGACAGCATTAGAGCTGTTGAGTTTACTCAGATATTGGCAGATTACCTATGACAGTATCTGCTTACCTACCCCCTTTCAGTGAATTGCCATGGTCAGCAGGTCCTGGAAGCAGGTGCAGAGTTTCACAGTTAGTGAGTTCCAGCTGTGAGAATGTAACTCATTCCAGCCTTTCTGGCCAGAGATTCCTAATGTATTCTGGAACCTGATGTCAGGATCACAAAGACCACATTCAGGGACTGATAATAGCACACTGCACTGGCCTTTCATTTGAGGAACACACACCTGCTTGATGAATATATTCCTTGTTTGGCTACATTAACCAGGGACAGGGGTGGTGTTTTTAGGCTATCCTTGAGCAGCACTGATAGCTCATGGTTCCATGAGGGACTACAAATAACATACTGCACTGCTCTGTACATATATCTAACATTACCCAGGCAATATCCCTCCTGCAATTATGTATTTTGGCAGCTCTTGGAAATGAGTTCATTTCACAAGTGTGTAGCTTTCAACTAGCAGAACAGTACAGTGCGCTGTTTGTAGTCCCTGATTGTGGCAATTCATATCTGGACTTCATGTCCCAGAATGCATCTGACATCTTTGGTCAGAAAGGCTAGAATGAGTCACATTCTCACAGCTGCAACTCACTAACATGGAAACTCATCACCTGCCTCCAGGGGCGGCCAAGGGGGGTGCGGGGCCATGTGCGGAGACTCTGTGCGGGGCCTCATTTGCATAAGGGACCTCATTTGCACAAATATTTGCATAATGTTACCTTACACTAACTTTTAGTAAACATGCCTCTTAATGAGTGTATGGATAAAGAAAGACTAAAAGATTTCTACATTACTATAATCCAGTGACAACTGCCAGGCACATTAGGAACTACTACAAACACTGCCCATTTAGAACCCATAAAGACAAAAACCAAACCCATCAGTAATCCCCCTAATTAAAATATCATTTTTGTCAAAAGAGGCTGGAGGCGACCGAGATTGAAACCCAGCCACACCAGGCAACCCATTCCTTTTTATTTATTTAAACTAAAAAGCTGTACTTAACTCGTGAAAATTTTCCAGTGAAGTTTTCTTATACACCAATATGTCCTTATTTCAGTAAAGCGGTCAGGTAGCAATTCTACGACGTACGTTTCGGGCCCTAAGCCCTGTTTCAAGTGTTCATGTTCCTTAGAAATACCGCTCTGAAGAACTTCCATAATCACTAACCCCACTGGTTATAGAAGGGGAAACATGCTCATTGGCTAACTTATTGTCAATCAGCAGGGAGCTTCCAATCAACTAAATGGGAGACCCCATTGACACCGGGGAATCCCTTAGTGTCATGGATGACGTTATAGCAAGCTAAACCACTCAACTTCCTTGTTCAACCCCAAAGGATGGACAGCTTTTAGTTCAAAAATCAATTGTTGTTCACGTCGTTGCAAAGCAAAAAACCGATTCCCTCCCCGAGGATTTGGGGGAATAAAATCTAACACAGTCCAGGAAAAATCAGAGTGAAACTGATGATGGTGAGACTCGCAATGCTCAACAAGGGGAGCCGACATAACTTTCTGCCGAACCCTAGAGGCGTGTTCACCAAGGCGAGTTTTGACTTTCCGAGTAGTCCGACCTATATAGATCAAGGGACAAGTGCACTGCAAGGCATACACAACATATGTTGAATCACAAGACGTCAGCCAATGACGCTGATAAATTTGGCCCGTATTGGGATGAACCCATTCCTTTCCAGTTAATGCCATATCGCAGAAAGCACAAGTTGAACATATAGTATGTCCCCTGACATCAGGATCAAAAGGCAAAGGACGATCTGGAGGGGTTGCTGAATGAACTAAACGATCCCTTAAATTTGAACCCCTAGAGAACGCTATCCGAAGGGGTTTTCGGAAACACTGATGTAATCCCAAAACTCCCCAATGTTTACGAAGTATAGCCACAATCAATGGGCTCCAAGTAGTATATGGCAACGTCCCAACTATAAAATCAGTCTCCCGGGACCTGGAGTGTGACGATTGAAAATACTCGTCCAAGAGCCATTCACGGTGAGTATATAAAGCCCGTCTATAGGCCAATTTTATGACTTTCTCCAGGTATCCTCGTTGTGTCAGTCTTTTGATCAAGTCAGAGGCATGAAATTTAAAATCCGATAATGTAGAACAAACCCTTCGCAACCGAAGGAATTGAACATATGGTAAGTTCCTCCGCATAGGATCAGGATGACAACTGTGATACATAAGGAGACTATTACGCTGAACACTCTTCCTGTACAAGGTCGTATGGAATATTCCCTGATCTTTAATTATCAGCATGTCCAAAAATTCTATCTTTTTCAAATCAAAATGGGTGGTGAATTTTAGATTAGGTTTTAATGTATTAAGCCATGTCAAAAATACTTGGAGACGCGGTAAGGTGTCAAACCACAAAAAGAACACGTCATCTAAAAATCATCTCCAAAACCGCACTGATTTAAAACAGTCAGAGGGATAAAGGAAAACTTCTTCAAAATGAGCCATATAAAGTGTGGCTATTGAGGGGGCCACAGAGGCCCCCATAGCAATCCCAAAAATCTGATGGTAAAACTGCCCTTCTGAAAGAAAATAATTTTTTGTCAAAACCAGTCGAAGCAATTCACACAAAAAGGCCCGAGGTAGTCGCTGTGGAGCAAATTGAAAAAAAGAGGACATCAAATCCAAAACTTCGGCTTGATCAATATTAGTATACAAAGACTCGACATCAAGGGTCACAATATAAAAATCCCAAGATGTTATAGGCTCTTTGGCTAATTGCTGCAAAAAATGTGAAGAATCCTTTATAAAAGATTTTACCAATACTGCTTCCTTCTGCAAAAAGACGTCGCAAAATTGTGACAGTGGTTCCAATAGGGATCCCCTGCAGGACACAATAGGTCTACCAGGTGGGGCCTCCAAAGATTTATGAACCTTTGGTACCATGTAAATAATCGGCCGGAGCGGAGTTTCCAGTTTCAGAAAACCGTATTCGCGTTTCGTCAGCCAACCCTGAGTTAAAGCTTCATCCAGGATGAGCTAAATCTCCTGTTGAAAAGGAATAGTAGGGTCCACTGTAAGCAAACAATATGTTTGTCGATCAAGAAGATGATCCCTAAGAACCTTTAAATAAGCCCCAGTAGATTGCACCACTACCGCCCCACCTTTATCGGCCCGCCTAACAACAATATTGGGATCCCACACTGGACTGTGTTAGATTTTATTCCCCCAAATCCTTGGGGAGGGAATCGGTTTTTAGCTTTGCAACGACGTGAGCAACAATTGATTTTTGAACTAAAAGCTGTCCATCCTTTGGGATTGAACAAGGAAGTTGAGTGGTTTAGCTTGCTATAACGTCATCCATGACGCTAAGGGATTCCCCGGTGTCAATGGGGTCTCCCATTTAGTTGATTGGAAGCTCCCTGCTGATTGACAATAAGAGTTAGCCAATGAGCGTGTTTCCCCTTCTATAACCAGTGGGGTTAGTGATTATGGAAGTTCTTCAGAGCGGTATTTCTAAGGAACATGAACACTTGAAACAGGGCTTAGGGCCCGAAACATACGTCGTGGAATTGCTACCTGACAGCTTTACTGAAATAAGGACATATTGGTGTATAAGAAAACTTCACTGGAAAATTTTCACGAGTTAAGTACAGCTTTTTAGTTTAAATAAATAAAAAGGAATGGGTTGCCTGGTGTGGCTGGGTTTCAATCTCGGTCGCCTCCAGCCTCTTCCGACAAAAATGATATTTTAATTAGGGGGATTACTGATGGGTTTGGTTTTTGTCTTTGTGGGATTTTATATTCACTGAACCAAGGATTGAGTGTTTTGTCATTTAGAACCCATAGCAAACCTGCCGTATCATAACAGCACTACCAGGATTCACAAAGCACAAGACCCTACCTATCAAAAGGCTACAATGAAAATATTAAACCAATACATTTCAGAGAATAACAATACATGACCTACTGGGGAAAGAGAACAAGTGGCAATGTCAAATAGGAATTACATAAACAGAATACCTCAGCTCAGTTACACATGCAGAACATAGACCATCAAACAAGGAATCACAATTTAGAAACAGGAAGACAATAATTAAACTGGGAACCCCAAAAGCCCAGCAACACTGTAGAAAGAAAACTATAAATTAATTTCCTCTTGTACTAAACAAAGCGCAGACATTAATGATGCACATTTCCCAGAGCTGACATATCCCAGTTAATATATTCAATAAAGAGATATTTTTCTACCTTTTGTGCATTTTTTTCAGTTGCAATTGCTCCAGCCACTTTCTTCTGGTTTCTTCGTGTCTTCTGCTAACTCTCCATCATCTGTTGTCCATTTGTCCTTTCTTCACTCTTCTAGTTTTTTTCCATTCTCTCTCTACATCTGCTTTAACATACTAATCTTTCTCCTTTTGCTCTTTCCTCATTCCTATTTCATCCAGTCAAATTTTACCCCTCCATCCTCAATCCCCACTTACTCTCCCAATATCCGGCCAATTGTAGATTTGACTTCCCTCCCACACAAAATATTTTTCCACTCTCCCAGCTCTATCCCATTCTAATCCTCCCCCAACATCAGCTCCCTTCTAGTTCCAGCCCCACCCAGCATCCGCTCCCTTCTAGTCCACGCATCAACCCATTTCCAGTCCTAGCCCCCCATAAGCCCATTTCTAGTCCTATCCTAGCCCCACCATCAGCCCATTTCCAGTCCTAGCTCCCCCATCCGAGTCCCTCCATCAGCTCATTTCCAATCCCAGCCCCCCATCAGCCCATTACTACTCCTTTCCTAGCCCCACCATCAGCCCATGTCAAATCCTAGCTCCCCTCCATTCAGTCCATTTCCAATCCAAGCCCCCCATGAGCCTACTTCCAGTTCGAACCCCTCCATGAGTCCATTTCAATCCAAGCCCCCCAACAGCCCATTTCCAGTCCTATCCTAGCCCTCCATCAGCCCATTTCCTGTCCTAGCCCCCTCACTCAGCCCATTTCCAGTCCTAGCTCCCTCCTCTCACAGCCCATTTCCATTCCAAGCCTCCGTCCCCATCAGCTATTTGCAGTTCAAGCCCCCCTTCCACTCAGCCCATTTCCAGTCCTAGCAACCCCCCAGCCCATTACCAGTCCTAGCCCCCCATAGCCCATTACCAGTCCTAAGCCCCCCATCACCCCATTTTGTCTTAGCCCCCCATAGCCCATTACCAGTCCTAACCCCCATCAGCCCATTTCCAGTCTTAGCCTCCCCACAATCCATTCCAGTCCTAACCCCCCCATTAGCCCATTTCCAGTCCTAGCCCCCCCATAGCCCATTACCTGTCCTAACCCCCATCAGCCCACTTCCAGTCTTAGTCCCCCCCATAGCCCATTAGTAGTCCTAACCCCCCCATAGCCCATTACCAGTCCTACCCCCCTCCCCCCTCAGCTCACTTCCAATCTTAGTCCTCCCCCCATAGCTCATTAGTAGTCCTAACCTCCCTCCCTCCCCCCACCAGCCCAGATAGATTAAAAAAAAACCGGCTGCTGCTGCTGCCGCCATGGCAGCGGCAGAATCAAACGTCCACGCCGCGGGGCCCCGACTGCCCAGCAGAACCTCCCTCGAGCATCAGCTCCCGAATCCCAAAGCGCGGGCTTTCAGAGCCGCAAGAGTTTCCTTTTCTTCTCGCGGCTCTGTTAATCTCGCCGGGGCTGATGGGATTTCCCATCAGCCCCGGCGGGATTAACAGAGCCGCGAGAGGTCAGAGAAGCTCTCGCGGTTCTGAAAGCCCGCGCTTTGGGAGGGATTCAGGTGCTGATGCTCAAGGGAGGTTCTGCCGGGCAGTCGGGGCCCCGCAGCGTGGACGTTTGATTTTGCCGCTGCCACGGCGGCAGCAGCAGCAGCCGTTTGTTTTTTTTTTAATCTACGTGGGCTAATGTAGAATGTTTTTTGCGCGGGGCCCCCTGAAACGCGGGGCCCTGTGCAAAAAACATTCTTGCTCAATGGACAGGCCGGCCCTGCCTGCCTCCAGAACATGGTCACTGTGGAAACTGAGTGCAAGGGAGTGTGGCTGCCCTCTGCAAGTACTATGACCATTAAGCTGACAATAGCTTAGTAAACTCAGCAGCCCAAAAGCCATTTTGAGACTCACTATGTAGCTTCTAAACTATCCCTCAGTCACTGATCTCCTCTACAGGCAGAATGACTTGCAGCTACACTCACAGATGGATGTCTTAAATATAGCACAGATTCAGGTAATTAGACATCCTGAGTCAGAGGTTTGACTCCATTTGCAAATCTTTTGTGGCTACATGGACTGTGTTTCCTATGCTGTGGTCTTTTCCCCTGAATTATTCACTGTTTACTGGCAAATTTCTTCCTTCATGTGTCTTCTTGATTCAGTGCTATAGGTCCCAAATTCCATCAGAAAGGGAATGTTTGAAAGGCAGAACTGGGTGCAAATCTCACTCTGGGAACTCAGTGAGTTGACAATCCTTGTCATATATTTTGTGCTTTAGCCCAGGCGTGTAGTTTTGTGATAGGAGGCCAGTGAAGTGTGAACTTTCTATGAGCTGTTCTTACTCAGTGGGATCCTCATTGCAGGCCCCATAATGAATTATGATCCCACAGCGGGAAAGGCTGGACTGGCTGACACTCTCACCCCTGCAACTGTGCAATATGGGAACTCTGGCCTGGACATGGTTATCCTAGCATTTCAGTGAGAGGGGCAGGGTTGTCTGCAGTGAGGTAGCTACTTTCCAAATGGAGTGAGGTTCAGATAAATTCATTGGTGCCAAAATTAACAGATTGTTCAACTAGCTGGGGTTTGAGAACTGCATACTTAGAATTTCAAGGGTCAGCAGTTCAAGGTCAGTCTTTGCAAGGTGCATTTACTTTGTGGCTCTATTTCCCATAACAGGGTCAATTCTCATAATAGCTTTTCATGTGTCCTGCCTGGCATTTGTACCCCACCATTTGTAAAGTTATAATAATTAGATGTCACTTACCCAGCAGTCAGCTGTCTCCATACCTTCTCTCCTCGAATTGTTGGAACATTGCTGAGTGATGCAGGATATATGAATCGTGGGTTGACCCTGCAAACCTCGGCACCACATTCAGTATGCACAAGTTTGCATCACACACCACCTGCACATTCAGGGAATGAAAGTGCTTTCGGTTGCAGAACACTGCTTTCCTGTCTCTTGGTGGGATGAGTGCCACGTGTGCAATCTATAACTTCCATCAAGTGTGGTAGCCCTGCAATTCTCTCAAGTTGCTGTTTGAGGGTCACTCACTGTAGCCTTTCATTAGTAAATACAATGTAATTCCTAACCCGGCTGGTCAAGGGTCATCGTACCTGGTGGAGGCATCTGGAAAGGTGCATGGGATATTCCTCCAACTGTAGCCACAGATGTTTGGAAGCAGCCAGAGGCAAAGAAATTTAGAGCACTCAGGAGCTTGACCAGCCCTGATATGGCATGTGACCAGACAGTTAGAGGTTCAAGGTCAGGTCTTAGATCCTCATAGAGCTCTCTTATGGCCCCTGAGCTCAATCTGTAGAGGGAGATCGCTTGGTCCTCGGGAAGGCTGAGGAAGGTGGCCCTATCTCTGAAGATATGAGGCCTTCTGAAATGGACTTCACTTCTCCAAGGACGCAAGCGCCACTATTCTACAGGCTGATGTCCCTGCACATCGGCCCCCACCACTTGTGCAGGGTTGGGAGGTGCTGGCCCAGATGTTGTTTGGCCTTCTCACTGGACTCTTCCTCTTCCTCCATCTAACATTACAGTTCTGCAACCATGTGGTGAGCCATGGTATAGCAAAGAAGGAGCCCCAGCTCACAATGATTTATAGGCTGAAGTGTCGGTGGAGCATACAACACATACCTGGCTGTCCTCGTTTACCAATCTGTAATGTGCATTAATGAGGCTCAGAGCTGGTATTAAGGTTCTTGGTGGCTGTGCCTGTAATGCATGGTACTGGAACGACCATAAAGAGCACAAACGCTGTCTCCGCACCTTTGCAACTTACCAGCCGATAACATGTTACTGCCCGTTAAGACCGCGTTATCAGCACTTTCCACAGTGGTAAGCACTATCAGGCACCGATAACGCATGCACATGGTACCTTTGCACCCTTAGTAAACATACCCCTAAGTGTATATATGTGTGGGCTGCTAAAGTGCTGGTGGAGAGTTTCACTGGGTGCTGGTGGAAGGATACAGGAACCATGAGTAACCTGAACACTTTGGTTTGGCAGGCCATGCTGCATGAGGCTCAAAGGACACGGAGGAAGGCCATGAGAAGGCATCCCTATCAGGTTTTATAGGCTTAGGACCCAGACTTCACAGATGACCAGTACCTCACCAGGTCCATTTTGGTAATACCGCTGTCCAGCATCTCAGCCAGACACTAGAGCATCTGCTCCACTCCACCACACTGAGAGGGCAGCCCATGCACGTCCACCTCAAGATCATTGTAGCCCCTGTATTTTTTGCAGTTTCCAGTCTGTTTTGGCTGTCACCATGGGCCTCAGCCAGTCTGACATCTCATCATGCAGTTTCTGAGGGTTTTTCTCTCCTACACTTCTGGCTATATAGGTCCATTTCCCATCTGTGCTGGAGGTCACAGATTGCACACATATGCCCATCAGACTTCCTCAAGGGAGGGAGGGGACCTACCACCACAAAAAGGTCTTTTACTCCCTCAAAATGCAAGTGATTTGCAATGCTCAGGATCAAATAATAGATGTCCTCCCGAATTTCCCAGGTTCCTGCCATGATGCATACTTCCTTTCACACTCTGGAATCCATGCAGGGCCAGCCCCAATGTTGGTTCCAGGTGTAGGCATCCTAGACAGATCTTAAGCCTTATGTCCCCTCTGGCTGTCAGAATCTATTGTTTAACTTTGAATAACCTGCTCTTTGCTGCCACCCAGAAACCGCCATCCTAGGCGGCCAACTTGTTTGCCTAATGGTTGGCCTGGCCGTGAATCCATGAAAAATTTGAGAGTGGCAAGATTACTGGCGGATGGTTGCAGGGAAAGCCCTGCACTATCCCACACTAACACCTCTGCATGCTCATACTATAAAGTCTTTGTTGCCTCTCTAAGCTCCTACCACATTTCCTGAAGCATTACTGTGCCTACTCATCACAACTGACAGTCTGTTTCTCCTGTTTTCTTGTTTTTCCTCACCCACACAGGTGATATTATGATGTAAGGCTTTCTTTCAAGCCCATTAAATATTAAAAAGAATCAGCATCAACTGAATCTGATTACAAGATGCTCTAATGTTAGAAGCATTCTCCTCACAGTGATCAAAGCTCTGACTGATACGGGCCTCTGTGATGTGATGCAAGGTAAAGTTCAATTTAAGAAGGTTCAAAGCTCCAAAGAGAAAGGATTATCATACGTAGACTGTGGCAAAGCAATAGATCCAATAAAAGCTAATCTATACACTGACAGCCTCAAGAAAACACTGTTCACCTGCCTCAGCTCAAGTGTACAGTAGAACTTAGAACAACTGAAAAAAACCTATCCATCCTGCTGCCCACAGTCTTTGGCAAAAATACAGCAAGACGATTCCCACCCTCTGAAAACTGAGTGTTATGATGTAGAGGGGTGCTGGATGGGGTGTTACTGGTCTCAGAAGAGCTCTACAACTCATCATTCTGCAACCCTACACATCATACTACCCCATGAAAGTCTGGGAAGACTATGGGGCCCAGGGGTGCAGTTGAGTGTGCTGATACTTTGTATGCTGATGGACAGGCTTCAGAGTTGGCATCAGGCACAGGGTGCAATGTGGCAGAGGAAGTGCCTGTCTTGGAGGGTGGGTGTCTTCCAGGGTCCTGTGATGATGAGGCAGTAGACGAAGAGCTTTTTGGTGATGGTATTTGTAGAGCTGGCAGGGTGCTGGAGTTGAGGATCTATTCTTTCTGCAGATCTCTATACAATTATCTCATCTCCTGCCACAGGGCCACCACCTTCTGTGAAGGAGACGAAATCCCACTCATGAGCATGTCGCTTATCTCTAACTGCCTCTTTTGTAGCTCCATCTAGTGCTCTGTCAGTGTCACCAGTCACTCTTGGAGCTCAAATTTTCATGCTCTCTGCGCCAGTAGTTGTTGCTTCTAGATACATGATGGGCACTATGTCAACTCCAGTTGCACCTTCAACTGGCTCAGCATGGGTGGTGTAGAGTAATGGGGGGTGAATAAACAAATCGCCCACCCCCTTCTTTAGACTCTACGTCAGCTTTTCTGATGGCAAAGACAGCAGGCTCCTCCTCATGATGCTCCTCTTCTTACTGTTCATGGACATCATCTGTTGCATCTTCCCTGAAAGTCTCTGAGATCTCCCTACCTTCTCTCCTGACTTGGCTGCACCCAGCATTTTCCCCATCCAAAACCATGGCCTTATCTGCAAATAAGAAAACACAAACACATCATCAAGGTATTTCATTTCATTTATTATCATTTAACCCAAGTATTACCAGTTTCTAAGTGGATAACTGAGTAACATGCATAATATCTGCTGTGAGGGGACATGGGATGAGGGTGAAAGGGGACAGATTCAGGAGTGATATGCGGAAATATTTCTTTACAGAAAGAGTGGTGGATCCATGGAATAGTCTTCCAGTGGAGGTGGTAGAGATGAGGACTGTAACTGAATTCAAAAAAGCATGGGACAAACACAGTCGTTCTCTAAAGGAAAAAAGGAGAATGTTGTAGTGGTTGATATGAAAGGAAAGACTAGATAGACCATGTGGTCTTTCCCTGTCGTCATGTTTCTATGTTTCTATCAACAGAATACAAACATACAAAACACAAAAAGCAACATTACAAACATAATACTCAGAATTAAAAACAGCTAAAAAGACGAGTTTTCAACTTTTTCTAAAACATGGCACATTAGACTCCACATGTATATCTGTAGGAAGGGAATTCTACATACTGGAAGATGCCAGGGAAAAGGCTCTATTAAAATCTCTGTTCAGCTTTTTCAAAAGACAGGCCTTTCCCACTGCATGTAGATACCCATCCCCATGTGTACCTGCGTTTCTTTCTCAGGGTCGGGCCAGGAGATGAGGCACCCTAGGCAAACCTCATCCCTTGTACCCCCTTCCGACACCCATTGTGGTCACTGTTGCCCCTCTCTGGGACATGCAGTGATGGTAATCGCTGCAAACAACCCCGTAACACTTATCTTGAAATTTCGGCACTACAGGGTTGTTTGCTTCCACCCCCTCAGACCACTCAATGACAAACTCTTGTTTGCAAACAGGAAGTCATCATTGGGCAGTCTGAAGCAGTGGAAGAAAACAACCCCTTGGTGCCAAAGTTTCAAGATGAGCTCCACAGGGCTGTTTGTGGCCATTGCTGCCACTGCAGGTCCCGAGGAGGCATCAGCGGTGACAATGGCAGCCCGGAGGGCCGGCGCTCTAGGTGGCTGGCTAGTTTGCCTAATGGTACCACCAGCCCTGTTCCTAGTTTGATTTAACAAACATGTCTAGCATGAGGGGTGGGAATACAGTATGTCAATTTTAGATTGGACCTACACATGCCCACCCTTTCCTTGAAAATTGACATAGAATTACAAATATTTTCACATGACATTGTAGCAATCACATAAACCGCCTTTCTAAAATGTGCCTTCATGTCTCTCAGCTATGGCCCTGTCCTCTCTGAGTGCCCCTTTCACCCCTTGGTCATCTAATTGTCCAATTGAATCCACTGGCTTTTTGCTTCGAATATGCCTGAAAAAGCTTTTATTGTGTTTTTGTCTTTATGTTTTCAAATTCTATTTTGCCTTCCTTATCAATGCTTTGTATTTAACCTGCCAGTGCTTATGTTTCCTATTTTCTTCATTTGGTTCCTTGTTCCACTTAAAAAAAAATGTTTGAGCTCAAATAGTCTCTTTCACCTCACCTTTTAACCATGCGGCCTGTCATTTGGCCATCCTCTCGCTTTTTTTAATATGCGGGGTACATCTGGTCTGGACTTTCAAGATTGTTTTTGTAAGCAACACTCATTCCTGACATAAACTCTTAAATTCGCTTTTGCTCCTTTTAGTTTTCTTCTAACCATTTTATTGTTGTTTCCCTTTTAAAATAAAATGCTAACTCAGTAGATTCCCTTTGTGTACTCACTCCGGTTAAGCCAAATTTGATCATATTATGAGCACTATCGAAGGGTCCCTACACAGTTAGCTCTTCTACCAAATCCTGTGTTCCACAAAGGACTAGGTCTAAAATAGATCCTTCTTTAGTTGGTTCCTAAACCATTTGCTCCTTAAAGCAGTTATTTATTTCATCTAGGAACTTTAACTCCATAGCATGTATTGATGTAATATATCCAATCAATACTGGGGTAATTGAAATCATTGTGTTTCCAAATTTTGTAGTTTCCTTGATTTATAATAGTATTTCATTATCCGTATGCTCATTCTGTTCAGGCAGACCATACTGTACCCTACCACTATTTTCTTGCCATTTACACCTGGAATTTCTATCCATAAAGATTCAATGGTGCATTTTATTTCATGCAGAACTTTTATTCTATTTGACTATAGGCAGCAGAAAGGGGTGGGCCACAAGGGCCATGGCCCTAGCAATATTTTGTTCAACACAGTATCAGCATCTAGAGACCTTGGGGCAGAACTGGATATTGGCCTGTTTGGACCCTTCAATCAAAAAGACTTTCCACTGTCCCTGTGTTTGACTCAATGTTCTCTTTAACATATAGTGCTACTCCTCCACCAATTTAATCCATTCTATCATTGCAATATAATTTGTACTCTAGTATCAGTGTCCTATTGATTTTCCTCCTTCTTGCAGGTTTCCAAGATGTCTATTATATCTATGTTTTCATTTAGGACTACATATTCTAACTCTCCCATCTTATGTATTCTGTAAGCTTCTAGCATTTGTACAGAGACATTTCAAGGTAAGTTTATTTGAATTTACAACCTTCTTAGCAGTTGACATGAATAATGTGCAGTCTTTCAACTCTTTATGCTCGTTATTTAAAGGTACTTGGGCTACTTTAGACTTTATTGCAACCTCTCTATTGGCGTGTTCTAACTTCCCTGTTTTGATGGTTGTTGTTGTTTTAGTTAAGTGCCGTCAAGTTGGTGCCAGCTCATGGTGACCTTCTGGATAGTTGTCCTAAGCTGTGTTTGGTATTCACTCAGGCAGCTAATTGTTGATGGAGTGGCATCCATAGCTGCTGTTATTGTGTCAATTCATCTCATTGCTGGCCTTTCGCTTTTGCCTTGGCAAGAATGATATCTTTCTCTAATGATCTCTCTCTTCGCATGAGGTATCCAAAGTATAAAGTCAAAGTCTTGTCACTTGATCTTCTAAGGAAAGCTTAGGTTTGATCTGTTTTTTTATGGTATCCTTCAGAAATACCTTACTCTGAACCATGTACTCTTGAGCAATTGTTGGTTTTTCCCCATGTTCTAGTTTAAAAGCTGCTCTATCTCCTTTTCAGACATTAGTGTTAGACGATTGGTACCATCCCAGCTAAGGTGAAGCCCATCTTTGCTGAATAGGCTCCCCCTTCGCCAAATGTAGTACAATTCCTAACATATCTAAATCCTTCCTTCCTGCACCATCGTCTCATCCATTCATTGAAACGCCAGAGCTCTGCCTGTCTCTTTCATGGGTCCTGCACATGTAACAGGAAGCACTTCTGAGAATGCTACCCTGGAGGTCCTGGATTTCAACTCTCTACCTAAAAGCCTAAATTGACTTTCAGAAAATCCCTCCCACATTTTCTTATGTCATTCATATTAACATGTATAGGACAGTCAGTTCCTCCCCAACACTGTCTAAAATCATATCTAGGTTATGCATGAGGTGTATCACCTTTGTACCAGGCAGGCAAGGAAAGGAAAAGAAAGGAATGGAGAATTAAACCAAGGATATAATAATGCCTCTGTATTACTATATGTGCGACTGCACCTTGATAATTGTGTGCAATTCTGGTTGCCATATCTTAAAAAATATATAGCAGAATTAGAAAAGGTACAAAGAAGAGTGACCAAAATGGTAAAAGGGATGGAAGGATATACTTACAAGGAAAGGCTTAAAAGGTTAGGAATCTTCAACGTAGAAAAGAGACGGTTGAGAGTAGATATGAGAGGTCTGTAAAATAATGAATGGAGTGGAATGGGTAAACGTAGATTTGTTATTTACTCCTTCGAAAAGTAGAAAGACTAGGGGACACACAATGAAGCTACAATGTAACACATTTATTATTTATTTATTTATTTATTACAGTTTCTTATATACCGCGCTATTTAGAATCAGCGCGGTTTACATCATAACAAAACGACCATTACGACAAACTGTCAGGTTTTACATTGAACAGGAGTACAAACTTGGATAACTGGGTTAACTATATACATAATCTATTTACACTGCAGTGTGCGGGCATTTCTAGATTGGGTTATTTCTTGGAGGGGATATCTGGTTTAGTTGCTGTCTGGGAAATATTGGCGGAAAAGGTATGTTTTGAGAGCCTTTTAAGATTTAAGATTAATCAGAGAAAATATTTTTTTCACTCAACGTGTAAACTCTAGAATTTGTCACCAGAGGATGTAGTAAAAGCTGTTAGTGTAGCTGGCTATAAAAGAGGTTTGGACAAATTCCTGGAGGAAAAGAGGGTCAGGGAAATTGACTGCTTACCACTGGGACAAACAGCATAGAATCTGTCTACCTTCTGGGAACTTGATAGGTATTTGTGACCTGGATTGGCCACTGTTGGAAACAGGATACTGGTCCAGTATGACAAATCTTTGTTCTTATGATATTATGTTCTTATGTTCAAGTGACCAAATGATCTTTACACCCACCAGCCACCCAGTTATCTACATACCTAATTATTGTATCACCAACTTACATGGCCTTCCTAACCCTTCCTTCTTTGGCAGAAGTCCCATAAGACACATTCTCGGAATGAGAGGATATTGTATCCCCTGGATGGCAGATCCTGGGGTAAAGGTTTTTTAATACACTCACATTATACAATGATTCTTTATTGTCTTTTTGTCTTTTTAGTAACTTCAACTTGGATCTTCAGCATTGTCTCCTTTTATCTACAAGTATCCTTTTATCTAGTCTGTGCATTGATAACTGTTTTTGCTGTTTTCCTCTCTTAATATCCCAGCCACCCTTTTTTCTTTCTCATGTGTAGGGTCTCCAGAACTCCCTTCTCCACCTCATAAAATGTTGGCAACAGAAAAATAAGTAAATCATTGATATTACTTATTGTCGTGAGCCCTCTCTGTGCACCTGCCGGTAAAACAAGGTACTGCACTGGGCCTCAGTGTAACTGGCCTTCTGGTAGTTGTAGTTGCTGCCAGTTACAAATTAGTCATGGAAAACCGATGTAAGGTTAAATAGGGCTTTATTTCCCTTTCCCAATAGGATATCTCAATATATACAAAAATAAAGAAACATAACCCTTCTTGGGTATAACAGAAAGAAAACTGTAACACAAAAATGGCTTTCTTTCAGCTTCTTAACAAACAAAATATATTCAAAACACAGACCTGTAACAACCAGGAATAAGGCCTTCCCTTCACCTTGTCAGGCTTCTTATTCCTCTCTATCTCCGTGAGACTAGGTTGTCTTCCAAAGAAAGGCTACAGTCCATTTGTTCAATGGTGTCTTCTATTATAGATGTCTCATATTGCATAGGTTCCTCAACAGGAATTGACACCTCTTTATCTTCCTCCTGTGGAAGCTTGGCAAACAGTCCGTCCTGGCTGTGACGTACTTTTATTTCACTAGGATAAAACTGTTTGCTGTTAACACATTTACTGAGGTTTTCCTGGTAAGAGCCTCCCCTCTGCTGATACCTGTTAGGCAAGTTAAAACATTCCCTTGCCCAGCTTTTAGAAGGAATTACTTCAGCTCTAGGCTCTGCTCTGTTTAGGACCCTGGAAACAGCTGGAGCTTCTAACGGCAGCCCTTCTGAAACTCTGTGCTTCACGTATCTCTCAGAGTGGTTTACTTCTGAAGGTAAAAAGCCTTTCTCTTTCTCTTGTGAATGATGAGGGTAAAGAAGCTTCTCTGCTTCCCTTAAGCTGGCTTTGGATGGCTTCTGGATTTCCACAAACTGTCCTTTATAGCCAAGCCCTGTGCTTCCCCTTTTTGGACAAGAATAAAACTTCCTGGCTTGTACCTTTTTCCTTCTGGCTCTGTTCCAATCTGGACTGTTATATTCACTCTCACTTTCTGTGTCAAGCTGTCCGTACTTTTCATTCAAGCATTCACCGGACTCACTCAGACCTCCGTTCAGGCTTCCAAAGTGGTAATTAGACTTGCTCTCTTCACAGCTTCTCTCGTCCTCTCCATTCATCCAGTTCCTTCTCAGGGTCCTACCCTGGTTCTTCAAATGAGTCCTATCCTGGGTCTGGTTCTGCCTAACTGCTTGTGAGCTGAGCTTATCTAGGTGTTTCCTAGCTGCACCACCCCCCAGCTGATTAGAGTCAGGTGAGAATCTTCTGGTTTCTCTACTGGCTGGGTGTGTCCCCCTAGCTCGTGACCTCACTTGCTTACGTTGCCCATGGCAACTTTCTATCATGTGCTCTCCCCAAACGTTATTATCTTCTTGAACTGCAATATCATCTGTCTCCATAGGGGTCACTAGTGAGTCTGCTCTGTGACATTATACAGAAATTTAACTCAACAGATCCTGTTTTCTTAGTGTTATATAAGAACTGAGCATCAGTAGAGGTATTGTCAAAATTTATATTGTCCCTTCATTCTGGCTAATTTATTCTGACACTGACACATTATGTCTCAGGAGCAATGTTTCCACATGGATTAGTTTTGCACCTCAATCCTATGAGAGGGTAGGTGGACTATGATCTCAGTCTCTCAATTTATTGCTAAAGCTTCCCATGGTACTTGCATCATTTCAAAGAGAGTTTCCTCATTTATTTTATTTATTTATTTATTTAACATGTTTTGTATCCCGCCTTTTCCTTCAATCAAAGCGGTTAATACAGCACAAAGTTAAACAAAGGTGAGGGAAACATACATTGCATTATCATTACATCACAACAAAACACTAGGAGTACAAACAGGGAACACAGTACATAACTTACATTACATTACCTTACATTAACTACAAACAGCATATCGCTGAACAGAATGAGCATATAGCAGCAGATAGTGGGTCTCGCACGGTCCACCGCCTAAGGGCCACGCCAAAGGGCCCTCTTGCGAGGCCCTCAGGCGCGGGCCCGCAAGGCACGGGCGCGCCATTGCTGAAGGGATTTTAAATGATTTGAAAAGTGCTCAGATTGGCTGCAGTTTTCTCTCACACACAGTTCCCAACTAAGTAGGCACAGCTGATTCTCACTCACTGCTCACAGGATCGTTGGAGCCTTTGCTGAAGGGATTCTAAATGATTTGAAAAGTGCTCAGATTGGCTGCAGTTTTCTCTCACACACAGTTCCCAACTAAGTAGGCACAGCTGATTCTCACTCACTGCTCACAGGATCGTTGGAGCCTTTGCTGAAGGGATTCTAAATGATTTGAAAAGTGCTCAGATTGGCTGCAGTTTTCTCTCACACACAGTTCCCAACTAAGTAGGCACAGCTGATTCTCACTCACTGCTCACAGGATCGTTGGAGCCTTTGCTGAAGGGATTCTAAATGATTTGAAAAGTGCTCAGATTGGCTGCAGTTTTCTCTCACACACAGTTCCCAACTAAGTAGGCACAGCTGATTCTCACTCACTGCTCACAGGATCGTTGGAGCCTTTGCTGAAGGGATTCTAAATGATTTGAAAAGTGCTCAGATTGGCTGCAGTTTTCTCTCACACACAGTTCCCAACTAAGTAGGCACAGCTGATTCTCACTCACTGCTCACAGGATCGTTGGAGCCTTTGCTGAAGGGATTCTAAATGATTTGAAAAGTGCTCAGATTGGCTGCAGTTTTCTCTCACACACAGTTCCCAACTAAGTAGGCACAGCTGATTCTCACTCACTGCTCACAGGATCGTTGGAGCCTTTGCTGAAGGGATTCTAAATGATTTGAAAAGTGCTCAGATTGGCTGCAGTTTTCTCTCACACACAGTTCCCAACTAAGTAGGCACAGCTGATTCTCACTCACTGCTCACAGGATCGTTGGAGCCTTTGCTGAAGGGATTTTAAATGATTTGAAAAGTGCTCAGATTGGCTGCAGTTTTCTCTCACACACAGTTCCCAACTAAGTAGGCACAGCTGATTCTCACTCACTGCTCACAGGATCGTTGGAGCCTTTGCTGAAGGGATTCTAAATGATTTGAAAAGTGCTCAGATTGGCTGCAGTTTTCTCTCACACACAGTTCCCAACTAAGTAGGCACAGCTGATTCTCACTCATGGAGTTCATAGGATGTAATTTGTGTAGGTAACCTACCATATCAATGTGTGTTTCAAAATTCCTTTTAATCAGACCTATAGCTCCCAACATGATGGAAAATACAGTATTTCTGTATCTTTGTGCCTTTCATTTCTTGGTACTTTAGATTTTCTCCCTCTCTCTATGATTCACAGAATAATCGCTTGGACCTGACACCTTCATTTTCTGATAGTTTTCTCCTTTCCTACTATGTCTAGTTTCCTTGCAGCCAGCTTTTTATCGGTCAGAATGGGAATGTCACAGGTGAACACAACCTCTACATTCTCCATAACGATCCCAGTGGTTTTCTGGTGCATTATTGTTGTGGTGCTTACAAAGTTTCCAATGGGTGAAACATACCTCCTTTCTGTATAGAAATGTTCTACCATCAGAACTTCACAGCCAGCTACAAGATGAGCAACTGTTTCCAGTCTTCCATACAGAACCTACCTGTCTGTTTTACCAGTTTTCTATGCATGTTGTGTACCATCTTGCCCACAATCTACTGTCCTAAGTTTCAGCTATCATTGTCTCATCCATAGGTTTCAGTTTACCTCTCCTTAACTATTCATGTGTCAGGGTTTGTTCCACATATGCTTCCTGGAGTGCCTAGGTCACTATCATTAGGCAAACTAAGTGGTTGCCTCAATGCCAAAATTTGGATGGTGACAGAAAGTGCTTCCGAAAAGGTCAGCCTACAATCTCCCATCCTCACCGTTACCATCAATACCACATCTCGGGGATTGGCAGTGGAGGCGATGGCAACAAAAGAGAAGCGCAGCATGGACGGAAGCTTCTATACTCTGTGTACTGTGCTCTAAAAGTGCAGTCAGTTCCACCCCCTCCAAGGCAAACTTCCTTGTTGCATCGGAGCGGGACAGGCTGCTGCCAGTTTTTCCAGGACCTCTCTGCTGCCGGTCCTGGAGAGGTATAGCAGCAGCAGCAGTGATAAGGGCAAGAGTTAGGAGTACCAAAAATGAGAGCTGCATAGGGCATCTAGGAAAGGGCTAGTGGGACCCAGGGTTCAATTCCCACTAGCATTCCTTGTGGCCTTGGGCAAGTTGCTTAACCCTCCATTGCCTCAGAAAAATCCAAGTTATCAATATCCCTGTTTAATGTATATTACTAAGTTTAAGTTACTATGTAAACCGCTCTGATTGAAATGATAAATCAGTATATAAACCTGTTAAATAAATTAAATAAAAATAAATCTAATGTCCTTAGGTTGGTCCTGGGAGAAGCACATTGTTTTTCTGACCATATTTGTGAATTTGTCATTTGTTTTTCCTTGTCTTCTGCTGTAATACTTTAAATAGCTTTCTTCTCTTGTTTTACAGATTCTGCTGCTTCCTTTCCTGGGTCTGCAAGTGGATTCTCACTCATTCTCTCTGCTTGTCAGAATGCTTGTCCAAGTTTAATGATGAGGCTGATTCTGGATGTTTACTTCATATTTCAATACATGCTGTTAAGTAGGGCTGTGATATGGTTTTTCTCAAGGGCAACATCTCCCAGTGGATTCGTTTTGTGCATACCAAACAAAGGGAGAAGGGAATTCTCTGCGTTGGATCATTCCAAATAAGCAGAAACGAAAAATAGAGAAGGACCACAGCTGTAAGCCATAAATGTCCTCAAAATATGATTTTTATTGGTGGGTCTCGCTAATAAAAGTCATATTTTCAGGACTTTATGGTTTATAGCTGTGATACTTTTCCCTTTTTTGTTTCTGCTTAGTTTGGTGCATACCATGACAGCAGTGACCCTCACTCCTAAGGCAGGGTATGTAGACTGGAGGAATCTGCTGCTTATCCCTGTGATAAGCAGCATGGAACTGTCTGCCTTTAGGGATCATGCCAAGTACTTGTAGCCTGGGTTCAGGAAACAGGATACTAAGCTTGATAGACCTTTAGTTTGACTCAGTATGTCATATCTTATATTCTTAAGTTCTTATGAGTAAGTTCTCTAAATGGGTTCGTTTTCAACATATTATACTATAATACTGCACTAAGGGGTTCAACAATTAATGCACATACCATGACTGTCATAAACCTCACTTATAAGCCAAGGTATGTGGTATGATCTACTTTAAGAATTATGAGATGATTCTTTGCAACCTCCTTAGTAAAGGTAACTATAGTTAAAACATAGAAACATGAAGCAGAAAAAAACCACATGGCCTATCTAGTCTGCCTTTCCATATCAACCACAACAATACCATTTTTTCCCTTAGAGATCCTCTGTGTTTGTCCCATGCTTTATTGAATTCAGAAACGGTCCTCATCTGTACCACCTCCACTGGGAGACTATTCCATGTATCTATCACTCTTTCCGTTAAGAAATATTTATGCATATCACTCCTGAATCTATCCAATTTCACCCTCATCCCATGTCCCCTCAGAGCAGAGCTTGCTTTCAATCGAAAGAGGCTCTCCTCCTGTGCATTTATGCCACAAAGGCATTTAAATGTCTCAATCATATCACCTCTATCCCGTCTTTCCTCTAAAGTATACATACTAAGATCCTTAAGTCTGTTCTCATATGCTTTATAATGAAGACCACTAACCATTTTAGTAGCCACTCTCAGCACCAACTCCAACCTGTTTATATCCTTTTGAAGGTGAGGTTTCCAGAATTGCACACTATACTCCAAATGAGGTCGCACTAAAGACTTATACAGAGGCACTATCACCTCCTTTCTTCTGCTAGCCATTCCTCTCCCCATGCCCCCAAGCATCCTTCAAGCTTTTGCCAATACCTTTTCTACTTGTTTAGCTACTTTAAGATCATCAGACACAATGAGCCTAGGTCCCGCTCTTCTTTTGTGGACAGAAGTACTTCACCCCCTACACTATATTGCTCCCTTGGATTGCTGCAGCCCAAATGCATGACCTTGCATTTTTTAACATTAAATCTCAGCTGCCAAATTCTAGACCATTCTTCAAGCTTAGCTAGATCCCTCCTCATGTTATCTACATCTTCTTGTCTACTCTATTGCAGATTTTGGAATCATCTGCAAAGAGGCAAACCTTACCCGACAGCCCTTCCACGATATCACTAACAAAGATGTTAAAAAGAATCAGACTAAGATCAGATCCTTGCAATACACCACTGATAACCTCCTTCTCCTCTGAGTGGGCTCTATTTACCTGTACCCTTTGTTACCTCCAACTAATTTCTAACCCAAGCAGTAACTAGGGTGCACGGTTTGTGTTATAAGTCATCTGTGCAGAACAGTGTCAAAGGCTTTACTGAAATCTAAATATACTTCCTGGTCACCCAGTCAAAGAAATCAATCAGATTTGTCTGACAAGGCCTGCTTCTGGTGAATCCATGCTGCCTCGGATCCGGTAATCCATTGGACTCCAGAAACCTCACTATTTCGTCTTTCAGCAATGCTTCCAATAATTTACTCACCACCGAGGTTAAACTAACCAGCCTGTAGTTTTCAACCACATCCTTACTTCTTCTTTTATGTAAAGGGACCACATGTGCCTCTCTGCAGTCCTCTGGCACCTGATCCAAAGAGACATTGAAAAGGTCAGTCAGTGGAGCTGCTAGAATGTCTCCAAGTTCCCTCAGTATTCTCGGGTGTATCCTATCCAATCACATTGCTTTGGCAATTTTTAGTTTAGCTAGTTGCTTATGAATACAGTCTCCTGAAAATCGTTCAAGATGTCCTTTGCTTCTGTTCCTATTTGTTGGTGTTTTCTGAGGTCCTGCTCCTGGTCCTTCATCTGTGAACACAGAACAGAAATATTTGTTAAGCAATTCCACTTTACCCTCATCAGGTTCTACATATTTCTCCCCTTCATTCTTGAGTCTGACAATACCACATTTGCCTTTCTCCTCTCACTAACATATCTGAAAAATGTCTTATCGCCCCATTTTATTGCATTGGCTATTTCCTCCTCTTTTTGAATCTTTGCTTTCTTGACTACTTTGCCAGCCTCTCTAAGATTTTCTAAATATAGATGCCGGTTTCCTCTCTCTTTGATCTCTTGTATTTCATGAAGGCCTCCCTCTTTTTCTTTTCAGCTACTTCTTTTGAGAACCATAGCAGCATCCTTTTCTTTTTACCTTTACCATTTTAACAAAGAGGTTGGTTGCCCTTAAAATATCCCCTTTCAGTTTTGCCCACTGTTTTTCTACAACCCCCAGCTGTTCCCATCCCACTAATGACTCCTTGCAGTATTGGCCCATCTTGGGAAAGTTAGTTTTCCTAAAGTCTAAGACCCTCTTTTTTGAATGGATTTTAACAGCCCTAATCCTAATACTGAACTACACCATCTGGTGATCACTGGATGCGAGATGATCTCCCACTATAGCATCAAAAATACTTTCACCATTGGTAAGCACCAAGTCCAGTATGGCCCCTTCATGTGTGAGTTCTGTTACCAGTTACCTGAATAGTTCTTCCTGTAAAGAATCCAGGATCTGCTTACTTCTAAATGATACTGCATCTGGCATATTGAAATCCTCTATCAGTAGCACTTCCCCTTTCCTGGTGATGCTGTGTATGTCTTCTATTAAATCTCCATCCACTTCTTCTCCCTGAGAGGGAGGTCTGTATATCACACCAATGCAAATGGATCTCATTCCCTCTTTCTAGTTTAACCCACAGTGCCTCCTCTCTTCCTTTTAAACCTTGTATTTCCATCGCTTTAATATTATTTTTCCATCTAGTGCCACTCTTCCTCCCCTTCTTCCTACCCTGTCCTTTCTGAATAAAGTATAACCTGGTATGATTACATCCCAGTCATGGTTGTCTGTGAACCATGTCTCTGTTACCGCCACTAAATCCAAGTTGGCCTCTCCCATTAAAGCCTTAACATCTGAGATCTTATTTTCCATGCTACGAGCATTTATTCAAACTGCTTTCCATATGTTATCCTTTTTACCCATTTTCATAAAGGTATTTAATGTTTCACTTACCTTGGGGCTTTCTTCACCCATCCCCAATGAATCTAGTTTAAAGTCCTCTTCAGTAGGTTAGCCAGTCTGCTACTGAAGATACATCAGCCCTTCTTGCCACATGGACACCATCTCTGCTCTGCAACCCTTGGGACAGCATCCCATGGTCCAGGAAAACAAAATGCTCTTATCTCCAGGGTGTGAACCTTTCTGCCTTGGCCTTTACCCTCAACAGGGATGATTGAAGAGAATACCACCAGTGCATCTATCTGCTTCACCCTCTGTACCAGAGCCATGAAATCACTTTTGATCTGCTCAGAGGGTACCTGGCAGTATCATTCATGATGACATAGATGAACAACATCGGGTAATAGTCAGTGGGCTTGATGAGTCTTGGCAAACTCTCTGGACATCAGGTCTGGTCGGCAGATGGACATTCTAAGTACCCCTCAGAAGAGAGTCACCAACCACCATTACCCTTTGCTTCCTTGTGGTCACTGATTCTGCAACTCTGGGGTACGCAGGCTTTGGTTTTCCCTTTCCTGGGATGCTTTCACCTCCTCCACTTCCAGGGCTGAATAGTTCTGGAGAAGATGGATTGGTGATTCTTCAGGCCCTTGTGACTCGTGTCCAACCTTCATCATTCTGTAGGCTCCCATCTTTACCTCTGCTGGAGAGCTTGGATGTTTCAAGAAGCATCTCATTAATGTACTTCTCACTGTTTTGGATGCTCCTCAGCTCGCCTCCTCTTCTCTGAGTTCCTCCACTTGTTTCCTGAGTGCTTCAGCATGCAGGAATGTTGCACATGGAACCGATCCTTCAATTGGCCTTGAGATCTCTTTCTGTACAGAGGCAGAAGCTGTAATGGGGGCAACGGCTTTGACAATACAATTTTTCCCAACCATTGTTCAGTTGGTGAAGCTTTGGTACCTTTGTTTGAAATGTAGAGCCCCTGTTAGGAATGATCAACACTTGCCTTTGAAGCCATAAGTTGTTACCATGCCAGAAAGGGTCTCACAGTACTGATTTGCTTCTCTTGAGTCATTATATCATGAAGAGAAATATATCCCAGACCCGAGATGTTAGTTGCTGGAAGATACATTACAGTTCATGAGATCAGTCAACCAATACATGCCCAAGGATATGCATTCAGTACATTAGTACACTCTAAAAAATGAGTACATGCAAAATTGATTTCATGCAGGATAACCCACAAACTAATACATGTAAAGTTGATTCCCATGTGTTATAAAGATCTAGTGCACATTGAAATATTTTTAGTAACAAAATGTTGGAAACAAATCAAAAAATGTCCAAAAATTGGTTAAATACTCTAATAGCAGCCCATAAAAAAAAAAAAAATTGTTTCTTTCCACGTTCCTAATAATGCCTCACTGTGGGCTCCACTTCCAGTATTTGTTTTCTCCAACTTTAATACTTCAATGAGGTATGGAATGGGAGGGGCAATAAACACAGGAAGAGAAGAGAGTCTTCCCCTTGTCTTCTCTATTTCTCCCCACTGACTTACACTAGAAATTTCCTCAACCAAGGAATTCTAGATTGTACCAATATGCCTCTAAACAGAGAGGTACTGGACAGTAAATTTTCCTCTCACTTCTGATCGGTGGTTCACAGCTACTCAATAAATATCCACTTGAGGATAAATAGGGAAATTACCCCATGGGTATCTTGGATCATTGTTAAAGGAAAGGTGCCTTCACAGTGCCAGACCTGCTTTTTTGTGTAGGCATTTATTTAGCGCTCAGTTGTTGATTATTCAGAATTATTTGTTTACTGCCCTTCTCCAATGTAAGCCTGTCCTGGGAACACCTACATCTTATGAACTCCAGAAGGAAGCTCTCCTTGGCACGATGCAAGTATTACAATAAATGTTAGCAGAGACTAAGACCCCAAAGTTGGTTCAAGGTGTTGGCACCTTAGGCAAACCTTAAGTCTTATGTGTTCCCTGGCTGTCAGAATCTATTATTTAACTTTGAATGCCGCCTCTTTGCCATCCCCTAGGAGCTGCCATACAATGCATCTTCCTAATTTGCCTGATGGTCGAGCCGGCCCTTTACTAAGATCATATTCCACATAACCCTGGTTTAGGAGTGACTGTCATGGTATGTGCAAAACAAATCCATTTGGAGAAACTGTCCATGAGTGAAAGGGCATGCACTGTGAAAGAAAACCACAAGAATCAACAAGTGGGGAAAGCATACAGAGTATAGCTCATTGGCATTGATTACTGACCTCTAAGTATAAAAAATGAAGATTGAAAAACACATAGGGGCATGTTTACTAAAGGGTAAAGCAAAGTTAATGTGTCTTAAGTGCTGCTATGTCCCATAGAAATGAATGGGCAGTGACAGCACTTAATGCATGCTAACTTTTCTTAACGCATGCTAACCTTTAGTAACATGCCCCATAATTTACCTGAAATGCCTATATTCATCATCAGACACAAGAAAGATAAGGTAATTTTCAAATAACCTATGTAGTTCCAGGTGCATTCACTGCCTGGATTTTATTCAGATTCTCCAATGAATACAACTCATGCCATTTCCCTTCGAAAACTAGGAAGTGTAAAGTGTGCAAACTTCTCCAGGCTCAGATTTACACAATGTAAGTACATCAATCTTTTTTTTCTTTTCTTCTAGCTAGCTTGCTGTTGCATTCTCTATCTTTTAAGAATTGTTTCCAGCTTTTCCTGCTAAAATTCAAATTGTTTGCAACTTTGCACACAATACAGTGCCTCCAAGCTTTCATATCATGCTGAATCCACCTGGGGTAATGAGAGCTTAACACCCAATGAAGGAGATTCAAAACTAAGATAAGAAAAAGGCAATGGAAACAGATTCAAGGACTGATGCCTTGGTGCTGGAGTCACGCCTAAGCTCCCTCCCACAACATATAGAAGCCTTTAAAAGAAAGAGTAAAAAAAACCCAGAAGGCATAAGAAACTGCTTTCCATCAGTTTCAAAGCCATGACTTTCCATTAAAAATATTGTAAATCAGCTGAACGCTTCGACATATTACAGAAGTCTGAAGCACCACAATACAGTTATGAAATATTGCAGAAAGGTACTGTATTTGTTTGGTCTGGCTATCATGAGAAACAGGGAGCGAGAATCGTGTGGGATGAAAGAGAGGATTGAAAGTGCATGAAAAATAGGGAAAGCAGGATTTAGAGAGACTGATGGGTGTGGAGAGATTCCCCCCTCCAGAACCAAAATAAACTAGAATTCCTTTGAGGCCTTCATGTTCTATTCAGCCCTAGTGATGTTCCAGCATGGTTCACTGCCATATTTGCTCAGTATAATGAAATCCCTCTCAGTCTTGTTTATTTCATATAAATAGCTGAGATTTGACAATCTTTCAGCATACATAATCCTTCATGAGCTTCTTTATTAGATACTATCACAGCGCCTAACTACAATGCAAAGTTATAGAAAGGTCCAGTTACAATTATAGTAAACCCAGCAGGGCTGAACAGTCACAGTCAGAGTTTATGTAACATCTTTTTTCAACAAAATAGAATTTAGATATGGGTATGGCATAAACAAACTATACAATGGTTATATGCCAGTTAATTTTGTACATGTTCACTGGTGTAGAGAGAGGTTTCCAAAGTTCATTTGGAGATGTAGATTGTAAAATCCCATCTCGCCTCATTCCCTGCCCTTTTATTAGAAAGCATCTGTCCAAAGATCCAGCACTGTGCCTTGGTCTGTTCACCATAGGCATATGATAGGAAATCTCAAAAGCCAGACCTCAGAGAAGAGATGAGACCAAAGGGTGTTAATCAACTCACCATGAAACAAAACAGAAGAGTTTTTGGCCCAGACATACACATTCTCACTAACACTGACACAACCACATTCTTGCTCTCTCTGACATATTTGTGTGCCTCTTCTGTCAGGAAGCTTTATTGGCACGCACACTGTTACACAGACACATCCTCTCTCTTCCTCTATTAGACACGGCTTTCTCTTTTACACACTCTCTCTCTCTCTCTCTCTCTCTCTCTTTGAGTCTCATTTGTTAAAGTGTGCTAAGCAACTAACATCCATTTTTGTGCGCAGCAACTGCGTGCTTAGTCCCACAGTAGCTGTTACTGTGGTAGGCGAAGGCCTATGATCCATGCTGCTTGAACTGAACAGACAGGCCTAAGTAGCTTGACCTGTAAATGAAGCTTGTGGTTAGGCCCAGAGGAATGAAAACCCCCCTGAATGATGCCACCATAGAACTGAAACTTAACTAAGCATAACTGAACATAGCTAAGCAGAAACGAAACTTAGAAAAGATAGAAAAACAGCTCTAATTGGTACTGATAAGAATGTGAAAAGCTTCTATGGAATTAATTAACTCTGTTGGAAGAAAGGTTACAGTGCCCTGCTTTCCCACATATTCCAGCTAGCTAGTGACCTTGGAGAAGAGATGTATCAAGAGTCTAAGAACTGACCATTGTAATAAGGACTGTAAGGGGGGGAAACAGGTGCTGAGCCCAGACAAAGGTCCCCATTGGATAAGCTACGTAATGGTACCGGGACCAATAGATGGGTGAGAGGGGTTACCGGGACCAATGAAAAGTTTGCCTATGTCCAGAATGGAGAAGAAAGGTATAGAAGTTGTTGTTTTGCTAGAAACCATTGCTCAGCCATTTTGAATGTGATTCTGCTTGAGTCTTGTGCACAAATAAATGATTTGGACCTTCTGAACAGACTCCTGGTATTATTGGATTGTTTGCGCTCTGCCGCTACATATTCTTGGTGCGTTGGCCGGGAACGTGTGGTGAGTAGAGGGTATACGGGCTGATATACCACGACTTTCCGCCTCTATAGGTTTGGTCCTGCCGGGCTCGTGCCCTCCCAACGTGGGCTAGGCTCCCAGGCGCCACCGGTCCTGTTGCATCGGAGGAAGCTGGGCCAGGCCTCGGCGGGGGCCGGACCCGGTCGGAGCCAACACCTCGAACCCGTGAGGGGAGTCCGAGGTCCAACTCATGCGCTTGCTTGGGAACGGGGACCGGATCCGGTGAGTATAGTTTTGGGAAATGTCTAGACAGATGAGTCAGATCTGCAGCTTGGAACTTGTAACTTGTAAGGCCTTGTAAACTTGGAACTTGATTTTGGTAAGAGAACTTGATCACTTCTCAAGACGGTCCGATTAACCCTGCATAGTGTATTCGCGGGGTGAAACCATCGTCTTCTTGATTTTGACTTTGATTTTGAACTTGGTATAGCCTAGTCAGAAGAGACAGGACTGGGTTTTTTGGGAAATGCTAGCATGTCTGTCATTGGGCGTTTGTCTATGTGTCTTTGTTTTTTGGTATTTGTTGAAACCACGAGTTTCCCTTCTAGTATAATGTAAGATTATATTCTGTTGGGTAATTTATGACAATTTACCACTTGACTCACTGAAAAATCAAGAACATGTCTCACTCATTCAGCTTTTCCTACAGCACAGCGTGAGACTGACAAGGGGCGTGTCTGTGCAGAGGTGCCTTTTAACCCTATGAAGGCATGTTTTCAACGTTCTGCTGCTGGGCTAATTGGAGCTTATTTTAGGGCAATTATTCACTTTGTTTTAATAGTGATGTTCATTCTACTATGGTCATGTATTATATACCATTCGATAGAAATAGTTAGTCAGAATTTTAGTTTTGAAGGTCGTATTAACCTCATCGGAGCTCCGTAAACTGTTTTTAGTTATATTCTCTGCTCTGTCCGTAAAGTTTTAGTGTGCAGGGTGAGATTACTTACTCTGGTCAGATAGGCTGCTAGGTATAATACATTTGTGGGCTTAGCTTTGCCCTGTGTTTTATGGTTCGAACAGAAATGATAGAGAAACTAAGCAAACTGTTTTTTGTTTGTTTTCCTTTGACCTACAAAGTAATTATTAGATCACGACTTGACGCTGATTTAAATTATTCTTGCTAGCATGTCTCTGTGTGCCTGTGAAACTAAGTTGTTTCATTTCGTTTCCAGTGAGCGAAGGGGTGTGGCTTTCACACAGCTTGCTAGAAGGACGAAAAAATGAAAAGTCTCTTGCTTGTTTAAAATAAAGGATTCATTCAATCAAAGTGTGACAGGAGATGAATTTATAATTAGTTTTCTAGTTATTATTTTACAGCTGTGATAACTACAGTGACTCAGAAGTTCTTTTGTTTTTGAAGTATATCTGTTGTTTCAAAAAAAAAAAAACTAACTGACACAGACGAGAGAGGAAATAAAGTGTTTTTCCTTTGACCCTCAAAAATAGAGGTTAAGAACCTTGGGGGACGGTGCAGCATTCTGGGTTGGAAGCGTACCAGATTGCAACCTGAGAATGAATGGTTTAAATTCTGAGTGAATAAGAAATTGTGTTAGGATTTTATCTTTGAAATCTGAAAGTTTAAAAAAAAAAAAGAGAAGAGTTTATCTTGCGGAGTGTTTGCATTCTAGATATTCACCAACGCTATGGAAAAGTATCCGTTTCATGTCTCTTGAATATCTGCTTTCTGAACTGTAAGATTTAATGAAAATAAAAAATAAAATAATAGTTTCTTTTGCAGAGACATGCAGATTACGGCTGGCAGTTAGTTTTCATGCTAAGTAATTTCATTCCAGTCATACGTAACAGATAGCTATAGTTCTCTCTATAAGAATAGATGTTATAACATGTTGCAAAATAATAGTTTTATATTTTAAGAACTGTATCTAAATTGTTCCTGTTTGGAATAAGTTGCAATAAGCATAATGGATGTATGTGCTCAATCTAAGCTTATGTTTTCTGCCTGCCCTATGTTTACAGTAATAATAAGGTTTTTTTAATAAGTTTCTTTTCAAGTATGATCAAGAATTTCAGTAAGGGATTTACTGAAGACTATGGTAATAAAATGTCTCTGTCCCAATTAGGAATGCTATGTGAAAGGAAGTGGCTTAAAAAAAACAAACCCTCCCGGATAGAGCGTTGCTAGGAGAAACAGTGTGGGCCTAGGGCGGGGGGGGGGGGACTCCTCCCTGTAGATTCCCAAGTAGTTTGCCAGCCAGTCAGCTGACCAGACTTGTTTAGGTGCCTTTCCCTCTGCCACTGATTTACTGAACTGAAAGCTTTAGGATTTAATTGAACAAATGAACAGTATTATTCAGACCCATCAGTCTTGATAACCCCAAGTGGAATCCAAATAGTGCAGGCAGCCCCATGCAATCCAGCAGCCCAGGAGAATTTGCGTTTTTGCCAGTCAGTCCCAGAGAGATAAAAAAGAAATTACAGAAACTGGATGGATTTGCGGGCATGATACTTAATGGAAGTTGATCAGAAAGTATGTGAATTGTTGAATGTGATAGAGAAAGTAAATGTAAAGATGGAGAAGAGAACAGATCTTCTTGCTGATACTTTAGTTGAATGATGTGGAGGAGGTTATCCTGATCGAAGGAGCAGAGGAAGTAAAAACTGGGTGCGAGTCAGTGCGCCCATTGCAGAGAAGGACATTGGAGAAGTGAATGCCCGTATCTTGACTCCACCCCAGGGGGGAGGAGGGAGTACTTGATTTAAAAAGCCAGCCGGAGAGGGCTACAGCATGAATGAAGACTAGGCCAGACCGGACTCTTAAGTTTCCCTGGGTCCCCAGGAGCCTATGGTCAGTTTGAAAATAGGGGACCAATATATGGACTTTATGGGGGATACAGGAGCAGAATACTAAAGCCAGTAGCCCCTGTGTTTTTCTCGATGCATCACCATTATCAGAGCTACTGGGACTAAGGCCACAAAGCCTTTTCTGCAGAACCGCATGTGTGAACAAGGGGGACAGAAAATAATGCACCAGTTCCTGTATATGCCTGAGTGCCCTATTCCACTTTTTGGAGCCGAGATCTGTTTGCAAAGCTTCAGGCACAGATATCCTTTGCTGGAGAGAGAGAAATGCAAATGACTGTGAACCCAGAGCCTGCTGGATTGATGGTGCTGACTGTTCCCCGAGAAGAGGAGTGGCGGTTCTATAGCACACCTCCAGTCAAGTCAACAAGTTCCTGTATACCTACCAACCCTATAGCCCCACCTGGAGTATGGGCAGAAGATAATCCACCTGGCCTAGTGAAGAACATAGCCCCTGTCATTGTCACCCTCAAGCCAGAAGCGGAACCAGTGCATGTGAAGCAGTATCCTCTTCCCTGACCAGCCATTGCAGGAATCCACTGCCATTTAATGAAACTATTGAAGTATGGACTTTTTCAAAGGAGTGCCAGTCACCTTGGAACACCCCCCTTCTTCCTGTTAAGAAGCCTGGGACAGGTGATTACCGCCCAGTGCAGGATCTAAGAAAGAATGAATGATGCACCTGAAACTATACACCCAGTGGTACCAAAATCCTTATATTCTCTTGGGACTGATCTCTGCTGAAGCTACACATTTCACCATTTTGGACTTAAAAGATGTTTTTTTTTCTGCATACGCTTAGCCCAAGACCCCACTACAGGAAGGCGGGGCCAACTCACCTGGACAAGATTACCTCAAGGATTCAAGAACTCGCCTCACTCAGCAAAAGATTTGACAAGTTATCCAGTAATTCCAGGAGAAAGAATTCTACTTCAATATGTGGACAACTTGCTCATAACCACCAACTCAGAAAGTGAATGTCTACAAGCCACCAGTGAACTCTTGCACCTTTTTAATGAGGCTGGATACAAAGTCTCAAGAGCTAAGGTGCAGTTATGTCAAACAAGTTAAATACCTAGGATTCCAGTTGTCCAGCGGAATTCGACGCCTGGGACCAGAATGCAAAGCAGCTGTATGCAGTATTCCTGCTCCAACCACCAGGAGGCAAGTGAGAGCCTCCTTGGGTGCCACAGAGTATGTTGTATATGGATCCCCAATTTTGCGCTGCTAGCAAAACCATTGTATCAAGCTACCAAAGGAATGGAAAAGTCTCCATTGGAATGGGGACTTGAACAGGATGCAGCCTTTTGATCTTTGAAAAACCACTCTGATGTTATCACCAACTCTGGGTCTACCAGATGTCCAGAAAACCTTTCAGTCTCTATGTTCATGAGTCACAAGGAAATGTTCTAGGAGTTTTGACTCAATCTCTTGGACCTTATTTGAGAGCTGCTACAGCTACAGCCCTCCTAGTGAGCAAAAACTAACAAAAATCCCTTTGAGACAGAATCTTCAAGTTACTGTACCACACTCTGTTCTAACCAATACGAAACACAAAGGAAACTACTAGCAAACAAATCTACGAATGTTGAAGTATCAGAGTATGTTGCGTGAAAACCCCAGATACAACTGAAGGTCAGTCAAGCTTTGAATCCTGCTATGTTGTTACCAGTTGGTCTTGATCCCTTGATCATGACTATTTAGAAATTATGGACACTGTATTCTCAAGCCACCTGGATTTGACTGATGTCCCTCTGGAGAACCCTGAACAGACTTTCTTTGTGGCTGAAGGCAGTTTCATCATCAACGGACATTGTTGTGCTAGATATGCAGAGGTGACCCCTGATTTGGTAGTTGAGTCCTCAGCCCTGGCCCCAGAAACTTGATCACAGAAAGCTGAACTGATAGCCCTCAGTAGAGTACTAACAATAGGAAAAGGGCTCTGTCTAAATGTGTACCCAGATTTCAAGTATGCCCTTACAACCTTGCATGCACATGGGACCCTGTACAAATAATGAGGGTGGATAACCTTAGGAAGCAAGTCCATTAAGTATGGCCCCAAGATATTGACATTATCAGGTGCATACTATCTACAGCTTTCAAAACTTTAGAAAAGTAGAATGTATGAATAGAACCTTGAAATCTCAGTTGTCCAAACTTTGCCAAGAGGTTTACCTGAAGTGGCCCCAGGTTCTTCCTATAGCCCTTCTTAGGATATACTTAGCCCCTGCTAAGTCTTTAGGAGTTCCCCCTTTTGAGATTCTGAGAATCTGTAGCCTATTTATAGGGAATAAAAGGAGATGTGAGACAGATAGGATCTGAAATTATTAGGCATGAACTATTGGTTTTAAGTTCTGTTTTGCAGAGTCTTCATCATACCTGGGTACAAAATCGATCACCCATCAATTTGCCTGAACCCCTGCATCCTTTCAAGCCTGGAGTCTCAGTGTGGATCAAAGAGTGGAGAAGGATACCGTTAGCCCTGCATTAGAAGGGACCCTATGTTGTCATCCTGTCAACTCCAACTGCAGTAAAAGTCGCAGAATTCGAACCTTGGATCCATTATAGTCGAGTAAAGCCAGCAACTGCTTCTGAACCTGATCACTGGACTACTTTACAGCATCCTGAGACTCCACTGCGCCTCACCCTACGACAACAGCCACGGACCTAAGACTTATTGGTCCCTCAGAAACTGCACTATTTCAAGACTGTCTGTTTATCTGAAGGTAAGCCTCACATCTGGAAAAAGCTGCAATCATCAGAAATAGACAGTGTTGTGTTAAGAAATTGAGTCTTCTAAGAGACTGTGTTCAAATGCTCTGGGGAAAAAAAAAACTGTTTTGATCTCCTAAAATGTGAACTGCTCTAAGGAGGCAATAATATTTTAAGAACCTGAGACATCCCAGAGGACAGTAATACTTTGGAATCTACAGCCCTACTCCTGCCACAAAGCTGGTAGGTCTACGTACGGCAGAAGCTTGAGGATCTACAATCAACTCTACATTTGTTATCTATTGTGGAAGCCGACAGTTCCACCAATTTTCCACAGACTATGCCCATTATGAATTCTTATTATTGCTTTATTCTGGCAGCAGCCTTGGAGTGCTTTGAGATGACTTTTGCCTTACCTCCCTGTGCAGCCTGTATAAGTGCCACACGACCTTCAGACCGGACCACAACTTACTATGAAGGTTGGACAGCTGGACTGTCTAAATCAGAAGTTTTACAAGAGCACAACAAAGAAGATATCTTGGTGGTCCGGCATAAGGACTCTGACTAACTGCTTGTTGCTCCCTTGTTTCTTGCCACTTTGCTTGCGAATGATAACTTCAGTTATTAATAGCACTGTAGAGCGTAAGGCAGCTACAAAGATACTAGCTATGTGAAACTACTACCCTATCCCACAGAGTGATATCTTTACCTAGTATTATGTGATTTGATTCTCACCCTTTCTCACATGCGGGTGTGAATATTCAAAGGGGGGAATGTGGTAGGCGAAGGCCTATGATCCATGCTGCTTGAACTGAACAGACAGGCCTAAGTAGCTTGACCTGTAAATGAAGCTTGTGGTTAGGCCCAGAGGAATGAAAACCCCCCTGAATGATGCCACCATAGAATTGAAACTTAACTAAGCATAACTGAACATAGCTAAGCAGAAACGAAACTTAGAAAAGATAGAAAAACAGCTCTAATTGGTACTGATAAGAATGTGAAAAGCTTCTATGGAATTAATTAACTCTGTTGGAAGAAAGGTTACAGTGCCCTGCTTTCCCACATAATCCAGCTAGCTAGTAACCTTGGAGAAGAGATGTATCAAGAGTCTAAGAACTGACCATTGTAATAAGGACTGTAAGGGGGGGAAACAGGTGCTGAGCCCAAACAAAGGTCCCCATTGGATAAGCTACGTAACGGTACCGGGACCAATAGATGGGTGAGAGGGGTTACCGGGACCAATGAAAAGATTGCCTATGTCCAGAATGGAGAAGAAAGGTATAAAAGTTGTTGTTTTGCTAGAAACCATTGCTCAGCCATTTTGAATGTGATTCTGCTTGAGTCTTGTGCACAAATAAATGATTTGGACCTTCTGAACAGACTCCTGGTATTATTGGATTGTTTGCGCTCTGCCGCTACATTACCACAGGGGTATGACAGTTACCACATGCTGAGTTGTGCCCTGTGACTTGCATGTTTGGGTGCTGAATGGGTGGGGAAGAGCCAGAGAGTGGGCGTGGAGAGCACATTGCAGTTAGCACGAGGGTACATCTAACATCACAGCAATTAAGATGCACATCCGCATGTTAATTGCTGGGAACAAGCTGGTCATGCCCCCGACAGTTACTGTGGAGGCTATGCACTTAACACACTTTAGGATTTGTGCTAAATGCATGTTAGGTGCAAAATCCTAACACACTTTATTAAAAGGACCCCCCCACTTGTACTGTTCAGGGTCATTGGAGAGGGGTGGGCCACATGGGTCTTGGCTCCACCAAAGGTTTGCCCACAGAGAGCAGCCATGATCGTGGAAGACTCCTATCTGCCTGTGGGAGATCCCCACGGGCAGATAGGAGTCTTTGCTGCAACTGCAACAGCCTTCTTCTCCTGCCTGTGGCAATCTGATCTTCCACGGGCAACAGACATCCATCACGATCGTAGCCATTCTCTTCTTGTCTGCCCTCAGAAGGCAGAACAGCAGGGGAAAGGGGAAGGCCGTAAGGGCTGGGAGGTGGAGTCAAGGTGAAACTTGCCCCCCCCCCCCCAAGCCGGGAGGCATTCCACAGCCCCTGATACTGTTGTCTTGCTGCTAATGTGTTTACTCAGGCCATAATGTAGGAGATTAGAAACTAAGACAAGGTAATGGAAACAGATTCAAGGATTGATGCCTTGGTGCTGGGGTCACGCTTAAGCTCCCTTCCACAACATATAGAAGCACATTCAGTGCAGTGGTTTACTCTTGATTTTCCTGCAATAATCTTATTCCTGATGCAGAAAAGTTTTATAGTGCAGGAAAATCAGTGGTAAAAACACTGAGCTAAAGGGTAGTGCAGTGGGCATGCAAAATCCATGCAAAAGTCTGAAGGTTAAATTCCTCCTGAAGTAAATGTGCTAAATTTTAGCATGTTTTCCTTTTACTTGTCTCATAGCACTGAAAGGTTCCCGGAATGCCAGAACCCTCTACCCTCTCACCCCAAAAACATATCCCTGGTGGCCCAAGTGGGCCTCCCATAACCTTAGACCCTCTCTCCATCAGGGAATTTTTGTAGGTGGGTAAGGCGGGGAGGTTGAAAAGTCAGGCCAGCATTTTTATTTAGTTGTTTATTGATTGCCGTTTGTTATACTGTCATTAAAGCACACGTCTCCCTGTCAGTGGGTGAGCCCAGCCTGCTCATGCACTGAGAGAAAGGGAGACATTTTGCTTGAGATGCACCAAACTGCTGCAGATTACTGCAGTAGCATGTGCTGGGGTTTTTTCTGTCAGTGCACGCTGTTGAACACCGCAGTCATGTGCACTGGAAGAAAAAGCACAGTTACTTACCTGTAACAGGTGATCTCTGGGAACAGCAGGAATTAGTCTTCACATATGGGTACGTCGGTACCGACGGAGCCTGCACGGGAATGCTGCCCAGCTTCCAATCAGAAAGCTTTTGGCAGCATCCCTCGCGCCTGCGCGCTGACTTCCCGCCTTCTCCAGAGTCTCTCTTCAGTTGAGTTTCAAAGCTGAGACAAAGGCGAGGAGAGAAAGGAAGAAGATAAAGAGATGCAACTCCCAGGGGAGGTGGGAGGGTTGTGAAGACTAATTCCTGCTGTTCCCAGAGATCACCTGTTACAGGTAAGTAACTGTGCTATCTCCAGGAACAAGCAGGAATGAGTCTTCACATATGGGGACTCCCTAGCTAGGGATGCCAGGGGGAGATCCCATAAAAATGCAGAGGCCTCGGCCAGGGAAGCATTTTGTCTCCAGGAATTCCCGGCATCCTTCGTGGGATGGAGGGCAGGAGTTGACAATAAAGGAGCTGCGAGGAAAGAAACAGCATAGCCAAGGACTATAGGGGAGAAGTCCTTGGTATATATGAGAAGTAACATTAAACACATTTAATGTACACTTAAAATATGCAGCGTACCTACTGAATCGTAGGAAGTCGAGAGCATGATGGAGTCTACTGGATAAGCAGTGGCGGAATCTTCAAAGTGACCTCACAGCAGTGAGGATGAAGGTCCAGACCTGGAGGTAGCAGACGATCCAGGTGTCAACTGGGTAGGATTAGACGTCAGGTCTTCAATGGAAAGCTTTATGGGAAAAAGCTGAAAACTCCTTTAGGCATAAAGTCATTAACAATGAAGGCTAAAGGAAGAAGACTGACGGAGGTAGAGAACTAGCCCAGTCCTGGCGGGAAGAAGGGGAGTGGAAAAAACCCCTATTCCCAAGGAGAACAATTGTCTACTCAAGATAAAGATGTACACTATTTTTCCTAGCTGGCGAGAGATAGGAAAAAATATTGAAGCTTGATGCTTCAAGGACTTAAAGAAAAAATGGAAGATGTTAGCACCACAGTAGTTATTGGTGCCTAACAGTTCCTGCATCATAATATGGTATGCAAGTAGGGCGATAGACTGTCTAAACCCTCTAGAAGGTAAAACATTTAGTATAGACAGTAAGGGTTATAGTGTGTAATACATATCAACCCTTGAGAAGCCCTCCAACAGACACATATATATACATATATATATATATATATATATATATATATATATATATATATATGTGGATGGAATATATATATATATATATATGTATAGATATATACATATGTCCATATGTGTATATTAGGATATGGGTGGAGAAATATATCAAAATATATATATATATATATGATATACGGAAATATATATTCATTGGTGGGGCATGGAATTGCACCACCAGGGTAATGAGATAGGTATGTAGACATATATGGAGATGCTACATACAAGATAAAGATTGAAGATACATATTGTGATACCGCGGGCCCTCTGATGCAAGGAAAGAAAGTTTTAAATCTTGAAAAAAACAAGATTTACCTGCAATTACAAGAAGGGACACATAGAGGGAGCAGGAGAGCAAGCCTGGAAGTGGAAGAACCACACCTCTATGGGCAGGACTCAGAAGCAGCTGCTCTGGATTTAAGCAGGGACAAAGCATTGCAAGAGAGGAAGCCAAGGCAGCCAAGGAGCCAGCCAGAGAGGCAGCCAAGGGGCAAGCCAGAGAGGCAGTCAAGGAGCAACCCAGAGGGGAAGCACAGGAGGAGGCAAGGAGCTTGGCAGAGACCTTCACAGGAAGCGCAGGAAGCAGTGCCAAGGGAAGCTCCAGAAGCCGGAGTCAGAGACCGAGGTGAAGTCACTGACAAACCCAGAAGAGCTCAAGGAGTGAAAGCTACTGGGAGAGCAGGCCGAGCTGAAGGCCCAAGAGCAGGCCTAGAGGAAGGCCATACACAACTGCAAGAGGCAGTCATACAGAGGACAGCCAAGGAAGGAGAGGCTTATCCTTCTAACTGGAGGAGAAACCTTCAAGAGGAAAAAGGTACTTTTAAAAGTTTTTACAAAAGTAACTTGAAGGATGAAAGAAAGGTTCATAGCCTTAAGAGAGAGGATATAGCTGAGAGGGCGCGGCCCCTAACCAACTGCCACAGGGGTGGAGGTGGAAGACAGGCCCCTCCGCAGCAGCCTTACCTCAAAAGAATTATACCTCATTCTAAAACAGGAAAGATATCCTGGGATCGTTGGAAATTACCTGAAGCAAAAGACTTTCAGACTAGGCCTCAAGCCTTTCACAAGAAGCCTAGAGAGAAACAAAGGGCTAGCTTTTATCTGGATAATAAGGACTGTTTTAAACCAGAAATACCAGATAAGTTTTACAGGAAAAAGTTTAGTGCTGCCAGAGACTGGAAGAAGCAAACCTTTAATCCTGAAACAGCAGTAAGCCCAGGGAGTTATAATATACCTAAAAGCCGACGCCCCAAACTCCCAAGCCAGCACTGGGATACGGTATGGCATGCTTTTAGAAAACCAGGTTTTAACATCCCAGAGATCTCAGAGACCTCAGATTCAGACCCCGTAGAAATGGAATGGCTGCCAGGGGAATCTGAGGGTATTGAAGACATAGAACCAATGGAATGTGATTATTGCACAAGGAGATGTGTTTAAGTAAAAGGCAAACAAACCCCATGTATGCAAAGAATACTGGAAACCTTATGTTTTAAGTTGGTGACGGATAACCATGTTATTTTGAGTGTTTTTGCTGATTCACATTTTGATGCAACCAAAGTTTGTGTTCTGTTACTCATTACCTCATATTTTGAACTTCTTTATGCGCAAAGGTGAAATAAAAGCCTTTTCTTTACCCTACACTTGGCAAGAGTTACTTTTTAGGAAGTTGACCTTGAGGCTGACAATGAGGCCTGCTACCGCATTGACCCTCACAACAGGTCAACCCTGAAACCCTTTATTTCTTATGCGCTCCCCAGCCCTGTGGAACCACTATGCCGCCACCAGAAGGGGCTGAGGGGGACATAAGTGGCGTAGTTTCACGGATTTTTGTGGTACTCTTGAGTGTACAGAGCAACGTGGGCAACTACACAAAAGAGAAATAGAAGCTCTTTTCTTTTTGAAAAAAAAAAAAAAAACTGCAAGTAAAACCCGGACCGTCCTGTATTAAAAAAACCGGATCGGAAGGGAAAATCAGGAGACCGGAGCAGTTACAAGAAAGTGGACCGGAGTTAAAAACCAGGAGCGGAGTCCTAGGAATCCGGACCGGAGCTGAAAAAGAAGAAAAAGGAAAATCCTGAAGGTGGGAGGTCCTTTGGAGATTCCAGGAGCGGTGGAGCAAACCCTGGACGACCGCACGTATATTCCCCAAAAAGCTGATGCAACACTAGAGCAAGGTAAGGCGTATATAAACCTACCTAGTGTTGGACACCTGGGGAAGTTGAAAAAAAAAGTAGAGGGTCTGAAAAAAATATATTTGTGAAAGAGCCGCACTTGGGTTTTCTCTCTGTTTGATTTCTCAACAGGTACGATGGAGCCCAAGGAACTGTGTGCCTGGATGGCACACCAGTTCACCAAACAGGCTGAGCTGGCACAACAGAGCCAGGAACAGGCGCTAAAGGCGATGAAAGAGCAGCAGACACCTGTCATAGAAACTATGAGCGCATGGCTTGCGCAACAGCGAGAGGAGCTGGCTCAAAGCAAGAAGGAAGGAACATCACTCGTCGGACGGGTAAACCCTGAACACGGACACTGGTCCTGTTCGGACTTAATGATAGGGAAACTCAGTCCGAGTGACGATATTGATGACTTTCTAGACACTTTTGCTAGGATTGCGAATTCTGCTAAGTGGCCTGAGGAGCAGTGGGCCATACGCCTAGCGGCATCACTTACAGGTGAAGCGCTGGCGGCCTACAGGTCAATGCCCCCAGAGCTAGCAAATTCATATCAGGATGTAGTAAACGCAATTAGAGATCGCGTTGGTCTTACGCCAGTGGCGTACAATAAAATGTTCAGGGCTGCTATGCTTAAGGTAGATGAGACACCTAAGGCATTAGGCCACAGGTTGCGTAGTCTTGCTTACAAGTGGCTACAACCTGAAAGGAGAAGTATAAATACGCTCATGGATGCAATAATTTTAGAGCAGTATATGAATGCACTACCTAATAGGGTGCAGAACTTTCTGATGCTCCAAAATTGTAGCAATACCACTGAAGCTATTGTGCTCACTGAAAGATACTTAGAGGCTGAAAAAGTGACACAGCCTAGTGTAAGTCCACGAAGTGCCATGGGATTGGAGGCACAAGGAAGGGGAAGTCCCTCACATCCTCCAGGTGGTAGGTGGCAGAGTTATAAACCCCTGGAGAAAGTGAATACAAAAAAATGTTTTGCTTGTGGAAAAAAAGGACATGTACAGTACGAATGTCATGCACGAACTGCCTTGGTGGGGGAGTCACCAAGAATAGTGCATGATGGGTTTTTGGTCAATGTAAAAATACATGGAATAAGTGTACAAGCATTGTTAGATTCTGGAGCCGACCAGACTATGCTTTCTAAAAAGTTATGGTCGACTATCCAGGATCATGGACTGTCGGTTCCAGAATCACCCGAGGGATATGTGAAAATTAAGTGTGTACATGGCGCAGCCACACGCTACCCCATTTATAAGTTATGGATAAAGGGTATGGGCATTAAAAAAGAAATGCCAATGGCAGTGGTGCCAAGGTTACCGCAGGACTTAGTCCTGGGCCGAGATTGGCCCCAATTTAGGAAAACTTTGAAGGAAGAGTGTTTGCCTCATGTTAAACCAGCTTCCACTGGCATGCCACCTGACCTTGAAAAAAACCCTAGATGCATCTCTAACCCCGGTCGCGCGGAAGTTCGCGCACCTCAGTTGAATAGTATAAAGAGGGAATCTAACGCTCTAGTCTCTACGAGAGCCCATTCTCAGGATAGTGAGAAGCCTTCTTGTTCAAGAGAGACGACCCGGGATGATTTACCTTCGCATGACGAGCTGATAGGGGACCCAGCACGAAGGGGACGAAAGCCTAAAGCTATGCGAAGAAAAGAGAGGAAAAGCCGATCCCAGGGGAGAGCCGAGTTGGAGGCCGGAAAAAGTATGCCTTGGGTACCCGCAGATGTGGTAGAGAAATTTCCCTCCTTTAAAATGGAGCAGAGGGCGGACCCAGCTTTGGTCCGAGCAATCGAACAGGCTCAAGAAGACTGTGAGACCTACCCTAGGTTTATAATGGACGAAGAACTCTTGTACAGAGAAAGTAGAAATCCACGGACGGGACTGATCCGTAAGCAATTGGTCGTCCCG
Source organism: Ichthyophis bannanicus (assembly GCA_033557465.1). NCBI lineage: Eukaryota > Metazoa > Chordata > Amphibia > Gymnophiona > Ichthyophiidae > Ichthyophis > Ichthyophis bannanicus. The sequence continues at coordinate 612,491,182 of CM066035.1, read as the reverse complement.
AGCAAGTTTAAACTATCTGTCCTCCGACTAGCCCATGACCATCCTACAGGAGGCCATAAAGGTCCACAAGGCACCCTGGACCAAATTTTAGAAAGATTTTATTGGCCAGGTGTTTTCCGGGAGACCACCCGTTTTTGCGAGTCTTGTGCATCCTGCCAGAGGGTTACCACGCACCGGCCAGCGGGAGTACCGCTAGTTCCGATGCCGGTAATAGCAGAGCCCATTAGAAGACTGGCCATGGACATCGTCGGACCCCTAATCAAGACCCCGCGCGGTTTTCAATACATCCTAGTAATAATTGACCAGGCCACGCGATTCCCTTGGGCAGTGCCCCTAAGGAATATCTCCGCCAAGGCGATCGCAGCGGAGTTGGTCAAGTTGTTCTGTGAGGTCGGATTCCCGCAGGAAGTCTTAACAGACAGAGGAAGCAACTTTCTATCGAAATACCTCGCCCAGGTCTGGGAGGCATTCGGGATCCAACATGTAAAGACGGCGGCCTACCATCCCCAATGCAATGGATTGGTAGAGCGTCTTAATCAAAGTCTAAAGCAAATGCTGAGACGAGCTTTAAACGGAGAGATGAAGGAATGGGACACCATGCTACCCTTCATACTATATGCCTGCCGCGAAAGAAGGCAAAGTTCATTGGGCACATCACCATACGAGCTCATGTATGGGCGCTCACCTAGAGGCATACTGGATGTTTTGAAAGAGCAGTGGGTTGAACCCCTGGAAGAAGAAATAGGTGTACCCCTGTTCTTACGGAATTTAAGGACACGCCTCAAACGAACTGCCCAAATTGCTACGGAAAGGCTTAAGGAAAGCCAACAAACACTACTATGATAGACGAGCGAAGTCAAGACATTTGAAGGTCGGGGAGAAGGTAGTGGTTCTGGTTCCTGGGGCGACCCCAAAATTTGAGTATCAATGGAAGGGTCCCCATACCGTAGTACACCCAGTAGGCACCACCTCCTATGTGGTGAAAAACTCAAAAGGTAGAGAACAGGTCTACCATGCTAATCTCCTACGCCCTTGGAAGGAGCGGGACGCGCTTTGGACATATACTAAGCGCGGAGATCACCTCAACAAGAGGCCGGAAATCGGCAGACATGTCACCTATGGTCGTGAGCAGCAGGAAAAAGCGGGCCGCAAGTCATGGATTACGTGCTGCGGTGAAGAGCTTCCCCCAGCCCGTAATATTTTGAGAAGGGGGATATGTGATACCGCGGGCCCTCTGATGCAAGGAAAGAAAGTTTTAAATCTTGAAAAAAACAAGATTTACCTGCAATTACAAGAAGGGACACATAGAGGGAGCAGGAGAGCAAGCCTGGAAGTGGAAGAACCACACCTCTATGGGCAGGACTCAGAAGCAGCTGCTCTGGATTTAAGCAGGGACAAAGCATTGCAAGAGAGGAAGCCAAGGCAGCCAAGGAGCCAGCCAGAGAGGCAGCCAAGGGGCAAGCCAGAGAGGCAGTCAAGGAGCAACCCAGAGGGGAAGCACAGGAGGAGGCAAGGAGCTTGGCAGAGACCTTCACAGGAAGCGCAGGAAGCAGTGCCAAGGGAAGCTCCAGAAGCCGGAGTCAGAGACCGAGGTGAAGTCACTGACAAACCCAGAAGAGCTCAAGGAGTGAAAGCTACTGGGAGAGCAGGCCGAGCTGAAGGCCCAAGAGCAGGCCTAGAGGAAGGCCATACACAACTGCAAGAGGCAGTCATACAGAGGACAGCCAAGGAAGGAGAGGCTTATCCTTCTAACTGGAGGAGAAACCTTCAGAGGAAAAAGGTACTTTTAAAAGTTTTTACAAAAGTAACTTGAAGGATGAAAGAAAGGTTCATAGCCTTAAGAGAGAGGATATAGCTGAGAGGGCGCGGCCCCTAACCAACTGCCACAGGGGTGGAGGTGGAAGACAGGCCCCTCCGCAGCAGCCTTACCTCAAAAGAATTATACCTCATTCTAAAACAGGAAAGATATCCTGGGATCGTTGGAAATTACCTGAAGCAAAAGACTTTCAGACTAGGCCTCAAGCCTTTCACAAGAAGCCTAGAGAGAAACAAAGGGCTAGCTTTTATCTGGATAATAAGGACTGTTTTAAACCAGAAATACCAGATAAGTTTTACAGGAAAAAGTTTAGTGCTGCCAGAGACTGGAAGAAGCAAACCTTTAATCCTGAAACAGCAGTAAGCCCAGGGAGTTATAATATACCTAAAAGCCGACGCCCCAAACTCCCAAGCCAGCACTGGGATACGGTATGGCATGCTTTTAGAAAACCAGGTTTTAACATCCCAGAGATCTCAGAGACCTCAGATTCAGACCCCGTAGAAATGGAATGGCTGCCAGGGGAATCTGAGGGTATTGAAGACATAGAACCAATGGAATGTGATTATTGCACAAGGAGATGTGTTTAAGTAAAAGGCAAACAAACCCCATGTATGCAAAGAATACTGGAAACCTTATGTTTTAAGTTGGTGACGGATAACCATGTTATTTTGAGTGTTTTTGCTGATTCACATTTTGATGCAACCAAAGTTTGTGTTCTGTTACTCATTACCTCATATTTTGAACTTCTTTATGCGCAAAGGTGAAATAAAAGCCTTTTCTTTACCCTACACTTGGCAAGAGTTACTTTTTAGGAAGTTGACCTTGAGGCTGACAATGAGGCCTGCTACCGCATTGACCCTCACAACAGGTCAACCCTGAAACCCTTTATTTCTTATGCGCTCCCCAGCCCTGTGGAACCACTACGCCGCCACCAGAGGGGGCTGAGGGGGACAATATCTACCACCCAGCCCCATAGTTGTATATGGGGAATATAAAAGAAAAGATTCTCTGCTCCACAAGAGGGTGGACCCACTTGGGATATGTGTAAAGAATCTATTTCCATGGATTGAGGGAATCCAGTAAGATAATTTGATGTTTGCGTGAGAACAGATGATGATATCAGTCTGTAAAGAACAAGGCGGGAGTTGCAAAGAACACTGACATGGCAGATGTTCAGCAACACAAGAAGATACCAGAGGGACCTGCTGGAGGGACCCAGAGGGAGCATGCGTAAACATCAGCCTTGGATCTTCATGCAGAAGAACTTATATATCATACCAACAGCCCAGACCAGAGGGTTTGGAAAACCCTCATAGGCATGGGAAGGAATTAAGCTTTTCCCTACTGACAGCTTCAGAGATAAGGTCAATGCTCTAAAATAAGGCCCTCATAGTAGAAAGCTTCTCTGAGAGTGCAGAGAGCATTGTGCAGGAGAAAGAGGAGATAAACTGACTGAAGTCAGTGGTATTGCCATATCCTAAGAGAGGAGATGGAGGAAGATTGTGAAAAAGCCAAAAAGTAGGAGGATCCAAGATAGCTGAGGAGCAGCCTGGAATCACTACTGAGGCTAGATAAACCTTGGAACAAGGGACTGGAACTAGAAAGTACCAGTAACACAATCATTGTAACTCCTGCAGGCACAGCTGGTGATAGAAACCAGCAGAGAGATTGTACTGTGCCCATTTAAGAATAAGAGACAAGGAAGGAGAGGAGGCATCTCCTGTCTCTTTCTGAGGAATAAGCGTGCTAAGAAGCTTCTCAGTATGGTACCCCTCAACCAGGAAGAAGTCCTGTAGAGAGGGTAGGCAAGTAAGTGGAGGGTGACGTACCCTCAGGGTAAGTGCAACTTGAAGGAAAAAAATGTTCAAAGTGGGACAGAACTATCAGGGATAGTAGTAACTGCTCCTCTAGAGAGTAAAGGAGGAGAAGTGCGTAGTCCCTAAACAAGAATGTTCTGACATCTTAGTACACTGAGAAAGAAAAGCACAGTGAAGCAACTTCTAATAGGTAGAAGTGAACTGCAGACTATAATTCTCAGCCCCTATGGTTGTTGGGAATGCTGAGAGTGGCCAGAGCTGGAGGACTTCAGACTAGGCTGAGGTGTCCCTTGCTTAGGTACCTCTGAATGATGGGCAGGAGAGGAATGGAACTTTCTTTTCTTAGGGAAAGAAGGTTTGGTAGGACATTTCCTACCCCTCGAAGAATGGGATGGCTTAGAATGGTCTGTAGTGGAAGGAGAGTCAGTGGAGCATTGAGCAACCTGACGTAAAGCCTCCTTACCAAAAAGACCGTCTCCTGTACAAGGAGAATGAGCCAGTATAGTTTGTGCCCGTCTATTCAAGTCTGAAGCTTCGAGCCAGGCTCTGCGACATGCTGCAATGGTAATAGCAGAGGATCTGCTAACAGACTCAAAAGAGTTTATAGAAGCACGACTCATGTGGAAAATATATGAAAGAATTCTGGAGGCCAGCATAGATGTTTAGAAGGCTTGACGACCAAAAGCATCGAGTGTTCTTGAAGAACGACCTGGCGGATAAGAAGAATGCATCTTCTTGCTCTTAGCCTTCCTCAGTGCTGATTCTACTACCAGGGAACAATGAGGAAGTTGCGGCTTCTGAAATCCTGGAGAGGGAGGCACTCGGTACCGAACCTCAGTAGCTGTGGAAGCTAGAGGAAGCGGTAAGGGTGATTTCCAAACCCTCAGAAGGAGATCCTGCAGAGCAGGATGTAAAGGAAGCATGATATTTTCCATTTGTGCCGGTGGGCTATGAGTATCAGCACAACCAGGGATAGAGATATTAAGAAAGGTTGCCATGTCTCGGAGAAAAGTCTGAAAAGACTGATCCCCTATGGGAACCATCCCTGGTAAGGCCAAAGAAAGAGGCTGAGCACCAGAGGACGTACCATGGTGTGAAGCAAGAGACGTAGTAGATGGACCGGGATACTGGCGTGTTAACTCAGAGGCAGTAGGTACTGCATCAGCAATGCCAGGTAATCGGTTCCAACGGAGGCATCGACATCGATTGTGATACAGGACCAGCGGTCAAAGTTGTCATCGGGGACTGCTGCAGTGGTACCGAGATCATGAGTTTAGAGTTATAGCTAGGATCTGCGGAACTGCTTATCTGGAAGCGAGCGGAGTCGGTTCCAGGACGCGTCGGTACCCAGTCCTCGAGACTAGAAATCGATTCAAGACTCGGCATCAATGGAAGCGAGTCTATCGATGCATGCCTCGAGGGTACCAACGTCAGTGGCAGTATCGGCGATGCCGATACCGATAAAGCAGTCTGGGTTACATCGATCGGTCCCGAAGGTACCGAGGATACTCGATGATACCCACCTGCGAGAAACAGGTTACTGCATCCCGATGTCGTAGCCAGGGCATTGGAACCGCTCGACGGCGGTACCGTCTCCGAGCATGGCTGGGATATAGAAATGTCCATGCGTAGCGTATCGATCGGCACCGAAGGTACCGAGGACGCTTGAGGACGATCCCTGGTGGCGAGTGGAACACTCGACACCGGTGCCGATGCCAGGGTATCGGTACCGCTCGAAGCGGATACCACCACCGGACACGGTGGGGATCGAGGGAAGTCAATCTGAAGCATATCGATCGGCCCCGAAGGTACCGAGGACGCCAGATGACGATCCCTGGTGAAGAGTGGAACACTCGACACCGGTGCCGATGCCGGGGGATCGGTACCGCTCGAAGCGGATACCACCCCCGAGCATGGCTCAGGTATGTTCTGTGAGGGGTGAGCCCCAGGAACAACCTGAAACCCCTTTAACGCTTTGAAGCCCATAGACTCCCGCAGGGGTAATGCCAATGGATTCTTGAGGGTAAGGTCGGAGCCGTCACCATGCTGGGCATGGGACATACCACTCAAGCATTGACTAGTCTTAACAGACTGTTTGTGGGTTACCTGATCCTGTGAAATGGAGAAACCGGGTACCCTCACTGCCGAGGAAAAAACGGCATCGAGGGAAAATTTAAAAACTGAAGGTTTCCTCACAAAAATATCTCCTGACATGTCAGTGGAAAAAGGGTCAGGACCCACACAGTTGAGACACCAGTTATTGGAGTCTAAAAGGAAACAAGTGTTTCCACATCGAATGCACTTCTTAGGGAAAGAAGGCTCCATGAGGCCTGGTAGGCCTAACAAGTTAAGGCAGAAAAAAACTGAAGAAAAAGTTTCTCAGAATTTAGGCAAAAATCCACCGGCGGTACCGGTGGCGGCGGGAAATACAGCCGCGACCACAAGAAAACAAAAAACTAAAGAAATTAAGTAAGTAAAAAGAAAAGTTTCTGCGGTGACAGGAAGGACATCCTGCCGGCTCCGCGGAAAAACGAAAACTGAAGAGAGGCTCTGGAGAAGGCGGGACGTCAGCGTGCAGGCGCGAGGGATGCTGCCAAAAGCTTTCTGATTGGAAGCTGGGCAGCATTCCCGTGCAGGCTCCGTCGGTACCGACGTACCCATATGTGAAGACTCATTCCTGCTTGTTCCTGGAGATAGGGTTTTATAGAGTGTGCAGTGGAACGCCTTGCACTGAAGCTTAGTGGCCGTTCCAGTCACAGAGTATTGCATGAAGTGCTCTCCCCAACCCCCAGTGTAATCAAATCTTATCTGTTATTTATAACCCACTTAGCTGACAAAGGTTCAAGATGGGTAACAACACATAGGGGCATCCTTACTAAACCATGCTAACAGTTAGCATACAGTAAGTGCATCACACTAAAAGCTGGCATGAACGTGTGCTAGAAATCCCCTGCTAACAGGTTAGTGCATGATTGGATGGAGATAGGGCAGGATGGAGGTGGAACATGGCTCCTTGCCATTAGCATGGGCATTATGGCGCACACTAACCATGATGGTTGCCATTAGCATGGGTACACATAATGCCAGCTCAGTGGTTGACGTTAGATGCACCAGCACACTGGGTTCCATGGTGCTGTGCGTTAGCAAAGTGCCAACAGCAGGTGGCTGGATGTAAAGGCCTTTGTGCTGGATTCACGGCCTGACCACAGACTGTCATGGGCTTTTTAGTAAACATAATATCAAATATATATTTCTCAGCATATATCTAACAACATAAGATATGCCATACTGGGTCAGACCAAGGTCCATCAAGCCCAGTATCCAGTTTCCAACAGTGGCCAATCTAGGTCATACATACCTAGCAGTTTCCCCAAAAGAAACAGGTTCCTCAATGCCTGTATTGGGTCAAGCAGTGATATCCTGGGTCCCTTTTAATAATGTTTTATGGACCTTTCCTCCAGGAACTTGTCCAAACCTTTTTTAAACCCAGCTACACTAACAGCTTTTACTACATCCTCTGGTAACAAATTCCAGAGTTTGATTACACGTTGAGTGAAAAAATATTTTCTCTTATTAGTCTTAAATAGGTTACCCTTTAGCTTCATTGCATGTCCCCTAGTCTTTCTATATTCTGATCTATAAATTCCACCATAAAAATATTAAAATTTACATAGTTCATAAACATTAAAAACCACTGAAACTGATCTTGAGCCACAGAAAGGTGTAACTGATTCCCCATCCATCGACTCACTTACTATGTAGGTAAATCCTAAACTCCTTAGGAAGTTTACTCCAGGCCAATGAAGCCTGGCCCTTCAGAGTCTGCTCTCGCATGGCTATATTCTAAGCTCTCTAGAAAAAGGAGCTTTTAAATTACAGTCATTTAAAGACAGCAAACAGAGGCAGTGCAAGGACATTAGGCGACTCTCATTCTTGCCACGACCGCTCTTGCCCTTAACCTTACCTCTGCCACCACTGCAACATCTTTCCAGGACCAGCGCAAGGCAATAAAACAGAAGAAACGCATAGCACGGAAGGAAACCACTGAACTCCTGCGCCAGTCCCGCTCTAATACAAACAGGAAGTCTGCGTCGGAGGGGGCGGGATGGACTGTATTTTCAGAGTGCAGCACACAGGCGTTCAGAAGCTGCCCTCCTTACGGTGCTTTTCTTCTACTTTATTGCCATTTTTGCCGCTGCCGGTCCCAGGGAGACGTGGCAGTGATAGAAATAGCAAGGGTGGGAGATTGAAGGCCGGCTCTGTCACCCTCCAAATTCTGATACTCCAGGCAACTACCTAGTTCGTCTAGCGGTAGTGGCGGCCCTGAATGCAACTGGTGGTGAGGTCTGCTAACTGCGTTAATCACTTTGAATATCTTCTCCGTTGTGATTCTTCCTCGCATATAACCAGACATGGCATGAGGTATATCTGGGATAGAGGCTGAGGGGATGCTATTGAGCATACCTCTGCTGCTTATATCAGCAAAGAGAATGGAAGCAAGGCTTTTCATGAACAGCACCTCCTTTACACATCACCTCTCCAAGGAGTTTGGCACGTAATCAGCACCGTACAGTGTTTTTTAATACCCTATCAAATTCTGTTCTAGCAATAACATAACATCACATGTGCAATTCATCTTTCCTTGCAATTAATTGATTGACTAATTAGCACTGAGGGGTTGCAGATGTGCAGTACTCTTCTATCAATACCTAGGTCTTACAGATACTAATTCTTCCCCTGAGGAAGAAGAAACATGACGTAAATGTCAGTGGTATTATAAGTGAGATTGTTGCTGTTATGTTGCTCTATAAAACTGAGAGAACACACACAGAGGACACTGTGATTTTGCCATGGTCTTGTGTATGGCTATTGCTTCAGTTGTACTCACTATTTATTTAGATTCAGCTCACACAGTAGCAATTTCACTGCCCCCCCCCCCCCCACCACAAACGCTCACAATCAAAGCATTTTTCCCACAGACAGAAAATAAGAGAGAACCTTTAGTAAACAGACACCTATGTTTGTACCCGAATCAATGGAGGGTGAAATGACTTGCTCAAGATGACAAGGAGCGCATCAGCAGGAAAGGTAAGATTGTCCTACGCTGCTGCTCTAACCATGAGACGACTACTTCAATCAAAGAATTTATGCACAATTGGGATTATTATAAATACAGCATATAGTGCTGAATGACTGTGGGAATACATTAATTTATGCAAGACCAGGTAACTGTGATTGCACATTTTCTGCATGTTTGCAGATAGTGCAAGGTAAGGCAAAACAGCAGTGTGCATTAATGCAAATGAATATACATAGGGAAGAATATTTTGTTATCTAATCTTTAAGGCAATGTTTCTCCCGGAGGCACACCTAGCAAGTCACGCTTTCATGATTACCAGCATGCATATGCATGAGATAGATTTGCATATAGTAGGTCTCCAGTATATGCACGTATCTCGTACATATTCATTGAGGTGATCCTAAAAACCTGATTGACTAGGTGTGTCTTCAGGAGAGGGTTGAGAAGCACTCTATAAAAGTTTAATTTTGATCAACTGATTATCACATTTGCCACTTAGTGGTTTATTAAAACTCAAGTATCCTAAATTTCAGCCAGATGTAACCAACTAAATTTTACAGCTGAAAATTCACCTAATTCTGGGCAAGCAATGTGCTTGATTAGATTTAGGTCAGCGATTTGAACTACTGTAGTTTTGCAGCTAGCTGGTAAGTGCTGAAAATCTGTGCTAGGTTAAACTAAATTCAAAACCCATCCTGGGAACGTCTCCAGAGCTGCCCCTTTTCTGACTGGCTAAATTTGTGTGTCCTGTAAATTCGGAGACAGAAATTTTAAGCATGTGCTGTCATTCATAACATGAAAACTAATATTGTTTTACCATTTTGGGTCAATCTCCATCTAAAACAATGCAAAAAAATAAAGAAGTGAAGTAGCATTTTAGAAGGGATGTCTAGAAAGAATCTTGGGATTCTGCAAGGAGTACCTTCCATCATACAAAAGGGAAGTTCATCCAGTTAAGTAGGTTCATCTCTCTTTTGATTAGCTCTTCTGCTAATTGTCCCAGAACATAAGATATGCCATACTGGGTCAGACCAAGGTCCATCAATCCCAGTATCCTGTTTCCAACAGTGATCAATCTAGGTCACAAATACCTAGCAGTTTCCCCAGAAGGCACAGGATCCACAATGCCTTTGACCACCTTGGCTCCTGCTTCCTCCACCTTTACTTTTCCATCTTCTAACCCCTTTGCAGATGTTTTTGCAAACTTCTTGGAGAATAAGACCTTCTCTTTTAGGGACCCTTTTGATAACAGCTCAGAGGATGCCTTGTGAGTCTCTAAAGTAAACCTTCATAATAAAGAGATCTTAGATGATCTGTAGTCAGTCTGCGCTACCCCCTTATAGCCAGTCTGCGGTACCCCTGCGGCACCTGTTGTTAAGTGCCACTGAGTCAATGTTGACTCAAGGCAACCCTCTGAATAGTTGTCCTAAATTGTGTTCATCTTCAGTCAGGCAGCTCATTGTTGATAGAATGGCATCCATAGATGCTTTATTGTATTGATCCATCTCATTGCTGGTCTTCCACTTTTGCGTTGACCTTCAACCTTGCCAAGCATGATGTCATTCTCTAGTGATCTCTCTCTTTGCATGATGTGTCCAAAGTATGCAAGTCAAAGTCTTCATTTGAGCTTCTAAAGAAAGCTTTGGGAGATCTCCTCTAGTACTGACAGGTTTGTTCTTTGGGCAGTCCATGATATATACAGTATTCTTCGCCACCACCATAATTCAAAGGCTTTGATTTTCTTCCCGTCTATCTTTTTCACTGTCCACTTTCTCATTCATATGACGTTATTGAAAATGCCATGGTTTGGACAAGTTGTACCTTTGTATGGAGAGAGACATCTCTGCTTTTGAGAATCTTGTCTAGGTCTTTCATAGCCATTCTGACAAGAGCAATGCATTATCGGATTTCTTGCCTGCTTGTCCTTTCTTTATTGATTATTGATCAAAGCAGGTTAAAGTTGTCTACTATTTCAATTTCTTCACCATCAGTGATGAAGTTATTGATTTTGCCATTTGTCAGGATCTCTGTCTTCTTTACGACCTGTTCCTGGCAAAATCCAAGTGCATAGTCATTCTGTTTACATTTCTCTGCTTTGGGAAGAGCAGTGCCCTCACGGTGCTCTGCTATAGAGGTGGATAATTAACTCCTGTGACGACTTTGCTGTGAGTTCTAGCTGTCTATTTATTTGTGTTGTCTTTATTGGTGTGCTACTTCATCTCCCTGTTCCCTTTAGTTTTGCACTTCAGCTTTCTCAGCTGTATAACTTACTCTGCCTCTTTCAACTATCAGGCCTTTGTGTGGTAGCCAGGTTAACTGTTACTTTAAATTAAATATCTCTCCCTGCTCTGTCCCCAGAATGTGCTGCGTTTTAAACTTTTTTTCCTGCTCTAGTCTACCTGAGGGACTAACCCCCTCCCCCCTGCTGAGGTTACAAGACAGGGTACCTTGTAACGGCCCTCTTTTAATAGGTCTTATCGTGAATAACATGTTAAAACCGTCCGCCCAGTGTGCAGTGGCGGTCAAGAAAGCAAATAGAATGCTAGGTATCATAAGGAAAGGAATGGAAAATAAAACAAAGGACATTATAATGCCTCTGTATCGTTCCATGGTACGACCGCACCTTGAATATTATGTGCAATTCTGGTCGCCGTATCTTAAAAAGGATATAGTATTATTAGAAAAGGTACAGAGAAGAGCCACCAAAATGGTAAAGAGGATGGAAGGCTACTCCTATGAAGAGAGGCTACAAAGGTTAGGGCTCTTCAACCTGGAAAAGAGACGGCTGAGGGGAGATATGATAGAAGTCTATAAATTAATGAATGGAGTGGAACAGGTAAACATAGATCAATTGTTTATGCTATCAGAATATAGAAAGACTAGGGGACATGTAATGAAGCTACAGGGTAAACTATTTAAGACAAATAAGAGAAAATATTTTTTCACTTAACGTGTAATCAAACTCTGGAATTTATTACCGGAGGATGTAGTAAAGGCTGTTAGTGTAGCTGGGTTTAAAAAAGGTGTGGACAAGTTCCTGGAGGAAAGGTCCATAAACCATTATTAAAAATGAAACCCAGTTTAGCATTAATGAAAGCTACAACTTGTAGCTTTCATTAATGCTAAACGTTCGGAGCCCTCGGCTGTTGACTCTCCAGTACTCTCATAAATGTGTAACTTAGTGTGGCAATTGCTTCAAGTTTCTTATCTTTTTTGGTTTCAATTAATTGTATGGCTCCTCCACTCCCTTGTGGGCTAGTGTGGAAAACGTTTGGTCTATTTGCTTGTTCCTGGGTTTTTCCAGTTTCTTTATACATTTATTTCTTTGATGTTTTCCTGTTTCTTCAAGAATGTTTGTAACTTCTTGATATATTGTAAAATTTTTGTAAATATAAAATAAAAATAAAAATAAAAAATGGAACCCAGGATATCAATGCTTTACTCAATACAAGCATTGTGGAACCTGAGTCTCTTGGGGATACTGCTAGGTACGTATGACCTAGATTGGCCACTGTTGGAAACAAGATACTGGGCTTGATGGACCTTGGTCTGACCCAGTATGGCATATCTTATGTTCTTTTACTTGATCCACATCCTTCTTGACCTTTCTGCTGCTTTTGACGCTGTTGACCACAACCTGCGGGCTTAACAGAGACGCGAGGGAGACACTCTCCCTTCGCGAATCTGAAAGCCGGCACAGAGGGGCTCAGCCATCGCAGAGGGAGAGCTCAGCCGGGCAGAGGGGGCCCCGTGGGACACTCCATTCTACTGCGGTGGCAGCGGCAGCGGTAGCAGCCAGCTTTTTTTTTTTTAGCTTAATTTTGAAAAAAAAGCTGAATGTTCTTTGCGCGGGGCCCCCTGAAACGCGGGGCCCTGTGCAAAAAACATTCTTACTCAATGGACGGGCCGGCCCTGTCTCCAGCTGACCTATAAGTGGATTCACTCTGCTGCACCTCACTTCCTTTTCCTCCCTTATTTCTCCCTACATCCCTCCTTGGGAGCTCCGCACGTCTGTCAGATCGTTTCTATCTGTGCCCTTCTCTTCTACTGCCAATTCCAGACTTCACTCATTTCACCTTGCTGCTCCTTATGCCTGGAACAAACTGACTCTGTGCATCAAGCTTCATCTCTGGCCCTTTTCAAATCCAGGCTGAAAACTCACCTTTTTTGTTGCCGCTTTTGGATCCTGATCCACCTAAAATCCTTTGTGTTTACTTACCATTCTCCTCAGTTTTATCTTTTTCTGCTTGTGAAGTCTATCTTGACTAGATTGTAAGTTCTGATGAGCAGAGACTGTCTTTTACATGTGTCTGTGTAGTGCTGCGTAAACCTTGTAACGCTATACAAATGATTATTAGTAGCAGTAGTTGTAGACCTTACCTTAAGGTGCAGGCCCATTTTAAGACTATGTTCCTTGATCCTGAGAGGTAAATGTTTCAGATCATCTTCACTTTCAGCCAGTATTGTGGTATCACCATCATAGCGAAGGTTGTTGATGAGTCTTCCACCAATCTTCACACCTCGGTTGTCTTCATACAGTCCTGCTTCTCTGATGATTTGTTCTGCATATAAATTAAACAGGTAGAGAGAAAGTATGCAGCCTTGCCGTACACCTTTGCTGATTTTAAACCATTCTATTTCTCCTTGTTCCATTTAAACTGTCACTTATTGATCAATGTAAAGGTTGTGCAAGAGAACAAGCAGATGTTCTGGTATACCCATGCTTCTTAATGTGGCCCAGAATTTCTCATAGCTTACATAGTCAAAAGCCTTGCTGTAGTCTATAAAACACATATAGATATCATTTTGGTATTCTTTTGTCTTTTTCAAGGCTCCATCTCACATCCATGATGATGTCTTTTGTTCCTCGCCCTTTCCTAAATCCTGCTTGCACTTTGGGTAGTTCTCATTCCAGGTATGTTTGTAGTCTCTGCTGAATGATTTTGAGTAGAATCTTGCTGGCATGTGGGATCAGAGCTATTGTCTGATAATTTCCCATTAGTTGGATTACCTTTCTTCAGTTATGGTATAAACACAGATCTTTTCCAGTCAGTTGGCCATGATGTTGTCTTCCAAATTTCCTGGCAGAGTTTTGCAAGTATGGTAACAGCTGCATCCGATTGCTGTAATACTTCAATGGGAATGCCATCAGTGCCCGGTGCTTTATTCTTTGATAATGCTTTCAATGCTGCTTTGACTTCTTCTTCAATCACCAATGATTCGTGATCATAAGGTACAAGTTGAAATGGCTATTGGTCCTATTGACCTTTATGGTATTATGGCTCTGTATGTTCTTTCCACCTTTTCTGGATCTTCTCAGCATAATTGTGCATGGATCCTTCAGCATGTTCCAATTCGAGGCTGGAATTTTCTCTTTAACTTTAACTTTAGGAAAGTCGATGCTATTCTTCCTCCAATAGTTTCTGATTCTATTTCCTTACATGCGTCATTGTAGTGCTTCACCTTGTCTTGTCTTGCTGCATGTTGGAAATCTACTACTAGTTCTAATATAATCATTTATATAGCGCTACATGACTGTTGAGTTCTGTGATTGCCTCTCCTTCTCCTCTGTCTTTAGCTTCTCTGCATTTTGGCTGTTTTTGCTTTTTCATCTTTTATAGAGACTTCTCACTTTCTTCAAGCACAACCTTCTTGATGTCATCCCATAATAAGGTAATTTCAATTACCTTCTACTTTTACATTAGGAAAGGCCTTCGCTGAGTTCAGGCCATCTCCCTGCTGCTTATATCCTATCCCTGCATTCGTAATGAAGAGGCTAGCTCTTGGCTATGCTTCTTCTGTTACAATCTAGTATATAACAAGATCTTATCCCTTTGGCCTTAACGAAAGCTGTTAATTTCCAACAATTGAAAAAGTCAAATCTTGACTCTTCCATACTTTACCATTTTTGCCCCATCTCTCATCTACTTTTTCTATCCAAGGTTCTATAGAAATTGCTGCTATGCCAGTTAATCCCTTTTTTAGATAAACTACATGCAGTGCACCACAGACAGTTGAGTTTTCATGACAAGCGCACATGGAAGCTCAAATGCACAATAGAATTAGACTCAGCCTAGATTCTAGGAAGTTAGTTCTCCTAGTAACCTTAGATCTCTCATCTATCTTCAGTTTGATTGCTTACTCTTTATTTCTTGCCTTCAATAACTGGAGATATCAGTCATGATGTTATCACGGTTCCAATCAAACCTTCAATCCTATACCTTCCAGGTCTCCTCCTAAGAATTTTTATCTACTGTTTACTGTCTCATATTTGGAGTGTTCCAAAGCTCTTTGTTGGCTTCAACCCTTTTTAACCTCTTCCTAGCCCCTCTTGCAATCCTCATACAGTTTCTAGGCTGCAGTCCTTATATCTATGCAGATGATGTCCAAATTCTATTTACAACTGATTCTTTTTCCATAGACATCTCTTCTATGGAAATCTGTTTGATTACTGTTTTGGAATGGCTTAAATCTCAAAATTAATATGAATATCTCTAAATACATGTACATCTGTTTTTTTTCATGATTACTGTAATGCTCTGTACAATAGCCTACCTTTTAATAGCTCATAAAAGACTTTAGCTAGTACAGAGTAGAGCAGTCAGGTTGTATTAACCCCCCAAACTAATGTCTCAGCATTGGTACCCAATATCATCTTTTTTTATTTTAAGTTTCAAAATATCTTTATTGAAAAATAAACAGGAATTACAATCAAGTCCACATCAAGGAGAGAGCTAATGGAGCCATACAATACCACAATCTTTAAACATAATTACAACCCCCCCCCCCCCAGACATGCACAGGGTCCATGAATTATAATAACAGCCCTATTTACTTGGACAGTAAGACAAAAACCATTAACCAGACTCTTTGCTAAGTAAAAACACTTCCAACTGATCCGAATCCATAAATACATATTTGGTCTTCTCATAAATCAAAATACATTTACAAGGATATTTCAATAGAAAAGAGGCACCTTTTGCCAAGGACCAGGATTTTAGCAAAAGAAAAGCTTTCCTATGTTTCTGAGTGAGTCTACAAACATCAGGAAAAATTTGAATTGGGCTACCACAAAAAGCCTGTTCTTTCTTAGCAAAATACAATCGCATAATCAAATTTGTATCCATCATAGATTGAAAGGAGGCAATTAAGGTAGCCCGCTGCATAATCTTATCATTAGATGATTCCAAAAAAGCCGAAACAACCAAAGATTGAGAAGGATTAACACCGTCCTTGACAATAAAAGAAGAGGCCTCCATGGCAGATAACATAGGAACATAATATACTGAGGAAAATTTTATTACATTAACATCTTCAATTAATAGAACCTCCTTGAAATATTTTTGCAACAATATAATTGGAGAGAGGTAGTGAGTACAAGGAAAATTAAAAAAACGTAAATTTTTTGAATGAACAGAATTTTCCAGACTCTATTTGATGATGCATAGTAAGATTATCACATATAGAAGAAGACACTGCAGCCTGAGCCATAGTGACCTGACCCTCTAATTTATTCAAAGACAATTGACATTTAGAGATAGGATCATCCTGAACTGACAACTTCTGCACTACTTGCTTAGAAAACTGTGAGACACAGGCAAGAAATGCACCCAAAGATACTTAGATGCATGCAAGTACTTCCCACACATCCCGCAGAGAAACATCCACCGGTGGAATAGCCGTTGAAGTAGAATCAGGAAAGTCCAGCACAAACGGAAGAGAAGGCACTTTATGTATATCCGAATCCAACAACAAAGATGGCAGTTCTGACTCAGCCTGTAGGGGCACACCCCCCTGTTTCCCAACACTAAGGGACGGCACACCTACCAAGACTTCTTCCTGACCAGGTAGGACAAACCCTTGCGCATTAGAGGAGAGGTCAGAAACAGTACTCACAGATCCCAGGGAGATGGGGCCTCTGTAGATGTTGATCCATAGGGCCCACAATTTTAATGGCCTTGGCACCAGAAGCAACGAACACCTTCTTCCTCTGTTTACCCATGGATTCTTCGAGAGCTCCTCACCGCTCATTACTCCGAAGGGGCTCCAAAGGGGCGGGACAAGCCCCTTTGCTCACGCCCCTTCGGGCACGCGACCACGGGTGCGCGCCAGCAGGTCACGTTCCGCGGCGGGCCAAAGATTAAATACAGCCCAGGGAGGGCAGGACTGCAGGCTCCACCTCCTGCCGCGAGCACACGGGCCCTGGCAACTCCACTGCTCTCCCCGGCACCCAATATCATCTTGAAGGGAATTTTAGAAATGATATCCACATGCAATCTGGGACATCTATGCCAGAATGTCTGAAAAAAAAGCAGGCATATCCAGGTACAGACATGATTTCACAAACATGGACATGCCCAATATGGACGTCTAAAGTGGCGTCTACATAGACAGCCCTAGAATAAGAACATAAGAACATAAGATATGCCATACTTTGTCAGACCAAGTTCCATCAAGCCCAGTATCCTATTTCCAACAGTAGCCAATCTAGGTCACAAGTACCTAGCAGTTTCCCCAGAAGGCACAGGTTCTACAATGCTTGTATTGGGCCAAGCAGTTGATTTCCTGGGTCCCCTTTATCAATGGTTTATGGATATTTCCTCCAGGAACTTGTCCAAACCTTTTTTAAACCTGTGGGCTTTGTCCAAAACCAAGCTACATTAATAGCTTTTACTACATCCTCCAGTAATGCATTCCAGAGTTTGATGATGCGTTAAGTGAAAAAATATTTTCTCTTATTAGTCCTATATGGGTTATACTGTAGCTTCATTGCATGTCCCCCAGTCTTTCTACATTTTGATGGCGTAAACAATCGATCTACGTTTACCTATTCCACTCCATTCATTAATTTATAGACCTCTATCATATCTCCCCTTAGCCATCTCTTTTCCAGGTTGAAGAGCCCTAACCTTTTTAGCCTCTCCTCATAGGGGTATGCTTCCAACCCCTTTACCATTTTGGTGGCTCTCTGTACCTTTTCTAATTCCGCTATATCCTTTTTAAGATACAGCAACCAGAATTCCACATAATATTCAAGGTGCGGTCGTACCATGGAACGATACAGAGGCATTATAATCTTGTTGTTAAATGCCATTGAGTCGGAGTCGACTCATGGCGACCCTCTGGATAGCTATCCTAAATTGTGTTCAGTCTTCAGTCAGGCGGCTCATTGTTGACAGACTGGTACCCGTAGCTGCTGTTATTGTCTCGATCCATCTCATTGCTGGCCTTCCTCTTTTGCGTTGACCTTCTATCTTGCCAAGCATGATGTCTTTCTCTAATAATCTCTCTCTTCGCATGATGTGTCCAAAGTATGAAAGTCAAAGCCTTGTCATCTGAGCTTCTAAAGAAAGTTTAGGTTTAATCTCCTCTATTACCGATTGGTTTGTTCTTCGGGCAGTCCATGGTATACACAGTATTCGCCGCCAGCACCTTAATTCAAAGGCATCAATTTTCTTCCTGTCTATCTTTTTCACTGTCCAATTTTCACATCCATATGATGTTATTGAAAATAACATGGCTAACAAGTCAAATCTTTGTATGGAGAGAGACATCTCTGCTCTTGAGAATCTTATCTAGGTCTTTCATAGCCATTCTGCCAAGAGCAATGCATCGTCTGATTTCTTGACTGCTTGTTGCTTCTTTATTGATAGTTGATCCAAGTAGGTTAAAGTTGTTCACGATTTCAATTTCTTCTCCTTCAATGATGAACCTGTTGATTATGCCAGTTGTCATGATCTTTGTCTTCTTTACATTAAGGTGCACTGCAGGCCCATTTTGAGACTATGTTCTTTGATTGTGAGAAGCAAATGTTTCAGATCATCTTCACTTTCAGCCAGTAATGTGGTATCAGCAGCATAGCGAAGGTTGTTGAGGAGTCTTCCACCAATCTTCACACCTCTCCTTTGTTTTATTCTCCATTCCTTTCCTTATGATTTCTAGCATGCTATTTGCTTTCTTGTCTGCCACTCTGGGCAGACGGTTTCAATATGTTATCCATGATGATGCCTAAATCTTCTTCTTGGGTGGCGGTTCCTACTGTGGAACCTTTCATTGTGTAACCATAGTTTGGGTTGTTCTTTCCTAATTGCATATCTTTGCACTTGTCCACATCAAATTTAATCTGCCATTTGAACGTCCAGTCTTCCAGTTTATTAAGGTCCTATTGCAATTTTTCACAATCCTCTTGGGTTTTAACAACTTTGAATAATTTTGTGTCAACTGCAAACTTGATTACCTTACTCATTATTCCCATTTCTATTTTTTATTTAATGGGGGGGGGGGGGGTTATACCGCCTTATCATAATTCAAAGCGGTTTACAATGAACATCATAGCAACAAACCTTTACATAGAACAGGGTAGTACAACTTGGAAGATTGCATGGGACACTTAGTACATTTAACTATTTACAGGTATGTTGCAGCAGTGTGAGCTGCAGTAGTGTTACATAACAGGTATAGGTTATAAAGTTGTATTATTGGTTTCTGGCACTCGTTCTTCTGAGGTGGAGCCATAGTACTCGTGGAAAAGGTAGGTTTTTATGGCTTTCCTAAAGTCCATTAGGTCTTTGATTGCACGTATTGTGGTGGGGAGATCATTCCATAGTTGGGGGCATACATGGAGAAGGCTCTACTACTGGTGGATTGTCTCGCTGTTCGGAAGCTTGGTGGGGTTACCAAGATGGTGTTGTCTGCTCCTCTTCTTGTTTTGGTTGGGTGTGCTTTTGTGAGTAATGGTTGAAGGGTCGGTGGAGATAGGTTGTTTAGTATCTTGACGATTATTATGAAGATCTTGTATTTAATGCGTGAGTTGACTGGGAGCCAGTGTAGTTGATGGAGAGTTGGAGTTATGTGGCTGTATTTAGCAGTTCCAATAATAACTTTTGCGGCTGTGTTCTGCACCAGTTGGAGGGGAAGTAGCATTTTCTTACGTAATCCATGGTAGATGACGTTGCAGTAATCTGTTATGGGTGTTACTATGACTTGAGACACAGTCCTGAAGTCGCTACTGGATAGTAGTGGTTTGAGTTTGTGTAGGGTTCTCAATTTGTGGTAGGCTGTTCTGGTCATTCGTTTTATGGGCGGTTGGAAGCTGAGATATTGATCAAGGTTACTCCGAGGTACCTACTTCTTTCTAGGACATTTACAAATATGTTAAAAAGCAGTGGACCCAGCAGAGATCCCTGAGTTACTCCACTATTCACCTTTCTCCATTGGGAAAATTGGCCATTTAGCTCTACCCTCTGCTTTCTATCTTTTAACCAGTTCCTGATCCACAATAGTACACTGCCTCCTTTCCCATGAATCTCGCCAAGAGTCTCTCTTGAGGGACCTTGTCAAAGGCTTTTTGAAGATCCAGATACATTATATCAACAGGCTCACATTTGTCTAGCTGTTTATTGACACCTTCAAAAAATATAACAGATTAATAAGACAAGACCTTTCCTGGCTGAAGTCATGATGGCTGTCTCCCATTAAATCATGACTATCTACATGTTCAGAAATTTTGTTCTTAATAATGGTCTCCACCATTTTTCCTGATACTGATGTCAGGCTCACTAGTCTATAGTTTCCCGGATCACCCCTAGAACCCTTTTTAAAAATTGGCGTTACATTGGCCATCCTCCAATCTTCAGGTATTACTGATGATTTTAATGATAGTTCACAGATTAGTAATAGTAGGTCTCCAATCTCATATTTCAGTTTTTTCAACACTCTTGGATGTATACCATCTGGTCCAGGTGATTTGCTACTCTTCAGTTTATCAAATAGTTGTAATACAACTTCCCAGTTTATCGATATTTTTTTCAATTCTTCTGCTGCATCAGCTTTAAATGCCATTTCAGTCACAGGTAACATCCCTACATCTTCTTCAGTAAAGAATGAAGCAAAGAATTCATTCAGTCTCTCCGCTATGGCCCTGCCCCTTTTACTTCTCTGTCATCCAATGGTCCAACTGACTCTCTCACAGGATTTTTGCTACAAATGGATTTGAAAAAGCTTTTATTATGCATTTTTGCTTCCATAGCAAGTTTTTTTTTTCAAATTCTCTCTTTGCCTGCATTATCAATGCCTTGCATCGAAATTGCCAGGGCTTATGTTGTTTCCCGTTTTTGTCATTTGGCTCCTTTTTCTATTTCCTGAAAGATGCTTTTTTTTTTATTACAATTGCCTCTCTGACCTCACCTTTAAACCATGCTGGCAGTTTTTGGACTTCCTTCCACTTTTCTTAAAGCATGGAATACAGCTGGTCTGGGCTTCCAGATAGTATTTTTAAACAACACCCATACTTGATATAAATCTTTAACCTTTCCAGCTGATCCTTTTAGTTTTTTCTTAACTGCTTTCCTCATTTTATCATAGTCTCGCTTTTGAAAGTTAAAAGGTAGTACTGTGGATTTCCTTGCCATCCTTCCTCCATTTATTAAATTAAACGTGATCATGCTGTGGTCACTGTTGCCAAGTGGCCTCAACACCCTTATCTCTTGCACCAGATCTTGTGTTCCACTAAGGACTAGGTCCAAGATGACTTCTCCTCTTGTCATTTCATGAACCAGCTGCTCCAAGAACCAGTCATTTATTTCATCTAGAAACTTTATCTCCCTAGCATGTCCTGCTGTAACTCTGACTCAGTCGATATCAGGGTAATTGAAATCACCCATTATTATTAATGTGCTGCAAATATTGTTAGTGTCCCTGATTTCTTTGAGCATTTCATCATATATTTGTTCATTCTGGCCAGGCAGTAGATTTTATTTATTTGATTTATTTAAAAGGATTTCTATACCGCCTTCTCCTTCAATCAAGGCGGTCTACACAGCAAACCATCAACAAGTAATGGTTTATGTGTGTGCATGCAGTGATACAGTGAGTGCGTGTGCGGTGTGTGCCGTAGATTCGTGTTGAGCTATTTACAGCGTGCGCTATTATACAATCCTATGTACATGGGGAAGGGGAGGGGGGTTGGTCTGTGGTCTTGACTGGTGAGTAGTTCATGTGACGACCCCGTAGTGTTCGATGAAGAGTGTTGTCTTAAGCTGCTTCCGTACATCCCCACTGCCATTGTCTTCCCCTTTTCACATGGAATTTTAATACATAGAGATTCTACAGTGTATTTTGTTTCTTGCAAAACTTTAGTTCTGTATGACTCAATGCCCTCTCTAACACTGAATGCAACTCCTCCACCAATTTGATCTACTTTATAATTCTAACATAATTTGTATCCAGGTATCACAGTATCCAACTGGTTGTCCTCCTTCCACAACGTCTCTGAGATACCAATAATATCTAACTTCTCATTTGGTGCTATATATTCTAACTCGTCTATCTTATTTTTTAGACTTCCAGCATTTGCATACAAGCATTTTAGAGGCTGTATTTTATTCATATTAATCTGGTTATTGGTAGGCAGGGGTAATTTGGAATTTTTAAGTTCTGTCTGCTCTGTACTTAAGGCCATTTGGGACACTTATCTTTATTGGAACTTCTCTGTCTATATGCCCTAACTTCAATCTTTTGAAAGAATCCTTCAAGGATACATTCTTCCAAACTATGCGCTCTTGGGTGACCGTCAGTTTTCCCCTATTATCTGGTTTAAATGCTGCTCTATCTCCTTTTTAAAGGTTAATGCCAGCGGCCTGGTTCCATCCCATTTAAGGAAGAACCTATCCCTTTGGAAAAGCCCCTCCTTTCCCCAGAATGTTGCCCAGTTCCTAACAAATTCATGAGGTTTTAAAACCTGCTGCAGCGTTGGAACTACTGCTTCCAGGTGGGTGTTAATGATGCCTCCCACCAGGGTCAGAAGCTGGACATCTAAGAATAGCCTGATGGTTAGAGTAGTGAGTAGGAACAGGGAAGAGAGGGTTCAAATCCCACTGTTGCTATCATTGAAATTGTGCGGAGTGCTGCAGATGGTCCTGCTCCTTTACACCCTTTGGATGTTTTTCAGTCAAAACAAGTAGTTTTCAGATGCCTGTTTGTGCCTGGAACAGGACTAAAGTTAGATGTGATGCCAGACATCCAAGATGTTTCTGAGATCAGGTGGGGATGTCTAGGCAGGAGCGGCCCATCCACTTGGTGAACTAGACAGTCGCCTAGGTTGGCAGACCCTGGTGGGTGGCATCACTAACACCCACCCGGAAGCAGTAGTTCCATCATCATGGCAGGCTTTAAAATACCCACACACATGCACAGTTCCGGCCTGCCACTCCTGCCTCCTCCAAGGAAGTTGCATTGAGGAGCCTGGAACAGCAGGCGTGAACGTGCATGCGCATGAGCACTTCAAGGCCTGATGCAGTGCTGAAGAGGCAGTTCATCCATCGCCGCTTCAGTGCAAGGGGGGAGCGGCATGGTGCTTCAGTCTGCTTATGGCAGCAGAAACCCTCAGACTGCCAATGCGTCCAGGTTACTGGGAACTCCCCAGCCATGCCTCCACCACACTCCTCTTCAACTGGACATCCTCAGGCTCGGAAGTTTCACAGACCTGGCTTCTAAAATGACTCAGGAGATGACTCTGTGCTTTGGATGTCTGTATGTCCATTTTGGGATGTCCAAAGCATGAATAGGCTTCCAAAATGACCCTCTTTGTGTTTAGTTTAAAATTGCCATTCTGACATTCTGAGCATTACATTCTGATCAGTCACTCTACCTTCCTGATTTTCTTAGCCCTTATTCATTAAGTCAGACCTTACAATCCTCCCAGACTGCCTTGCACTTTGTTTCATCCCTCCACCATAGAGTCGAAGTTGAGATCATGCACTGATCCACTTTTTCTCCATGGACTGCAGGATTGCGTCAGCCACACCTGGTGACATCCTCCGGGCGGCACCAAGGTCGGAAGTGCTCTCCAGAGCTCAGATTTCTGAGCATGCTCAGGTAGCCCACCTCCCTGGACCGCCCCTAGCCTGGACAGTTTGTTTCCTTCTGCCTTGCCAGCAAGACGAGCCCTGCTCTCCAATCCAGAAAGAAACATCCACTTCATTAAGAACATCAGATATCCCAGAAAGAAACATCGTTACTCACCGCTATGCCCAAACCGGGGTTCAAGAAATGCCCCTGCGGCAAGAAGATGAGCAGCACAGATTTACATGAGTCGTGTGTGCGCTGTTTAGTTCCAACACACAACATTGAGGACTCCCTCACTGCTCCAGAATGTCCCCGAGGGCACGGAAGTCCAGAGGGCATGCCCTAAAGGACCACCTCTCTGCCCTGAGCAACGCTGGGACTGCCGGTCCTCAGGCCTCCGACAACAATTCCGCTGCTGCCGCTATGGCCCGGGGTGTGCCCAACAGGGCCTCCACCCCCTGCCTAGCTTCTGAGGCCTCCGCTATGCTTGCCACAGCCACAGCGACGGACCTCCCATTCGGGGACGCTAATAGGCTCCCCACAGCCATGGGACCTGCGCGCTCCTCTTCTTCAGGCCATGCGGTTCCTCCCGAGCATGCTGTTCAAGATGGTGCCATGGGTAAGTCCTCCGGCTCCTCCCACCTTCGCTGAGACTCCAGCTACCCGGGAAACGGTCCCAGCGTCATCCACCCTAGCTCCGCCCATGCCCCACGTCATCAAACCTCGACTCCAGGAGGGCCTTTCGGCGCAGAACTCGGCGCCAAAGGTCTCAGGGCTCCACGGCACAGTGCTCACAGAAGAAAAAGAAGTCGGGAAGGGGCAGACAGTGAGGTTTCCCAGCGCGGCAATTCCTGGAGCGGATGAAAGAAGACAAAACGTAGAAAAGAGCACTCCAGCAGCAGTAGTGCCTCCAGATCACAGACAAAACGTAGAAAAGAGTGCTCCAGCAGCAACAGTGCCTCCGGATCCAGCCATGGACATCACAAGAGACACAGCTCAAGGTGTCATGCGTCCAGACATCACAAGTCTCACAGGAGCTCTTCCATCTCCTCTGGACCTTCGAACTCTTCAGCTATTCTGCAGCTACTCACGCAGCTTGTGCAACAAACAGCACCCTCTTCAGCTGCTGTAATGGCACATCTACCCACAGCTATCCCGGACTTGGGGGTCCTACCTACAGCAACACAGGTGTCAGAGCCCACTACGCCTCACAGGCCACCGCTACGGCCTCCAGAAGTTCCCTCCCCAGACAGCATTGCGGAGGAACAGGATATCGAAGCTGCAGTCGTGGGATCTGCATCCACTGAACTGACTGCCTCAGATAGACATTCTCCCGAGCCTGAAGGACCTCCACCCCCCCAGAGGATCTGACTTATCCAAAATTTCTCAACAAAGTAGCCACAACCCTGGTCCTTACCTCACCCAATGCCTCGGAGGAAACTGAGCTGGAGGTCCTGAAGTACCTGGCTGTCCCTAAAATCCCATTTGCATTGCCTCTGCACCGCAAGCTACGAGATAGCCACTTGAGACTTTGGTCAACCCCTGCATCTGGCCGCGCAATCTCCAGGAGGCTAGACTCCAAGTACCAGCTTCAACCCACTCCAGGGTTCGAGAAGGCACAACTACCGCACCAGTCCATAGTGGTCTCCTCGGCGCTGAAGAAAATTAAGTCCTCCCGCACGCCAACAACCCGCCCAGACGGGATCATAAGCTCCTCGATGACATTGGGAAAAAAGTCTATCAAGGGGCCATGCTCAGTGTGAGGATTGCTGCCCACCAGTTTCAACATGTCCTGTTCCAGGACACCTGTATGGCGACCATCAAAAATGCCGTCTCCTCTCTCCCGAAAGAAGCGCAAGCCTTATTTTCCGCCACACTCACTGACATGTCTGAATGCAACAAACACCTGGCGAGCACAGCCTTCGATGCTTTCGATACGTCTGTATGAACAGCGGGTACGGCTATATCCGCCAGGAGGTGGGCATGGCTGAGAGCATACGGTTTGAGGGACGACTCCCACGATAAGATTGCAGATGCCCCCTGCACAGGCGAATCGCTATTCGGGGAAAAAGTCACTGACACGGTAAACAACATGAAAGAGGACTGCACTACCCTGCAAACCCTGGCGGAGGAGGGGTTTGAACGCAGCAGTAGCATGCAAAAGAACAGCTACCAGCGGAAATCTTACTATAATTACAACAAGAGATATCCTTCAAACTGAAAGTGGCAGGGTCCCAGATACAAGACCAACTCCTATCACGGACCCTCACACCAGCAACAGTCCCAGCGGGACCGTAAGCCAAAGAAGGGCAACAACACGCAGATTGCCAAGGGTGGCCCCTCCTTTTGACAACTATGGACAGCCCCCCTCCCAGACCGAGGGGCGCCTCTCGTTTTTCCTGCCAGAATGGGAGAGGATCACCTCAGACTCCTGGGTCCTACAGATCATCCGCAAGGGATACCGCATCCATTTTTCTGCGCCACCCTGCCAACGCAACAAACCTGTCAGCAGGACTCCCCCTCACCTATAACGTGCCATGGCAACGGAGCTGATACACCTGCTGTCCTCCCACGCAATAGAAGAGGTTCCGCCACCCGAGGTCAATACCGGGTTTTACTCCAGATACTTCCTCATCCCAAAGAGATCGGGCGGAGTGCGCCCCATCTTGGACCGACGCAAATTGAACAGATTTATCACCAGAGAGAAATTCAGGATGTACTCCCTCAATTCCATCCTCCCTCTGATCCAGACCGGCGACTGGCTAGCATCCCTGGATCTGCAGGAAGCATATACACACATCCGCATCCACAAAGCACACAGGAAATACCTTTGATTCCATGTACTGGGACATCACTACCAGTACAGAGTCCTTCCCTTCGGGCTGTCTCCGGCCCCATGCATCTTCACGAAGTGTGTGGCCGTTGTAGCAGTTCACCTCCGCAAACAGGACATTGCCATCTTTCCCTACCTGGACGACTGGCTCATCTCAGCTCCCTCGGTCCAAGAACTGCTAGTGGCCCTGCCCACAACCACCGCCCTGATTTCCACCCTGGGATTTGTGATCAATTACAGCAAATCGCAGCTTCGGCCTTCCCAGCAACTGGAGTTCATTGGAGCGGTCATCAATACGCAGTCATAAGAACATAAGAACATAAGATATGCCATACTGGGTCAGACCAAGGTCCATCAAGCCCAGTATCCTGTTTCCAACAGTGGCCAATCTAGGTCATACATACCTAGCAGTTTCCCCAAAAGACACAGGTTCTGCAATGCTTGTACTAGGTCAAGCATTAATATCCTGGGTCCCTCCTTAATAATGGTTTATGGACCTTTCCTCCAGGAACTTGTCCAAACCTTTTTTAAACCCAGCTACACTAACAGCCTTTACTACATCCTCCGGTAACAAATTCCAGAGTTTGATTACACGTTGAGTGAAAAAATATTTTTTTTTATTAGTCTTAAATAGTTTACCCTGTAGTTTCATTGCATGTCCCCTAGTCTTTCTATATTCTGATAATGCAAACAGTCGATCTACGTTTACCCGTTCCACTCCGTTCATTAATTTATAGACTTCTATCATATCATATTCAAAAGCCTACCTCCCATAGCGCAGGCTGTTGGCCATCACCTCACTGGCGTCCAGCTTAGCGACGTCTGCAAACTCCTCGGCTCGGTCTGTACGGCACCTACTGGGGCACCTGGCAGCCACGACTTTGGTCATCTCAGTGGTGCGAATGAGGATGCGCTTGCTCCAGTGGCATCTACAGACCCACTGGAATCAACATGCACAGTCACAGTCCTCCCGCATCCCGATGACTCCCCAAGTCCAGGCACATCTACGCTGGTGGACGGTGCAAACGAACCTTTCTGTAGGCAAGAATATCCACCAGCCACAACATCAGGCAATCCTCACCACATAAGAACATAAGAACATAAGATATGCCATACTGGGTCAGACCAAGGTCCATCAAGCCCAGTATTCTGTTTCCAACAGTGGCCAATCTAGGTCACATGTACCTAGCAGTTTCCCCAAGAGACACAAGTTCCACAATGCTTTTACTGGGTCAAGCATTGATATCTTCGGTCACTTCTTAATAATGGTTTATGGACCTTTCCTCCAGGAACTTGTCCAAACCTTTTTTAAACCCAGCTACACTAACAGCCTTTACTACATCCTCAAGTAACAAATTCCAGAGTTTGATTACACGTTGAGTGAAAAAATATTTTCTTTTATTAGTCTTAAATAGTTTACCCTGTAGCTTCATTGCATGTCCCCTAGTCTTTCTATATTCTGATAAGGTAAACAATCGATCTACGTTTACCCGTTCCACTCCGTTCATTAATTTATAGACTTCTATCATATCTCCCCTCAGCCGTTTCTTTTCCAGCTTAAAGAGCCCTAACTTTTTTAGCCTTTCTTCATAGGAGTATCCTTCCATCCCCTTTACCATTTTGGTGGCTCTTCTCTGTACCTTTTCTAAAATCGCTATATCCTTTTTAAGTTACGGCGACCAGAATTGCACACAATATTCAAGATGCGGTCTCACCATGGAACGATATAGAGGCATTATAATATCTTTTGTTTTATTTTCCATTCCTTTCCTTATCATACCTAGCATTCTATTTGCTCTCTTGGCCGCCGCTGCACACTGGGCCGAGGGTTTTAACATGGTATCCACAATGACGCCTAAATCTTTTTCCTGGGTGGTGGTTCCTAATGTGGAACCTTGCATCGTGTAACCATATTTTGGGTTGTTCTTCCCTAGGTGCATAACCTTGCACTTGTCCACATTAAATTTCATCTGCCATTTTGATGCCCAGTCTTCCAATTTATCAAGATCCTCTTGCAATTTTTCACAATCCTCTTGGGTTTTAACAACTTTAAATAGTTTTGTGTCATCTGCAAATTTGATAACTTCACTCGTTATTCCACTTTCCAGGTCATTTATGAATATGTCAAAAAGCAGCGGACCCAGCACAGATCCCTGGGGTACACCACTATTCACCTTTCTCCATTGGGAAAATTGGCCATTTAGCCCTACCCTCTGCTTTCTATCTTTTAACCAGTTCCTGATCCACAATAGTACATTGCCTCCTATCCCATGACTCTTTACTTTTGCCAAAAGTCTCTGATGAGGGACCTTGTCAAAGGCTTTCTGAAAGTCCAGGTACACAATATCAACCGACTCACCTTTGTCCACCTGTTTATTCACTCCTTCAAAAAAACATAACAGATTAGTAAGACAAGATCTTCCTTGTCTAAAGCCATGTTGGTTGTCTCCCATTAGGTTGTGACTATCTACATGCTGAGTAATTTTATTCTTTATGATGGTTTCTACCATTTTTCCCGGTACTGACGTCAGGCTCACCGGTCTGTAGTTTCCCGGATCACCCCTGGAACCCTTTTAAAAATTGGTGTTACATTGGCGATCCTCCAAT
The DNA here is from genome assembly GCA_033557465.1 of Ichthyophis bannanicus. NCBI lineage: Eukaryota > Metazoa > Chordata > Amphibia > Gymnophiona > Ichthyophiidae > Ichthyophis > Ichthyophis bannanicus. Next base: position 612,462,185 of record CM066035.1, on the reverse strand, counting down.
CTTCAGGTATTAGAGATGATTTTAATGATAGTTCACAGATTACTGATAGCAGTTCTGCAATCTCATATTTCAGTTCTTTCAACACCCTTGGATGTATACCATCCGGCCCAGGTGATTTGCTACTCTTCAGTTTATCTAATAGTTGTAAGACATCTTCCCGATGTATCGATATTTCCTTCAATTCTTCCGCACCTTTAAATACCACTTCAGTCATGGGTAACATCCCTACATCTTCCTCAGTAAAGACCGAAGCAAAGAATTCATTCAGTCTCTCCGCTATCGCCTTGTCGCCTCTTAGTGCTCCTTTAACCCCTTTATCATCTAATGGACCAACTGACTCTCTCACAGGTTTTTTGCTACGAATGTACTTGAAAAGGTCTTTATTTCGCGTTTTTGCTTCCGCAGCAAGCTTCTTCTCAAATTCTCTCTTTGCCTGCCTTATCAATGCCTTGCATTTGACTTGCCAGTGCTTGTGCTGTTTCCAGGTTTCGTCGTTTGGCTCTTTTTTCCATTTCCTGAAAGATGCTTTTTTGGCAACAACAGCCTCTCTGACCTCACCTTTAAACCATGCTGGCAGTTTTTTGGACTTCCTTCCACTTTTCTTAAAGTGTGGAATACAGCTGGTCTGGGCTTCCAAGATAGTATTTTTCAACAACACCCAAGCTTGATGTACGTCTTTAACCTTCGCAACTGCTCCTTTTAGTTTTTTCTTAACTGTTTTCCTCATTTTATCATAGTCTCCCTTTCGAAAGTTAAAAGCTAGTACTGTGGATTTCCTTACTATCCCTCCTCCACTAATTAAATCAAAGGCGATCATGCTATGATCACTATTGCCAAGTGGCCCCAACACCCTTATCTCTTGCACTAGATCTGGTGTTCCACTAAGGACTAGGTCTAATATGGCTTCCCCTCTGGTCGGTTCATGAACCAGCTGCTCCAAGAAGCAGTCATTTATTTCATCTAGGAACTTTATCTCCCTAGCATGTCCTGACGTGACACTGACCCAGACGATACCGGGGTAATTGAAATCACCCATTATTATTACTGCGCTGTAACTTTTGTTAGCTTCCTTGATTTCTTTGAGCATTTCATCATCCACTTGGTCATTCGGGCCAGGTGCTCGATAGTACACCCCCACTGCCATCGCCTTCCCCCTTTTATATGGAATTTCAGTCCATATAGATTCTACAGCAGATTTTGTTTCCTGCAAAACTTTGATCCTTTCTGAGTCAATGCCCTTTCTAACATAGAGCGCAACCCCTCCACCAATTTGATCAGCTCTATCATTACGATATAGTTTGTATCCAGGTATCACAGTGTCCCACTGGTTGTCCTCCTTCCACCATGTCTCTTATATTCCAATCATATCTAACCTTTCATTTAGTGCTATATATTCTAACTCTCCCATCTTATTCTTTAGACTTCTAGCATTTGCATACAAGCATTTTAGAGAATGTATTTTACTCATGTTAATTTGGCTATTGTTAGACATGGGTAAATTGGGATATTTAAGCACTGTCTGCTCCATACTTGAGGGCATTTGGGCTACTTTACTCTTTTGTGGAACCTCTCTGCTTTTGGTAGTATCCTTCAAGGATACATTCTTCCAAACCATCCGCTCTTGGGCGACTGTCGGCTTTCCCCTAATATCTAGTTTAAAAGCTGCTCTATCTCCTTTTTAAAGGTTAATGCCAGCAGCCTGGTTCCATCCCGGTTAAGGTGAAGCCCATCCCTTCGGAAGAGCCCCTCCTTTCCCCAGAATGTTCCCCAGTTCCTAACAAATCCAAAACCCTCATCTCCGCACCATTGTCTCATCCACGCATTGAGACTCCGGAGCTCTGCCTGCCTTTTGGGTCCTGCGCGTGGAACAGGAAGCATTTCGGAGAATGCTACCATGGAAGTTCTGGATTTCAACTTCCTACCTAAAAGCCTAAATTTTGCCTCCAGAACCTCCCTACCACATTTTCCTATGTCATTGGTACCGACATGTACCAAGACAGCAGACTCCTCCCCAGCACTATCTAAGACCTTATCTAGGTGGCGCGTGAGGTCCGCTACCTTCGCACCAGGCAGGCATGTTACCAGGCGATCCTCACGTCCACCAGCCACCCAGCTATCTACATGCCTAATGATCGAATCACCAACTATAACGGCTGTCCTAACCCTTCCCTCATGGGCACATGGCCCTGGAGAAACTTCCTCGGTGCGAGAGGGTTTTACATCACCTGGAGGACAGGTCCTAGTTACAGGATCACTTCCTGCCACACCAGGGTGATGCTCTCCTGTCACGTGACCTCTCTCCTCCATGGCAACAGGGGTGCTGCCAGACTGGAGGTGGGACTTCAGGACTATATCCCTGTAGGTCTCGTCTATGTACCTCTCTGTCTGTCTTATGTTTTCCAAGTCTGCTACTTTAGTCTCTAGAGAACGGACTTGTTCCCTGAGAGAAAAGAGCTCCTTGCACCTAGTGCACACGTAAGACCTCTCACCAACTGGGAGAAAATCATACATGTGACACTCAATGCAAAAGACTGGAAAGCCCCCATCCCGCTGCTGGACTGCTGTCTGCATCTTAGTTTTAAGTTTGTGTCTAGATCTTTAAGTTCTTACTTACTAGGGGTTGCTATGGGTATTTATACCAATAAAACTGTACCTAATACGTTTAATATACCTTGTTCACCTGAAGCTTAATTAATCTCAGGTCCTTAGTGTATGACTGATTTGAGTAATGAGCTTCACCTGAAAGCACCTCCTGTCTTTTAAGATGTGTAAGTACCTATAAAGCTATGATTATCCCAGGGGAGGGAGGGAAAGAACACTTATTAAAAGAGGGCTGCTACACAGTACCCTGTCTTGCGCTGCTGAGGTAAGCTAAATTCTGATTTAATTTAAATTATAGCTCTTAGCTGCTGCTAGACTCTAACTTCTTATGAAATTTAAACTACAAGCTCTCTGCTGGGTACTAAATTTAACCAGAAAGCTCTCTTCTGTGTGTTAAATTTAAACTAAAAGTACTTTGCTGTTACTTGGCCCTGAGTGACTATTAAATTTAAACTACAAGCTCTCTGCTGGGTATGAAATGTAACCAGAAAGCTCTCTTCTGTGTTTTAAATTCAAACTTTAATTGCTGCTACTAGGCCCCAACTGATCCAACAAAAAACAGTGGGTTCACAGATCAAGTAGCTTTAATAAAAAGAATTCTTTTTAGAAAATTACCAGAAGTATATACTCACAGTTGCAGATTTCTCTCCATCATCCTGCTCCGGTTGGGGAGCGCACTTCCATCAGTTCAGCACGCAAGCACGCAAGCACCTTGGTCTCCGAAAGAACGACAATTGCACATCAACCTCTTGGAGCTGAGGGCAGTCAGATACGCCCTCAAGGCGTTTCTACCACACCTTCGGGGCATGTCCTTCCTCATCTAGACAGACAACCAAGTGGCCATGTTTTACATCAACAAGCAAGGGGGCACCCGATCACGCTCCCTCTGCAAGGAGGCGCTGGCTATATGGGCACTGGCCTTGAAGAACAAGTGCTGGCTGCGCGCCTCTTATCTTCCGGGGGACATGAACATCCTGGCGGACAAACTGAGCAGACAGTTGCAGCTCCACGAATAGACTCTCCTCCCAGAGGTCGCCAGCACCCTCTTCCAGCGGTGGGGAGCCCCGGACGTCGACCTCTTTGCCACTGAGCAGAATGCCAAGTGCCCCCTATTCTTCGAGGCACCCGTCGGACAAGAGACTAGCGGGGGATGCATTCGACGTGTACTGGGGGGAGTGGTCTCTAGTGTACGCCTTCCCCCCCGACCCCCCTTATCCCAGTGACACTACAACGCATTATCCAGGACAAAGCACAAATCATCCTCGTGGTTCCCCTCTGGCTACGACAGATGTGGTTCGCACTCCTGAAGCACCTGGCGCACAAGGGCCCAGTGCACCTGCCGCTTAGGCCAGACCTTCTAACGCAGAACGCGAGCTACATGAGACACCCCAACCTCAAGGCTCTCTCGCTCACTGCCTGGAGATTGAGCGGATGAACCTTTCCACCCTCCAACTTCCCAGGGAGGTACAGGATGTGGTCCTTGCGGCCAGGAGACCATCCACCAGAAAGTCCTATGGTCTCAAATGGAAAAGGTTCAGCATCTGGTGCGCAGCACATGGGCTGGGACCAACCTCATGCCCAGTCACATGTGTCTTACAGTATCTCAGTTCCCTCTCTGACCTCGGTCTCCGGACACAATCCATCCGAGTGCACCTCTCCGCCATTGCGGCTCTCCATGCCCCTATTGACGGTGCTGACTCCATCGTGATGCTGCCCCTAACGGCGTGCTTCATGAAAGGGCTGACAAACCTGAAGCCCCCGATCAGGGCTCCAGTACCTCCTTGGGATCTCAGCGTGGTCCTCCATCGCCTTACCCAGGCCCCCTTCGAACCTCTACAAACCGCAGATATGAAGTATGTCTCCTGGAAAATGCTATTCCTGGTAGCCATCACATCCGCCAGGAGAATCAGCGAGCTCCAAGCGCTGGTCGCGTACCCCCCATACACGCAGCTCCATCATGACTGGGCTTCCCTGCGGACAAACCCCAGATTCTTACCCAAGGTGCCATTGGCGTTTCATGTCAACCAGTCCATCGAGCTGCCCTCCTTCATTCCGGAGCCACACCATTCGGACAAGGAGCGCCGTCTACACACCTTGGACTGTCTCCGTGCCCTCTGGATCTACCTTGCCAGGACCCTACCTGCCCAGAAGGGCGAACAGCTGTTTATCTCCTTTGACCCCCACAGGCCTGGAAAGCCTGTCACGAAAAGGACTCTTTCCCACTGGGTCACCTCCTGCGTCTCCTAATGCCTTGACCCGACCGGAACTCAGTCGCAGCCAAGAGTATGTCCTCACCGGCTGTGAGCGTTGGCCACCTCCATAGCCAACCTGCAGTCGATCCCCCTGACCGACATCTGTAAAGCAGCTACATGGTCCTCACCACACACGTTCCAGAAACACTCCTGCCTCGACCTCAGGTCTCAGGAGGACTGCGCGCTTGGCAAAGCAGTCCTCGCCACTGCTTTGAAGACCCCCCAGGCTACGCCGTGAGGGGCAGGAATGATCCTGAATCGGTACTCCGTACCCCGGGACAGCGTCAGCAGAACACCAATGCACCTTATTCTTAATTGCACCTTGTTCTTGCACCTTGTTAGATTGCACTTGTTCCTTACTGCACCTTATGTTGCTATTGCACCTTACTGCATATTACTGCACCTTATGTTGTTATTTGCACCGATGTTGCTTGTTGCATTGTTCCTAAGTAAATGCATTCCATAACTCATGCCTCGGCAGCCTTCTGTTCACGCCTCCCTCCCTCCTCCACTTCAGCACGCTTACGCACAGCTAGGGAGACACCAGGTGTGGCTGACGCAATCCTGCAGTCTATGGAGAAAGCGAGGTTACTTACCTGTAACGGGGGTTCTCCGTGGACAGCAGGATAAGTCAGCCACACAATCCCGCCCGCCTCCCCTGGAGGAGGTCCGCCTGAACGGCCGCTCCCTAGCCGGGGAAAGCTAGCTTGGAACACAACTGGCCAGGCTAGGGGCGGTCCAGGGAGGTGGGCTACCTGAGCACGCTCAGAAATCTGAGCTCTGGAGAGCACTTCCGACCTTGGCGCCGCCCGGAGGACATCACCAGGTATGGCTGACTTATCCTGCTGTCCACGGAGAGCCCCTGTTACAGGTAAGTAACCTCGCTTTGTGTGCTTGTCCTTTTTCTCTGGAATTGTTTACCCCTGTATTTGCATCAGGAATCCTCCTTCCATAATTTCAAGAAAAATATTACAATCATTTTCTCTTCAGTAGGTATTTGGGGCAGAGATAGAGGCAGGGGCTCGGTGACATTTTAACTGTTGATTTCCTGTTAAAAGATTGTATGTGTGTCTTTAACTGGTGTATCAGATAATTTAGAGTGTAAACCACCTCTGTGGATGACTGTCATTCAAATGGTGGACAAACAAATCATTGAAAATAAATAATGTATACTGTAAAGAAACTTTACAAGTATATGAGGCTATTGGCTCTAATTGCTTTTTTATGTAGTCCAAGCCAAAATTTGATGTAAAAAAGACTTGATTTATCAAGGTCCTTTCCTACAGACACAGAGTGAGAGAAGAACATTAAATAAATCAGGCCCTAAAAGGTTATAAAAATGAGAATCAGATCCACATATTTAGCAGTAAGCATTAGACCTTGTCTCTTCAATCCTTTGATTAGAAGTTGTGAAAGACAGATATTATGCTGAGAGAAGTATAATTAGGGATGGTGGAAAGGAAGAGCTGTGAATGTAAAGGTTATATGAGGCATAGCAATAAAAGGCCTAGCAGTAGGAGATCAAATGGACCCTAAAGGCCTGATTCATCAAGATCTTTTCTCCTAGACCAAGAATGGAGAAAACCCTAAGTGTAGGGTTCGAAAATGCGCTTCAAGTTTCATACATCCATATGTGCTTACCTAGTTATGTAAAAGATGGGTAGATAAAGCTGGTTCTCCAGAGCCACAAACGCATCTGATTTGACATCCACAACGAATATCATCCTATGTATTCATATACAATTAGGGAGTGCTTTTGCAAATCTTACAAGTCAAGCGCACATGTACAAGGCTTGGGGTGTTTCATTAATAAAGTGCTAGTGACCTGATCCTGCTCGCCGTTTGGTTTGTTTGGTCTCCTTGCGAGTTTGGTGCTCACCTTGTGTCCAAGGCTTGTACATGCATATATTGAGAGTTAGGCTTTGCACACTATTTTGTAAAGGAGGGTGATATACATGTAAATAGGCCATAATACAGAAAAGTCTGTGTCTATAAGAGAAGCATATTCTGGACAACGAATGTGCAGGTATTATGGATTGTATAATGTAAGTCCACATCTGTGTCACAAAACATGCTTCTTCAGCTACTATAAATGACCCCTGAGCCTGAACTTGTCTTTTAGGACTTGGTGCATGAGATGCTCATTGGTGCTGGAGAGTGGTGTAGATACTACCCAAGGAACTCCACACTGCAGAGAAATCCAGTCAAGAAAGGCCTAGTGACTAGGAACTGCAGAGACGAAAGAAGATCATAGCACACAATGTACTTGCCATGTTACCTCCTGACCACCTTCTTCAATTATCCAGAAGTGCTTAAGCATATCATCTCCTGCTTCCACAGGATCAAGTCTTGTGATAAGAGACACTTGATTTCATTGCTTTTATTGCAATCCGTGGCAGCAGTAAGTGATGCAACTGTCTCTGTGTCTGCCTGATCTTTTTGCCTGCCCATCTTCCCTGTGCTTATCTCTCTGTATTTTCCTGGTCCTCTCTCTAACTCTGGGTAGGAAACACAAAGACATATATAATAGCCAAGACATGTACATGGGTGGCACACTTGTACTATTGCCATGCAGATAGGATCACTAAAGAGATCAGGGCTTCAGCAAAACAGCAGCGTACTAAGAATGCATTAAGCAGTTCTATATACCCTGCACATCTGGTCATCTCACTTACACTTGTTCCACTAAGTCCTCAGGCCTACACCAGATGCACCCATCCACCAAAATTGCAATAGCAGATCTTGCCTACTACAGAACAGAACCCTTGCAGTCAGGTATCAGTGAGGTCATAAGATTCCAGCTACACCCTGGCAGTTTTGAAACAGAGCCCTTCACACCAATGGCGGCATGAGGGTTTCTGCTGCCCTAGGCAGATCCTCTGTGCTGCCCCCCCCCCCCCACCAAAAGACTATACCTCCATCCAGCCCGCCATGCCACACCCACCTTGCACTGAAATGGAGGCGATTGAACTGCTGCTTCAGCAGTGCATCGAGCCTTAAAGTGCCCATGTGCATGCACACTCATGCCCTGCCACTTCTTCCCCTCCCCCGGCCTGCCATGCACTGAAGCAGCAGTTCAGCTGCCACTTTTCCTAGGGACTTGGGTTAGCGATGCCGCCAACCAGGGTCTGCCACCCTAGGCAACCACCTAATTCACCTAGTGGACGGGCCAGCCCTGCTTCACATAGGGAACAGGCAGGGCTGGTGCAAAACTTAGAATGCCCTAGGTGGGCCCTCCATCTTGACACCCCCATTGCCATCACTGCTGCTCCCTCTCTCCGGGGCTTCCAGCAGTGGCAATGGCTTTGAAACCATGATGCAGCACTTACCTAAAGTCTCCGGTGCTGCGTCGCAGTTTCTGCCTTCTATGACCTGCCACTTCCGATCCCCCCTCTCTGACTCAGACTTCCGGTTGTGTTGATGGGCATTCCTTGTAGAAGTGAACAGAAATTAAGCATTAATTGATTGCATTGCATTTCCTTACAGTTCTTGCACTTTTTTTCATAATTATAAATGCAATACCATTTCTTCTGTCTTTCATTTCCAGCATAATATACCATGTGATCATCAGATACAAAGTGCCAGATGCGAGTCCATTTCCGTTCACTGACATCCAACATGCGCACATTCCATTTCATTCTTGACCACCTCCAGCTTCCCTTGATTCATGCTTCGTGCATACCATGTCCTAATATGTAAGACAGTTTTGCAGTTTCTGACTCTCATTTCATGCACAGCTACATCAACAGTCAGACATCTCAAGGGCTTTCTTCCAACTGAATCAGAAATGCTGGCTTTATTCTGAAGAATCTTCAGCTCTTTCACAGGTGCCTATTGAGTACCTTTTGACCCGAGGGGTCTCATCTTCCAGCACAAACCAGTTGATTAGTTACTGTATAATTTTATAATTGGATTTTGTGATGTATTTTAATTTTTGTAAACCACTTAAAATAAATGTGTGATTTGTGGTATATCAAATAAATTCAGACATTCAAGTTTGTATCCTAAAGTCAGTGGAGGGTTGAATGACTTGCCCAAGGTCATAAGGCCAATGGTAGGAATTAAACTCTGGCTTCCCTAGTTCTCAGCCTATTACTCTAACCAGGGCACTACTCCATCACAATTCTCTACTAGTTCCTGAGAATAAATGGGTCCCTAAATCCACTTAGTCTAGGCTCCTGGAAGGAGAGAGCGAGAGAGAGAGCATATATTTAATAGATAAAGAAATGGACAATTTTAGAAAACAGTTAAAATAGAAACAGTGTGCGATAAATGATGTTCCTGTTGCGCACACAGGCAGTTCAAGACTTTCAGTTTACTATGTACCAACTGATAATAAGCTGGCAAAGAACATCCCAATATATTTCAACCAACACAGTTAAAATCTTACAGGTAAGTAGAAAATACTATTTTTCCTCAAGAACTTTCAAAGAATAGCTAGATAACTATTATTAGAAAACATTAGGCACTAGTTTTTATTGCCTTTGTTTTTCGGTGGGTGCCCTCAAAATTCTACAGTGCAACATTAGATAGGTACTTTCACTACACTGCTTCAACGTTTTCCTTTAATGTATTTTTTCTACTAGGAAAAATGGCAGATATTTAGCTGACCCTTTCAAATTGTCTTGAGTGGTTAAATTATAGCAACATCTTAAAACAGGAGTTGTATGAAAATTTATATTTGCTTTTCAGTCAGCATAAGAGACGAGGCATGGGTAGAGTAAACAAGAACACTTAGAAAAATCCAGTGAAGGCCTTTCAGAGTGTTTAAAATTCCCATAGAGAAGAGTAGGGCTGTGCAGCATCCTAACAAGCCATACTAACAAATGTTTGAAGCAGGCATGAATACATTTATCCCTAAGGGCTCTGGGAGTAGCAGAAATCGCTCATATATACTGAGGTGAAGCAGTTCTGGGAGACAGGCCTACTAGTGGAATTTCAAGGTGTGTGATCTGACAGAAAGGAAAATGGGATGTGCTGGTTATGTCCTCAGAGGCTCTGATGGCAACATCACTAATTTAGTATTGGAAGACATTACAGAGGGCAAAAGAAATTGAGGAAATCATGGAGACATCTTGGGCAATAACAACCTGAAAAATGTATGAAGTAAAGAGGAAGGTTAAACATAAAGAGGAATTGGTGCGCCATAGTTGCCAATCATTTTTATCAAATATGACTCTTGATAATGATGATAATACGAAACATATTGGGGTCAGTTTTCAAAAGAAGGTGTGAAGTAGCATCCAGAGCAGAATGTCCTAAAACCTGGGGGAGTGAAAGCAGTGTCTTCTGAAATTGCTCCATCTCCGCCCCAAAAAATGAATGTCCCAGTAACCTGTTCTGGAGATGGGCCCCGTGCAGATAACAAGACCAGGTATGTGCACGGATGTAGGTCATTTTACAAATGTGAACGTCCCTGAATATACTGTAAATGTATTTTGCTCTTCCCCTGGAAGAGTTTCAACCATGAAACAAGCACTTTTTTACAACTTTTTTGTGGTCAGGAGCAGGTATAGATATAGACACCTCAACATCCAGGGCCAGACATGTTTGTGCTTTCTGAAATCACATCATGACGTTCAACTCCCTTGCTCTGCCCAGCTTACACCGCTATCATGCTCCTGTGCTACCTGGTCATTCTTGTGCTTTCTAAAATGGCTCCAGAGACGTCTCTATGATTTGCATGTTTAAATGCCCATTTTCAGATGTCCAACTTGTGAATAGAACTTCTAACATACCCCCTTATAGGAGTCATTTCAGAACATAAGGGATTTGTACGTGCGACAGGGATGTTTATATGACGAAAATGTCCCAGATCATATTCCAAAACACTCCTGACATGCACGTCCACAGCGCTAGCACAGGGATCTCAGAACGTGAGCAGGAGAGAGCGGAATGAGAGTGTGGCCAGCCACGGAGACGTAGAAAGCGTATTTAGGAAAGGCCAATGTACATATTGTGTTTCCTGGAAATGTCCACGTTATTCCTGCTGAAACGTGGAATAAGGCCAGGACTTAGAAAAATTCTTCTCTTCTCTGCAATGCGGCCTATATGGAAGAGTGGTTGTGACGAGTATATTTTGAACTGGTGTGACTGCAGTCTGGCAAAACACAAGATGCAATCTTAAGGTACAGGGAGCAGAGGAAAGGGAATGATGTAAGGTACAGACACAGTAATAAGCATCCTTACAGAAATATTAAGAAGAGCAATAGTGTTTATTCAGGCTATGCACTAATGTGCTGTTTGTGCTAAAGGAGCCAATCTATGTGACCCTAACAATTCCCATGTTCTGAAAAATGGAACTGCTGATGCAGGAATAGTATGGGCATGAGCAGGGAAAGGATTCCATTTGGGGTGAGAAATGGAGATCATATTTGTAGTCCTGGTACCCCATGTGATTATGTTATGTCATAGCTGTTTTGTATTGGTTTAGGGCATCTTTTTGGCAAAATCATGTTTTTGTGACATTTACCTGCATCCAAGGTACGAGGCTGGCAGAATAGTGCTTGCGCGTGCCTGCTGAACACATCTATCTCCCCAATTCTGGACCCGCAGGCATGTCCAAACCCAAAGATGTGGAATTAGGATCAAAGGGGACCCGTTTTTGATTTAGACGTGTCCGCGGGCCAGAAATGCACATTATGGAATTGTGTTCCACGTGTTTACCAGATGTCTATAAATGTATAAGTTCCTTATCTGTAGATTTTCAACACCTGTATGAATAATGATGGGATGAAAATCCTTCTAACTTCTCCACCACTATTCACATAGTAGAAGGGCATAACTAGGGCAGAGCAAGGTTGGCAACCTGAAACTATCCATAGAGTGGCGACATTCAACTGCTAGACATATTTGGATCAATATTTTAACCCTGCAATCTGCATTTCTTTAAAAAGCCAAACATGACGTTTAAATAGTCCAACAATATTCAGCACCACTGTCTGTGGAAGCAGTAGCTCTGAATACATGTAGACAGCGCTGACTGCTGTGGTTATACGGATAGCAACTATATTCAGCCACTACCATACAGTTGAGTAGATTAAGTTAGGACAGCTCTCTGGCCCGTAGTTTATAGCTGCTGCCTGGTTAGCTGTGGGTGCCACCCTAGAATGTCCCCAACACTAACTGGTTAATATCGGGGCATGTAAAGAACATGAGAGCATAAGAAATGCTATACTGGGTCAGACCAAGGTCCAACAAGCCCAGCATCCTGTTTCCAACATTGGCCAATCCGGGTCAGAAATACATGGCAGTTTCCCAAAAAGACATACGGCAACAACTGCAAATACCCAGCACGGTGACGTTTACACGGTTTGCAGGTCTGCAAATCATGTAAATGTCTTGGAATACAGTAACCCCATCCCAGAAATGCAGGAGTACGGAAACTTGAATTGAACTTCCAGCATCAGATAGAGAGTATTCTAAGAAGAGTGAAAGGAAGAAAGAGCAAACCTAATTGTAAGGTGTGGAGGAAAGAGAAGGAGTAAACTGCTTGTAATATAGTTCTTGCTGCTCTTTGCCAGTGGTCATAAACAGTGCTTTTTTTTTTTTCAGCAAAAATGGTGCCAGTACTTGTATGAAAACTCAACTTTTTTTTTTTTAAATTCTTTATCAAGTTATACAAATACAATCCAGAAAAAACATCTGAATCAGAATCAGAATATTAAACAAAGAAACATAACAAAATCAAGAGCAATCCAAGACAAGGACCGCCCTTACAATAAATCACAATTGGCATAGTCCACAATAAACCCACAATGCGATCCAAGAAAAAAGAAACTTCATAATAAATCACCTACTAAAGTGAAAAACACAATTATATCATTAAAGAGTGTAGTTAGAATTATATGGCAGCCGGTGTGGTAGGCTGCTCAGACCCTACCCCCTCCCTACTACCAAGAAAAAGCAAAAGTTGCTTGGGCTCAAAAAATACGTATTGTTTAGATTGAAAACTAACAGCACACTTACATGGCTACCTTAACTTATATTGCGCACCGAGGGCGAGCGTCTGCTGGTACAATGCCAAAAACGCTCTCCGCCTTTTTTGCGTTTCCCTTGCTAAATCAGGAAATATTGAGATTTTTGAGCCCAAAAACACAGCATTTGACATTCTACGGAAATATAATTTAAGAACGGTGTTTCGATCAGACTCGAAAGCAAAATTAACCAATAAAGTAGCCCTGCTGGTAACCACCTCCAGTGAGCTCTCCAAGAAATCAGAGAGATCCATTTGAGGGAGGCCTGCTTCTGCGGGTTGCCCCTGCTGAACACCAGCCCCCACCGCCGAAATAGATACATACTGAGCCCTCACTATTGGAGGCAGAGACTCTGCAGGCATCAAAAGAACTTCCCTAAAGAACTTACGGACCAAGTCCATGGAATCTATCAGCGGGGATCTAGGAAAGTTCAGGAATCTAAGATTATTCCTGCAAAGCTGATTGTCCAAATATTCCATCTTCTTTGCCTGAACCAACCGATCCTGAACACCGACAGTTCCAAGAGTTCCAAGCCCTCCACTCTTGTCTCAAGTTGAGTAATCCTCACAGACTGTGCAACTGCCTCCATAGTCGTCGATACACACCGGGCTTTAACTTCAGCCAATTCCTGAGAGAAAACCCCAAAAATAGGCAATAGGGATTTCTGTAGGGCTGAGATAGCTTCCTACAAGCTATCTAAAGTCACTTGTGCAGGTTTCTCAACCTGCTCAGGAAACCGGAACGCCGAAGTACTAGTGGAAACAGGTGTCGAATGTTCCACACGCCGGTCAACCCCACAAACAGAAGAGACTAGCAGATCTTCCTTTGCAGCACCGATATCTCCAACCACCGTCACCGGTATCTGCAACCTCCCGGGTGAACTCCCAGCAACAAATGGTTCCCCAGCACCTTGAGAAACTCTACCTTGTTGCACCATCCCGAGGCGGCTTCTGGGCTGAGGTGGTGGGACCTGCTCGGGGCTTAACAACACCCCCTCCACGCTCAGATCCGCTGAATTACTCAGAGGATCCGCCGAAGCCATAACGCCAGAGGCTGTGCAATAGCCGGCAATTGATGTCTGCACCAACCTATTCGTCGGGGGTAAGGTCTCCGGGAGCTTCTGAGGACGTTGCTTTCTCTTTCGCCCCATTGAAAGGTAAGTGCAGGAGCCAGCCTCAAGCACTGCACCAAAGCGTTTCACTCATCCGCCATCTTGGATGAAAACTCAACTTTAAAGGACATTCAGATCAGTAAACCAAAATTAAAATGTTGTTTCTACCTTTATTATCTTGACAGCTCAGCCTCTGTAGTCTGTTTCTCCCACGTTTCGCAGGGGCTGAGCTGGCGACGGCATGCACATGCACATTCTTCCATGGGCCTGTGGGGACTGGCTGTAGACACTGCTTTTCCAGCAGGGGGCAATCTCTATGTGTCTGTTAGGGGTGCACAGAGTCTGGGCTCTTTTATTAATACACGAGAATCATAGTTCAATTTTAGTGAGCAATGGAAAAAGTGTATGTACTCAGTACCAGTGAGAATCCCCTGAAAAACAGCCCCAGTCATTATTGTATCAGTTATCCTAAGGTTAAGTAAACCCTTGGTTCATAAGACAAACTCTGGACTTGCCTCATTTGTTTGGAGATGGAAAGAGTAAAAGGAACTCAAATGTCAAAGATCTCCCAGTGTATGCTGGACTCCATTCAGAGTCCTGTAATTAAACTCCAATAGTAGAATGAAAGATTGAAAAAAATCTCTTGAAATAGTGTGACCTTTTGCTGCAAAGTTCTGGCAAACAGCAGATGAACATAGCAGGAGAGGTACAGCCAGCAGTAAAAATAGTGGCAAGTTGAATCACTGTGTTTTTGGACATTTTCAAGTGAAATCACAGTGGTTTTGAGTGAAAACTTGTTTGAAAAGAGCTTCCTGCCTTTGAAAATATGAATTGGCAGTTTCCCCCCAGAGGGTTGAGGAATATGCCTGCTGACAACATGGGAGCATGCTAACGCAGGACATAAAACGTGCCAGTGAGAGACGTCAGAAAACATGTGTGCCAGCCTGCCCAATCACAGAGCGTTAGCGCACATGCAAGAGAGACGCACACAAAAACCACACCCCGAGGATCAACGACTTTGCAAGGGGACCCGAGCCAAGCCAACAAGGAATCCTCAAGCACTGCGATAGAGCAATGAAGCCTCAAGACTGGCAACAGCCTACTAGCTCTTAGCTAAAGTGCCAGAGAAGCAAAGTCCAACATTGATCAGTGAGACCCAAAATTCTCAGGCCTCTGCAGGTCACTCAACAAGCGGAGTTGTTTTATCACTTGCAGCCCAAGCTTCATGTATTGATTGAGGAAGGTGTATCAGTGGGTGAAGCACAGTGTCTACGTTGTCACTTTGTACATGCTCAAGTATCAATAATTCTGCAATGTCATTTCTGTCATGAACCTTTCTTTGATTCCAATGAGTTTTTGGCCTCGCGGATGGTAAAATTCGATGTGTAAAAAATTTCTGAAAAATCCAAAAGCAAACTTAACAGTTCTTGGTTGTGCACATTTGTAGTAGAAATAAAAGCCAGAAGTCTGAAAGATAAGCCTGGAGAATTTAAATGAATAACACTAAGAGGGGCAGTTACTAAGTACAGTAAAATATTGCATTTTACTACAGTTGAATTCACTACCGGAGTCACTCAGTACTGGATTAGAACCTCACATATTGCAATCAACTGCGTTATTCTGCTCCCTGAAGCATTGGATTGCTAATGCATGGCCCATTACTGCCTATGGCATCTTAAAGGGGCTGTTATTAAAAAGGTTCTGTGCAGACCTCCTACTCCCCCCCCCGTCAAGCCCCCCACCTTCCAAAAGACATTCTGCCCCTGCAGACTTCCAGTCAAGTCGCCCACCCCTCTAAAGATCACCTCTTAAGACCTATTGAGGGGTTTCCATGATGTCTAGCAACTGGACATGATCGATCAGTAGTCCCCTTTGCCCCATCTGGCTCCAAGTGCAAAAAGGTACCACTTGACCCCTAATGGTAATCTCACAGTACTACTGCTAGGTGTCGAACTGCCAAATAAGGACTGTGAGTGTGGTGCTCTATTGGAGGATTCCTATGCACATCCATCCAAAATGGACAAAGTGCTGCTGGGCAGCCTGAAGGGGCCATTTTGGTCTATCTGCTATCATTTAGGCATATGCCATTCATTTATTTAATATGTTTTCTATATTGCCTTATCTTACATTCAAAATGGTTTATATTAAAACAACCGGAAGTTTACATAGAATAGGGAAGAAGAGTACATGAAAATTTGCTATCTGAAGCCATGCTTTCTTGGATCCTGTAATCCGTTAGATTCTAGAAACTACACTATCCTCTGTTTTAGCCACAATTTCACTAATTTACTGACTACCGAGATCACACAAACCTGCTTGTAGTTCCCCAGTCTCCTCCTTACTTCATAGAAACATGACGACAGAAAAAGACCACATGGCCTATCTAGTCTGCACTTCCATATCAACTACTACAATAGTCCCCTTTTTTCCTTTAGAGATCCTCTCCCATACTTTTTTGAATTCATATACTGTCCTCATCTCTACCACCTCCACTGAGAGACTATTCCACACATCTACCACTCTTTCAGTAAAGAAATATTTCCACATATTACTCCTGAGTCTATCCACTTTCACCCTCATCCTATGTCCCCTCATAGCAGGGCTTGCTTTCAGTTGAAAGGGGCTCTCCTCCTGTGCATTTATGCCATGGAGGTATTTAAATGTCTCTATCATATCACCTCTATCCTGCCTTTCCTCTAAAGTAAACTTATTAAGATCCTTAAGTCTGTCCTCATATGCTTTATAACGAAGACCATAAACATTTTAGTAGCCACCCTCTGCGCTGACTCTAACCTGTTTATATCCTTTTGAAGGTGCGGTCTCCAGAATTGCACACAAATGAGGTCGCACCAAAGACTTATAGCGAGGCACTATCACCTCCTTTTTTCTGCTGACCATTCCTCTCCCTATGCACCCAAGCATCCTTCTAGCTTTCGCCGCCGCCTTTTCTACCTGTTTAGCTACTTTGAGATCATCAGACACAATCACGCCTAGGTCCTGCTCCTCTTTCGTGAACAGAAGTATGTCACCCCCTATACTATACCGCTCCCTTGGATTGTTGCAGCCCAAATGCATGACCCTACATGTTGCAGATTTTAGTATCATCCACAAAGAGGCAAACTTCAGTTTTTGTGAAGAGAACACAGCATCTGCTTATCTCCATTCCTCGGTAACCACTCCTGACATCATAACTTCCCTGAGTTGCCTTAATACCCTTAAATGCATCCTAATCAGCCCCTCTGCTTGATCTACTTTTAAATTTATTAGTGCCTCACAAACATAGGCTTATCTACATTTACATTACTTCATTTTAATGTGCTCAAAACTAGTTATACAGCCCTATTCCAAAGGGAGTTATAGGAAAATAAGGCATGTAATGCAGTACACATGCTGATCACTGATTGTAGAAGGCACTGTCATAATTACAAGAAAATTTAAAAGAATACTGTATGTGAGAAGTGAAAAAATATCTTACATCTCTTTGCTTTGCCATCACATTCTTATGTGCAGCAGTGCATGTCAAGTGAAGCTATATTCTTCACAATTAAGACATCTCAGTGTTCAACAAAAAATCCAACAGTGAGCAATTTAGGGACATAGGACTGGGAAATATGGGGTCACCCTGGACTATATATTTACACATGAATATTTTATTACGTTTAACCAGTCCAGTACCCAGAAGATCAAGGGTTCGATTCCCACTGGCACTCCTTGTGACCTTGGGCAAGTCATTTTACCCTCCATTGCCTCGGAAGATAAGGCTGTTAATCTACTTCCGGTGATACATTGCCAAGAAAACCCGAGGTAGCTGGGTCGCTATGAGTCAACACTGACTTGATGGCACTAAAAAAAAAAAACCCAGTCCAAATAGTTGTACATGGCATCCCATCACTGACCCCTGTATGCGGCTAGTCCTCTCTTTCCAGCAATACAACTTGATTTCTGTGTGAACAGACAAATATTATCAGAAACTTGGATCATATCCATTACCCATGTGCCCATCTAAGGTCTAATCAACACATTCAGCAATTAGCTGTCAATTAGTTGTCAAGGTCGTGCTCCTTGGGCGACTCCGGCGGCGCAGGTGGCTGTAGGAGAATATCCACATTTGGAAGGTACCAGAACTGCATAATTCTGTACTCTTTGCTGGCCCTTTCACTCCTCCTCATTATGGCTGCCATCCCCGTTCATTGGGGCCACCGCCATCCACTCTCCTTTTCTCTTGTTAGGCTGCACTCACCCGCATCTTATCCAATCTGATTCCATGCATTTCCAAACTTTCTTGCCCACATCAGTTTGCCCCCTTCCCCATTTCTCCTGCACCCATTCACCTTGGGCTAATAAACTGCAGTTCCCTCAGAAGTAAGACCCTCCTGATACAGGACCTGATTGATCGGATGCCTTGGATCTCCTCCTCCTTTCAGAAACGTGGTTGAAAAAGGGAGAAGAGTCTCTCCTGCACTGCTGCCTACCACAGGGTTTCTTTGCTATCTCTCTCTCCAGGGATGGATGCACTGGAGGAGGGTAGCTCTCAATTACCGCTCCTCCCTTCCAGCACACAAATTCCTTCACCGTCCTTACGTTATCCTGAGGCCCTTCTGGTCTGCCTCCATCCATCCCCTCCTGTTTCCTCTTTTACTCCCCTCCTTCTCTTCATCCCCATCTCTGGGATGACTTTCTTGCCACTATATCAGATGTTCTATACAAATCCCCCAGCTGCTCATTGTAGGTGACTTTAACAGGCATTATCATTCTCCGACCTCTGCCGTGATCTCAGCTTTACTACCCTGCTACATGATCTTGCTCTCACCCAGCATGTAACCTTGGCTACCCATTCAGCAGGCAATACTCTTGACTTAGTGCTCACATCATCCACCTTCTTCTTTCACTTCTCTGATCTCTCCATGACAGCGCTTCCTTGGACTAATCACTCCTATGTTCGATTTCACATGCATTTGCGCCCATCCCATTAGCAAGCACCCCTACTTCCTCTCCCAGTCTTCCCCCTCCTCAGCCCATTCAACACTTGTCCTGGCACATGACTCCAACAGCACTTCATGACTTTCCTGCTGCTGACCAGCTACTACCTCTGGACCTTTCTTCACTATCGACAGATTAGTAGGTTTCCTTCTGGAATACCTCATTTACTACCGCCCTCGATCATATAGCACCACTGAGCTCAGGTCTCCCACCAGGTCCCATACACCAACCATGTTTCATTCGGGGCTTCACCTGTTCTGTTCTCAATTGCACCATTCCCAACAGATCTGGTGCAAACATTGTACCTTTTCGGTACTCCAGCACTTTAAGTCCTGTCATCAGACCTACTGTAAGATCATAAAATCATAAAATATGCCATACTGGGTCAGACCAAGGTCCATCAAGCCCAGTATCCTGTTTCCAACAGTGGCCAATCTAGGTCACAAGTACCTAGCAGTTTCCCCAAAAGACACAAATTCCACAATGCTTGTATTGGGGCAAGCAGTGGATTTCCTGGGTGCCCTTTTAATAATGGTTTATGAACCTTTCCTCCAGGAACTTGTCCAAACATCCTCCGGTAACAAATTCCAGAGTTTGATTACACATTACGTGAAAACATATTTTCTCTTATTAGCCTTAAATAGGTTACACTGTAGCTTCATTGCATGTCCCCTAGTCTTTCTATATTTTGATGGCATAAACAATCAATCTACGTTTACCCGTTCCACTCCATTCATTAATTTATAGACCTCTATCATATCTCCCATCAGCCAAATCTTTTCCAGGATGAAGAGCCCTAACCTTTTTTAGCCTTTCTTCATAGGGGTATCCTTCCATCCCTTTACCATTTTCATGGCTCTTCTCTGTACCTTTTCTAATAACGCTATATCCTTTTTAGGATACAGCGACTAGAATTGCACACAATATTCAAGGTGCAGTCACACTATGGAACGATACAGAGGCATTACAATATCCTTTGTTTTATTCTCCATTCCTTTCCTTATGATTCCTAGCATTCTATTTGCTCTCTTGGCTGCCGCTGCACACTGTGTGGAGGGTTTCAACATGTTATCCACAATGATATCTAAAACGTTTTCCTGGGTGGTGGTTCCTAATGTGGAACCTTGCATCGTGTAGCCATAGTTTGGGTTGTTCTTTCCTAGGTGCATAACTTTGCACTTATCCACATTAAATTTCATCTGCCATTTGGATGCCCTGTCTTCCAATTTATCAAGGTCCTCTTGCAATTTTTCACAATTCTCATAGGTTTTAACAATTTTGAATAAATTTGTGTCATCTGCAAATTTGATTATTTCACTCATTATTCCCATTTCCAGGTCATTTACAAATATGTTAAAAAGCAGCGGACCCAGCATAGATCCCTGCGGTACTCCACTATTCACTTTTCTCCATTGGGAAAATTGGCCATATAATCCTACCCTTTGCTGTCTATCTTTTAACCAGTTCCTGATCCACAGTAGTACACTGCCTCCTATCCCATGACATTTTAATTTCGCCAAGAGTCTCTCATGAGGGACCTTGTCAAAGGCTTTCTGAAAATCCAGATACACTATATCAGTCAACTCACCTTTGTCTACCTGTTTATTCACAACTTCAAAAAAACATAACAGATTAGTAAGACAAGATCTTCCTTGACTAAAGTCATGTTGGCTGTCTCCCATTAAGCCATGACTATCTACATGTTTGGTAATTTTGTTCTTTATAATGGTTTCTACCATTTTTCCCAGTACTGATGTCAGGCTCACTGGTCTATAGTTTCCTGGATCACCCCTGGAACCCTTTTTAAAAATTGGTATTACATTGGCTATCCTGCAATCTTCAGGTATTACAGATGATTTTAGTGATAGTTCACAGATTACTAATGGTAGGTCTGTAGTCTCATATTTCAGTTCTTTCAACACCCTTGGATGTATATACCATCTGGTCCAGGTGATTTGCTACTCTTCAGTTTATCAAATAGTTGTAATACATCTTCCCGGTGTATCAATATTTCTTTCAATTCTTCTACGGCATCACCTTTATATACCATTTCAGTCATGGTAACATTCCTACATCTTCCTCAGTAAAGACCGAAGCAAAGAATTCATTCAGTCTCTCTGCTATGGCTTTGTCCCCTCTTAGTGCCCCTTTTACCCCTTTATCATCTAATGGTCCAACTGACTCTCTCACAGGTTTTTTGCTATGAATGTACTTGAAAAAGTCTTTATTATGCATTTTTGCTTCCACAGCAAGCTTCTTCTCAAATTCTCACCTATCGTGAACATGTACACCAGGCCAAATGTACCCATTTTTCTAATGTCATCTCCTCAGCAGCCAACTCCACACAGCAACTATACTCAGTACTAAAGTCATTGTCATCCATCCAGCCCCACTCATCCTCTGAAAATGCTGTTGCCATCCTGACTCCTTCCCAGGTTTCCTCTATCTTCTACTCCAAAGTTCATTCACTACACTCATCACTTACCGTCTGCTCTCTGCCTATTAGCCCCCCCATCCTTGTCCCCTTCTTTCTCCTATGTATGAACCACTTTCCGCCCACTCACAATCATTGAGCTCTCAAAGTTAATCACCAAGTCCCATAAGACTTTCTGTCTGCTAGATCCTATCCCCTCATCTTGGCTACTGGAACCCTCTCTAGCATTCCTCCCTTTCATTCTCACCATGCTTAACTCAAGCCTTGCATCTGGCATCTTATCTAGTCCCTTGAAACATGCACTATTTCACCCTCTCCTGAAGAAATCGTTACTCAACCTACTTAATTCTACCAACTACCGTCCAGTTTCCAAAAATTCTGGAAAAAAGCCGTTTTCTCACAACTATCCCAGCATCTTGACTCTATCCATCTTCTTCACCCCAATCAGTCTCGCTTCCATCCTAGTCACAGTGCCAAAACCATCATGCTCTCATTTCTCAATGACCTTCACACTCTACACGATCGTGGTGACCTCACTCTGGCAGTCTCTCTTGATCTTTCAGCAGCCTTCGACCTAGTGGATCATTCTCTTCTCCTTTTCTGTCTAGGAGATACAGGTCTTCAGGGGACAGTATTTCAGTGGTTCCACTCCTTTCTCTTCTCACAGTCATTCTCAGAGCACTCGGGTGATGCCTCTTCTGATCCAGGTCCACTTTTTTGCAGCATTCCCCAGGGCTCTGTCCTTGCACTTCTCCTATTTAATATCTTCCTGGTCCCGCTCACTTCACTTATCCAACAATTCTGTCTGTCAATGTACTACTACACTGACGACATAATTCTCTTTCACCACACCAATCCCCAATAGCAAGATCTTTCCCTTCTCAACAACTGTTTAGCTCGGGTCTCTGACTGATTCACCACAAATTGCCAACACTGTAATCTGTCCAAAACATTTGCGATTTGGTTCACGTTTGGTAGTCCCTGTCCTTTAGTTGCCCCAGTCCTTTCTAATTTTACCATCCAATTGGTCTCCACTCTTCACTATCTTGGTGTGACCCTAGACTCTGCACTTTCCTTCCATGATCATATCTCACTTCTCACTTGTCGGTCTTTCTTCTGTCTTTGCTATTCGCCCTTTCCTATCCTCCCAGGCACTAACCACTCTTATTCTATCTCTAGTCATGTCCTGCCTCGACTTCCGTAACTTAGCCCTTGCCGGCATCACTCAGACCCAACTACATCGTCTTTAGCTACTACAGAACACTGCTGCTCAGATCATTGCTCAAGCCACGTGTCGGGACCATATCACTCCAATCCTTATTCAGCTTCACTGGCTTCCACTCACCTTCCACATCCACTATAAAGTTCTCATTTTGACTCACCATGCCATGTACGCAAATGTGCCTCAATACCTAGTAGACCTACTCTAATTTCATTCCCCACTCCGCAGCATTCATTTAATTCATGCTAACCGGTTGGTCTTCCCATCTTCATCACGCGCTCACCTTCAGTCTACACTACTACTACTACTAAGCATTTATAAAGTGCTACCAGGCATACGCAGTGCTGTACAATGAAAACACAAAAAGACAGTCCCTCCTCAAAAGAGCTTGCAATCTAAAAAGACAAAGCAAGAAAAGGAGTAGAAAAAGATAAGAACAAGGGCAAAGAGACAACAGCAGGAGAGACAGGACAAAGGAAAGAGGTAAGAACAAGTGTAAGAGGAAGAAAGAAAGGTGAAATAAAAGAGGGGAAGGAAGGAGAACAACAAAATCAAGAGCCAACAGCAGAGGCAAAAAGATGAGCTTTTAACTTGAGTTTGAAGAGGGGCAAAGAAGATGCCTGGTGTATAGATAAAGGAAGTTTGTTCCAAGAGTAAGGAGCAGCAAGGTGAAAAGAGTGGAATCTGGAGTTGGCAATAGAGGAGAAGGGCATAGCAAGAAGCAACTGGGAAGAAGAATGGAGTAAACGAAGGGGGAAATAGTGAGAAATGAGAGAAGAAATGTACTGAGGAGCCACATAGTGAATGCACTTATAGGTCAGAAGGAGAAGCTTAAAGTGAATACGGAAATGGATAGGGAGCCAGTGAAGAGATCTGAGGAGAGGACTGATGTGGGCAAAACAAGGCTGACGGAAAATTGAAGGGCAGCGGAATGCTGAATAGACTGAAGAGGGAAGAGATGAGACTGAGGGAGACCAGCAAGAAGGAGGTTACAATAATCAAGGCGGGAGGTGATTAGGGAATGGATGAGGGTTTTAGTAGTGAGCTCAGAGAGAAAGGGGTAGATTTTGCCAATGTTGAAGAGAAAGAAGCGGCAGGTCTTAGCGATGAGTTGAATATGAGAGGAGAAAGAGAGCGAAGAGTCAAAAATAACACTCAAATTGCGAGCAGATGAAACAGGTTAGAGAACAGAGCCATCAACAGAGACTGAAAAAGAAGAAGGAGAAAGGGAAATTTTAGGAGAAAAAAACGAGAAGTTCAGTCTTGGCCATGTTCAATTTCAAGCAACGATGGAACATCCAGGCAGCAATGGCAGAGAGACAGCAAGAGATCCGGGAATGGAAAGCAGAAGAAAGATCAGAAGTAGAGAGATAGATTTGGGAGTCATCAGCATAGAGATGGTACTGAAAACCATGAGAGGAAATAAGCGCACCAAGGGATTGGGTATAGAGAGAAAAAAGAAGGGGACCCAAGACAGAACCCTAGGGGACACCAACCGAGAGCGGGGTAACAGAGGAGGAGGAGCCACCAGACACTAAAGGAGCGATGGGAGAGATATGAGGAGAACAAGGAGAGAACAGAGTCCCTAAAGCCAAGCGAGGACAAAGTGTCAAGGAGAAGATCATGGTCAACAGTGTCGAAGGCAGCAGAAAGGTCAAGGAGGATAAGGACAGAGTAACGGCCTTTAGATTTAGCCAGGAACAAGTCACTGGAGACTTTGACAAGAGCAGTTTCAGTAGTGTGCAAAGGACGAAAACCAGATTGTAAGGGATCAAGAAGAGCATGGGAAAAGAGGAAGTCAAGACAACGATGGTAAACCGCATGTTCGAGCACATCACTCTTCCTTCTTTTTCCTGGGTCCCTCACTCTGGAATTCCCTACCATCTGCTCTTTACCAAGAATCCTCCTTCCCCAATCTCAAGAATCTTCTGAAAACCCATGTTTTCCATTCAGCATTTGATCTACTTCTTTCTACTCCCTGACCCTTACCATTTCCTGCCTTCTACTATTTCTCCTCACTTTAAGTGTGATTGTACTATCTCTGCCTGCCATATATTGTAGTTCTTTTCCTTTCTTGGCCTCCGGCCACGACTGTACATTTTATGTATTTATAAACCACCCTGGTGTAATGAAGGAGCGGTATATCAAGAAAACAAATAAATATAAACATAAACATAGTTTGTCTTATTGTCTAACGAGGTTTCAGCACTTGTACTGCATTTATTCCAAGTTTCAGCTTGTCTGTCCAAAGAGAATACAGAGGTTCACTACTTCTCTTTCAAATAAATAGCACCTTTCTGTACCTTTTATATATAACAATTTAAATATACTCTAGGTTTGGAAAAGGGTGATGAATGTATCACAAGGGGGTTGGACCTATCTTATCATGTCATCCTGTCATTAATGTGATGTTTATTTTCTTTCAATGTTTTCAAACATCTACAGGTATAGCCAGCACCCTCATTTTAGTATACAGCACAGTGGAGGTATCTTCGACTTGGCAATGGAGAAGAGGAAGGGAAAGTTGAAGTCTAGCTTTCCCCACACCCAAGTGGCTCCACCAACCCTACCTTCAACAATAGAGCACTCCTGATTCACCATGGATTGCAGTTGGGGGCAGGAGAAGCTGTCTTAGCTGCAAAACCTCAATCTCTGGATTTGGATATATCTTTGTCACCAGGTCAGCAAGTATCTCTGATGCCACCATTTGTGGATGTATTTGGGGATGTGCAGGAGTTGTTGGCGTCAGAAGCATCAGTTGACTTTCTCCAAGACTAAGGGGCTTGTTTACAAAGCTGCGGTAGCGGTTCGCGATCGTTATCGGAGCCGCGACCCCATTGATTTCAATGGGGCCGCAGCTCCGATAACGACCGCGAACCGCTACCGCGGCTTTGTAAACAAGCCCCTAAGAGAGCATGCCAGTTCAACAAACCCTGGATATGAACAGATTTTGTATAACAGTGAATCCTTCCCTGCCTAATAAACAACAGCTGCTAATAATACTCTTTATGAATGGTGTGGTGTAAGGGATGAATGACTTGAAGCTAATAGGGATATTACAGAAGTTGAATAAGCATTTGGATGTGCGCCAGGGATGTTTATGTGCTGAAAATGTATGCAAACTTATTCCGGTACATGGTACCCATGCACGTTTATCTCGCTTGAACAGGAATGTCTGCACACATCCCCAAGTGGGCAGAATGTGGGTATGGCCAACCACAGAGACATATATACCATATTCTCGAAAACTCCATGTACATTTATGATGTTTCCCGGAGACATGCCCATTATTCCTTCTGGAGATGTGGAATAAGACCAGGACTTAGAAAATTTTCTACTGTGTTCTGCAATTCGGCCCTGCAACTGAGAGTGTGTGTGAGTAGTTTGAGGGTTTCACCTGAGGATCTGGTGTGCTAATCTACAATTCAGGAAGGACATGAATGTCTGGCCAGTACCTGGACCTTACAAATGACTGCAGTGGCACCAGGTGCCACTGTGATAGGACAGCCATGCATCAGCTGTGCCATGCACTGGGAGACATAACTGATATTGTGACAGCATTCCCCAGATTGTGCCATGAGGCCCACATCCTTATTTAGTCCAGAATGCATGCAAGCTGCAAGAGTGGTGATATATCTGGAGGCTGGCTACCTGGTATGATGGCACAGGGATCCCCCTCCCAGGCCCACACAGACCTGACCAGGGGAGCATTGCAACAAAGCAGACTGTGGAAAGACAGCCAGGGTTGTCCCACAGAGAGCAGATGTTTATAGACTGAAATAAGTCAAGACAGAGAGCAGACATTGTATGGGACAGGTGTAACCACATGTAGGGAGCTACTGTGAGAAATGCCAGCACCCAGATATGTGGGAAACAGATGCCATAGCCAAAAAAAACCCATAGTCATTAAAAGAGCTTACTTTTGTGGCTCAGCAATATTATTCATCCCTTGGGGAACTGCAAAGTTAGTTTAGGTTGTTGTGAAACTGGTAAAGGTGCATACCTAATATTTTAGAGTGTTTTTAAAGATGATCAATGCAAGAATAACTGAAGTATTTTTATACTGCCAAGTAATTTTTGATGCAAAGCATGTCATGACAAACATGTTAATATTGACTTTATCTTCTAATATATTAGAGTGCACTCAGATTACTTGGCACTTTTCTGGGCATGAAAAAGACTAGCTTATATAGTCTAGTTTGCATCAGCATTTATTTCTCATCAGTATTTATGTCTAGTTTGCATCAGTAAAATACTGTCAGTGAGATCAGCAGCTTAAGAGATGTATGTTTTAACCATGGAGGTGGTCACCTGAGCTGTCTATGAGTATATCGCGGAGAAAGGCACGATCAGAAAGAGGCAACTGTCCAGAATACGGTGACCACGGGGACGTCCAAAACCATTTCAGCATTTACCAGTGTCCTGTAATATTAGCGGGGGATGCGTTTCTCTGCTTCACTGCATGGCCCGTGCATAGGCCGGCTGAACAGTATGTTGGACATGTTGTACTAGACATGTCTAAGAACTGATCCCAGGAACGCAGGCACGTCTATACCCACGGATGCGGAATTAGCATGGAATCATGCTCATGCCCGATTTAAACGTGTCTGCTGGAGATAACCAGCCTTTATGGAATTTACTTCCAAGAATGTGTGTTTGTGAGCATGCAGTTCATTTGGGTGCCTAAAAATGAAAGTGCGCACAAATCGTTCATATGCATATACCTACAAATTAACATGTGTAAAACCAATAGCATACATTTTAAAGTACTTGCACGCCTACAATGTCTTCCTAAAAAAGATAGGTCAAATGAACATGAAAAGATGCCCCAAAATTTGGAAACATTTGTTTTGAGCTAGCACAAACAAAAATATTTTTGGCCATCCACATTCTTAGTGGAGACAAATCCATTGTCAATGTTAAAGTCTGCAGGTGCTATTCCAAAGGGGGGACACAAGAGACAACAGAAGGGGGCATGTTTATTTATTTGTATTTATTTAACATCTTTTTTATACCATCTTTCTACAAGACAAGTCGGTTTCCAGAGAATTCTCTGCAGTAACTGATTCATTGGACAGATCTTTGTTATTATTTAAAGCTACAGCTCTCATGAAGATAAGTTTAAAGTCTGTTGGATTATATTTAAGGCGCTGAGGGGAGAAGTTGATTTTCCTGTTTATCTTAAGAATACCTTGCATTGGTATATTCCCGGTAGGTACCTGCGTTCAGAGAATAGTTGCACTTTGGTAGCTCCTTCTGTAAAGTCTTCGAGATTAGAATGCATTCTTCTGCGTTCTCTGTCGCTGCCACTGTTTTCTGGACTAAACTACCTAGTGAAGTCAGGCTGGAAAATCATATAAATGTGTTTCAAGAAAATGCTAAAGTCTTTTTGATTTTCATGACTGAGTTACAACTTTATGTTTTTGTTTCTGCCCCGTTTTCATGTGTGTTTATTGTGAATTGCACAGTGGCTGTGCCAGATTTGTGGAAAATCTTCTCTCTCTTACCTCTCCCTACAACTTTCCTTGGAAACTCTTCTCTTCCGACAAATCTATCTGTGCTCTTCTCTTCCACTGCCAATTCCAGACTTCAATCCTTCCACCTTGCTGCTCCTTAAACCTGGAAGAAACTGCCCGAGTCAATACGTGAAGCTCCATCTCTGGCCCTGTTCAAATCTAGAATAAAAACTCACCTTTTTGAGATTGCTATCAGATCCTGATCCTCTCAGTCTCCTGTTCACCTCCTCTGTGTTTCCTTACCATTCCCCTAAATATATTCTAGTCCCCAGTTGTGTGGTCTGTCTTGACTGTAAGCACTGATGAGCAAGGGCTGCCTCGTACATGTGTCTGTACAGTATTGTGAACACCGTGTAGCACTACGCAAATGATAAGCAGTATTAGTAGAATAAATGGGGAGCATATTTAAGATGGTTTAGCCGGTAAGCAGTCCTGCTAACTGACTAACTGGTGCTCAGCGGGATATTCAGTGGAACTAAAGTGGGGCATTAGTCTTCCTTTTTTCTGCTGCTTATGTCTCTCCCTATGCAGTCCAACATTCCTCTGGCTTTTGATATCAGGCTGCAATGTAGTGGACTGTTTCAGAAGGATTCCAAGAGGACTCCCATTTGTTGGAAAAGGATACCTTTCCCTTGTAGCTGACCCAGACTTTTTTCCCCTAAGTGAATGGCATTCCTCATATAAACCATATTTGGGGCTGGTAACCTTTTTTTTTGTACTTTATTTCAGTTGAACTCAGACCTTGGTGAGAGGGTGGTGCCTAGGGCTACACAGAGTCAGAAGCATGCTGTGAGAGCTCCTACATTCAGCAGGATAAAGCTACTAAATATTGACTTCTGATCTTTAATTCTTCAATGCTTAATAACTATACCATGTCAGAAAACAAAGGTAACAGAGCAGAATCGACTGTGACCCTTGGAACTGGTAATAAAAGACCAAAAATACTCCAGAAAAGGCTTCACCTTAGGACAAGGCCTCTCTCCAGGATCCGACCATGCATGAAATTCATCTCTTAACAGGTATGCTTTAAACTCAACTGGGACTTACTAGAGAACTTCAACAAGAAATTGAAAGCCTAAACAACAAGTTTACCCTTTTACAGGAGAAAATTGCAGACTAGACAACAAGTTTACCCTTTTACAAGAGAAAATTGCAGACTTGGAACGCCGAACATCTACTTTTGAAACTCATGTGGATACCATTAAAAAAAATGAATCAGAAATTTAAAAACTGCGCAATGACCTCGAGGACCACTCCAACAGGAATTGACAAAATAATATTCGTATTTTGGGTATATCTTAAGGAGCTGATGGTTCTATTATGCTTTGTTTCATACCATGCTTCCTCACGAAGCTTCTGGAGCTCTCTTTTCGATCTGCTTTGGAAATTGAAAGAGGTCATTGAACACCATCCAGACCCATCTCAAACAGCAAATATCTAAGACCTGTAAATCATCAAACTGCTGCACTATCAACAGGTCTTGTAAATTCTGGCAACCGCCAAAGCCCAAGAGCAACTTCTTTATGAAGGTTAGAAAATATTGATCGTTCTCGATCTCGCCAAAACAACTGCGCTTGAGAAAAAATATTTTCTTAAAATGAGACAAGACCTTTAACCAGGGTATCCCGGATGCCCTTCTCCTCTTGCCCTGAGGAAACACCCCCCCACAACTTCCATGAATTTCACTACTCCATACCACCCCTCTTTTCCCAAAACAAAACAAGCACACACAGAACTCTGGGACAACCTTTGATCACAGCTTTATTAACCAGATTAAAACACCGGCCCACAACCCGGGCCAACAAAACATTCCTAATTACCAAACATGACCCCCCCCCCCCCACCATACCATTCCGGACAATGCCCCCCACCAGTCATATTATTAGCAAGGTGGTGCATCATCCTCCCCCCCCCCACTACCGCCCGCCTTGCCATGTTAGTAGCAAAGGCCGGCTCCACTTGGTTTACACCGGGCAGAAACCCCCAACCGAGATGTCTCGCCCCGCCCTGGGTAGCACTTTGCTCCCCTCAATGTGCCCTCAGCCGTATATGCCCCCGCTGTCTCGGCGAGTGCTAGCTCGATACACCGCCACCGGCGCAAGGTAGTTCGCCTAACCTTGTGCCGCCCCCCCCCCACAAGAAAACTGCAACCAACACAACCCTTCCAACGCCTCCTGCCAATCATTCAACGCTAAATCTTGTCCCACTGGAGAGAGGTGCACCCCATCTGAGCGGTATAAGCCCACACACTTCACCTCCGCCCAAGGATGTTGTACCTGCAGCCCGCCAGTCAGCTGGACCCACCGCCCGATCTGACTGTTGACCTTAGTCAGGCCTCGAGACCAACGCCACTGACACTGGCAGGAAGGGCACGGAATGATGTCTGTCCAGACAATCAGGACCCCAGGCAACATCTCCCGCAACAGTCCAATGTCTCGCTGCACTGACCGAATGAGCTGCCTGCAGGACCAGTTAGATAAGTCATTACCACCCAGATGGATCACAAGTCCTACTGGCCGCTGCCGCTGTCCAGCCCTCAGCTGCACGAAAGATACCAGCTGCCACCATCGCATGCCACCCTCGCCCATCCACAACAGCCGGAGGTCGCCAGCCCCAAGTGCACTCCAAGAGGGTGTGACATGACCCTGCGCTCCCACTACTACACAAACGAGTGACCAACGATCCACCAATCCCCAGAGTATGAACCATCTGCAATGAGACAAAGCTGACTGCACACATCTGGAGACTGTGCAAAATGAATAAAATTATTAGTGCCCCCCCCTTTCACCCCCTCCCCTTCAACAGACCACTTTCCCCCTCAAAAGACTGATGTTGAGCATTCCATGAGCACACATATCCCACATAGACCCCCAAGACACCAGCCTTCCATGTGCTTACATCACAGCTCCTCTGGGCGAACATATCACACATAGGCGCCCGAGCGCCACCTGCCAATCCGCTGAATCACTTCACCCCCCTAGCCTTGCAGCCATAGTGCTAGTAGCCGCACCACTCCAAAAAGAATGTGACGCAAATCGCTTCTCATTGTAGCCAAGATGCCGCAAGGCAAGCGAAGCACCGCAGTAAACTGGAACTGTGTTACGTGCTTACCGTCCTCATGCACGAATAAGTAGCCCGATGCCTCAGGCCGACGGTGCAAATAACAACGCAAATTATGATTGGACAAGAGGGTAAAGGGGAAATTGCGTTTAGTAGCACCCAACTCCCCCTCCTTTTCCGATCAGTCTTTGATTGCAGGAGAAAAATGCACACTTGTGCCCCCTCCATAACCACGTTCTTGACATCCATACCCCCGAATGCATCCTTCCTCCCTGACCGTGGCACAAGCTCACAAACACGGAAGGCTCTGAAGAATGCAGTCACAAACAATGCCCGGAACAATACTGACTCAAACTCGGAGGCCGCAACCGCTGGCATCACTTCCAAAATTCGCAGCAGCAACTCATGCGACACTGGGAGTCGCCCATCTGGCAACTTGGGACACACCCTGGCCCAACCTGCCATCAGGCGCTACACTAAAAACAAAGCTCAAGGATTGCCCCATCCCGCAGCCTTACAAAAAAAGGAAAACCCTGCTAGCGCCGAATTGACTGCCGCTCTGGACCAGCCTTCACCTTTTGCCCACACTACAAACAGGCCCAGCATCTCCTCCGCAACTCTCCCGCCATGCCAACCTTTCCCCGTTAGAAATGCATGCACCTTAGAGTATCCACGCAAATACGACGACCAAGTCCCCTGCGCCACCGATGCACGTAGCAACGCCATCACACCAGGGTCCTAATCTGCCTAAGATGATCCGGAACCACCGAGGCTGCCTCTTCTGCTTCTGGAGCCAATAGACGAAACTGCAACCACTGAAAACGGGACAAAGCATCAGCAATTGAATTCTGGATGCCCGGCACATGGCACGCCCTGGCAGTAACATTGAGACGTAAACAAGCTAACGCGAAAACTCTCATCAAAGCAGCAACCAGAGGGCACTTGGGCGAATGCCTATTAATAATCTCCACAACCGCTGCATTGTCGCTCCAAAACACGACCCTCCTATTCGTCAAATGCTCAGGCCACACCCAAAAGCAACCACAATAGGAAACAACTCCAGGAACGCTATATTACGGGTCAACCCGGAAAACCGCCATTCCAATGGCCAAGCCTCCGCACACCACGTCCCTTGACAGTAAACACCGAATCCCGAACTGCCCGCAGCATCCGCAAACAACTGCAAGTCTGCATTTGACACCTCTGGCAACTACACTACCGAGCAACCGTTGAAATCGGATAAAACGATTCCCAAACCGGCAAATCCTCCTGCATTCCTGAAGATACGCGAATATGATGATAAGGATGCCTCACCCTCGCCATAGCCAGAGACAGTCGCCTTGCAAAGGGGCGCCCCATCGGAATCACTTGACAAGCAAAATTAAGATGCCCCGCCAGTGACTGCAAATCCTTAAGCATAATCTTGGAGGACGACCCCACAGCTGCAACCAAATCTTTTAACGGTTTGACTTTTTGTGTTGGTAAGCGCACTACCATTTCAAACAAATCGATCTCTACCCCCAAAAAGGTGAGGCCCCACTGTCTTTTCGACTGCTAAGGGAATACCAAATTCACTGGCCATCATTTGAAAGGATGCCAGCAAGGTGGAACACGTCTCAACCTGGCTGGGGCCCACAAACAAAAATCATCCAAGTAATGTACAATGGTGGAGTACCCCGTCCGCTGCCCCAAGACCCAATGCAAAAAGGTGCTAAAGGCCTCAAAATAAGCACAAGGAATAGCACAATCCATTAGTATCCACTTATCGAAATAAAACTGAGAACCGAACTGAAAACCCAGCAAGGGGAATGCAGATGGGTGGACCGGTAATAACTAAAACATGGATTCAATATCCACCTTTGCCATCAGTGCCCCCGCACCACATTGACGCACCAAATCGACTGCATTGTCGAACAAAGCATACTGAACTGTACACAACTCATGAGGCATATGATCATTGACCGAATTCCCTGGTGGGAATGACAAATTATGTATTAACCTAAATCGACCCGGTTCCTTTTTTTGGACCACTCCCGATGGAGAAACAATAAAAGGCGAAAACGGTGGTTCATCAAAGGCCCGGCTATTCTTCCCAAAGCACATTCTGCCTCGATTTTCTTATGGACAATGTCGACCAGAATCCCAACTGAGTTGGCATTCTTGGCCACCGCATCTGCCACCACATCTTGAAACGGAATATGGAAGCCCTGCAAGAAACCTGACAAAATCACCCTCCATGCCTTACCCTGCCAACTCCCACCGAACCGAAGCAACCAAGGACTCAAAGCTTCAACCCTTATAGGAGTAGGGGCCAAAACCTGACTCGACCCCTCACTTACCCACCACCGGAGCTCCCGCCACCCCTTTTCGACTAACTTCGTGGCTGCATGCCCGCCCTAACTTACAGTCTGGGAAAGGACAGGAGAACTTATTGAAACACCAAAACAGGTCTCCCCCTCCAGTCCCTTCCTTTGATGGGACGATAATTTCCACTGGTGCACGAAAGGGCCACGGACACGCCATTGCTACCTGAAATGCTGCCCTGGACCCACCTCCCCCCACATCCACAGTCCCCTTCTTAGAGGACTTTTGCGTAAGCCACAAATTGATGTCTTTCGTACCCCATGACAATTGAGCATTCTCTTCCATCATGTCCCTAAACCCCTCATCATAATTTAGCCATGCCCATCCCTCATGGGCCTGAGACACTGCCAATATAGCATCAGCATATGCCAGCAATGTGCCATATTGGACTGGATCGTAATGTCCCCACACACTCGCTAATCTTAAAAAGGCTCGCGTCCAATTGAGAGTATTGCGTAAAACCTTCCGGACCATACCCACCTTCTCGTCTTCCTTACGCTTCTTTCTGCTCTCTCCAAAGCATTTCCTCCCCTCCAACAAACAAAAGATATCAATATAACAGCGGCATCTGATCCGGTGCCTCAACTTCCGCGGTACACCTTCCCACAACTCGGAACAATGGACCACAGTAGGAGCGGTTCCCTCCACCTTCTCCACAATCATCGCTGCAGAGCCTACAGATGAATTCCCAGACAAAGTCGACGATGACGATGAGGATGAATCACGTCGACAATGGCGCCCGTGCCTGTGTTTGGCCTTAGCCTTACAGCCAACTGTGACCCTAGCCCCGGACGGAAGAACCCCCCCACCTAAGCCGGCATCCCCCCCCCTGCATACTCACCAGCTTCCAGATTGCCCGACGCCCTCTCGCTCGTGGCCTGCGATCCGCCCACAGGAAAGGACTGCCGTGGCATCTGAATTGTCGAGGCTGCTCCGCTGGCCTGACCGACATCAGCCATACTGGCCCTTGCACCAGCACTCCCTTGAACCTGCATATGAAGAAAAGGAGAAACACCAAAAGCAACAACCCCAGATGCATTAGCCCCCCTTACCTCCCCAACTCCCCAGTTCCACACTGAAGACCCCATACCCCCAGCGTCCCACCCAGCCATGCCCCCCATGGGTGAAAACCCAGCACCTCTAAACCCTGCTCCCGGACAGTCTCCCCACCCATAACCCCAAGGCCCTACTCCACCATACTGCCCTAGCCCGAGAGACCAATGCCCAAGGGCCCCCGTAAAAACAGATGCTGAAAACGCCTGCCAGGACGCCACAGGGTATAGCTCCCAGGAAAGGGGGTAGGAAACAAAACCCCAGATGTATCGAACCCCTCCAAATCAGCACTATGCCCTGCCATGGTCTCAGCCGTGGCCCCGATCATTCCCCCGTCATATCCCGACACCCCGGCCCCCGACAGCTGCACCGAACCATCCATCGCATCCTGCACAAACACGTCCGAACTCCCCCTCCCCCGCTCTCCTCTAATCCTGGGTCTGCACCGTGGCACCCCTCGCCCCTCCAGCTGACCTTAAACCCCACTCGGGCCTCCTGGCTCGAGACCTCCCCACTCCTGCACCACTACACCCTAACGCAGCCACACTCCTGACCTGCACCACCTCGAGCGACGCTGCCTGCTCGTGGCCTTGAAGGACTACACTCCGCCCCCAACTTCTACTCCCCCCAGACCGTGACCCCGAACTCCCACTCTGCCTCCTTGCCCCCCCCCACCCCTTCAGTGTCTGCACCATGCCAGACCACCAGCGCACACAGCTACAAGGGGATAAAAGCACCCCCCTTTTTTTTTTTTTTTTACTCTCTAGCCAGAGAACTCCCCCCCACACACACCAAAATCCCAGCATCTGATACCCACAGCGTGTGCCCCCCCTACAAATTCTCTGCCCCCCCCAAGCTAACTCACTATTGCTTGCAGCCAAACGACCCACCCCCTCCCTCTCACTGACTCCTGCTGCTAACGCTGTGTTACAACCCCTTGAATTGCTGTCCCCAGACACCCCCCCCCCCCCACTGTACCGATCTTCGAGTCGGAATGGCAACCCCTTCCTGTCCACAGCTGACTCCGCTGCTGCTGCAGCCTTCCGTCCCCCCAAATGGCCCCGATACACCTCGCTGCCACCCGAGCACGCCAAGAAGGAGAACCGCGCTCGACGGTCTCCTTCCCGCTCCGCTTGTCACACCCACCACCTCCTACACCAATGAGTGGAGGAGTGGCCTAGTGGTTGGGGTAAGGTAGGGGGGTTCAAATCCCACTGGAGGACAGCAACCTTGGGCCGGAAGGACTGGGGTTTCTAGTCCCACAGGTGCTCCTTGTGGTCTTGGGCAAGCCACTTAACCCTCCATAGCCCATGTTCCCTGTAAAATAGTTCTCTGTGTGCTGTGCTTTCCTGTCTAATCAATGTGTTTATACCTCAAAGATTTCCTGTCATGATTTGACAATTTCCAATCTGTAATCAAACCGCTGCTGATCGCTGGAAGTAGCGGTATACAAATGTATACTAAATAAAATAAAATAAATAAATAAATAAATAAATAAAATCGCCCCACGCAGCTGACGTGGGGCGATTTCAAATGATGCTCTGACGCTCTACTTCGCCTCCCTCTCCCCCCCCCCTCCACCCCCACGCAGGAAGCCAGGCAGAGGACCTGTCCCCGGGAACACGGTTACATCCAGCCTCGGGACCCGGCCCAGCGGCCTGGGCATAAAGACAGAAGTGCGAAATTTGTCTTACTTTACCCAGCCAGAATAATTGTCACATATGCAAATAAAACCACTGCCTGACCAGCTTCAATATTTCACAGACAAATACAAAATGTAGTAGCTATCTTTGAGTATATATCCTTCTGTCTGCACTACTTCATTTAGTATTAATTTCAATCCTGCTTCTACGGATTTACATCACCATCTGGAAATAAGCATGGATATGGTTGGCAACATTGATGTTTGCTCTTGTAGATATTGTCTGCTATGATCACTCATGGACTCCTTGCCGTATGGTTTTGTCCACTGGATTTTTACACTCTAAATTTTCTTTGGACTCTTCAAGTTTATGACACCAGACCAGTGCACTATGCTGTGACTATCTGTTTGCTGTAGTCTACTATAGTTGACTACCTGCACTCTGCGTTCCTGAGGCTACCTCACTGATCATCATTTTTTTGCTCAGAATTTAATTTCTTTATGCTGAACTCAAGCACTCCATTTAATTTATTATTTTCTATACTTCACTAAGCATTGTGTTGTCACATATATATCT
Source organism: Ichthyophis bannanicus (assembly GCA_033557465.1). Taxonomy (NCBI): domain Eukaryota; kingdom Metazoa; phylum Chordata; class Amphibia; order Gymnophiona; family Ichthyophiidae; genus Ichthyophis; species Ichthyophis bannanicus. The sequence goes on along the minus strand of CM066035.1, from coordinate 612,425,397 downwards.
CAATAGTTAATTTCTATATGAGTCAGCCATGTTCTGCCTGATGTTTTTTAAAATGTCTGCTTGTTTGACATATTCTTATTGACCATGGATCTTATTTTGCTTAGATTATATTAAATATCCATTCTTTAACTTAATCTTTATTTATCTTTTTAGGCCCCTATTGTTATCTGATTTCGTTTCACATATTGTTTAATGATCAGAATTCTTTCATTGCTGGGTCTCCCTGCTCTGACTCATAGATGATGCTCCACCCCCTCCTAGAAGTTACACTGCTTTTACTATAAGTTCCCTTTACCTACTTATAGCTTTCTCTTTCTCTTATGGTGAGACAGTGCATTGCTATTATTGTGGAGACTGCTTCAAATTATTAACTCAGTATCCTCTTAATTCTGATATTTAAACTGTCATTTCTGAATGTTAATGGGATTAATCACCCCATCAAATGCAAAAAAATCTTAACTAATCTTAAAGAATGAAAAATCTGACCTTGTCTTTATACAAGAAACTCTTTTACCACATACAGAATGCCTTAAATTTAAAGGTAAATTTTATACTTGCCATTTGTCTTCACCTGCGCTTAATAAAAAATCAGATGTTTCAATCGTCTTCTGCAATACAATTCATTTTCAAATGGAAAGACAACTTTCTGATACTCAGACGGCTTATACTTGCTAGCCATCTTCTTAATACGAAAATAATGCTTTCCAGGCCGCGCCCAAAACTCTCGGGATCCAAAATTCTGACTAAATATTCCTATCAAATGGTATATAATAAATGACCATAGCAGAAGGAAAATCACTATTAGAACATATTGAATAAGACGGATACAATTTTCCTGAAATATGCAAAAATTAACCTGGCTGCAGAATGTGGATTAAAAATTTAAAGTAGGCCTTCAGAGGGTTAAATCTTTATGCATCCAATGAAGATGACCCAGCTTTCTTTCAAAATCTATCTCAAAATCTTCTTGAATTTTGGGACTATCAAAAAATCATTATGGGTGATTTCAACCTACCACTAGATTACACTTTAGACAGAAATTCTGTCAACCTTCCAAACCCAGTTCATTGACCCATGGAGATTACTCCATCCTCTAGATAGAGACTACACATTCTACTCTAACCTACACCATACATATTCAAGAACTGATTATTTTCTCGTCAAGTGATTTATCCCATAAAATTACCCATTCTCAAATTCTACCCAAACTTATTTCAGATCACGCAGCAATCACTCTTTCTCTTGATTTTGAACTGCAAACTCACAAACACAGACAATGGAGATTCAATAATACACATCTTACGGATTCTCATTTTATTTAATGCATTAAACATTTTACACAAGACTTCCTTAAAAACAATCCTCCAGATTTATATGAGCCTCTACTGCTTTGGGAAACTTATAAAACAACACTCAGAGGTGAAATAATCAGTTATGTTGCTTGGATGAAGAAAAAAGAAAATTTTGAATTAACTCAGCTAGAACATCAAATTCAAAAGCTGGGAAAAAAAAGCATATTAACAATCCTACCCCACAAATCTACATTCATTAACCCAGGCTAAGTATAAATACAACTCCTTAACTTGTCTACATTCCAATTTGGACTTCATTTTTACAAAACTAGGCATTATATTGGTGATACTAAAATACGTAAATCTTTGGCTCAATACCTAAAAGGAAAACACAAAAAACATATTATCACATCTTTTTTTTTTTTTTTTTTTGAGCTGCGATTGAGGGAAACCTACTGCCAATCACTGCTCTTTACAACGGATTTAGAAGCGCTTCAGCAAAGGCGCGGGCGCGCCTGAGGGCCTCGCCAGAGGGCCCTTTGGCATGGCTCTTAGGCGTGACCCTAGGCGAAGGGGAAGAATATATATGCTTGAACGCGGAAATCAACTTTCGGAAAAAGGTGTAGCTATCAACTAAGCGCAAGTATAGCCTTCTAGCGTTGTCTCTTAAATACATGCAATGCTGTTGTTACCATTCTGCCTTATCTGTTCACAAGGTATCCCTGTAATCTTACAGCAGCAATACAGCCAAAGCAGTTATACTTGGCTACCCCCTTTCACTTGGTTAGTGTTATGCAAATACGTCTTCGTAAAACCACAACTCCAGCATTATGGCACATGTAGTAATTCTAGTTCAAATAGGCAATCGCACTTAAATGAAAGATCTCATGTCAAAACAAAAATAAATCAAGCTTTACCCAATTCAGATAAGCTAATTAACATTGAATTAGTAAACGCTAGATCCGTATGCAATAAGATCCAAACTATAGTTGACCATATAGATGAAGCACAACCAGATGTGCTCTGCATCACAGAATCTTGGTTAAATCCAACTGATAATGTAATTATCAATCAGCTTGTCCCAGATTCTTACTCTGCTTATAGCTGCTCTCGATCTGTCAGACGTGGAGGAGGTGTCCTTATAATTGCAAAAAAGAGTTTAAGATTCAGAGTACAATGTATCTTAGAATCGCAACAATGTAATTCCATTAACATTGAGAACAAGCACATGGCAATCAGTTTACATTATAGAGCACCAAAAGCGTCTTCTGCTGAACTTGCCTCAACGCTGGAGACTATTTGTTCCATCACTTCCCCGTACAAACCCTCAATAGTGCTAAGTGACTTTAACCTTAAATCGATTAACTGTAGAGACTCCAAGACCTTCCTTCAAGCAATGGGCTCACTACATTTCACACAAATAGTTAATGCACCTACACACATATATGGTTATTCGCCTGACCTCATCTTTGCTTCAAATGATTTGACCTTAGGAGGTCTAATTTCAATTCCTACCATCACCCCAGTCCCTTCGACAGATCACTACATAGTTAGGATAGAAATTTTATTACAAACAAAAATAATATGAGCCTAGACGACAAATGCTATCACAGACGGTTCAAAAAGTTTGACAGAGATACATTTATACAGGATACTTTACCTCATCTATCCGCAGAGTCAGTGGAACTAGAGACACAAGTAACCAAATGGAATTGCATAATTTCTAATGCAGCCAGAATGACAGACACGAGTCCAAGGAAAGCAAGGATCAATAAGCTACATCACAAGCCATGGTATTCTACTGCTATACGTCTGATGAAAAGAGATCTCAGAAGAATAGAGCGTAAATGGAGAAAGAATAAGGTAACAGAATTAAGGCAGCTATACTTAACAAAACAAAAACTATACGACGAGCGTATTAAATACTCTAAGAAAGAATACCATACAAATATAATAAATAATTCCATCAACAAACCTAGAGAGCTTTTTCAAATTGTAAAGAGTTTAACAAAAGAGCAAAAAGCAGAAGGTGAAGCTCAAATTGAACCGCAGAAGTATGCAGAATATATTAAGGAAAAATTCCACTCTAAGGCAAAAGATATATGCAGACTTAACTTAAATTTAGTCTCAAATTCCAGGGTCTGGGATACATTCTCCTTTCCATCTAAAGAGCAACTCTCGCACATTATCTCTTCCATAAACACATGCACTTCTCCTACTGATCCATGTCCTGTATCTTGGATAAAGTCCACAAAGTCAAATTTTATTCACATCATACAAAACATTGTGCAAAATTCCCTCTCTCAAGGTAGTTTACCAAAGCAACTAAAGCTTGCAACTGTTAGACCAATCCCGAAGAAGACAACTTTAGACAAGAATAACCTGGCTGCTTACCGGCCAATTTACAGCATACCCTTTTTAGCGAAGATCATTGAAAAGATAGTGCAACTTCAACTCCAAGAACACATTGATGTTCACTCGCCTTTAGATGATAACCAACATGGTTTTCGCCCAAACCACGGAGTTGAAACATTAATGATTTATCTTTTTGACTGCATACTCCATACCATTGATGACATTAAGAAGGGTATTATAATGATTTTTATAGACATTTCTGCTGCATTCGACTCTGTAGATCACAATAGGTTACTACATAGATTAGAGGAGATTGGTCTATATGGGATCACATTAAAATGGTTCCATTCCTATCTGACAGAGAGATTTTTACAAGTAAAGATAGGGCAAAAAACCTCTCTGCCCATAAGAGTATTACAAGGTGTACCACAAGGTTCTGCTCTTTCATCGCTTCTTTTCAATATTTATATGCAGCCAATATGCAATATTCCATTGAAAAGTGGCATAAAGTATACAATTTACGCTGACGACATTATGATTTTCACAACTGTCTCTATTGAGAACCCTGATTTTTCCAGCATTACAGATTGTCTCTCAAAAATGTCCACCTGGTGTAAAACCAACAACATGGAAATTAATTTTAGCAAAACAGAGACGTTATTTGTATCTCGTAACCATAATTTTGCACATCCACCTGACCTCAAGATAGATAACTCAATTATTCCTATTAAATCGGAAGTGAAATATCTTGGAGTTATTCTAGACAATGAGTTGAATCTTAAATCACACATAAATAAGACAATTAGAAACGCATATTATAGAATGAAGATCATCAGAAGACTAAGGCCGCTTCTTGAAACTGTTCACTTCCGAAATGTTTGTCAAGCATTGATTACACCATTACTTGACTTCTGTAATCCAATATATCTGGGTTTAACTAAGCAGTCACTCAAGCCTTTACAGTTAGCGCAAAACACCGCTGCACGTATAATTTTTGGCCTATCAAGTAAAGAGCATATAACTCCCATCTTAAAGGAGCTTCACTGGTTACCCATAGCATCTCGTATAAAATATAAAACAATAATTTATATTTTCAAGATAAAGCAACAATGTTCTGCAGCAAGCCTGACGTATCTCATCCAGTCAGGTATTAGCAACAGACCTAGAAGAAGTGGGTCTGACAATAGAGTCAGCTCCTCAAACGACGTCAGAAAAACACGTAAGGACACCTCTGAGAGAGCTTTCTCTTTTGATGCGCCTTCCATCTGGAACTCTCTACCTAATGATCTGAGAGCAGCTCAGGACATCAATGACTTTAGGAAGCAACTGAAAACGGTTTTGTTTATAGAAAACTACGGTCATGCAATCAACTAATTAATTTTTTAGAAAGCAAATCATATATATATATTGTATAATAGCTCACATTATAGTATAGCTCACAATGTAGATAGTGCACCTTATTCCAAGACATTATATCATATATTTACAAACTATGTATCTTTTATCACTGTATGTTTCACTATTACTTGTTATATTTTCGTTTGTTGAACCGCTTTGATTGTATGATAAGGCGGTATAAAAATCCAATTAAATAAATAAATAAATTAAATAAATTGTGCGATACCGATTCCAATATTCATACAAATCAATCTAACATAGAAAATATTTTCCAATCCTTTTCTGAACAATTATTTCATTCAGATACTGATAAAGATAATGATCTATGATCAGTTTCTCAGTGCCTTGAATTCTCCTAAACTACACCCCACAGCACAAAATGAATTAGGATCTGGAATTACTGCAAAAGAAATAATTGAAGCTGTTAAACTCTTTCCATCTGCTAAAATTCCACGCCTGATAGATTCACAACAGAATTTTTTTAAACTTTTTCAGATATTCTTAATTCCTTCCTTTTAAATTTATATCACTTCATATATACTAACCCAGAACAACATCTGAACTTCACTCAAGCTCGTATTGTTCTTATACCTAAACCTGGTAGAGAATCTAATTATTCTCAAATTACAGACCCATTTCACTATTAAAATTGGATTACAAAATTTGAACTAAAATTCTTGTAACCCATATTAACAAAGTCCTGCCTTCTTTAGTTCACAAAACTCAAACTGGATTTATGAATGGAAGATACAAAGGCAATAATAAAAGATTATTTTATTATCTTAATTAAATCACAAGTAAACAACCATCCCCATCAATTGCCTTAACATTAGACACAGATAAAGGCATTTGATAGAAATGTAGCAGGCCGCAGGGCCGGGGTCCTGGCGGCCGAATGGTAACTGGATGCCCCAGCATCTGCTGGCCCGAAGAGCAGTTGAGGCGGCAAGGTGTAGGGGGAGGGAAGGCTGCCTGACAACTACTGTGGGATTTGAAATCACTCTGCATGTCAGCACAGAGTGATTTCATTGGGCAGCGGGGTTCCAGGAAGGGGAGCGGAGAGTTGTGTTGAAGGGGTTCTGCGAGCCTGCCGTTCAGACCTCCTTTGGCAGCGAGTCGACAAGCAGTGGATTGTGGCTTTAGCGTGTGGGGGTGGGGTTCTTTGACCTGCTAACCTGGGTTGCAGCAGAGCAGAGAACAGCAGAGTGAGCGGGAGCAGCGTGCAGCTTATGGCGGCATCCAAGCTTCAGACTGCTGGGAATGCTGAGCTCCGTGGGAATCTGTGCTGCAACAATTGCAGAAGTGGCTTTGGTGAACAGGCCTACTGCAGAGTGAGTGAGAGCAGCATGCAGCTTATGGCAGCATCTGGGATTCAGGCTGCAAGAAACGCTGAACTCCGTGGGAATTTGTGCGACAACCATTGTTGGAGCTGCTTTGGTGAGTGGGCCTTTTTTAAAAATTTTCCTTGTGGAGGAGATGGACAGCGAGGAGAGGGCAGGTCCTCAGCTCGAGGGCTGCGCCACAGGGCTCCAAGAGTTGGTGGCCCTACCGAGGAAGTGTGTGAGTAGGCAAATACAGGGGTAAGGGGTGTTCATGGTTATCGAGGGAGGGCAGTTGTGGTCAAGAGAGGAAAACAACGAGACAGAAGGGGTCGGACATCAACAGGCACAACAGATGGGGGGGAGTTGGAAGCAGGGAGGCCTGATCCAGTGGACAGGTTGCAGAAGTGTAGGGGGTGGGGACCAGGGATAACACTGGTGAGGGCTGAGATGAGGGGCAGCAGGGGAGGGTAATGCCACAGGTCTTTCTGTGGGGGCTGGATTGGGTACAGAGGGTAACAGGAGCAAGGGTTGTGCTGAGGTAGGAGGGGAAAGATGGATAGGGGCTGGGATGGACTTGGGGGGGCAGAGGCTGGGAGTTCCACATGAATGGGAGGGCATGAGGCATGAACCATTAGGGATTTCGGGGAGGGCTGTACTTGATGGGGAAGGGAACCGTGGCTCAGGGGGTGATGGAGGGGGGTGGATTGGGACCCGTTCTGTGGTACCCATCAGAGTGGGTGGGCCGCGGTGCCCTGGTCTAGCTGGTCCCAGGCTTACTCCCCTGGATCGGCACTTGCATCAATTATGGGTCCTGCACCATGGGAACAGGAGGGCCCCATGAGATGGGGTAATAGTCCCGTGGGTTGGCAGCCATATGTCGCTGGAGGATATGAGAATGTGACATACTGGATAGCTACCTCTTGTGCTGCTGGGGATCAGGGTCTTTGTCCATGTATGGCGAAGGTGGGTCTGACATGGTCAGGGGTAGTACTCCTGGTGTCATGCCTGGTGGGTTTTCTCCTTTGCTTTCTACCCAGGTGACAGTTGAGCCAATGAGTGGGATGGCGGATGGGATGCATATGGAGATGGATGCATCTGGAGCACAGCAGCAGATGACAGGGACATGGACACAGAACACTCAGTGTCCCATTGAAGTCAGGAGGACGTCTGCAATGACAGGTGAGCATTCTGTGGTGGATCGGCATGATTCCAGAGGGGACCAAATTACGGTATTTGGAAGGAAATCCAGGGCCAAGTGTAAGCATGCCCACAGGTGCTGGCGCGACTCGATGTCATCATCATCGTCCTCGTCGGGCATATCATCGCCAGCATCTGCAGCACCAGCTCAAGTGACTTCCGGGGATTGTGCACCTACCTTGGTTGCATATTTGAAAATTTGGGAAGGGGTTCCACAGAAGCTGTGGCACAAGATTAAGAAGCAGTGGTATACTGATATTTTTCAGCTGCTGGAGGGGCGAAAGTGTTTGGGTGAGAGCCAGAAAAAGTGGAAGGATGACAAGAAAGCGGGCAGGGTGAGGAAGGTTTCTCGAAATACACTTAATTGGACAAGGGCCTTTTTGAGATTCACCAGTGTGTGGGATATGCAGATGTGATTCTGGTGGCCTCCTAGGCTCAGGAAGGGTGGGTATGGCTAAACTATGATGAGGACTTTAGGGATATGATGGAGGATAATGTTCACTTGTCTTGGGGGACGACGGAATTAACCTTTGGCTAACACAGATGTCCACCAAACGCAGATCGGTGAGAGGAGGGATGGCTGGGTCCAGGAGTGGAACCCAATCAGTACCAGTGGTGAACCAACCTTTTCGGAAAACAGTGGGGAGCTTTGGGCTCCCAAAGGTGGGGGCAGGGAACGAGGACCTCTGTTGGCACTTAAATAAGCCGTCCTGTCCATTCCCAGACAGCAAGTTCCGACATACCTATTCCCTTTGTGGTAGCAGTCATGCCATCATCAAATGTAGTTGAAAAAGCATGGCAGGGGCCCCTCCTGTCAGCAAGTGAGGAAGAGTTAGTGCAGTTGACCCCGGCTCCCAAACGGGTGGAAGCCTTGCAGCCTTGGCTCCTCTGTTATGGAGAACTGGGGTTGGGAGGGACGGTTGTTAAAAGGTTTTGAACAGGGGCTCCTCATACCTTTTCAAGGAGGGCTTGCAGGACAAGATGCATGGAATGCGGCATAGGTGTGGCGCTTTGTTGAGGTAGTGTGGGAAAAAGTAGTTGCTGAATGTGCACTTGGTAGAATAGCGGGGTCTTTTATGCAACCCCCTTTTCAGCCATTTCTCATTTCTCCATTGGGGGTCGTTCCAAAGAAGGAACTGGGCAAGTTTAGACTCATCCACAATTTATCATTCCCATTGGGTGATTCAGTAAACAATCACATACCTCCCAAGCTTTGTTCCAAGCATTATGCTTCCTTTGATCTCAAGTCTCCCTCATGTGGCGGTGTGGAGCCAGGGAGCTCATGGCTAAGTTGAACATTGAATCTGCTTTCGCTCCTGCTAGTTCATCCTTCAGCTTTTCCATTATTGGGCTTTCAGTTTGAGAAGGGTTATTATTTTGAAAAGTGTATGCCAATGGGGTGTGCCATTTTTTGTGCCTATTTCGAAGCGTTCAGCATTTTTTTTGCATTGAGCATTGGTTCAAAAGACAGGGTTGATCAGTCCTGTGCATTATTTGGATGACTTCCTATTTGTGAGACCAGATCAGGCGGATACTTGTGCAACTCTGTTGATGACCTTTTCAGAGATGGCTAGGGAGTTCAGTGTGCCTATGGCAGCAGAGATCATCGGTCCAGTGACATGCCTCACTTTTCTGGGGATAGAGCTGGATTCCGTGGCCTTAGAGGCAAATTTGCTGAGTGAGAAGGTGGACAAGTTGAGGGAATTGATATCAATGGTGGGGTCAGCTAGTAAAGTCACGTTGCGTGAGATGCAGTCCCTGGTCAGTTGTCTCAATTTTGTATGTTGTCATTCCAATGGGGCGCCCCTTTTCCAGGCATTTATCTTTGGCGATGGCCGAGGTCGGGAAGCCTCATCACATTTGGCTGTTGCAAGGCATTTGGGAGTATTAGCGAGTTTGGGATGCCTTTTTGGCAGGTTATAATGGATGTATGATCTTGCAGTCGCCCAAGGTGTCCAATGCAGATTTGCAGTTGTTCTTGGATGCGGCGGGTAGCCAGAGCTTTGGCTTGTACTGCCAGGGGGCATGATGTGCTGAGGTTTGGCCATTAGACTGGCATGCTTGGGGATGACACACACACAATAAATGATCTACAACAGTTCTGCAAAGAATTAAAGTCTCAGCTGTTCATTGAGTATTATGGTAACTCTCATGAGATACCCCAAGCTCAATCTAATTAATTATTCCCAGCAATATTTCACTCCCAAACTTATATCCACTTCTACATTGTATATAGTTGTTGTAATAAAGTTCCAAGATTACATCAGCTGTACTACTGTATATATTTGCAATATAGTTCTTACAAGTTAAATGTACATAAGTTATTGAAGTTTCAATGAAAGTTCCTTTTATGTTCACTGTAAACGGAATATAAAATGTGTTAAATAATTAAACAAATAAATAAATAACATTGCCTTTTTGGATCTTTTCCCTATCATCATGGTCTTGGCAGTATGGGCCGAGCATTTAAGAAACCGGAGGGTGCTGTTTTGATGCAACAATGCAGAAGTGGTTGAGACTATTAACCAACAATCTCCCACGTGTCGGCCCTGATGCAGGTATTTGTACTTTGCTGCGTGTGACTCAATGTAACCACAAGGGTTCGCCATGTATCTGGTGTACTGAATCGCATAACTGACACATTGTCTCATTTTCGATGGTCTCAGTTCTGTATGCTGCCCCCAGGAGCAGAGGCTATAGCCACAGTGGTGCCTGCGCATCTCTGGCAGGTTGGAACCCAGATGTGATGACATTGTTGCAGTCCTCAGTAGCACCAGCAACTTGGACATCATACATTAAAGAATATGGAAAGGTGGCTGATTTCCTTACAGATATGGGCTGGTCTAGAGGTAGGGACCCGATGAGCTACTTGGATTGTTTATTGTCCAGCCAAGGCTGCGGGGTTGTCCAAAGCAGCAGTTAAGATGTCATTGGCAGGGTTTTCCTTTTTTAGTAAAACAGCAGGCTGGGGCAATCCGCGGGCAACATTCCTGGTCCGACAACTGCTTTCAGGCTGGGAAAGAGGTGCACTGGTCCAGCAGTACTGGCGGTTCCCTTGTGTCCCACGATTTATTAGTACGAATATGACGGCCTTGCCCTAAGTCACGGCTTTGGTGTAAGAGGCCTGCTTGTTTCAGACAGCGTTCTCACTGGCCTTTTCTGTGGCATTTTGAGTTAGCAAGCTAATTCTGCACTCTGGTAAGGTGGGCGCAGTAGGGGGCTTTGAGAGGAAGCATGTAGAGGTCAGGCAAGCATAAATACGCATTTTCTAGCCCATTCCAAGATGGATCAGGATGGATGGGGGGAGTGGGCTGTGCTTTTTAGGGCAGGAAAGTTACCTACCTGTCCGGTGCAGAATTTGCAGGCCTATGTGGAATGACGCCCGACAGTGGAGGGTTTGTTCTTTCTGCATGAAGATTTGTGCAGGTTGACACAGTTCCAGTTCATGGCAGTTCTTCACCTAGTTTTGTGACACTTAGGGGTATGTTTACTAAACCGGGCTAACGGTTAACCCGGGCTATCTGCCACTAGGTCCCATATTATTCAATGGGACCTAGTTGCAGATAGCCCGGGTTAACCGTTAGCCCGGTTTAGTAAACATACCCCTTAGGCTGCAATGAGCAACAATTTGCATCCCATTCCTTTCGAATAGGGGCTTCTACCAGTGCTGTGATTGCAGGGCTAGGGGAGGCAATGATTAGACGGATCAGCAGTTGGCGTTTTGGAGTGTATGCAGGCTAAGTGTGCCCACAGACTGAATGAATTTGGAATGAGGGTTTAAGCGGGGGCAGTACATCCTTGGTGGGGGGGGGCGGAATATGGATTAATGACTGTGTTGTTTTCCAGATAGCAGCTGATCTTTGTTGTTTTGCAGATGGCAGTCCACGCCCGGGGGAATGGTACATGGCCTTTCCTTTGTGTACTGGGCTGGGCGACGAGCCCCTGCAAGATCTTTGGACCCACATCTTGGATTGGCGCAAGGAGGTGCGTGGCTCAAATGGCTCGGGGAGCATGGAATGCGGTGGTGTCAATTGCTGCCACTGGTGAATTACTAGTCCAGACATCGTTGCCGGCCTGCTGGACTGCTCATACACTTGGGAGGCAACAATCTTTCTGGATGGGCTTGTAAACAACTCATTCAAGTGGTGAAAAGGGACATTACAGCTATATGTGCTGATCATGTGGTTTGATATTACTCCATGGCCGACCTGCCATTTGCAGCATAGATGGTCTCGGAGGCTGGTGAAAGTTAATAGGCAGATTGGGCAGTGGGTTATGGAGTTTGGAGGCTCCCAGCTGCAGCACACATGGGTCAATGCAAACTGTGCAGGTTTGTATCACCCAAATGGGGTTCACCTGTTACCAGTGGGGCAGGACTTGCTATTGAATAAGGACTCATACATCACTCTCCTTAATTCATATAAACACGCAACTAACAATGCTAAGAAAAACTACCATACCTCTATAATAAACAATGCGATAAACAAACCTAGAGAACTATTCTCAATAGCCCAAAAGCTAACAAACAACAACCACCTCTCCAGCAATGATACCATAGAAATCTCACCACAGGAAATGGCAAACTATTACATAGACAAAATTACGTCCCACCCCCAGTTACCAAGTCCTAAACAACCGACTCAAATACAACATAATGAGGAATGGACGGACTTCCAACCTCTAAATACTGTATCACTTAAGAACATTATAACAAATCTTAACACAACAACCTCACTACTTGACCCATGCCCAGTAAATTGGATAAAAAACTCAATATCTATACTATCCCAATTCATACTACCCATAATAAATCTCTCACTAAAAAATGGGTACTTACCCCCATCACTAAAGCATGCCCAAATCCGCCCTATCTTAAAAAACTCCGCTCTTGACAAATTATCACCTAAGTCCTACAGACCCATATCAAGTATCCCATTTTTGGCTAAACTGATCGAAAAAGCAGTTCAAATCCAGACACAAGAATACATCGACAGCTCAGCCCCCCTTGACAATCAGCAGTATGGATTCCGCCCCCGACATGGGGTGGAGACACTGCTAACAGTTCTAATTGATACGCTCGTGAGAGGCATTGATAATTCAAAACAGGCATTCCTACTCATTTTCATTGACATATCGGCAGCTTTTGATAGTGTTCACCATACAACGATGATAAGCAAATTGCGACAAGTAGGAATAACATCCACTGTTCTAAAATGGTTTTCCTCATACTTAAGCAACCGAACCCAAACAGTCCGCATCGGTAACCTTACATCAAAAACATACAATCAGGAACTAGGCCTCCCCCAAGGCTCTGCCCTGTCAGCGCTTCTATTTAATATATACATAAAATACATTTGCCAAATATTCAAAAAACACAAAGTATTATATCACATTTACGCAGACGACATAATGTTATATGTACCTTTCACAATACCAAACATCCCTACATTACTTATCAATACATGCCTCAGCGAAATAAACAATTGGCTAAATGAAAATAACTTATACATTAACCATGCAAAAACGGAAGCCCCAATAGTAACCAAAAACACATCATTCACCCCACCACCACAGATCTCACTGCAAAACAATGATATCACAATAAAAACTGAAATACGGTACCTAGGAGTAATACTAGACAAACACCTCAGTATGGACCCACAGATAAGAAATATAACAAAGAAAGTTTATTACAAACTTAAAATATTAAAGCAACTCCGCCCCCTACTGCACCTACAGGATTTCCAACGCATAATACAAGCTATCATAACACCCCACTTTGACTTTGCAAACTTAACCTTACTAGGCGTAACAAATCAAAACTTAAAAAGACTACAACTAGCACAAAATGCAGCAGCCAAGACAATCATAAAAAACAGTTCCCTTCCAACATATTACACCTATCTTAGAGTCCCTACACTGGCTCCCAATCCAATGCCGCATACAGTATAAAACTCTGTTAACCACATACAAGGCCCTAAATAACACAGCACCCTGTACATTAAATAACCTAATCATCAAGGAACCCAGTCATAACCTACAAAGACGAGACCAATTAAATAAGTTAATAACACCAAAAGAATTTATAAGAGCCAAAAAATCAACGAACAAGAAAGCTTTCTCCCATGCTGCCCCCATACTGTGGAACAACATCCCAGCGGAATTAAGATCATCACCCCAAATCACGGAGTTTAGGAAAAAACTCAAAACATACTTATTCTCAACACATTATGCATCCGTATCAAACTCTCAAATACAACAAGAAAAGGGATAGCCGCACCAGCAATAAGTGACCCTCGAACTGGAATATGTACTAAAACCTTGTAAGATATCCAGAGATTTCTAATTAAAATTGTATTATAGTTCCAAACATGTTCACTGTATATAGTTCTCAATTCTACCAATCTGTTACTGTTAGATTTGAGCCCATTACTGTTTACACTGTTATATGTAAAAACAGCATTGATGTTTACTGCCGTTCCTTGTAAAACAGCCTTGCTTGTTCATTGTTGTTCATTGTAAACCGCAACTGATCTATGGAAGTTGCGGTATATAAAAACCTGCTAATTAAATTAAATTAAATTAAATTGAATGACTGGCATGGGGCTCTGTAGGCCCTGATCCAGAAGGGGCAACATTGGTCGCAGCTTACTTTGTTTGGGGGGGGGTGGTGAAAGGATAGTATTACTACCTTGTGCCAGTGGCAAGGTACCAAGTCAGTTGTCACTGTGACAGCGGAGCCTAATGGCCAGTGTGAGGGAGTGAGGGAGCTTAGCTCCCGGAGGGGGAGATCGGTGGAGATCTCGGTGGGGACCTTCGCCTGGCTCAGGGGAAGAGGGGCCAGCCTTTGGTAATAATCTGGTGAGGTTGGCGGTGGGGGGGGGGGATGGTGGGGGTGAGAGTGAATGATGCACCACTTTGCTAAGAATATGGCTGGTGGGGGGCATTATCCGGTAAGGGGATGTGGATGGAACCTGTGCATTGTTATAGTTATGTTTGCTCGGGTCACTCTAAACGAAGTTGTGTTAATAAAGCGACTATGTTTTGTTCACCATTTCTTGAATGTATTGTTGTTTGTTGGTGGGGGACAGGAAGGTATTGCAGCAAATGGGTGGATAGAAGGGGAAAGGGGGGGGAAGCACTCAGAGAGGCCTGGTGTCTGGGCTACCCAGATTATTGAATGACCTTATCTTTATATAGTAATTGAAACGTTTCATTTGGGAGATTATTTCCTATGATGGAAAAAGTTATTATATTATTATCCCACATCCCAATGTATAGTCAACAATAATATCTCTAATCCAATACAGCTTCATCGTGGAACGAGACAGGGATGTCCTTTATCACCTGTACTTTTTAATTTAGCCTTGAACTCTTGTTAATAGCAATATGTTCCCATCTTCACATTACCTGTATCAAAACCAAACATATTGAAACCAAGCTTGCAACATATGCTGATGATCTTTTACCTTTCTTAACTAACCCCTATATTTATATTTCTAATCTTATTGACACTGTTAATGCCTTTTCAATATTTTCTGGTTACAGAATTAATTGGAATATATCTGAAATAATACCTCTCAATTTTCATATTTCTCAAACAGATGTACAGGACTTCCCCTTTAAATGGTCTCCCTTACAGCTTAAATATTTAGGTACACTTTTAAATAAGGATGTTGAACAGACTCTACACATAAATATGGAACATATTCTTGCTATTCTAGATGCAAATGTTCAAAAATGGACTCCATATTTCATGACGGGGTAGACTAGAATCTATTAAAATGGTTATGATGCCACAGATTAATTATATTCTCATGATGTTGTCTGGATTTTGCCCCAAAATCTTTTTATAAAATAATAGAATCCTAACTGGTAAAATTTTTATGGTGAAATAAACCACCTAGAATTGCTTTGACAACCCTCAAATTACCCAAAAACACTAGAGGCCTTGCCTTCTTTGATTTCCAGTTATATCATACGACCTTCCTAGCTGGCTTTGGTTCGTTCTGGTTTCTCTCTGATCCACCTAAGCAACTGTTGCCATTGTGGTATGATGTTGAACAAGATCTAATATCACCTATCCCCCTAAAATATATTTTGTCTATTGATTTACCTAACACTATTTTAAATAACAAAGTTATGTTAGATATACAATTTGCTCTTCTTCAATTAGATAAAAAGCTTGATATCTCTATTTGGCATTCACATGAAATTTCCTTACGGCATAACCCCAAATTTAAAATAGATCACAAAGTCTTATCCTGGTCGAAATGGCAGTCATTACGTATATGGTGCCTTGCGCATTTTTCTTCATGGTTCAAATCTTGTCTCCTTTCATAGTTTAATGTCCCAATACAAATTACAACCCGACCAATTTTTTGCTTGGCTTCAATTAATGCTTGTTTTAAAAAAAAAAACTTCATTAAACTTGATACACTAGTTCCCACACCATCTCTCTATGGTCTTTTAGATAACATTTTTAGCAAAGGTCATATTGCCTCATCTTTTTAAAACGTACTAACTTAACCTAAAGCTTCCACTTCTTCTGGTCTTTATATGATTTGGGGAAAGGTTCTTCGTTTACCTGAAGAAATTACTATAGACTGGTATCACTTTTGATTACATGCTAATCGTCCCACATTATTGGCTAGTTTACTTCAGTCATTATATTTTATTTTTCATCGTGCTCTTTGGACCCCCATCAAAAAAATGTAAAGCTGGCTTATCGGCCACCAATAAGTGTTAGATCTATGATACCTATGAACGTACTCTTCTTCATATGTTATTTGAATGCAAGGTGATTAATAATTCTTGGCAAAAAAATTGGAGGTATATTCAAAAGCTGTTTCACTTTGATATATCCCAATTCTCGAAAACTTTATGATATTTTAATTTCTCTATCAATTCAAATGATTCTTCACAGATGGAAAGATTTGTCTGGTTTGAATATTACCTTTTGGTGGCATACCCTAGGACAAATTAAAAAATTTGAAATTAAAGTTGCTGAAAAGATTAACAAGGTATCCAAGGTTAAGAAACTGTGGGAACCTGTCTCCTCTCTCCTATTATAATGACTATCGAATTAACACCCTAGCAATTATAACATGATTTTATATTATGTGTAACTTGCATATGTAATTTATTATTCTATTTATTTTTTTCTCCTCATTTAATCATTACTAGTACTCTTATCTTCCATAATTGTGTTTCCATATAGCTTTAAGATTCATAATTCATGTTAATTATATACCTGTTTCACTTTAGTTAATGTTGTTATTAATGTAATTATTCCTTTTGTATATTCATGCACTGGTTTGTGTATCG
The DNA here is from genome assembly GCA_033557465.1 of Ichthyophis bannanicus. Classification (NCBI taxonomy): domain Eukaryota; kingdom Metazoa; phylum Chordata; class Amphibia; order Gymnophiona; family Ichthyophiidae; genus Ichthyophis; species Ichthyophis bannanicus. Next base: position 612,408,506 of record CM066035.1, on the reverse strand, counting down.
TACTTTGTTCTTTTTGTTTCTTTTCTCAATTTGTATTGTTTTATTAATGTTTTCATAAAAGTCAATAAAAATTTTGAAACTGGAATTCAGACCCTTCATTTCATACAAGGGAAGGGTGGTTCCACCAATGTCAGATTTATTTAACAGAGAAACTTGGAGAGTCTCCAAAAATTGTAGTCATTAAAGACTTCCACTGCAAAGGTTCAGACAGATAGTAGCTATTTTAGCAGCCTGGCAAAAAAATCATCAGCCCACAATATTCATTTTTGGCACTGTCCATTGCAGTTTACTGCATATTAAGTTCAGAAGTTGGAATAAAGAATGAGCCTTCCTTAAGGCAAGCTATTCATTTTCTGTTGTCTCCACAAGTCCTCCTATGAGCTTTTCAGACAGAAGAAATAAAAAGTACTTAGACCTAGAAGTATTTTCCCTACTCCTGCCATGCAAATTGTGCAACAAGCTAACTTCGGCACCAGCAAAGAACAGGCTAGCAAAGAAAACATCAGAAATAGATGACCACCACCCACCAAAAGTCTCAGCTTTTATATTCACCAAATACCCAATCTGCTACTGACAATACCCAATCTGTTACTATACCATTGCTTAATTAAAACGAGAGACAGATTTTCAAACATTTTGATCACCAGATTAAGCTGAGCACTGGAGAGGATGCTTAATCCATACTGTACATTCAACACCATTACCCATATAAGTAGCAGGCTAATGACTATGCTGGAATAATCTATTTAGTTTAGGTCTGCTATTCAGCAGGCCTACTACTACTACTATTGATCATTTATAAAGCACTACAAGGTGTACACAGTGCTGCACAAACACATAAAGAAGACGATCCCTACTCAAAGAACTTACAGTCTAGTCAAGACGGATAGTACAAGTGGTAAAGGGGAAGGAGACACAAGGAGAGTAAGGGATTAGGAATCAAAAGCGGCTTTGAAGAGGGAAGCCTTTAGCATGGATATGAAGAGGGGGAGAGCAGAGACTTGATGTAAAGAAACAGGAAGTTTGTTCCAGGCATAAGGAGCAGCAAGATGAAAAGATCGAAGTCAGGAGTTGGCAGTAGCAGAAAAGGGCATCGAGAGAAGAAAGCCGGCCGAGGCCTAAACTAAATGGATGAATTAACCATTTAGCAACTGAACATTGCTGCTAAATGGATAATTTTTATGGCCTCCTTCGTCCTGCCACAATCCAGAACACATTTATACAGAAGTGCCTAGATTTATGTGCATTTTAACCTGCCTATTTATATAAGTTCAAAGGTACAGGTATTCATTACAGCTGTAAGCAATTATGGCAGCCCTATGGCTGGTGTAGATGTCCACACCTACATTTTTCAAGAACATGCGTAAATTATAGAATTTTATAATTTGCATGCATAACATTGTGCTCCACCCAAACGTCACTCCTGTACACACTCACAGTGAAAATACGTGTAATTGACTCAACCCACATTCTTTCAGAATAGCGACCACGTTAGATACATGTGTAAATGTGGTAGGCTATGGCCTGTAAACTAGGCCTAGATCCTAACCCCCACCTGGGAGTAGTGCTGAGAAGAACCAGAGTCTGAGAAACTGCCTTAAACTGCTTTAAACTGCTTTTGAAAAGTTTGTATAATTCCTTTATGCTGATGATAGAACTGGTCTTGCATTCTCTGAGCTAGAAATGTCCTTGAAGTAGAAATGTATCAATATCTAAGACTATGGGGCTTGTTTACAAAGCCGCGGTAGCGGTTTGCGATCGTAATCGGAGCCGCGGCCCCATTGATTTCAATGGGGCCGCGGCTGCGATCGCGATCGCGAACCACTACCGCGGCTTTGTAAACAAGCCCCAATGCCTTTGTTAGAATAGCCTGAGAAGGGGGAACAGGGAGCTAGACCCAGAGAGGGTCTCCGATTGGACAGGTGCAAGGGGCGTTGGGACCAATAGAAAGTTTGCCTGTATCAAACTGTAAAAATTGTATATAAGGAATTTGCTCTTGTACTCCATTGCTCAGTCATTTTTGGATGCATTCCTGTCTGAGCCTGTGTCCAATAAATTGGCTTGGAACCTGCAATTGACTCCTGGTTTTATTCATTGTATGCACTTCGCTGCTACATATTCTTGGTGCATTGGCCGGGAATGTGCGAGTGGTGAATGGTATTCAAGTGAGTATACCATGTATTACCGCCTCAAGGTTTGGCCCGGTTGGAACCGTGTCCGTCTGACCACAGGGGAAACCTCAGGCGCCACCGGTCCTCTTGAATCGGAGAGGGTTCCGCCTTGCCTCGGCAGATTACTGGATCCGGCCGGCCAACACTTCCGAACCCGAGGGGAGTCCAGGATTCAACCCAAGAACTGGTTCTGTGTCGGGTACCGGATCCGGTGAGTAGAAATGTCTTTGCTACTCAGATAGATAAGTTGGAAAATTGGTATGGGAATACGGTACCGAGAGCCTGATCACCTCTCCGGGCAAGTCCGAGTACGCGCGAGCCCAAAACCACTGCTGTTGGTTAGTAAGGTAGGCCTGGGAATTTGGGAAAACGTTGCTAGCATGTTTGGTTGTGTGTGTGAATGAGAGGTCTTGAAACATAGACTAAGCGAGTGCGGACTCCTGAGTAGCGCAGTTCCTGGCCGGGCAACCGTGCCCAGGTCGCAAAAAGGAGGAAGCGTTCAGTGTTTGTCTACCTATTTGTTCCTAGGGCTGTACGGACCCCTTACCTGCAGCCCGACTACCCGCCCCTACTGTCTTTTGTTGTGTACGTCATTATGGGAGGGTCGGAGTCCACGCAAATTCCGCTGAAGTGTATGATCAAGAATTTCAAGAAGGGATTTGACGGAGACTATGGAATAAAAATGCCTCCGTCCCGATTAGAAATACTCTGTGATAGGGAGTGGCCGGTGCTGGTCACTGCGTGGCCCCCTGGTGGTACTTTTGATGTTAGAATCATATCCCTAGTTCACCAGATTGTACGTAAAGAACACCCTGACCAGTTCCCCTATATAGATTCCTGGTTAAGTATTTGTGAAAAGGAGCGACCACAAGGGGGGCCCGGAAGTCCAGAGAAGAGAAGCTGCCTGTTTATTCTGCCCCGGAATCTCCAAATATTCTGACCCATTTGCCCCAGTTCCTCTATAGGCCAGTCCCCTCAGCTCCGCCACCACCCCGGGCAGAACCTGGCGCGGGGGGACCCCCTCCTGTCGATTTACCCCTAGTCCACCAACCACCTCCGCAACAGGAGGAGGCACACCCCCTCCTGATCGGGAGCCCCAGCTCCGTCCAGAGTGCCTCGGGAGGACCGCAGTCCACTGATGACACTGCAAGCAGGGATTCATTTGCTAGTTCAGGGTCACTTACTGCCAAGGACCAAAGCAGGGGAGCCGAGTTCCAACAAGCCAGACTACGTTACGCTCTCAGAAGTACAACAGCAAGTCAGAAGGATGGTCACGTTATGCTATTGTGCCAGGTCCCAGGGCTACCTATCTTTAATGAACAGGACCAGGTTGTGGTGGGACCAGCCAGTCTCGTTTATGTGCCCTTCTCCACCACAGATTTTTTGAACTGGAAAACGCATTATGCATCCTATACTGAAAAGCCCCAAGAATTGACCGAATTAATGTCTAGTATTATGCAGACCCATCAGCCTACCTGGTCTGATTGCCGCCAGCTCCTGTCTACCCTCTTCACTACTGAAGAACGAGCATGGATCGTGCAAGCATCCACCCGATGGTTAGAAGAAAACCCTGTAGAAGAAGGAGGCCTAAATCCCCGGCAAGCAGCCGCCGCGGATTTTCCAAATGACGATCCTGAATGGAATCCGAACGACGTGAATGGGGCGGTGGCCCTCACTCGGTTCCGCCAGGCCCTACTGCAAGGCCTGAAGAAAGGAAGCCAGAAGGCCATGAATATCGGAAAGGTATCAGAAGTCATCCAGCATCCAGACGAGAGCCCAGCGGCCTTTTATGAACGCTTATATGAAGCTTACAGACTTTATACCCCATATGATCCAGCGGCCTAGGAAAATTTGCGCATGGTAAATGCAGCCTTTGTGAGTCAGTCCCAGGGAGACATAAAATGGAAACTGCAGAAGTTGGAAGGATTTGTGGGCATGAATGCGGCCCAGTTAATGGAAGTTGCTCAGAAAGTGTTTGTGAATCGTGATCAAAAACGTCAGAAGGAAAATGAACGTAAAATGAAGAAGAAAGCTGATTTCCTTGCTGCAGCTTTAGTTGAACGACGAGGAGGACATTTCTCTTACCAAAGGACCCGAGGACGAGGAAGGGGCCGAGGAAATGGTCGGCCCCCATTGGGCGCAAATCAGTGTGCCCACTGTAGAGAAGAAAGACATTGGAAAAATGAATGCCCGAACTTTGACTCTGCCCCCTGGAGGGGAGGAGGGAGCACACGAAGAGCAGAGGGACGATTCCAGAATTGGGGAGGAATGCATCGCTCACAGTTCCAACACGAAGAAGCAGTTATAGAGGGAATGGCAGCCGAGGAGGGCTACAACATGGATGAAGACTAGGCCAGACTGAGCTCCAAGTTTCCTCTAGGTCCCCAGGAGCCTATGGTCAGTTTGAAGATTGGGGACCAATATATGGACTTTATGGTGGATACGGGGGCTGAACATTCAGTAGTGGTGAAACCGGTGGCCCCTTTGTCTTCTCGATCCATCACTATTGTCGGCGCTACCGGAACTAGAGCCACTAAACCTTTCTTGCAGAACCGCACCTGTGAATTAGGGGGACAGAAAGTAACACACCAGTTCCTGTATATTCCTGAATGCCCAATCCCCCTCTTGGGTCAAGATATGCTCCTTAAGCTCCAGGCGCAGATATCCTTTGTTGAAGGAGGAGGAATGGAAATGACTTTAAACTCAAAATCTGCTGGCCTGATGGTGTTAATTGTCCCCTGAGAAGAAGAATGGCGGCTCTAAAGTGCATATCTGACCAAGGCAGCCAGTCCCCGTATACCCACCAGAATCTTAGCTCCGCCTGAGGTATGGGCGGAGGATAATCCTCCAGGCCTAGCGAAGAATGTAGCCCCTGTTCTTGTCACCCTCAAACCAGGAGTGGAACCAGTGCACGTAAGACAATACCCTCTTCCACAACCGGCAATTGAAGGAATTCACTGTCATTTAATGAAATTATTGAAGTATGGACTTCTCAGGGAGTGCCTATTGCCCTGGAATACCCCCCTCCTCCCAGTCAAGAAGCCTGGGACAGGTGACTACCGCCCAGTGCAGGACTTGAGACGAGTGAATAATGCAGTTGTAACCATACATCCAGTAGTACCAAACCCTTATACTCTCCTGGGACTGATCCCCGCTGAGGCTACTCACTTCACCGTCTTGGATTTAAAGGATGCTTTCTTCTGCATACGTTTAGCATCAACCAGTCAACTTTTGTTCGCGTTTGAATGGGAAGACCCCACCACAGGGAGGCAAGGTCAACTCTCCTGGACTCGATTACCCCAAGGATTCAAGAACTCGCCTACCCTCTTCAGTGCTGCCCTCAATCAGGATCTTTCAAGTTATTCTGTGACTCCAGGAAAGAGAGTCCTTCTTCAGTATGTGGATGACCTGCTAGTAGCCACCAACCCCAAAAACGAATGCGTGCATGCCACCGGAGATCTTTTGCACCTCCTGAATGAAGCCGGATACAAGGTCTCAAGAGCCAAGGCGCAGTTATGCCAAACTGAGGTTAAATATCTGGGATTCCATTTGTCCAAAGGGATTCGGAGATTAGGACCAAAGCGTAAGGAAGCTGTGTGTCGCATCCCTACCCCAACCACCAGAAAGCAGGTGAGGGCTTTCCTGGGAGCTGCAGGCTATTGTCGAATATGGATACCCAATTTTGCACTGGTGGCAAAGCCATTGTATCAGGCCATCAAAGGAATGGAGCGATCTCCCCTGGAATGGGGCCCAGAACAGGATGTGGCATTCCGATCGTTGAAGGCAGCCTTGATGTCATCACCAGCTTTGGTTATCAATAGAAAGACCCCGTTGTGTTCCAAAAGATTTTTTTGTATTTTTGTCGGATATAGATCATGAGGAGAAGGCACTATAGGCCAACTCACTTACATGATACATGTCCCTTTTATTCCACCACTTAGGTATGAAACATAAAAGTACTTAAACCGAAGAAGGTCTCAAACCTGGATCACACGATACTTGTCAAATGTCTGCGCGACGTGCACGTTTCGGGGGAAAAAAACCCCTGTATCAAGCGCTCGAAACTCTCCTCACGAAAACAACCACTGCCACCATGGAACTGGCAAAAAACGCCGACTTGTTGGCGATTCATAAACGGAACCGATTTTTAATTGGGCTAAACCAAATGCCTGTCAAAAACAACCAACCAATCAGAAGAGGGAAATCCCCACAAACAGGGAACCCCCTATACATGAAAGGATGACATCACATCGCCCCCAGCCAATCAATTTCACTGTTCATGCCAGTAGGAGACACAGCTTTTAGAAGGAATATCCACCGTTGCTCTAATCGCCGCAGGTGAAAAATCCGATCACCCCCCCTAGGATCCTCTGGAACATGGTCGATCACGGACCAACGTAGTTGCTGAAATTCATGTTGAAATTGAGAGCAATGTGAGACCATCGGAGCTGTAGAAACCAGATGGCGGAGACGGCTAGCGTGCTCCGATAAACGAATCCGAATCTGTCGGGCAGTGCTCCCCACATAACGTAAAGGGCACATACACTGGATAAAATAGACCACGTGAGTAGAATTACAAGTGGTTTGCCAATGGCGATGGAAAACCTGACCCGTGTGTAAATCAGTCCAGGAACCCCCAGACACCGTGGTTGCACAAAACCCACAGGTCCCACAAGGCTCATGAGAACCAGATCCCACAGGGGGTCGCAATGATCGATCCACTGATGTTGCAGAGATGACTAATTTGTCCCGAAGATTGGCTCCTCGTGAGTAGGCTATCCGCAAAGGCTTGTTGAAAACTGGATGGAGAGACAGAACTGGCCAGTGTTTCTTCAAGATACCGACCACTCGAGACGAATTGGACATGTAAGGTAGAACCCCCGTCACCACGTCATCCATTGCAGGGGAAACCCGATCATTTGGCCATTCCAGAAACCACTCTCGATGCGAGTATAAAGCCCGCCGATATGCAATCGAAACCACCGACCTAGGGTAGCCTTTAACTAGCAGTCGGGCAGTGAGGTCAGCAGCATGGATTTTAAAATGTATAATAGATGTGCACAATCTCCAAAGCCTTAGAAACTGCCCATAAGGCAAGCCTTTTCGCAAAGGTTCAGGATGAAAGCTTCTGTAGTTCAGCAAACTATTACGTTGGACCGGTTTGCGAAAAAGAGTGGTAGCTAAGGAATCCCCAGTCCGAAAAACAGTCATGTCCAAAAATTCCACACGATCAGTATCAATGTGAGCAGTATACTGAATATGAGATTTTAATCCATTGAGCCAATCCAGAAACTCGTGCAAAGAGGGTAAATCCGACGTCCAGATGAAAAAAATGTCATCTAAAAACCGCTTCCACACCAACACCGATGAGAATTTAGATGAACTGTAAACCAATCGTTCTTCTACATCTGCCATATAAAGGGTCGCCACCGAAGGCGCCACCGTGGCGCCCATGGCGATGCCAAACACTTGTTGGAAAAAAGACCCTTCAAACAAAAAATAATTCCGGGTAAGAACCAACGTGATCAATTCCATCAAAAAGGATCTAGGTAAACGAGGAGGGGCCTGTTGAAATAGACCCTGCAACAATTGTAAAGCTTCACCTTGATGTATGTTAGTGTACAATGCAGCCACATCAAGCGTGACCAAAAAGACAGGTGCAGATGGTAATGTCACATGCTGTAACACACAAAGGAATTGGGTAGAATCCCGAATGAAAGACCGAACGGACGTTGCCTCCTTGCTTAAAAAGACATCGCAAAATTTTGACAGTGGTTCCAGCACTGAACCTCGACATGAGATGATTGGTCTCCCCGGGGGATCCGTCAATGACTTGTGTACCTTGGGCACAAGATATATGATAGGTACCTTGGGATGCGCAGTTGAAAGGAACCGTAATTCTCTTGAGGTGATCCAACCCCTAGAAAAAGCATCCATCAACAAGGTCCGGATCTCTGTCTGTAAGGACAAAGTAGGATCAACGTCCAACCGGAGATAAATCAACGGATCTAAAACATGAGAGCGCAATTTCAGCATGTAATCCTGAGTATCCCACAGCACAATTGCGCCCCCCTTGTCAGCACTACGAATCGTGATAGTAGAATCCTGTGTCAAACGTCGCAAACTAGTCAAATCAGAACTAGTCAAATTCGTCCGCCACCGAGAAAAGGATCCTTCCTGTGTCTGAAGATCCTGAAGCACCAATGATTGAAAAGTAGCCAAAACTGGATCCAGCGTACCAGGCGGAATCCACCGAGACGAAGGGCGTACAATGGATACATCCGTAGTGCCCAAAGAGTTGGTGTCAAAATAATGCAGTATCTGTAACTTGCGGAAAAATCGTTGTAGAGCCAATTGGGTAGTGAAAGGGTCATACTGCACCGTCGGTACAAAAGAAAGACCTATCTGGACGTCGGATTTACCCTCTTTGCACGAGTTTCTGGATTGGCTCAATGGATTAAAATCTCATATTCAGTATACTGCTCACATTGATACTGATCGTGTGGAATTTTTGGACATGACTGTTTTTCGGACTGGGGATTCCTTAGCTACCACTCTTTTTCGCAAACCGGTCCAACGTAATAGTTTGCTGAACTACAGAAGCTTCCATCCTGAACCTTTGCGAAAAGGCTTGCCTTATGGGCAGTTTCTAAGGCTTCGGAGATTGTGCACATCTATTATACATTTTAAAATCCATGCTGCTGACCTCACTGCCCGACTGCTAGTTAAAGGCTACCCTAGGTCGGTGGTTTCGATTGCATATCGGCGGGCTTTATACTCGCATCGAGAGTGGTTTCTGGAATGGCCAAATGATCGGGTTTCCCCTGCAACGGATGACGTGGTGACGGGGGTTCTACCTTACATGTCCAATTCATCTCGAGTGGTCGGTATCTTGAAGAAACACTGGCCAGTTCTGTCTCTCCATCCAGTTTTCAACAAGCCTTTGCGGATAGCCTACTCACGAGGAGCCAATCTTCGGGACAAATTAGTCATCTCTGCAACATCAGTGGATCGATCATTGCGACCCCCTGTGGGATCTGGTTCTCATGAGCCTTGTGGGACCTGTGGGTTTTGTGCAACCACGGTGTCTGGGGGTTCCTGGACTGATTTACACACGGGTCAGGTTTTCCATCGCCATTGGCAAACCACTTGTAATTCTACTCACGTGGTCTATTTTATCCAGTGTATGTGCCCTTTACGTTATGTGGGGAGCACTGCCCGACAGATTCGGATTCGTTTATCGGAGCACGCTAGCCGTCTCCGCCATCTGGTTTCTACAGCTCCGATGGTCTCACATTGCTCTCAATTTCAACATGAATTTCAGCAACTACGTTGGTCCGTGATCGACCATGTTCCAGAGGATCCTAGGGGGGGTGATCGGATTTTTCACCTGCGGCGATTAGAGCAACGGTGGATATTCCTTCTAAAAGCTGTGTCTCCTACTGGCATGAACAGTGAAATTGATTGGCTGGGGGCGATGTGATGTCATCCTTTCATGTATAGGGGGTTCCCTGTTTGTGGGGATTCCCCTCTTCTGATTGGTTGGTTGTTTTTGACAGGCATTTGGTTTAGCCCAATTAAAAATCGGTTCCGTTTATGAATCGCCAACAAGTCGGCGTTTTTTGCCAGTTCCATGGTGGCAGTGGTTGTTTTCGTGAGGAGAGTTTCGAGCGCTTGATACAGGGGTTTTTTCCCCCGAAACGTGCACGTCGCGCAGACATTTGACAAGTATCGTGTGATCCAGGTTTGAGACCTTCTTCGGTTTAAGTACTTTTATGTTTCATACCTAAGTGGTGGAATAAAAGGGACATGTATCATGTAAGTGAGTTGGCCTATAGTGCCTTCTCCTCATGATCTATATCCGACAAAAATACAAAAAAATCTTTTGGAACACAACGGGGTCTTTCTATTGATAATTGTTGCTATTTTGACCTTTGTTTTTTGGGGTCTTTTTGTTATCACCAGCTTTGGGCCTGCCAGATGTACAGAAACCATTTCGCCTCTATGTCCATGAGTCAAGTGGAAATGCTTTGGGAGTACTGACTCAATCCCTCGGATTTTGGCAGCGACCTGTAGCTTATCTATCAAAACAACTGGATACCGTCGCAAAAGGATGGCCACCTTGCCTGAGAGCCGTTGCAGCTACAGCTCTCCTGGTGGGTGAAGCCGACAACCTCACCCTGGGTCAGAATCTCCAAATTAACGTACCGCACTCTGTCCTGACCCTTATGGAGCACAAAGGAAATTATTGGTTCACAAATTCCCGAATGCTGAAGTACCAAAGCATGTTGTGCGAGAATCCCCGATTGCAGTTGGTCATCAGTCAAGCTTTGAACCCAGCCACGCTGTTGCCAATCGGTCCAGGCCCCCCTGATCATGATTGCTTGGAAATAATGGACACTGTATTCTCAAGTCACCCTGATCTAACTGATGTCCCATTGGATGACCCTGAATGAACTTTCTTTGTGGATGGAAGTAGTCTTGTCATCAACGGACAACGTCGTGCCGGCTATGCAGTAGTGAACCTGGACATGGTAGTTGAATCTTCAGCTCTGGCCCCAGGAACCTCAGCACAGAAGGCTGAAATGATAGCCCTCACCAGGGCACTGATAATAGGGATGGGGCTCCACTTGAATGTGTACACAGATTCAAAGTACACCTTTACAACATTACATGCGCATGGGGCCCTGTACAAGGAACGAGGGTTGATAAACTCAGGAGGCAAGTCCATCAAGTATGGCCCTGAGATATTGACATTATTGGAAGCTGTGTGGGCCCCCAAACAAGTCGCAGTAATGCACTGCCGAGGTCATCAGGCAGGGGAAGGAGAGGTTTCACGGGGAAATAGATTTGCAGACGTCTCTGCCCAAAAAGCGGCTACAACTGAGCCCGTACCTGCCCCTAGTACAGTCCAGGCAGCTATATTCCCAGTGCCCCTCAGTGCATGGACCCCCCGGTATACCTCCAAAGAGTTAGATTATTATTGTCAAGAGGAAGGGGGAGTGTTATCAGAGACCGGATGGATAGTGCTACCACCGCCGGCCGGTGGCTTACCTCCCGGTCCAACTGTAATCCCTGAAGCCTTGGGTCCTGCCTTTGTCCATGCTTTTCATCAGGCCACACACTATGGAAAAACTGCAATGGAGAAAGCTCTCAGACCCCATTTCTGTATTTCATTATTAGGACACATATAAGAACATAACATAAGAACATAAGATATGCCATACTGGGTCAGACCAAGGTCCATCAAGCCCAGTATTCTGTTTCCAACAGTGGCCAATCTAGGTCATATGTACCTAGCAGTTTCCCCAAGAGACACAGGTTCCACAATGCTTGTACTAGGTCAAGCATTATCAGCCTCAGTAACCCGTAGATGTGTGATCTGTGCAAAGAACAATGCCCGGCAGGGTCCCAACCTGCCCCCAAGAGCTCAATCAGTAGGAGTTACAACCATGGGAAATATCCAGGTGGATTTCACAGAAATGCCACGTGCAAATGGATATCATTACCTGTTGGTCTTGGTTTGTACATTCTCTGGGTGGATGGAAGCTTTCCCCACCAGAACTGAGAAAGCCAGGGAAGTCACCAAAGTCCTGCTCCATGAAATCATCCCCCGGTTTGGAATACCCTTAACTAAAGGGTCAGATAATGGGCCCTCATTTGTATCTCAGGTGACTCAGCAGTTAGCCCAAGCTCTGCAAGTGCAGTGGAAATTACATACAGCTTACAGACCCCAAAGCTCAGGAAAGGTAGAACGTATGAATCGCACCCTAAAGTCCCAGCTGTCTAAACTTTGTCAGGAAGCTCATCTGAAGTGGCCACAGGTTCTTCCTATAGCCCTCCTCAGGATACATTCAGCCCCCACCAAGTCATTAGGAGTTTCCCCTTTTGAGATCCTGTATGGGCGTCCTCCGCCCATAGTCCAAGGGATAAAAGGAGATATGAGTCCGATTAGGTCTGAAATCACTAGACAAGAACAATTGGCTCTAGGTTCTGTTTTGCAGAGTCTTCATGCATGGGTACAAGACCAGTTGCCCATTAATCTGACTGAGCCACTGCATCCCTTTAAGCCTGGAGCTTCGGTGTGGGTCAAAGAGTGTAGGAAGACACCATTAGCACCTCATTGGAAAGAACCTTATGTCATCATACTATCAACCCCTACAGCAGTTAAGGTTGCAGAATTAGAACCTTGGATTCACCACAGTCGAGTAAAGCCAGCGGCATCTACTGAACTTTGTCACTGGACTTCAACAAACAATCCGAACTCGCCATTGCGACTCACGCTGCAGCGACAACCACTGCTGTAAGAGTCAACAGCCCTACTCCTGTCACCAACTGGAAGCTGGCAGGTCTACATACGGCAGAAACTTGAGGAATCTGCAACCCTACTCCTGTCACCAACCGGAAGCTGACAGGTCTACGTACGGTGGAAGCTGTGGAAATAAGAGAATTTAAGTGAAGAAGCTGCAACATTCAAGCGAGTTCATTCAACTACTGTAACTATGATGCACTTCTGCTTTTACATTATTTTAGCGGTAACCCTGGGGCCCTTTAGAGTGGCACTTGCCATACCTCCCTGTACGGCTTGCATAACTACTGCCCGAACCGGGACAAGGATTACTCAGACTTTACTCTATCATTCCTACTACACTTGTACTGGTGTAGTTAGCAAATGTGTGTATAATGGTACAGAATTAAGTATCTGTACAAAAGGGAAGATTAGGACCTGCTTTAATCCCCGGCAGAACCCCTCTTATCATGTCCTAGAGTTACGATGGAACAATGAAGAGGGAGCCCTCCTAAATGCTACCCGACAGCTTTCAGATCCCACGAGACCTGCCCCTCTTTACTTTGATGCTTGTGATGCCATTAACCGAAATGGCTATTATAGCTGTGGATCTGTTGGCCAAGAGCAAAGTTATTACCAAGATGATAAATATATGTGTTCCGAAGGAGCATACAATTGGGGAATATGCACCGGGGTAAAATCCCCATCTATTTATGTTAAAGCCTCTGCAGGCGCATACTTCTGTCCCAAATGGGAGTGTGTATACTATGCCACCTGGTCTGAAGGGCCTCAGTGGCGAGAGAGGGATAATCGCAGAGCCAAGTTAGAGAGACTACCATTGCTGGAACCCCGTAAGTGTCAGAAAGGTACTTGTAACCCCTTAAGGCTCCTTGTGTTCGACCCTAGCCAGTGGAAACAAGGGTTTCGATTTGGCTTAAGGATAGCAGAAAGTGGAGTAGACCCTGGAACCTATGTGTATATACAGCTTAACACTAAGACCCGCATTTCTTCATCTTTTCAAATACACCATACCTTCTATGAAGCCATGCAGCCAAAGATAGAGATTCCCCAGACCAAGCAGAATTTATTTATTGAACTAGCTGGAGCTGGAGCTTCCAGTCTCCGCATCTCTAATTGTTTCTTTTGTGGGGGAACTAAGATGGGAGACCAATGGCGCTGGGAGGCAAGGGAATTAAACTACTCCATTCCATATAACCAGACTGCTCTGAATAAGACCACTAGTGAATGGGTATTGGCCAACACCATTGTTGGCCGTCTCTGTTTTGTCCGAACAGGACCACAGTTCACCATACAGGTAGGACAGCTGGTCTGTCTCAGCCAACGGTTTTACAATACTACAACTAAGAAAACATCCTGGTGGTCAGGTGTGAATGCTACTGAACCTTCCAACCCTTTAACTAGCTTCTCCAATCTTGCTAAGATATGGACCAATCTCGCCTCACCCAATACCTGGGAGGCCCCTCCAGGGCTTTATTGGATTTGTGGAACCCGAGCGTATGCCCAACTCCCTAACAACTGGGGAGGGGCGTGTGTCCTGGGTACAATACGACCCTCTTCCTTCCTTATTCCCATTTCCCAAGGGGAACAGTTAGGCTTCCTCATATACAATGGTCGACAGAAGCGGAATACTTTGAAAATAGGTCAATGGGATAAGTGGGAAGGTGATGAATGGCCACCTGAGAGAATTATCACATATTATGGACCAGCCACTTGGGCACAAGATGGGACCTGGGGATACCGCACTCCTGTTTATATGTTGAATCATATTATATGCTTGCAAGCTATTGTAGAAATTATAACTAATGAGACAAGTAAGGCACTAACCCTTTTGGCAAAACAAAGTACTCAGATGCGCACTGCTATTTACCAGAACCGATTAGCACTTGATTATTTATTAGCATCTGAAGGTGGGGTATGTGGGAAGTTCAATCTTACCAACTGCCGTTTGCAGATTGATGATCAGGGTCAGGTTGTTGAAGAAATAGCTGACCATATGCGTAGACAAGCACATGTACCAGTTCAGGTTTGGAATGGACTGGAGCTGAATGGATGGTTTGGAACCCTATTTTCAAGGCTAGGGGGATTGAAGACTATTATGTTTGCAGTTCTACTCATAATAGCTGTGTGTTTACTCCTTCCATGTTTCCTGCCCCTTTGCTTCCGTACGGTAACTTCAGTCATTGACAGTACAGTCGAGCAAAAAACAGCAGCCAGGGTACTGGCCATGTGGAAGTACCAAGCTATACCCCGTGAAGAAGCATCAGTTTAAAGAAACGTTATGTGATTTCATTCTCACCCTCTTTTGCTAGGGGTGAGAATAATCAAAGGGGGGAATGTGGTAGACTATGGCCTGTAAACTAGGCCTAGATCCTAACCCCCACCTGGGAGTAGTGCTGAGAAGAACCAGAGTCTGAGAAACTGCCTTAAACTGCTTTAAACTGCTTTTGAAAAGTTTGTATAATTCCTTTATGCTAATGATAGAACTGGTCTTGCATTCTCTGAGCTAGAAATGTCCTTGAAGTAGAAATGTATCTATAGCTAAGACTATGCCTTTGTTAGAATAGCCTGAGAAGGGGGAACAGGGAGCTAGGCCCAGAGAGGGTCCCCGATTGGACAGGTGCAAGGGGCGTTGGGACCAATAGAAAGTTTGCCTGTATCAAACTGTAAAAATTGTATATAAGGAATTTGCTCCTGTACTCCATTGCTCAGTCCTTTTTAGATGCACTCCTGTCTGAGCCTGTGCACAATAAATTGGCTTGGAACCTGCAATTGACTCCTGGTTTTATTCATTGTATGCACTTCGCTGCTACATAAATACCCTTTTAAGTGGGCATTTGACTGGTACACCTAGATTTACACACAAACATGCGTGTGAATCTAGGAGTGACTTATAAAATTACCTCCATAGTGGACTGTAATTATTAAGGTGCATTAATACAGTTAATGCACATTATTTTACTGGAAGTTGCATTTTATGCAATCGGATGTAGTTACTAATAATATGTTGTAATCATGTTAAATCCATGTAAAACCAGTAATGCAGCTTAGCAACTACAGCCCAGTATCAGGATATTTAGGAATTTAAATAGCCCAATACTGTCGGTATAACATAAAAATTTTGTATTCACCGGCAGCCTATGAATGCATAACTTGCTATGAATATCAGTTTGATAGAACATTGTTCAGCATAGATAGAGGTTAAGGTTAAATAGAGATTAAGGACATACCCTTGAACACCTGTTGATTCCTAAGCTTGTGGTCTGTAATTTTTGGGTTATATGCTATGGAGAATTTATATTCACATGTTAATTAAGCAAAGAAGATGCATTATTTCCTTTTTCTTTATTTTTTTTATTGATGTTATAATTCACAACCCCACCATTATTCTTGAGGATGGTAATAGCCTGGGTATATCATTATTGTTATTATTATTAGGTTGGATTGTTAGCAACAATGGTAAACCTATTAATTTAAATACCAATTAATACATATATTCACTATCTGCATCCATAATAGGCAGTGGCACTGAATTTACATGCATGCTGGCCACTGACCACCATCACCATTTAGATTAGGCCTATTAAGCAGAGCTATACTAAGGGGTATGTTTATTAAACGTGGTAGCTTTCTACATGTTCAGCCCAAAACCTTATGGGGGTTGCACTGAACCCACGCTATGAAATGGAGGCTTGCCCAGACTTGCCTTCGCTGTCCTTGCCTGTACTGCTGACCATTTTTGTGTTGTGTATTGCACGTGCTCCATTTCAGTGCCTTAAGCTCCTGGGAGTCTGCCCGTGAAGCCTAACATCACCGATCCCATGTCTGCCACATGCTCCTTGGGCGAGCTCCTTAGGACGACTCCGAAGCTGACCTGGCACATAGATCTGATCCCACAGGACATATTCTTAAGGGTGCCTGTCTGCTGCTCCTGATAGTTTTACTGGGGCTGTACCCATCCTTTGCCTCTTGCTTCTATCTGTAGTCCATATCTGCTATCCGAGTTCTGTGGGGAAGGCATCCTACACATCTCCCTCAGCCTGGTGCCAGCTCATAAGTAAGTAATTTGATTTACTGCACTTCTGTTCCACAGTCTTTTTCCCCTATTACCTTCCCCCCTCCCCCACCATACTCTGCCATTGTGCTCTTCTTAACTGTCACTTTCTTCACACTAAAACTTGTTTGATATCTGACTAGTATTGCATCACTTGGTATACATTCAGGGCCCAATTCTGATTTGGTTGTGCCGGCCCTCTATGTGCTCGGTTTGAACCAGATGCACAGAGTGAGTCGGGATTCTGATCCCACAGGGCACGTCTAGTCCCATGGAATCAGAATCGCATACAGGCTTGTATGTGCAGGCCAGGATTCTGGTCGGCCTACACGTACAGGCCTTCCCTGGCTAACTCAGTCAGGGCTCCTGAATAGAGCCGTGGTGTCATGGCATCCAATTGCCATAGCACTGCGGCTCCTTTCCCCACAGCCCAACCCCCAATCTGGCTCCCAAGGCCAGCGTCGCACTGCGGGGAATCTCCTCTGCCCCTTCCCTCCTTTTCTGTGCCCCAGGTCCACTGTCCCCCACCGACTAGGGAAACTTATTCCACCTCAGAGGTGGAATGTTCCCCGTTCAGGCCACCGGCCCTGGACGTCCAGGGCTGCCGACCGCCCACTGCCCACCCTTTCCTGCCCCCGTCTAACCTGCCAGTACAACATGCAGGGAAGTTAGTCAGGGTCGGCAGAAGGGCTGAATAGCAGGGATGGACCTCCATCACCACTATTCGCACCTCGGAATGACCCTGTCAGTGTCTTACAGAATCTTGGCTGAAGGATGGTGAGGATTCTATCCTCTACCGTTGTCTCCCGCCAAATTATACTGCACTCTCAGTCCCCTGCTCACCAAGAATTGGCAGTGAAGCGGCCCTTTGCTTTCGGTCCCCTCTTTCTGCCATGGAATTATCATTTTCCACTCTTCATTATGCAAAATCACTAATTGTACACTCTACTTCCTCTCTCAGTTTCCACCTTCTCTTAGGGGTATGTTTACTAAAGGGCACTAAGGGAGCCAGTGTGCCATTAACGCCCATTATTGGCACTCTTGCACCCTTTACACTGTGAAAAAGCTGCATTAACGAGCGTTAAAGGCTCCTGCAGCGTAAAGGGCACAGTAGGTGAAGAGTGCGCATTAACGGGGCAGAGAGAGGGCATTAACAACAGGTGTTCCATTAACACCTTTTGCACTAACGTATGTTAAAGCCCTTTAATGGTGGGAACTCTAACACAAAGTAAAACCTTGTGGAAAGGGTGTATTTTGAGGAGACAGAGCCTATTTTAATGTCTGCAATGTGATGCACAGACAGGTGAGCCCAAGAAAAGTGATAGTAGTGCTCCATTAACAGCAACAGCATAGTGCCAAAGTATGAAGGGCATTATGCTGATGGAGAAAATGGGGCAAAGGAGGTGGCATGTGGGTCATGCAGTGGTGGTTTCTGGGGCATAGGGTGGACCAAGCAGCCCACATAAGAACATAAGATTATAAAATATGCCATACTGTATCAGACCAAGGTCCATCATGCCCAGTATCCTGTTTCTAACAGTGGCCAATCTAAGTCACAGGTACCTAGCAGTTTCCCCAAAAGACACACAGGTTCTGCAATGCTTGTATTGGGGCAAATAGTGGATATACTGGGTCCTCTTTAATAATGGTTTATGGATCTTTCCCCAGGAACCTGTCCAAACCTTTTTTAAACCCAGCTACACTAAAATCTTTCACTACATCCTCCGGTAATGAATTCCAGAGGATGATTATGCGTTGACTGAAAAAATATTTTCTCTTATTATCTTAAATGGGTTACTCTGTTGCCACTTTGTATGTCCCCTAGTCTTTCTACATTTTGATGGTATAAACAATTGATCTACGTTTACCCGTTCCACTCATAGAAACACAGAAACATGACGACAGAAAAAGACCACATGGCCTATCTAGTCTGCCTTTCCATATCAACCACTACAACCAGGACCATACCTAGCCCTGTGTGAGCGGTGCAGCCACACAGGGTGCAAAGGCTTAAGGGGCGCATTTTAGCTGTCTTCTGTTCCCTGCCGCTGCCACTTTTTCTTCTCTCAGCAGCGGCTGGCAATGGCAAGACAGCTAAAATGCACCCCTTAAGCCTTCATGCCGGCATGCTAAGCAAGAGCAGGGAGGGACAGATCTGCTTAGCATGCTGGCGACTTGCACATCAGGCGCACCTCTTCTCTCCCGCTATGGGGGGGAGGGGGGACGCGTGCCCGATGTGCAAGTCGCACAGGGCATAATCTTCACTTGGTACAGCCCTGACTACAACAGTCCCTTTTTTTCCTTTAGAGATCCTCTGTGTTTGTCCCATGCTTCTTTGAATTCAGATATTGTCCTCATCTCTACCTCCTCCACTGGGAGACTATCCCACAGATCGACCACTCTTTCCATAAAGAAATATTTCCTCATATCACTCCTGAATCTATCCCCTTTCACCCTCATCCCATATCCCCTGGTAGCAGAGCTTGCTTTCAATCGAAAGAGGCTCTCCTCTTGTGCATTTATGCCACAGAGGTATTTAAACATCTCAATCATATCACCTCTATCCCGCCTTTCCTCTAAGGTGTACATATTAAGATCCTTAAGTCTCCCCTCATATGCTTTATAATGAAGGCCACTAACCATTTTAGTAGCCACCCTCTATACCGACTCCAACCTGTTTATATCCTTTTGAAGATGTGGTCTCCAGAATTGCACACCATACTCCAAATGAGGTCGCACCAAAGACTTATACAGAGGCACTATCACCTCCTTTTATCTGCTAGTCATTCCTCTCCGTATGCACCCAAGCATCCTAGTAGCTTTTGCCATCGCATTTTCTACCTGTTTAGCTACTTTAAGATTGCCCTTTTCATGGCAATGCTGCATATGTCTTCAATTAACTTTCTGTCCATCTCTTCCTCCTTCGAAGGAGGTCTGTATATCATGCCAATGCAAATAGATTTCTCTTTCCCTCTTTCTAGTTTATCCCACCATGCCTCCTCTCTCCCTTTTAAGCTCTATAGTTCCAAAGCTTTAATATTATTTTTTACATATAGTGCCACTCCTCCTCCCTTTTGTCCTACCCTGTCCTTTCTGAATAAAGAATAGCCTGGAATGGTTACAGTTATAGATTTCTGTGAACCATGTTTCTGCAACAGCCACTAAATCCAAGTCAGCCTCTCCCATTAAAGCTTCAACATCTGGGATTTTATTTCCCATGCTATGGGCATTTACACACCGCTTTCCATATGTTGCCCCTTTTACTCATTTCCATAAAGGTATTTAATGTTTCACTTACCTGGGGGCTTTCTTCACCCATCCCCAACAAATCTAGTTTAAAGTCCTCTTCACTAGATTTGCCAGTCTGCTACTGAAGACACGTCAACCTCTCTTGGACAGATGGATGCCATCCCTGCTCTGTAACCCTTGGAACAGCATCCCATAGTCCAGGAAAACAAAACGCTCTTGATGATACCATACACGCAGCTATGCATTCATCTCCAGGATGCAAGCATCTCTTTCTTGGTCTTTACCCTCAACAGTGAAGATTGAAGAGAACATCACTTGCGCCCCTATCTGCTTCACCCTCTGTCTCAGAGCCATGAAGTCACTTTTGATATGCTCAGAGGGATACCTGGCAGTATCATTTGTGTTGACATGGATTATCTCCCTTCCTCAATTGTACAGTGCAAATCACAAGATATTCAGATAACACCTTTACAATTGCCAGTGCTCAAAATGTCACTCTCACATACCTTTTGTCTAAGAATTGTATGCAGCTGTGTTATAATACTAACTTTAGTTACACTCACACACAGCCTAAATAACAAATACCACAAACCAATCCCAATAGTACAAAGTCTTGACCGACCTCACCTACCCTCAGCACATGCGTACACTTGTTTCAATACAAAGGTAAATCATCACCGACTTATTTATTTTATTTTATTTATTTATTTACATTCTCTTATATACCGCGCTATTCTGCATCAGTGCGGTTTACATTGAACAAACTGAAATTACATTGAACAGGGCATTATAACTTGGAGATAACTATTTTACAGGGAACATGGGCTATGGAGGGTTAACATATAAAACTTATACATATAAAACCCACCACACTATATCAAGCAAATACCCAACCAAACAAAAGAGACCCAGTCACATTATCATGTATCCTAATAAACGCTAGATCCATGAAAAATAAACTCCCCATCTTCACCGACCTGATAAATGATACTAAACCAGACATCCTATGTGTTACTGAAACATGGCTGACTTACACAGATGTGGTTTACCTAAACCAATTAAATAAGAACGACTATGACATTTATCATACGCATAGAAACAATAAAAAAGGAGGAGGAGTATACTTATAATGACTAAAAAAAGCCCTAAACGCAAAACCACAATCCTCTGAGCCCATTAACAATACAGACTCCCTTATCATAAAGATCAACCATTTCAGAATCTGTTTGATATACAGACCACCTGACCATAAATCTGAAAACATCGACGCCCTAATCGAACTACTTAGCTCATCCACTGACCTAAATCCAATAATAATGTTAGGTGACTTTAACCTCCCATCTCTACCCCTTGCACACTCAACCCTCTTCCTTGAATCTATATCCGACATAGGCTTCTACCAAATCATTAAAACAAAAACTCATAATAAAGGAGGAACCCTTGACCTCATCTTTCTCCCAGAAGTATTCCATAAACTCTTTAATCAGGATTCACTCCAGTGCACACCTATCCCATGGTCAGACCACCACCTGATTAAGTTCAATCTTATATACACTGACTCAAATAACAAAATCAGCCCACAAAAATCTCTACCCCCTAGATTTAAAAATTTTAATGCAGAAGATTTCCTCGATCTAACAATCCCTCACCTCTCTTCATCATCTTCCAACCTTGACAAGGCTATTGCAACCTGGTATAAAACAATCTCTAATGCGGCTGCATATAAACAGCCAAACAAGAAGAACAACCGACCCAGAAACGGCGATGCCCCTTGGTTCAACAATACCTTAAAAGCGATGAAAAGAACACTCAGGAAAATTGAATTAAAATGGCGCAAATCTAAATCTACAACATGCCACGAAATATATAATACCCACCTCAAAAATTAGAGGCTACTGACAGCGCAAAGAAAAACTTCCATTCAGCTATTCTAACAAAATCTATCAACAGACCAAGAGAACTATTCTCCATTGTTCAAAACTTAACTAAGAACACATACAACTCTAGCTACGAAGTTAACGATATATCTGCTCAAACCTTAGCAAATCATTATATAAATAAATCAAAAATATATAAATTCTCACCAATTACAGAAGCCACCTCTCACCAACTTCTATTAGATGATTGGAACAAATTCTACCCCATAACTAAAGAAACACTCAAGAATATTATGTCAAACCTAAATACTACAACTTCTCACCTAGATCCATGCCCTATAACTTGGATAAAGAATACCCTTCCAACATTATCCCCCTTCATTCTACCTTTAATTAATCTCTCATTAAATCAAGGCTATCTTCCACCCATCCTAAAACATGCACAAATACGACCAATACTAAAAAGCAATACCCTTGATAAAACATCACCGAATTCATACAGACCTATTTCAAGTATACCTTTCATGGCTAAACTCATAGAAAAAGTAATTCAAACTCAAACACAGGAACACATCGACACCTCAGCTCCCCTCGGTGACCAACAATATGGCTTTCACCCTGGTCATGGAGTAGATACGCTCTTAACAGTACTCCTTGACACCCTTGTAAGAGGAACTGACAGCCCCAGAAATGCATTCATACTACTGTTCCTGGACATATCTGCAGCATTTGACAGTGTACACCATACTGTAATGCTCAACAGGCTCAGACAAATAGGTGCTAACTCAATAGTACATAAATGGTTCACCTCATATCTATCTAACAGAACTCAAACTGTCAGGATCGGCACCCAAACCTCTAACACATACAAACAGGAAATTGGCCTCCCTCAAGGATCTGCCCTCTCTGCACTCCTCTTTAATATCTATATACAACCAATTTGCAACATCTTTAAAAAATTCAAAATCCACTACCACATATATGCAGACGATATCATGATGTACATTCCATTCACGATCCCCACACTCCCACTTCAACTATTAAATGACGGTTTCAATGAATTAACAACTTGGCTAGAAGACCACAACCTTCATATTAACCATTCCAAAACTGACATGTTGATTATAACAAAAAACAAATCGTACATCCCCCCTACCCACATCACACTTCAGAAACATGATATTTACATAAAAAACGAGATAAAATACCTAGGGGTGACCTTAGACACACACCTCAGTATGAACACCCACATAAGAAACACCACAAAAAAAATATACTTTAAGCTCAAAGTACTAAAACAATTACACCCACTGGTCCACCTGAATGACTTCCTGAGCATAATACAAGCTATTATTACACCGCACTTCGACTTTGCCAACCAAACTCTACTAGGCACAACTAACCAAAACATCAGAAGGCTCCAACTTGCACAAAATGCTGCCGCTAGAACCATAATGAAAGTACACCCATTTGAACACATATCACCCTATTTAGCTAAACTACACTGGCTCCCAATTCAATGCAGAATAAACTATAAATTAATAATAACCACCTTCAAAGCTTTAAATAATACTGCCCCAGCTACACTAAACAACCTCCTCACTAAAGACACACCCCAATCCACTCACAGAAGATGCAACACCAATAAAATAAGGATTCCAAAAGAATTCACAAACACTAAAAAAACAACAAATAAAAAAGCGTTTTCCCATGCAGCCCCTATACTCTGGAACTCCCTACCTGAAGAAATAAGAGCCTTAACTGATCTTAAATAACTACATAAAACATTAAAAACTCACTTATTTAGCTCCCATTACGGTCCACTCGTGAATTCTCAATACCAAAAAGAAAAGGGATAATATATAACACTTTGAAATTAATTCCATAATGACCCACAAAAACTCGACCATTTACACAGTCTACGGTGCTTGTAAATAGCTACCCTCCTTGTTTAATTCAACATCCGTTGATTGTACATAGTTCTCTAAAGTTTAATTGTTAAAAGTTAAGATGTACATAGTTCAAGCGATGTTTAATGTAAAAACAGATATATTACACTGTTTCTTTAACTGTTTTATGTAAACCGCACCTGATCTTTTGGAAGGTAGCGGTATATAAGCGACTGTTAAAATAAATAAATAGATTAGCAACATTGGGTGGGCTTGATGAGTCTCGGCAAACTCTCCATAACATCTTGGATTCTGGCACCTAGCAGACAGCATACCTTTCTGGACATCAAGTCTGGTCGGCAGATGGATGCCTCAGTACTCCTCAGAAGAGAGTCACCAACCACCACTACCCTCCGCTTCCTTGTGGTCACTGATTCTGCAACTTTGGGGTGCTCAATCTCTGGTTCTTCCATTTCCAGGAATGCTTTCACCTCCTCCATTTCCAGGGCTGCATAATGATTCTTCAGTTCAAGGGCTGGAGAAGTTGGATTGGTGATTCTGCAGGCCCTGGTGACTTGTGTCCAACCTTCATCATTCTGTAGGCTTCCATCTTCTCCTCTGCTGGAGAGCTTAGATGTTGCAAGAAGCATCTCATCAATGTACTTCTCACTATCTTGAATGCTCCTCAGCCTCGCCACCTCTTCTCTGAGCTTCTCCACTTATTTCCTGAGAGCTTCAGCATGCAGGCATCCTGCACATGGAACTGGTCCTTCAACTGGCATTGGGATCTCTGCCTGGAAGAGGTCTCGACAAAATGTTATCAAGCATAATATCATCTTGGCCTTCATCTCCTGCACATCCATCTTAGGAGAGTAAAGAGGCGATAGTGCAAATTCCATACACCAACTTGTATGTCAATTTTTCAACATGGTCATTCAGCTTAGCGTTCCAAGATCACAAATGCAAAAAGAGATTTTGTTCATTAAACAATTATATTCAGTAGTCTCTTCCCTCCTTCATTCCCCAGCCTCGGTCAATCACACTGACACTCCTTCCTTTGAACAGCTGCCCAGTTATTTTTCCAATAAAATATCTGACACTTGTGCTGAATTCTCTCCCCATGGGGCTCCTGTCCCTTCCTCTATTTCACCTTCTTTTCCCGGTTTGTCATCCAGTAGTCCCAAAATAACTATTTTCTCGTCACCTTCATCTCAGTTGATCTGCCCTGCCTTTGTCGTCATTCAATCTTGCTACAATGTGTTCCCTCTCCAAGTTTACTGTCTCTTAAAGGAAAATGACTTGCTCGCTTGACCCGATACCCTTGCCCTGGCTTACCATTGATTCACTTGCACTGCTTCCCATTGCTCTCTCCATTATCAATACCAGTTTATCATCCGGTACTGTTCCCAGTCTCTGGAAGAAAGCCTTAGTTCACCCTCGTCTTGAAAAAGCCTTCACTTGACAGGGCATGTGTGTCAAATTATCGTCCTTTCTCCAACCTTCCCTTCCTCTCCAAGATTCTTGAAAAACTTGTTTTTGCACAGTTATCCTCTCATTTGGACAATTCAAATGCTTTACATCCTAGGCAGTCTGGTTTCCATCCTGGGCACAGCACAGACACAATTCTCACCTCTTTACTTAGTGAAATCCACAACACTTGATCAGGGCAATATTATTATTTCTCTGTTCTCAACTCTATGACTTGAGTCTTCGAGGAACTGTTCTTTCTTGGTTGCGCTCTTTTATAACAGAGAACTTCTTTTCAGTCATCTTTGGCTCTTCTACTTCTAAATCATATTGTGCATTTATTTTAAAATAGGCTAATTTAGGCACATACTCACAAACTCCATGTGCAGACATTTACACTTATTCCTGAGTAGGTATAAATGTTCTCAGACTCAATATAGCCATGATTGCTGCTGGATTTATGCTATTATTTTATAAGGACATATAGGTAACTATGTATCTTCATAAAATATGCACCTTCTTGCCCAATTAACTTAGGCGACCTATTGTAAAATTACTCTTCTTTAGTGCTTGCCTTGCTCTACCCTCTTCTGCCCCTCCATTATATAGACAGTTGCAGAGCAGTTAGATGTATGTTCAGTCTGCCACTATCCATATAGCAGCTGAAAATCTACAGATAAGGAAGTCATACATTTACCAGCCACTGGTAAACATATAATTTCTTTTGAATATTGATCCTTCTTTTGAATATAATTATGTCTTCGTGCAAGACACATCACAGCCACTGTTCACTGGTCTTACCTGCATTAATTCATGTCCTACCCAAGGACCTGGGAATCATAGATATTGGCACAAAATGTATGCTGTTCCAAGTAGGGTAAGTCTTTGTAAAATTAATGCTCTTATGCCTTTTAAATTTAAAGTTTGCAAATATTTTGGGAATCCAATTAGTATCACTCCTAGAGTTCCAATCACAATTGGTATTAACCATAGATTTTTTTCCTCCAAAATCTTCAGTTTGTAAATCACGTTATTTTGTTTTTTGGTTTTTTTCTGGCTGTTTTTCTTCAATTCTACTAGTATTATCATTATTAGTAGTAGTATTTGTATAGTGCTGCAAGGTGTACACAGCATTTTGCAGAAACCTATGAGATTGTCCCTTCTTCACAGAATTTACAATGTAGACAAGACAGACAATTACACTTTGTAATATTATTTGGATTGACTGTATCCGAATTTTTTCTCTTTTCTTCATATTTCTATGTTTCCATCTGAAATTTAATTTATTTGTTTACATTTAGGGGCTTGTTTACAAAGCCACAGTAGCGGTTCGCGGTCGTTATCGGAGCCGCGGCCCCATTGAAATCAATGGGGTCGCGGCTCCGATAACGATCGCGAACCGCTACCGCAGCTTTGTAAACAAGCCCCTTATATGCTGCCTAGCCAACCAATCAGTCCAAAGCAGACTACACCAATAAAACAATGCAAACAACACAATCATGTAATACAAACTACATAAAATACATAAACGTGAACTGATACATACAATAGTCATAGAATACAAAAGACAACAAGGTGGAGGAGTAGCCTAATGATTAGAGCACTGGCTTAGGCGCCAAGAAACCAGGGTTTGGTTCCCACTAGGACTCCTTGTGGCATTGGGCAAGTCACTTAACCTTCCATTGCCTCACAATAGTCTAAGTTATCAATGTCCCCATTTAATGTACATTACCAGGTTTAAACTTACAATGACTGAAATGACGAAGAAAAGGAAACCTATTTGGAACTTCAAAGAAGTGGCTGCACTAATAAAGGCAAAAAACACAGTTTTCAGAAGTTCACAAATAGAGGTGCACAGAAAGGAATACAGGATCAAACTAAAAGAGAAATAAGGATAGCAAAATCAAAGGCAGAAAAGAGATGGCTAAAGATGTGAAGTGTGGTGACAAAACTTTCTTCAGGTATATTTGGGAGAGGAGGAAAATCAGAGGTGGAACTGCAGGACTCAAAAGTGCTAAGAACGGATTCGTGGAAAGTGACATTGAAAAAGTCATAAACCATTATTAAGAAGGAACCCAGGATATCAATGCTTGACCCAGTACAAGCATACAAGCATTGTGGAACCTGTGTCTTTTGGGGAAACTGCTAGGTACGTATGACCCAGATTGGCCACTGTTGGAAACAGGATACTGGGCATGATGGACCTTGGTCTGACCCAGTATGGCATATCTTATGTTCTTATGTTCTAAGTAAAAATGCTAAACATATACTTCTGCTCTGTATTCACTAAAGAAAATCCTGGAGGACAAACTGTGATTCCCAAATATACAAATGAGAATGGAGTAGATACCACACCATTCA
Organism: Ichthyophis bannanicus; assembly: GCA_033557465.1. Classification (NCBI taxonomy): domain Eukaryota; kingdom Metazoa; phylum Chordata; class Amphibia; order Gymnophiona; family Ichthyophiidae; genus Ichthyophis; species Ichthyophis bannanicus. The sequence goes on along the minus strand of CM066035.1, from coordinate 612,381,132 downwards.
CAGAAGATGATGTGTTAGAACAGCTTGCAAAACTGAAAGTGGACAAGGCCATGGGACCGGATAGGATGCATCCAAGTATACTGAAAGAGCTCAGAGAGGTTTTGGCAGGGCCATTAAAGGATGTTTTTAATAGATCCTTGGAGACAGTAGAAGTTCCACAGGACTGGAAAAGGGCTGATATGGTACCTCTTCACAAAAATGGTAACGGAAGAAGTGACAAACTACAGGCCAGTAAGCCTTACCTTGGTGACAGGAAAAGTAATAGAAGTGCTCCTGGAAGAGCGAATAGTGAACTTTCTCGAAACCAACAGGTTGCATGATCCAAAGCAACATGGTTTTATCAAAGAACGATCTTGCCAAGCAAATTTTATTGAGCTCTTTGACCAGGGAACTAGATCAAGGGCATGCGATGGATGTGATTTACCTAGATTTCAGCAAAGTCTTTGATACTGTTCCTCATAGGAGGCTTATCAATAAACTAAACAGTTTGGGGATGGGTCCCAAGGTGGTAAACTGGATCAGAAATTGTTTGACTGACAGACAACAGAAGGTGACAGTAAACGAAACTCACTCGGATGAAAGGAAGGTGATTAGTGGTGTGCCCCAGAGTTCAGTCTTGGGACCAGTACTGTTCAATGTATTTATGAGTGATATTGCTGAGGGACTGAATGGAAGTCTATCTTTTTGCAGATGACACGAAAATTTGTAACAGAGTGGACTCCCCTGAGGGAGTGGATAACATGAGGAAAGATCTACAAAAGTTGGAAGAATGGTCTAATGCTTGCCAGTTAAGATTTAATGTGAAGAAGTGCAGTGTCATGCACTTGGGAAGCAGAAATCCAAGGGAACTGTACGTGATAGGGGGTTAGAGGTTGGTGTGCACAGACCAGGAGAAGAACCTCGGAGTGATTGTTTCTGAAGATCTCAAGGTGGCAAAACAGTGCAACAAGGTGGTGGCAAAAGCCAGAAGGATGCTGGGTTGCATACAAAGAGGAATAACCAGCTGAAAGTAAGAGGTACTAATGCCACTATACAAGTCGCTGGTGAGGCCTCACTTGGAATATTGTGTTCAGTTTTGGAGACCATAATTTGCAAAGAATATAAAAAGACTGGAAACGGTTCAGAGGAAGGAGACCAAAATGATTTGGAGCCTGCATCAGAAGACTTATGAGAAGAGACTTGAAGACCTAAATATGTAGACTCTGGAGGAGAGGAGGGACAGGGGAAATATGATTCAGACCTTTAAAAACTTAAAGAGTATTAATGAACAAACAAACCTCTTCCAAAGCCGGGGAAGCTGTAAAACTAGAGGTCATAACTGCAAGGGGTAAATTGAAAGCCAATGTCAGGAAATACTTTTTCTCTGAAAAGGTGGTGGATGCGTGGAATGGTGGTGGGGGCAAATTTAGTGTCAGAATTCAAAATGGCATGGGATAGACACAGTGGATCCCTTTATAGCAACAGGATAAAATCAAAATAAACATAACTATCTCTTATATCTCAACAAATAAGGGTGACCTACACGGAGCGGTGGGTACACTCCTAAACAAAGGCATGGGGAGGGGCGATCTGCATGGAGCGGCAGGTGCACCTACTCTTGCCGCCTTGCTAGATGGACCATGCTGGTCTTTATCTGCCATCATATACTATGTTACTATGTATGATAAAGCAGTATAAAAAAACTGTTAAATAAATAAAATAATGCACTTGAAAGAAAAAGTTATCGTCATAAAAAACTAATTATCATCTACTCTCATACGTAACCACATCTTCATTTCTTTCTAAAGGTCAATTTAATATTCAAGGGGCATTAATTCTAAACTAACGGAACATTTTGTTAGATTGTCCACCTCTGTTAAGACATCTAAAAAATTATAAGGCAGAAACACAAACCAAAGATCCTGGTGAGACTGTAAAGATCTTGAAGAAACAAATTTCTTGACATATTATGTCAAATATTGAGGACCAATATTTTTCTAAGATCTAAAAACTATAGTCATCAAATTATTCTGTTGACTGGCAGCCATTGTACAGCCATCAATAAAAGAATGGCCTGTTCTCAATATTAACTACCAGTAATCAGTATAGCAGCCTTATCTGAATGAGTTATAGCTGAGCTAGAGATATTTTAGGGAGATCTAATTTTATTACATTAAGCAATCTAAAGTGCGATAATAGAAGAGTCGACATTACCAATCTTAGTTCCAATAAATAAAGAAAATCCCTATGTTGTTTAATAAGATGCAAATTAATAAAGAATTTTCTTATTATTGTATTTATATGAGCAATAATCTGCAAGCCCCCAATCGGCTGCATCAGAAGGGAGCGGGCTAGTTCAACTCCATCCTACTCCCCTCAGCCGGGACCTATCAGGAGCTGCATGCCAGGACATTTAAATTCAGCAAAATGCTGAGGTGCAAATCCACCATCTGCACATCCCCGATCGGCTGCAGCAGAAGGGAGTGGGCCAGGTCAACTACACCCCATTTCCCACTCCCAGGACCTATTATGAGCTGCATGCCGGGATATTTAAATTTCCAAGCTACCAATTACAATATAAGCTCCACTATTTTACCATCGACTAACTTATTTTTCTATGCTGATAGCGATCAGGTCTCAGAATCAGAATCAATACATCAATGACCTGTGTACATCGCTATTATTTATTAATATTTGCTTTTTATCTTTTTTTGAATTTTTGAATTTTTTGATTTTTTAAAGTCTTTTAAAACTACTGTTGAACTGCACTGCAATATATTGGCTATTACAAGCTGTTGATTAGAGGAGATGATATCTTATGGGTTGTATCTTTAAAACATCATACCATGGCGAACCTTCTCATTCCCATTTTCTAAATCATAATGTTGATCGTTAATCCGATTCTACTTCAACGCCAATGCTATAAGGGATTTACTTATAACTTCCCGTCTCCGATTTTTTAACTATCTCAGTATCACTTCTGCACTGCAACTTTAAACTGTTGATAGCCGTCGATTGGGGAAGATAATATCCTGTGAGTTATGCCTTAAGGCTCATACCATGGTAAACATCTCCTTCCTTTCTTCAGAATTATGATGTTAACCAGAGACTGTATCTTCCTCGATACTTTCACTTCACCTCTTATTCACAAAAAAGTGTTTGTTTATAACTTTCCGTCTCTGGTTTTGTAGCTATCACAGTGCCGTGATTTGGCTCTATTCACGGAAAATTTTCACAATTCACAATTCATATTCCCAACGCATTATCTTGGCGCCATAGCGTTTCACATATAGCGTTTCATCAGGGGAATGCAACTCTTTTCAATTCTAAAATAAAATTAAAAAGCATTTACCTTAACTTATATGTACTGCATTCAAGATAAAGATTAGTCTGACTCTTCAGTGAAATACTCATGACTTTTTTCGTTCTGATCCAGTTAACAAAAAAATTTAGCAAGGTGCTAAGCCGTGCCCACGCCTGGTGGGCCCATGCCTGAGGTCCACACCAGAGGGCTTTTAGACGTGGCCCTTAGTATGGAATGGAGCATGTATCCTCCCTAAAAGCAGTGTCTTTTTCACCTGTCTTATGCTGCTGCGACTTTACTGCTGTGATGCCCTACGGAACCATACAAATCGCAATTATTAGGATTCAAGGTACTGATAACATGCAGAATTACAAAACTAAACACAGTGAACAGTGCAGGTAGGCAATAGAAACATTGAGCCCAAGATATATGTAACACTGCTCTGTATTGCTATTATTACTACTAGTTTTGCACACATACTCTCTCACTCGGTATACTCAACAGATACCAACTTTATCAGAACAGAATCAGAATAGCCATTCTGCAGGGCAAAACCAATTGGACCAATCATCGCAACATCAACAGGCTAATATATATCTCTACATGCCAGCAACCTCTGCACATGGATACAGATGATAAAACTCATACAACTAAATTAAGATGCTAGGTGGTGAATAAAAGGTCAGTAAAGAATAAAATACCAAGTAGACCACATTCAAGCTACCAAACCAGACATTATGTTTATTAGAGAAACCTGGCTCCTAAAAACTGATACCCTCCTTCTCAACTAAATGACAAACCAACCAAACTATGACATTGCCCATTGCCCAAGACATGCGAAAAAAAGAGGTGGAGTACTCATCGTAAGTAAGGATGAATTGAATACAACTCTCTCATCAACAATTAACATAGATGGGTTAGATATGTTGATGATTGAGGGTAAGCACCTAGCATTCCATTTACTTTATAGATCCCCAGCCTCAGATCCAAACAGCATCTCCACAATTCTGGAATTAACCTGTTCTGTTCAGACAAACCAATTAACAAACATCTTATCCTGCTAGATGATTTTAACCTACCATCTATGCACCATACTCATCATTGACATTCCTGAACGCCATGGATGATCTGAGCTTTCAACAGATCATTATTTTATTTATTTATTTGTTTAACAGGTTTTCTATACCGCTTTATCCTATGGTCAAGGCGGTTTACATTGAAATAAAACTTGATATATTGTAACAGGTTAAAGAACTTGGATAACTTAATACATTGTAAAAGGGCAAAGAACTTGGAGAGAAGTTAATAGTAGAGGGGAATAGTGTTTAAGGGGGGAGGGGAGATTGGATGAGGTGAGGGGGCAGAGAAAGTTGCAGTCTTGTCCTCAGTGAAGTAGGCTGTAAATATGTGGATCTTGAGGTCCTTTCTGAATGTTACCAGATCTTTTGTGGTCCGGAGTTTGTAGGGTATTGAGTTCCAAAGAGAAGGTGCATATAGAGAGAAAGCTCTACTAGATGTGGCAGAGCTGGATCTGGTGAAGGATGCTGGGATAGCTAGGGTGTTCTAGGAGCTGGTTCTCCTTGTGTGGTCATCTTTGGTCTCATGTATTATTGTTTGAAGATGGGTGACCGATAGGCCATTGAGGATCTTGAAAACTGCAAAGATAGCTTTAAATTTTGTGCGTTCCATGACGGGGAGCCAGTGGAGCTGTTTGAGCAATGGAGTTATGTGCTCAGTTATGCTGGCATTTCAGAGGGTACATGCTGTGTTAGTTGAAACCGGTAGATTGTTTTCTTAGGAAGACCTTGGAGGGTAAGGTTGCAGTAGTCTAGATGTGGGAAGATGAGAGCTTGAAGGACTGTGCAGTAGTTATATTGGGTTAGGAGAGGTTTGACATGTTGTACTGTCTTGAACTTATAGTATATGCACCTGGTGATGTTTCTTATGTGGGCAGAGAATGTTAGGTGTTGATCGAGGGTAATATCTAGATAGTGTACCTCTTCTTGTACATGAAGTTGTATTCCATTACATAGAAAAATAGAAACATTACAGCAGAAAAAGACCACATGGCCTATCTAGTCTGCCCTTCCATATCACTCACTAAAAGAGACCCCTTTTTCCTTTAGAGAGCCCCTGTGTTTGTCCCATCTTTTTTTTAAATTTAGATACTGTCCTCATCTCTACCACCTCCACTGGGAGACTATTCCACGCATTTATCAGTCTTTCCGTAAACAAATATTTCTGCATATTATTCCTGAGTCTATCCCCTTTCACCCTAATCATATGACCCCTCATAGCTAAGCTTGTTTTTAATTGAAAGAGGCTTTCCTCTTGTGCATTTATGCCATGGAGGTATTTAAACGTTTCAATCATATCACCTCTGTCCAGTCTTTCCTCTAAAGTATAAATATTAAGATCCTTAAGTCTGTCCTTATATGCTTTATAACAAAGACCATTAACCATTTTAATAGCCACCCTCTGCACCATCTCCAGCCTGTTTATATCCTTTTGAAGGTGCAGTCTCCAGAATTGCAAATAATACTCCAAATAAGATCGCACCAAATATAGAGGCACTATCACCTCCTTTCTTCTGCTGGTCATTCCTCTCCCTATAGAAACATAGAAACATAGAAATATGACGACAGAAAAAGACCACATGGCCTATCTAGTCTGTCCTTCCATATCAACGACTACAACAGTGCCCTTTTTTTCTTTTAGAGATCCTCTGTGTTTGTCCCATGCTTTTTTGAATTCTGATACTGTCCTCATCTCTACCACCTCCACTGGGAAACTATTCCACGGATTCACCACTCTTTCCGTAAAGAAATGTTTCCGCATATCATTCCTCAATCTATCCCCCTTCACCCTCATCTCATGTCCCCTATGCACCCAAGCATCCTTCTAGCTTTCGCCATCGCCTTTTCTAACTGTTTAGCTACTTTGAGAACGTCAGACACAATCACGCATAGGTCCCATTCTTCTTTCGTGGACAGAAGTATGTCACCTCCTATACTGTACCGCTCCCTTGGATTGCTGCAGCCCAAATGCATGACCCTACATTTTTTAGCATTAAATCTCAGCTGCCAAATTCTAGACCATTCTTCAAGCTTAGCTAGATCCCTCCTCATGTTATCTACAACTTGCTGGGTGTCTACTATATTGCAGATTTTGGTATCATCCGCAAAGAGGCAAATCTTACCCGACAACCCTTCTGCAATATCACAAACAAAGATGTTAAAAAGAATCGGACCAAGGATATATCCCTGCGGCACTCCACTAGAAACCTCTTTCTCTTCAGAGTGAACTCCATTTACCTGTACCCTTTGTCGCCTCTCACTCAACCAATTTCTAACCTAAGCAGTAACTTTAGGGTCCCTCCCAAGGGTGCTCAGTTTGTTTGTAAATCACCTGTGCAGAACAGTGTCAAATGCTTTACTGAAATCTAAATATACCACATCTAGGGCTCTCCCTCAGTCCAACTCCCTGGTCACTCAGTCAAAGAAATCATCAGATTTGTCTGACAAGACCTGCCCTTGGTGAATCCATGCTGCCTCAGATCCTGCAATCTGTTGGACTCCAGAAACCTCACTATTTTCTCTTTCAGCAGTGTTTCCAATAATTTACTGACCACCGAGGTTAAACTAACCAGCCTGTAGTTTTCAACCACATCCTTACTTCTGCTTTTGTGTAAAGTGACCTCATGGTGCCTCTCTCCAGGCTTCTGGCATCACCCCCGACTCCAAAGAGGCATTGAGAAGGTCAATCAGTGGAGCTGCTAGAACCTCCCCAAGTTCCTTCAGTGTTCTTGGATGAATCCCATCTGGTCCCATTGCTTTGTCCACTTTTAGTTTATCTAGTTCCTCACGAACACAGTCTTCTGTAAATCATTTGAGATGCCCATCACTTTTGTTTCTGTTTGTGGGTGTTGTCTGAAGTCCTGCTCCCAGTCCTTCATCTGTGAACACAGAACAGAAATATTTGTTAAGCAATTCCGCTTTATCCTCATCAGCTTCTGCATATTCCTCCCCTTCACCCTTGAGTCTGACAATACCACTTTTGCCCTTCCTTCTCCAGCTAACATATCTAAAAAATGTCTTATCCCCCCATTTTATTGCACTGGCTATTTCTTTTTTTTGTACCTTTCCTTTCCTGACCACTTTGCCAACCTCTCTAAGTTTTTTCCAAATATAGATGCCTGTCTTCCTCTCTGTGTGATCTCTTGAATTTTATGAAGGCTTCCCTCTTTTTCTTCATCTTTTCAGCTACCTCTTATAAGAACCATAGCAGACTTGTTTTCCTTTTATTTACCATTCCAACAAAAAGTTGGTTGCCCTTAAAATATCCCCTTTTAATTTTGCTCACTGTTTTTCAACATTCCCCAGTTGCTCCTATCCCACTGACGACTCCTTGAGGCATTGGCCCATCTTGGCAAAGTTAGTTTTCCTAAAGTCTAAGACCCTCACCTTTGAATGGAATTTATCAGCCTAGGTCTTATACTGAACGACATTGTGATAAATCCTTTTAAATAAATAAATAAATAAATCACTGGATGCAAAATGATCTTCCACTATAACATCAGAAACACTTTCCCCATTGGTAAACATCAAGTCCAGTATGGCCCCTTCACATGTAGGTTATTAGTTGCCTGAATACTTCTTCCTGTAAAGAATCCAGGATCTCCTTGCTTCTAGATAACACCACAATAGGGATGCACCAATCAACATCTGGCATATTGAAATCCCCTATCAGTAGCACTTCCCCTTTCTTGGCAATGCTGCTATTAAATCTCCATCCACATCTTCTACCTATGATGGAGGTCTGTATATCATGACAATGCAAATGGATTTCTCTTTCCCTCTTTCTAGTTTAACCCACACTGTCTCCCTTTTAAGCCCCGTATTTCCATAGTTTTAATATTACTTTTTACATATAGTGCCACTTCTCCTCCACTTCTTTCTACCCTGTCCTTTCTGAATAACATATAGCGTGGTATAGTTATATCCCAGTCATGGTTGTCCATAAACCATGTCTCTGTAACTGCCACTAAATCCAAATCAGCCTCTCCTATAAAAGCCGCAACATCTGGAATCTTATTTCACATGCTATGGGCATTTATAGACACAGCTTTCCAGATTTTGCCCCTTTTACCTATTTCTCTAAAGGTATTTAATGTTTCACTTACCTGGGGGCTTTCTTTACCCATCCCCAGTGAATCTCGTATAAAGCCCTCTTCAGTAGGTTAGCCAGCCTGCTACTGAAGACATAGTAACAGGTCAACCCTTCTTGGACAGATGGATGCCATCTCTGTTCTGCAGCCCTTGGAATGTCATCCCATAGTCCAGGAAATCAAAATGCTCCCAATGACATCATCCACGCAACTATGCATTTAACTCCAGGATGCAAGCTTCTCTGCCCTGGCCTTTACAATCAACTATCTAAATTACTTAGGCCAATCTCAGCTTTAGTGATGGACAAACTTGATAACTGCAAAAGTGTCACTTCATGGAATACCTTCTCCAAAATCAATACCTGTTACTCCAGACTATTGCAGCAATGAATACAATCAGATCTTTGCTCTCATGGAACGAGTCCGATCTCTGGAGGCAAGAGTAGCAGACTGGGAAGACATAAGGAAGACAGAGAGGTACATAGACGAGACCTACAGGGATCAACAGCGAGTAGAGCCTTCATGTTTTGCGCCCCAAAACTCTGGAACTCCCTACCACCTGACATACGTGCTTTAACCGATTTAACCCAGTTCAGAAGAGCCCTAAAATTTAACCTATTTATCAAATTTTACCCTACATAAATTTCAAAAGAATAGTCTTACCATAAACTTAACCACAATCTCCTCCTGACCCTTGCACTACTGCTATTTTATGTAAATAGTTTTTTTTCATGCTATCGAACTAATTGAATATTTATTCTATGTATATAGTTCTCCCATGTTATCCAAGTTTATACTCCTGTTATATGTAATACCGAACAGCCTGTTGTTCTGGTCTTTGTGTTCATCTGTAAACCGCGCTGATTATAAATAGTGCGGTATATAAAAAACTGAAATAAATAAATAAATAAATAAATATAGTCCTGAAGTCCCACCTCCAGTCTGGCAGCATCCCTGTTGCCATGAAGGAGAGAGGTCACGTGACAGGAGAGCATCACCCTGTAACTAGGACCTGTCCTCCAAGTGATGTAAAACCCTCTTGCACCAAAGAAGTTACTCCAGGGCCATGTGCCCATAAGGGAAGGATTAGGACAGCCGTTATAGTTGGTGATTCGATCATAGGGCATGTAGATAGCTGGGTATCTGGTGGATGTGAGGATCGCCTGGTAACATGCCTGCCTGGTGCGAAGGTAGCAGACCTCACGCGCCACCTAGAGAATGATTTAGACAGTGCTGGGGAGGAGTCAGCTGTCTTGGTACATGTCGGTACCAATGACATAGGAAAATGTGATAGGGAGGTTCTGGAGGCTAAATTTAGGCTTTTAGGTAGGAAGTTGAAATCTAGAACTTCCAGGGTAGCGTTCTCTGAAATGCTTCCCGTTCCACATGCAGGACCCAAAAGGCAGGCAGAGCTCTGGCGTTTCAATGTGTGGATGAGACAATGGTACAAGGATGAGGGTTTTGGATTTTTTAGGAACTAGGGAACATTCTGGGGAAAGGCAGGGCGGTGCTCAACTTAAACGGGATGGAACCTGGCTGCTGACATTAACCTTTAAAAAGGAGATAGCGGAGCTTTTATACTAGATAATAGGGGAAAGCCGACAGTCGCCCAAAAGCGCATGGTTCGGAACAATGTATCCTTGAAGGATACTACCAAAAAAATGAAGTTAGAGCACATCAGCAGAGAGGTTCCGATAAAGACAAATGTAGTCCAAATGCCCTTGAGTAAAGAGTAGACAGAGCTTAAAGATTCCTAATTGCCCCTGCCTACCGATAACCAGATTAATATGAATAAAATACAGTCTCTAAAATGCTTCTATGCAAATGCTAGAAGTCTAAAAAATAAGATGGTAGAGTTAGAATATATAGCACTAAATGAGAAGTTAGATATGATTGGTATCTCAGAGACATGGTAAAATGAGGACAACCAGTGGGACACTGTGAAACCTGGGTGCAAACTATATCGTAATGATAGAGCTGATCAAATTGGTGGAGGGGTTGCACTCTATGTCAGGAAGGGCATTGAGTCACAAAGAATTAAAGTTTTGCAGGAAACAAAATTTTCTGTAGAATCTCTATGGATTGAAATTCCATGTAAAAAGGGGAAGGCGATGCCAGTGGGGCTGTACTATCGACCGCCTGGCCAGAATGAACAAATAGATGATGAAATGCTCAAAGAAATCAGGGAAGTTAACAAAAGATACACAACAGTAATAATGATGGGTGATTTCAATTACCCCGGTATTGACTGGGTCAGTGTCATGGCAGGACATGCTAGGGAGATAAAGTTTCTAATTGAAATAAATGACTGCTTCTTGGAGCAGCTGGTTCATGAACTGACCAGAGGGGAAACCATTTTGGACGTAGTCCTTAGTGGAACACCAGATCTGGTGCAAGAGATAAGGGTGTTGGGGCCACTTGGCAATAGTGATCATAGCATGATTGCGTTTGATTTAATTAATTAACAGATCAACATTCTATGTATATAGTTTTACCCCCATATTATCCAAGTTTATCGTATCCAAGTTTATCTTCCTGTTTTATGTAAAACCGAGCAGCCTGTTGTTCTGGTCTTTGGTTCTCTGTAAACCGCGCTGATTGTAAATAGCGCGGTATATAAAAAATTGAAATAAATAAAAATAAATAAATAAATAATGGAGGAGGGATGGTAAGGAAATCCACAGTACTTCCTTTTAACTTTCAAAAGGGAGACTATGATAAAATGAGGAAAATACTTAAGAAAAAACTAAAAGGAGCAGTTGCAAAGGTCAAAGACTTACATTAAGCTTGGATGTCATTTAAAAATACTGTCTTGGAAGCCCAGACCAGCTGCATTCCATGCTTTAAGAAAAGTGGAAGGAAGTCCAAAAAATTGCCAGCATGGTTTAAAGGTGAGGTCAGAGAGGTTGTTGTTGCCAAAAAATCATCTTTCAGGAAATGGAAAAAAGAGCCAAATGACGAAAACTGGAGACAGCACAAGCACTGGAAAGTTAAATGCAAGGCATTGATAAGGCAGGCAAAGAGAGAACTTGAGAAGAAACTTGCTGTGGAAGCAAAAACGCGTAATTAAGACTTTTTCAAATACATTCATAGCAAAAAACCTGTGAGAGAATCAGTTGGTCCATTAGATGATAGAGGGCTTAAAGGGGCAGCAAGAGTGGACAAGGCTATAGCAGAGAGACTGAATGAATTCTTTGCTTCGGTCTTTACTGAGGAAGATATAAGGATGTTACACATGAATGAAGTGGTATTTAAAGGTGATACTGCAGAGGAACTGAAAGAAATATCAATACACCGTAAAGATGTATTACAACTATTTGATAAACTGAAGAGTAGCAAATCACCTGGACCGGATGGTATACATCCAAGAGTGTTGAAAGAACTGAAATATGAGATTGTAGACCTGCTATTAGTAATCTGTGAACTATCATTACAATCATCTGTAATACCTGAAGATTGGAGGATCGCCATTGTAACGGCAATTTTTAAAAAAGGTTCCAGGGGTGATCCGGGAAACTACAGACCGGTGAGCCTGACGTCAGTACCGGGAAAAATGGTAGAAACCATTATAAAGAACAAAATTACTCAGCATTTAGATAGTCATGGTTTAATGGGAGACAGCCTACATGGCTTTAGACAAGGAAGATCTTGTCTTACAAATCTGATATGTGTTTTTGAAGGTGTGAAGAAACAGGTAGACAAAAGGCGAGTCGGTTGATATAGTGTATTTGGACTTTCAGAAAGCATTTGACAAGGTCCCTCATCGGAGACGTTTGGCAAAACTAAAGAGTCATGGGATAGGAGGCAGTGTACTACTGTGGATCAGGAACTGGTTAAAAGACAGAAAGCAGAGGGTAGGGCTAAATGGCCAATTTTCCCAATGGAAAAAGGTGAATAGTGGATTACCCCAAGTATCTGTGCTGTGGCCACTGCTTTTTGACATATTCATAAATGACCTGGATTAAGGAAATAACGAGTGAGGTGATCAAATTTGCAGATGACACAAAACTATTTAAAATTGTTAAAACCCAATAGGATTGTGGAAAATTGCAAGGGGATCTTGATAAATTGGAAGACTGGGCATCCAAATGGCAGATTAAATTTAATGTGTACAAGTTCAAAGTTATGCACCTAGGAAAGAACAACCCAAACTATGGTTACACAATGTAAGGTTCCACATTGGGAACCACTACCCAGGAAAGAGATTTAGGCGCCATCGTGGATAATAAGTTGAAACCCACCACCCAGTGTGCAGCGGCAGCAAAGAGAGCAAATAAAATGCTAGATATCGTAAGGAAAAGAATGGAAAATAAAACAAAGGATATTAAAATGCCTCTGTATCACTCCATGGTACGACCCCACCTTCTATACTGTGTGCAATTCTGGTCTCTGTATCTTAAAAAGGATATAGTGTTTTTACAAAAGGTTCAGAGAAGAGCCATCAAAATGGTAAAGGGGATGGAAGGGTACTCCTATGAAGAGAGGCTAAGAAGGATGGGGCTCTTCAACTTGGAAAAGAGACGGCTGAGGAGAGATATGATAGAGGTCTATAAATTAATGAATGGAGTAGAACGGGTAAATGTAGATCAACTGTTTACGTTGTCAGAATATAAAAAGACTAGGGGACATACAATGAAGCTACAGGGTAACCTATTTAAGACTAATAAGAGAAAATATTTTTTTTCACTCAACGTGTAATCAAACTCTGGAATTTGTTACCAGAGGATGTAGTAAAAGCTGCCAGTGTAGCTGGGTTTAAAAAAGGTTTGGACAAGTTCCTGGAGGAAAGGTCTTAAACCATTAAGGGACCCGGGATATCACTGCTTGACTCAGTACAAGCATTGAGGAACCTATGTCTTTTGGGAGACTGCTAGGTACTTATGACCGAGATTGGCCACTGCTGGAAACAGGATACTGGGCTTGATGGACCTTGGTCTGACCCAGTATGGCATATCTTATGTTCTTATGTTTTTATGTTCTTATCAAGATCCTTGTCCAGTAAGCTGGGTCAAACTTACAAGAACTGAAATGGCACCCCATATCCTCAAAATCGTGAAACTTTTCCTATCACAGGGTCATATGCCAAAGACCTTAAAGAAAGTAACCATCCGTCCCATTCTAAAAAAACAAAATCACAATGGATAAGAGTTGTCCCAATTCATACAGGCCAATATCAAACCTTCCATTTTTAGCCAAAATTATTAAAAAAAAAACATACAATGACAACTACAGGACCACCTTGACATACCTCTGGATATACACCAACACAGCTTCAGGCCTTACTATGGTGTTGAATCACTGCTAATAACACTTTTTGACAAGCTCATACAAGGCATTGAAAGAACCAAACAAGCCTACTGTGATTGGGTGTATGTCCCTTTACTGCAGGACTCCCAGGGGACCCCAGCCAGCCCCGGCTCTGGAGGTATGGACCCCTCTAGAAGAGGTCCCCTAGAGCAGCGGACAAGGACACCCAGAAGCTGAGGAAGGGCCTGAACCCCTGCTCCCTCCCCCAGGAGACATAAGGGCCCAGGTCCCTGACAACAACTGGGTTGAGAGGGAGGTGAGGGACTTGGCCTAGACCCCCATGGAGGTAGACCCCCAAATTGAGAAGGAGATGGCACTGGGAAATGAGCAACAGCTAATCCTTGAATTGACACCCATGAATGTTCAGCTGGTGGATAACCCGCCAGACTTGAGGTGGTAATAGCAACAAGCAGCTATATGAGAGTTGGTGGGACGTCCAGGTACTACAGGCTGATGGACTACATCTCTCTGTCGCAGGGAAAAGAATCCTAAGTGAAAAGTCAGGCAGTATGTGGATATGCATTTAAACTAGAAAAAGGGGGTGACGGATGGGGAAGGACAAGTTCAGGACGTCATTCCTGGCAAAAGCAGAACAACATCAGAAACAGCCAGACTTTTAAACCACACATCAATGACAAGTGGGAAGAAGAGGGCAGAACAAAATCAATGCAAAATACATGCAAACCAGTTAAATGCTGGAAAGCAATGAACACAAATACTCGAAGCTTAGCCAACAAAGTTCCTGACCTGGAAGCCCTACTGGTGGAAATGGACTTGGACATTGTGGCCATGACAGAAACATGGTTTAATGAATCGCATGATTGGGATATAGCTATAGCTGGCTATAATCTATTCAGAAGAGACAGAGAAAGTGGAAAAGGAGGAGGAGTAGCCTTGTATGTAAAAAGCAATATTAAAGCTACTGCAATGCAGGAGGAAAGGGGAAAAGAAGAAGAGCTCTGGATTGTGTTGGAAAGAGGAGATGGCACTGTCATCCATACTGCTGTAGTCTACAGACCTCCAACTCAAATTGAAGATTTGCCAAGAGAGCCACAAAAGGGGAAGTGATCATATTGGATGACTTTAATCTACCCAATGTGGATTGGAGTACTCCTTCTGAGAATCTGGCAAGAAGCAAAAAAATTGTGGATGCTTTCCAAGATGCGTCACTTAGATAAATGGTGATGGAACCCACCAGGGAAAGCTCAATGCTGGATTTAGTGCTCACCAACAGTGAGAGCGTGTCAAATGTCTGGGTAGGTGCCCCTGTGAGCAGCAGCGATCATCACATGGTGTGGTCTGAGATAAAAGCCAAGGTGCAGTCCAATCATAGCAAGCTCAAAATCCTAAACTTCAAAAACAATGACCTCAGTAAAATGGACAAGTATCTGAAGGAGGAGTTGGCAGGGTAGGAGGGGATAAGGAAAGTGGAATTGCAATGGGCTAAACTAAAGGTGGCAATAAAAGGGGTAACAAATAAATATGTAAGGAAAGTAAATAAAAACAGGAGGAGAAGGAAACCTATTTGGTTCTCCAAAGAAGCAGCTGCTCAAATAAAGGCAAAAAACACAGCTTTCATAAAATTCAAAAGCTTGCAAACAGAGGAACACAGAAATGAATACAGGATCAAACTAAAAGAGACAAAAAGAGAAATAAGGAAAGCAAAATCAAAGGCACAGGAAAAGATGGCTAAAGATGTGAAGTGTATATTCGGGAAAGGAGGAAAATCAGAGATGGAATTGCAGGACTCAGAAGTGCTGGGAACAGATTCATGGAAAGTGACATTGAAAAAGCGAAATTGCTAAACAAATACTTCTGCTCTATTTTTACTAAAGAAAATCCTGGAGAAGGACCATCTGTGACTCCCAAATATAAAAATGGGAATGAAGTAGATACCACACCATTCACAGAAGATGATGTGTTAGAAAAGCTTGCAAAACTGAAAGTGGACAAGGCCATGGGACCAGATGGGATACATCCCAGGATACTGAAAGAGCTCAGAGAGGTTCTTGCAGGGCCGTTAAAGGATGTTTTCAACAGATCCTTGGAAACAGGAGTAGTTCCTCAGGACTGGAGAAGGACGGATATGGTACCTCTTCACAAAAGTGGTGACAGGGAAGAAGTGACAAACTACATGCCCGTGAGCCTTACCTCGGTGGTGGGAAAAGTAATGGAGGCACTTCTGAAAGAGCAAATAGTGGACTTTATAAAAACCAACAGATTGCATGATCCGAGGCAAGATGATTTTACCAAAGGACGGTCTTGCCAAAGAAATCTGATTAAGTTCTTTGACTGAGTGACCAGAGAACTAGATCAGGGGCATGTGATGGATGTAAATAGGAACTGGAAATAGGCTGATAGAAAGAAGAGAAGAAAACGAAAGAAGAGATAAGAAATGGCAGATGGACCATAGACCACAGAAAGAGAGCTTAGAGAAGACAGGAAAGCAGAAGCCTCAGATTGGGACCAGCATGATCAGAGAATAAATTGGTCAGACAACAAAGGTAGAAAAAATAATTTTATTTCATATTAGTGATTTGACTACAAAATCATCATAATTTTGAAATCAAATATTGTTACTTGTTATTGTGATTAATTATTGTGGTTTAAATAAGTAAATTTTATAAATAAAAACATATTGCAAAGGCCTATAATATATTAATAATTCAACAAATGATTACAGCGACAATGCGTTAACGGTAAAGGAAGAGAGACGCATTTGATTTTATCATTGGGGGTCACCACAAGTTGACCAATGGTAAAAGGAGTCATGGTACAAAAAAGGTTGAGAACCACTGTTATAGAGAAAGAAACATCAGTTGGACGTGTGTGAAGAAAGAAAGGGAGGAGTCAAAGACAACCCCAAGGTTGCAGGCTGAGGAAACAGGAAGTAGAAGAGTGTTATCCACAGAGATTGAGAAAGGAGGAAAGGGGGAGGTGGATTTAGGGTTAAAAGTAAGAAGCTCGATTTTGGCCATGTTCAGTTTCAAACGGCGATAAGACATCCAGGCAGAGATGTCAGATAGGCAGGCAGAGATCCTTACCTGGATTGCCAGAGAAATATCAGATGTAGAGAGATAGATCTGAGAGTCTTTAGTGCAAAAATGGTAATTCTGCAGGACATAGATTAAGATAGCACACAGTTCTTCCAAATCACTTGTAAAAAATGTCTTATCTAAGAAAGAGAGACTGGATGAAACAATAACCATGTTTCAGGAATATTTTGATCTCTGCATGGAAAATTAATGCCCTCCCCCCCCCCCACCCCCAACTTGCTCCTCAAGGTCTCAAGTTCTGAAATGCAAATAGTTCTTTGGTACTGTTTGAATTATGGGTAATATGGTTAGAGAAGTAGCATTTCTTAGCCTCACTGATTTCTTTCTTGTAATAATTAAACTTTCTGCGCCAATCTAGTTATACTACTTAAAATATTCTCAGCTACCCGTACACATTCCAAGCATCTGCACTCTTTCTTTAATAACATCAAAGACTCAATAAACCACAAGCTAGGACAGAGATTTGACATCTGCCTAGATTTAATGGGGCAACCCACTCTTGTGGACTTCAAACTGAAAGACCATGCTTTGACCACTATCTCAAGACCTTCTGGACCCAGTGCAATCTGGCTTTCGTTGTCTATATTCCACGGCTGTTGCCAAAGTCTCCAGCAACTTGTTCCTTGTCAGATCCAAGGTCATTCTTCTTGACCTTTCTGAAGCCTTTGACACTGTTGATTACCATCTTCTCGATACCCTGTCCTCGCTTGGATTTAGGGGCTCTGTTCTGTCCTGGTTTTCTTCTTCTCTCTCCCATCACACCTTTAGTGTATATTCAAGGGGATCCTCCTCTACCGCCATCCCGCTTTCAGTTGGTGTACCTCAGGGATCTGTCTTGGGACCTCTCCTTTTCTCTCTTTACACTCATTCCCTTGCTGTACTTATTTCCTCCCATGGTTCTGAGTACCATCTTTATGCTGATGATTCTCAGATCTACCTTTCTATACCTGAAATTTCTCCTAGAATCTCTGCCTGCTTATCCAACATTGCTGCCTAGATGTTGCACTGCCATCTGAAACTGAAAAGGGACAAAACTGAGCTCCTTATCTTCCCCCTAAACCAACTTCCCCCTTTCCTCCCTTCTCTATTTCTGTGGACAATACTATACCCCTCACTGTTTCCTCAGCTCGCAACCTTAGGGTCATCTTCAACTCTTCTCTCTCTTTCTCTGCACACATCCAACAGACAGCTAAAACCTGTCGCTTCTTTCTCTATAACATCGGTAAAATTCGCCCCTTCCTTTCTAAACACACTACTAAGACACTTATCCACTCTTTTTTTTTTTTTAACTTTTATTTTCATTTTGCAACAAACAAAAGAAACAACACACCAAAGGAGACAAAACAAGTATACAATAAGGAAAAGTAAACCCAATTACCCCCCACCCCCATGCTTCTTCTCTAGCCGATTATGTCAGCATGTGAGCGCTTCCAAACAACAGTGATTGTACATCAAAACGATCAAAAGAGTATCTACAATACAGAATGATCATGGGACAGAGATATATACAAATTTAGACAGTCAGATGAGAGCATTTAGCAGAATATACATAGTCATTGAGCAACTTCCATTTAGACCGATGATGAGGAGTCTGAACGGGGGAAGCAAACATACGAGGTATTTGTTCATATTTACTGTAGAGACAGACATGATTCCACCATTCATTGGGGCTCAGATGGGAGCTATTTTTCCAGTATTTCGTAATTAGGGAAATAGCAATGCCAAGCATAAAGTCCAAAAGGAAGTAAGCCGTTTTTGGAAGAGAGGGGATCCCCGCAGCTGAGCGAAGTCCCACTATCTTCCAAGAAAGGGGCTCTTGAAAGTGCAAAATAGACTGGATACGACCCCAGACCCGACGCCAGTAATACTGTAGTGCGGGACATTCATACATAACATGAGGTAGTGAACCAATGGCCGCATGGCATGTCCAACAACTATTGCCCTGAGTAGTGTTCCATTTGGCTAATCTGTCAGGAGTGTAAAAACACCGGTGGGCTAGAAAGAAGAGTGTCTGAGTGAGTGAGGCGGATCGGGAGACCCGTGTCACTCTACTCCAGACAAGGCTCCATTGCTCCGGGGTCAAAGTCACATGCAATTCTCTCTCCCATGCTTTCTGCGCTATAGGGGTATCTCTAGTTATAGCATTACATAAGGTTTTGTAAAAATTGGATGCTACACCCGGTGAACTACCGATAGATCGGATAGTCTCCGACCAACCTTGTGTAGGGGATGCCGATGGCGGGAGCACCTTAGCACTCCGAAGGCAATGCTGAAGTTGCACCAACTGAAAGTAGTGTTTCGCTGGGAGACCAAATTCAATTTGCAATTCACTAAAAGTTTTCCAGCGACCATCATGGAACAACTGGCTAGGAATCCAAATGCCCCTAGTGTACCAGGGGCTCCACGCCATCGGCTTATTTTGTATGCGAAATCGAGTATTGTACCAAAGCGGGAGCCTGTCTAACGGACAGAGTCGGGAGTCTAAAGATTGCATAAGAGTATTAAAGGCACCTAAAGTGTCTAAAAGCATTGGTGGATAGTGGGAGTCTGATGGAAGAGTCATACCAGGGAGGAAAGTAAGAGGAATCGGTTTGCAAAGGTCCTCTTCTATATCTAGCCACACAGGTCTACTCGGTACTAGATCGTCCAGCCAACGAGCGCCTTGTTTGAGAAGAAAAGATTGATGGTACTTCAGGAAATCTGGGAATCTGACACCCCCATTTTCCTTATCTGCTTGCAGCTTATGTTTCGCTATCCTAGGTGTCTTGTTTTGCCATAAGTATCTAGTCAGAAGGCCCTCTATATCTTTATATGTACGTCGAGGTAAGAGACAGGGCAACATTTCTAAAATATAATTCACTTTCGGAACAATCATCATTTTTATGGTTTCTAAGCGACCCCACCAGGTAAGTGTTAAAGGAGTCCAGCGGTGAGTAAGCGCCCGGACTTTAGAGGTTAAGTCTTTGGCATTGAAGGAGATAGTGTCTTCCAAAGGAGAACAATAGTGGACCCCAAGGTATTTGACCATGCGAGGTTGCCATAAAAAGGGGAAGGGTTGCATATCTGCCTGATGAAGCAAAGGATTTAATGGAAAGGCTACCGACTTGGTCCAATTTATCTTATAACCGGACAGTTGTGAGTATTTACCAATTTGCTCTAGGACAGCCGGTACTGAGTCTATAGAAACAAAAAGCATAAGGTCATCAGCATACGCTGAAATTTTGATTTCCCTATGGGAGAAGGGGACTCCATGAATCTCCTCCGATTGCCGGATTAGTAAAGCCAAGGGTTCGAGTGCTAGATCGAAAAGAAGTGGAGACAGTGGGCATCCCTGGCGAGTACCGCGTTGAAGGGGAAAAGGCTGAGACTTTAAAGCATTGGCACATATACTGGCTGTAGGCTGTGCATACATGGTGCGAAGACAACGGAGAAAACCTTCCCCGAATCCGTACCAGCGGAGGACTGCAAACAGGAAGGGCCACTCTAAACGATCAAAGGCCTTCTCAGCATCAAGTGAGAGGCCAACAAATGGGCGATCAAGATTAACTGCGGCAGTTAGTACATGACATAGAGTCCGAGCATTGTCAGCAGTTGATCTACCAGGAATGAAACCGCATTGATCTGGGTGTATTAAGGTAGACATCCTATCAGAGAGCCGGGTGGAGAGAATGGTGGCAAATATTTTATAGTCCGCGTTTAGGAGGGAAATTGGACGATAATTAGCTGTTAGTTGCGGGTCTCTCCCCTCTTTCTCAAAAACTACTACATTTGCCATTGAAAAGGACCCAGAAGGAGAGCCCTCCTCGGCCAGAGCAGAAAAATAAAGTTTCAAAACTGGAGCTAAGTCAGCGTGAAAGGTTTTGTAGAATTCAGCGGGGAGACCGTCTGGGCCTGCGGCTCGACCTGAGGCACATTTCTTAATAGCAGAATGAATTTCTGATAAAGTAAATGGTGTGTCCATGGCCACTCTATCTTCGTCAGATAGGGTCGGTCTTTGTACCCCTGAAAGTAAGCGGTCAAATACTTCTGGCTCAAAATCACATTCAGATTGATAAAGCCGAGTATAAAAATCACGAAAGAGTTCTAAGATTTCTGTATCTTTAGTGACCAAGCCCCCCCCCCCCCCGACGGATTACGGAGGGCTGTAACACGCTTGGCTTCTTTTTGACCTTTTAGGGCATTTGCTAATAATTTGCCAGCACGGTTATTTTCCCGGTAATATATCCCTTGTTGTGATTCTATATTTTTAACAGCAGCAGTGTACAAAAGCTGATTGTATTGAAAACGCAAGCGTTGTAAACGGAGTAAAATACATGGGTCAGTACGGGACGTGAGGAGACGCTCCCCAGCTTGTATCTGCTGCTCTAGAATCAGTAAGTGCTGCTTTCTTTGTTTCCCCTGCCGAATTTGATAGCTAGTTATAGTTGCACGGATAGATGCTTTAAAACCCTCCCACCAAGCCCAGCTCGCTGTGTCATGGGGTGAGTTAAAATGAAAATAATCTTGGATAGCGGCCTTTATATCAACCTGAAAATCTTTTTGACCTAGTAGGGATCTATCAAAAAACCAAGCTCGGGGGGGAGTCGTCCCGCGCAGTGACATGTAATGATAAAGATATGGCAGCATGATCTGAAATATGGAGAGGATGAGTCCTAGCCGTGTCCACTTGGGAAATCAGTGCTTTGGAAATGAGAAAGAAATCTATTCTAGATTGGGAGTGATGGGGGGCAGAGAAAAAAGTAAACTCTAAGTCGGAGGGGTGAAGCAGCCTCCATATATCTACCAGCGCAAGATCTTGCATCAGAGCTTTAAGGGTAGCAAGACTCTTGGGTGGACTACTCGTTCTAGGCGGCTGTCTATCTATCAAAGGGTCTAACACTTGATTAAAATCACCACCAAGTATTAATGGAGCATTGGCAGAGGCCTGTGCCAACTGCGCAATACTTGCATAGTAAGCAGGGCTGTCCACATTCGGGGCATAAATGCAAATACACGTGAATTCACTATCTCCAACCTTAAGGTGTACACGGGCCCATCTACCCTCCTTGTCAGCGCTAGTATCAATTACAGTAGCTTGCAAAGACTTCTTAACCAGAATGGCTACCCCGCACCGTTTGGAAACGGCGGGAGAATAGGCAGCCACCATGTAAGGCTTAGCATTGAGTTTCAGTGTTTCAGCAGAGTTTAGATGCGTTTCCTGAAGAAACACTAAATCAGCATGCTCATGGCTAAGATAGCTAAGGATTTTCTTTCTTTTGATTGGACTATTAATGCCTTTTACGTTGAGTGATAAGATTTTACATAAGGCCATTCAGAAAAGTTAAAAATTCTGAGCATGATAGCGCACATAGTTTCACAATGTCCCACATATTGACTGTATCTGGCTGTACACATGACATAAAAAAAATAAGCTAATAGAATACAATGAAGCGCCCCACATTAAAAAAGAAAAACCGCAGCGCGGTAGAGAAGAAGCAGAACCCCAGAAATTACTGGCGACCATGTGTCTGCGGGGAGAAGCCCCAGAGAAGGCCGCAATTGAAAAACACATAACCTGTAGGACTGTGCGTGCTCCGAATCCGACCGAGGCACACATCATGGAGGGATAGGAGACCAAAAAAACAAAAGTCATATAGAGAAAGAAAGAAAGTCCAGGTAGTCTCTGTGCTTGACTATGACCGCCGCATCGGGCCCTTCAAAATGGCGGACAGAGCCGGCAGATAAAAAGTCCAAATTTTGGATTAGCGCATCTGCTCTGCTTCTTTGGAGTCTAAAAATGTTGATAGTAGATCAGGATCTTCGAATGTCCTGGTTTGGTTGTGGAGAGTCACTCGGAGCTTCGCTGGATACAACAGGCCAAAGCGAGCCTGTAGCTGTTGAAGTCGAGGGCGAAAAGCAAGGAGTTTCTTCCGACGGTCAACGGTAGGCTTTGCCAAGTCAGGGAATAAGGAGACTTTGTGACCTTCAAATTCCAAATGATGATTCGCCCGGGCAGCATTTAAAATTTGTTCCACTTGTTGATATCGTAGCAAGCGAAAGATAATAGGCCGGGGGGTCGTGCGGTTGAGCGCCATGTGGGTAGGAACACGATGTGCACGATCGATTTCCAGTTCTCTATGAAAAGTGATCTTCAGCAAGGAGGGAAGAGTTTTGAGCAAGAATTCTCTTATATCTCCTGCTTCCACCCCCTCCGGTATTCCAATGAGCCTCACATTGTTGCGACGGGCTCGATTATTGCTATCTTCTAGCTCCTTTTGAAGATTCTGTATCTGGCGCTCAGCTTTGTCCAGTTTGCCCAAGCGCTCCGCGTGCGAGTCGAGGACCCCCGCCATGTTGTCCTGCCGGAATGAGAGACTTTCAAGTCGGTCCTGGAGCACTCCAAAGTCTTCTCGCATGGCTCGAAGCGCTTCTCCGTTGGACTGCACCAATTCCTTCACGCCGCGTATTTCCTCTAAAATCTCCAGGTGCATTTCGGGGTTTTCACGAAATGGAACCAGCTTCTGTGGGGAGGACACCTCTGTTTTGGAGCGTTTTCCGTGAGAAGAAGAAGGAGACCCGAAGTCCAAGCGCGCTGGTTTATGGGCCGCCATCCCCCCCGAGGTACCCCGGTCAGTTCGGAGCGAAATAGTAAGTTTGTATAGGTATTAAGTCAGGATTCTAAGTAGGCCTCTCGGGAGCTTCAGCGCGAAGCGTCTTACCCGCTGGACATCAGGCTCCGCCCCTCCACTTATCCACTCTTTAGTTATCTCCCATCTAGACTATTGCAATCTCCTCCTTACTGGTCTCCCTCTGAATCATCTCTCTCCCCTTCAATCTGTTCAAAACTCAGCTGCGCAGCTAATCTTCCACAGCCTCGATATGCTCATATAACCCCTCTTCTCAAGAAGCTTCACTCGCGCCCTATCTGCTTCCTTATCCAGTTCAAACTTCTCCTACTGACCTATAAGTGCATTCATTCTGCTGTTCCTCGCTACCTTTCCTCTCTTATATCTCCCTACACCCCCTCCTCAGGAATTCCGCTCTTCTGGCAAATCCCTTCTATCTGTGCCCTTCTCTTCTACTACCAATCCAGACTTCGATCCTTCCACCTTGCTGCTCCTTATGCCTGAAACAAACTACTTGAGTCTTTGCGTCAGGCTTCATTTCTGGCCCTTTTCAAATCCAGGCTGAAAACTCACCTTTTTGCGGGCACTTTTGGATCCTGATCCGCTTCGTCTCCTATGTGTTTCCTTACCATTCCCATAGATATATCTTTATCCTCAGCTGTTGTGTTGTCTGTCTTGACTAGATTGTAAGCTCTGATGAGCAGGGACTGTCTTTTCATGTATCTGTACAGTGCTATGTATACCTTATAGTGCTATATAAATGATCAGTAGCAATAGTAGTAGTAGAATAACTTAGGAAAGCTCTAGATTCAGTTTTATTATGGCTGTTGCAGTCTGTAAATTCTAATCTTCTAGGGGGGCAGGGACCATCTTTTATATGTGTCTGTACAGTGCTGTGTATGCCTTGTAGCGCTATACAAATGTATAGTAAAGACAGGGGCTGAGGAGACTATCTCCACCTGCATTACTTGGTCACTTACAGCAGTGGCCTAAATAAATCTTATTTATGGCTTATGATATGTGTGGGGCCTAGTTAACCTGAAGAAAGACAATGCTCGTCATAGTAGTAAAAAAATGGTCCATCAGCATGTCAGACCTATCTTCAAAGTATAGATTAAGTCCCGAATTACCCAAAATCTATGAAATCTCAAACTGACAGAGATAAAAAATAATAGTTCCTCCAAATGGTCAGACAGCATCTAATGAGGACTATACAAAGCAGGAATCTCAAGAATGACTGTGAATCTGTCATCAGTAACAAGGCTTCAGTATTCACAAGTGGGTAACTGCTAGTCTCGTAAAATTGACTTCTTAAAAATAACTGCTTAGCCTCTGTCTCTTTTACTTGCACAGGATTGGTACTTAAAAGTAAAAAAAGAAAGGGGGACATAATGACACTAAATTTGAGCCTTCATGCTGCATAAGTCATGTTTCAGTAATAAAAGTAATATTGTTGTCTCTTCAGAGCATGCAAGGTATAAAAAATTAACATTAGTGGGCATTATTCTTTGCTTAGAAAAAATGTAGCATGTGTTGTAGGCATGATCAATGACACTATTAGTAATAATACCAGGGCCAAAATGTCATCAATCACAATGATGATCACGCGAAGAGGAATATAAGGGGGCTGAGTGTACCCCTTTGGTGTGGATTCCCTTTGACGCAATGCTTGAGGCAGGATGGGTCAGTCAGGCAGTGTTGATTTAAAGGGGCATGTGGTGATGTCATCTGAGGTTTCCCAAATACTCTCAGCACCAGAATAATGGCTCAAGGACAACAGCAAAGTGCACTTGTGCAAGCAGCGGCGATTAGTTCCTCAGTCGGGCAGTGCCGATTTAACGGGGCAAGTAGTGATGTCATCCAAGATTAATCAAACACTCTCAGCCCTGGCAAAACAGATCAATGACAGAAAATTGAAAATGTAAAAAGTCAACAGGGATAAATGAGTGATCTTTGATAACAAAAAGGCCTTTGTTATTTTAGGAAAAGATACATGAGTTAAGTGGGAGGAATATCATTGCAACTTTGATATTTACTCAGTGCACATGATTAGAGGAATGGTGCTATTTGTATATGGATTTTAACAGGGGTGCTAACAACATCATACTACATGTTAAAAAGACAGACCTCCTTTACCAATTGGAACTATCAAGGATAGAAAGTACATGTGTGGTTTCTTTCATTCTGCCAAATATAGTTTCTAAAACCTTTCTTAACCAACCTAAAGATAGAATGGAGGCGGAGGGTATGGACAGAAAGAAAGCTGTTAAAATAGAAAATGAATCAAAGGCAGAATTAACATTTTAATAACATTCTTTCTGTCCATCTAGGATACTGCATTGTCAAGTGTTCAATTTAAATTTAATCTTAGAAATAAGTTTAAAGTGAGTATTGGCAGATATACATATCCCCAGATACTTAAATCATGATTGACTTGAAAAGAGTCATTGTGACCTTCTGAACAAGGAATAGTAGAATGAATGACACAATGCTAGGACAGATTTCTTTAAATTGCTTTGAAGCCCAAACTGAACTAAGTTTTACAGTCTTTAAAACTTCTGGGAGAGTTTGACTGGAGTTAACAAAGGTGTGTTATCTACATACACTGACACAATATAAAGGATATTATTAAGCTAGATACGTTTTTGTGTGCCTGAGGATTGGAATTCAGTAGTGAAAGGTTCTGGAACTGGAATGTAATAGTAAAATGTAAAATTGTCTTAGTTATTATTATTGTATAGCACATACCAGATATACCTAGTGCTATACAGAAAAACATAAAAGACAGCCTATTGGAGCTTACAATCTGGTTAAGACAAACAAGATAAAAACAAATAAGAGGCATTGAGTTAAAATAATGAGACCCTGAAAGTGAAAATCAAAACCATGTGTGATCAAAGAAAGAGAAACTTTAATTAATCAAAGCAGTTAGGAATGAGGCCTTGTAGGAGTCTATATCAGAAAACAGTCACTGGGGTGGGTGGGTGAGGGGCAGGGTCAGAGGAGTTTTAAGTAGTTCAGATCTGCACCTCTAAAGAAGCTACATGCTGTTTCCACCCATCTCTCTTTTAAAAGGTTTATCTCTAGTAAAATCAGCCAACAAATGCAGAAAAAAAGGACTTCCCTTGGCACCCACTGCACCCCTTTTCCTTCTCTCTCTCTCCTCTCTATTGTCTTGTCGTATGAATCTGCCTGGTTTGCTTTCCTATCTGCCATTGTAACTTCTTTTCCTTTTTTTTTTCTTTGCCTTATGGTGTTTCTATGATTTGAACTATGTAAACCGCTATGATGTTTTTTTTCGTTTAGCGGTATATTAAGCCAATAAACATAAACATAAACAGTAGGCTCTGTAATAAGTGGCCCTCATCTACACCTCTAAGGGAGCTGCATCCTATCGCCAGCCACCTCACCTTTCATAGAAATGTAACCTTTTCTCATAGCAAAGGATAGCCAGCAACATATCAAAAATGTCTTCCTTTGCTCTATGTTTGAATCAGAATATTTTTAAAAATCCCAAATACTGTAGAAACTGTGCAGATTTTTAACCTTCAAATATTACTTGCTTTACCAATGTTGTTTTCTATTTCTGTACCTAATTTCATGTATCTCTTCTATGGATATTTTTCTTGCTTTTGTAGTAGACATATCTGGGAATAATTATGGATGACTATTACAATGAAATAACTGCTCTTTGGAGTCTTTTTCAATTAGTTAATACACTACATAAAGTGGAAATATAATTCCAAGCTCCTTTTAAACATAAAACACATATATACATTACTATTTTAAGTACAGAAAACACAGAGGCACATTTCACAATGGGACGTCCAAGTACCATCTGGGACAGCAAACATCTGAACATTTGAAAAAAAGCAGGCACATGCAAGTTCAGGCATGATTTTGGAAACATAGATGTACCCAATATGCACGTGTATCAAATGTCTATACAGACATCCCTAGGACAGCATTTCAGAACCAAGATGTCTAATAGCATAATGGCTAGAGTAGTGGCTTAAAAGCAGAGTGGCTAGGGTTCAAATCTCAAGCATGAGCCTTTAATATCTGAAGCTAGTCAATTAATTCTCCTTCTTCTCTACAATGTATGGATGTTTTAAAGTGAAAACAAGCACTTTCCTGGTGCCTGGAGCAAGTCTAAATATGTTTGTGCCTGCAGACGTCTCTGCTATTTCTGTGATTGAACATGGACATGTAAGTACATTGTTCCTCCCCAGACAGGCCTCCACTACACCTCTGTGCCTACTTGGACGTCCCTGCACCAGAGAGGTCTGCCAATGTCATTTGTGGAATGGCTACAAAGACGCTTTCATGATTTTGATGTCCATGTGCACATCTGAAGACATCCAAATCATGACTAACCTTTTAAAATGACCCTCATAGGCAACAGTCAGCCCTTAAAAGTTATAGGTGAAGGCTCAATTAGCTCCAAATCTAAGAAATACATATCATTTGTAATCTCATATTTAACAATGCCTGCATGGGCCAATCAGATCTAGTGATGGTGAAGTGATGCATATATATTACTCCTGATAACCTGTCTGCACCTAGGGGTATGCACAGAAAAAAATTTCAATTCGTTTTCAGATCATTTTTTGATTTTTGGCTAATTTTTGAAAGTTTTCATTTCAGAAATTAATGTGTAAAATTCAATGCATGTAAAAAAACCTTTTATGGACGATTGCAGATTGAAGCGGCTTGCATTAGTCCTTTTAAATCGTTTGTATCACGGATTGACAAAAGTTTCTCAGCGCGATTACAGTTTCCCGCCCGAGTAGCGGATGAAGGCGCATGCGCCGGCGTTTTTGAAGACAAGACAATAATTTACCTTACAACCCCTGACGAAGGTTACGAAACACGGCCTGTGTCGGGTTGCCTAGGTTTGTGAGTAAATAAATTTGTCTTCCACTATCCTCACGTCTTGGACTGTGTCTGTACTGCTAACGTGAGTACTGCCTACTTCTTGGACAAAAAACCTTTTATGTACACCAATTAATTTATGAGAATTATTTTGGAGGTTTTATGTGCGTAATGTTGATTTTGTGCATGTTCAATAAGAGCATAAAATTTTCAGAAACAAAACCAGAAACCAAAAGCGCATCCCTAACCCAAGGTTTGAAAATTTCAAAAATAATGACAATTTATTAATAAACCTCTAAATTTAAGTTGTGTCTTTCATTATTGCCAAAAAAATAGGCAAAATGTGCACCAAACTTTCAAGTGTTGAGACCTGGAAGAGATATATGGTGCTATATGAAAACATGGCATATAATTTTTATTAAATTAAATCATTATTTTAAATGTTTGCCATTCTCTGCGCAAGTACCTTTATTGTAACGCTATTAAAGGAGTGATCTTTGTTTGAGAAAATCTTACCCAAGAATTGAATGATGGATAGGAGATAGATTGCTGATTTGGTCACTTTACACATTTTCTTGGTATTTATCAATCATTATATGCTTTGATTTATTTACATTCTCTTATATACTGTGCTATTCTGCATCAGTGTGGTTTACATTGAATAAACTGAAATTACATTGAACAGGGCATTATAACTTGGAGATAACTATTTTACAGGGAACATGGGCTATGGAGGGTTAAGTGGCTTGCCCAAGACCACAAGGAGCACCTGTGGGACTAGAAACCCCAGTCCTTCTAGCTCAAGGTTGCTGTCCTCTAGTGGGATTTGAACCCCTGACCATCTGGCCTGAAGTACCTTGCCCCAACCACTAGGCCACTCCACTCCATAGGTTTTTCCTCACCTAACTTTATGGTGCAGCGGGCTATGCGGGTAGCTTTGAAAATCGCTGCTACCAGTATAGCCCTTTCCTCCACCCCAACTCTGCCCCAGAACGCCCCTAACATGCTCTGATGCTATGCGGATAGCATCTGGGGGCATTAGGGACTTATCCAGGATTTTTAAAGGGCACTACCTGTGTAGGTGCCCTTTGAAAATCCCAGATAGGGCCTTTACATGGGTAACTAGTGGAGTTACCTATGTAAAGGCCTTCAAAAATTGAGCCCTAAGAGTTTAACTAATTTGATTGAAACAACCGAGTTTTCAGTTTTTTTATGAAACTGAAAAAAAGAAAAGGCATTTTTTAATTGCCTAGGTAATTCAGACCAGTAATGCACTTCCATGTAGCGAATAGTGCATATAAACCATGATTTTGAACGAAAGCCTCTACAAGTGGGAAATAAAAGTGTACAGGGAGATTGTAAACGTTTAGAGTTGCATGTTATAAGAGGAAATAGCAGTGACAGAAAACACTCTGGAACAAAGTCATTAAAGAATTTATACAGAAAAACAAAAAACTTGAAATGAATCCAGTTAGGGACTTTAAGCTAGTGTAATTGATGAAGTAAAGAAGTTTCAATAGTACACCAAGACCTGTGTTTTGAGAATAATTTATGAATAACAAGTTTCCATAATCTAGATATGCCAGGACAGAACCACGAGTTGAAAATGTTCTCTAAAAAAATACCCTCTTATTCTGCGTAATTGAGGTAACTTAATGAAAAATTTGAGACAATTGAGCTGACATGGGCCTCAAAAGACAGATCAGTATCAATCAAAATCCCTAAAATTTTGGGGACGGGATCAACCTTCAGATGTGTCAATGCATGTGGCAAGGTTTCTGGTAAAGGTTTAGAGTTGTTAAGGCATAAAGTCTTTGTTTTAGATATTTTAACTTGTAATCACATCATTTTCGCCCAGTCTTCCAATTTCACCATAGCGATAGTAATCGTTGAAAAAAAAATCTTTAGAGAATAGAGAAAAAGTCAGAAAAACTGAGGTTCACTTGCTCAAAAGCATACCCTAGCGTACTCATAAATATATTAAAAAGAATTAGCAACAATGGGGAGCATTGAGGAACTCCACACTTAGTGGAGCTGTCCTTACGTATCTGCACGACACCATGACAAGACTTCAACTTTCATACTTTGGACACATCATGCGAAGAGAGATATTGTTAAAGAAAGACATCATGCTTGGCAAGGTAGAAGGTCAACACAAAAGAGGAAGACCAGCAATAAGATGGATCGATGACAACAACAGCAGCTATGTGTGCCACTCTGTCAATAATGAGCCGCCTGACTGAAGACCGAACACAGTTTAGGTCATCTATCTAGAGGGTTGCCATGAGTTGACACCTATTCGACGGCACTTAACAACAAAAATAATTCAGTATTGTAAGCTTTTCTGAAGCTAAATTGATAATCCATCAGACAATCAAATTTATCTAAATAAGAAATTAATTGATTCGCCACAATTGTCTCTTGAACTTTAATCAACAGGGGAATATTAGCTATAGGGCAAAGATTTGTTACATCAGCTAGGCTAAAATTCTTATTCTTTGGTATAGGAGTTGCTGGGGTTTTTCGTCCTCTTGTTAATTGTCGTGACTGCAGGGTTCACCCCAACATAAGTGTAAAGCACAGGACCCTTTTTCAAATAAAGTATCGTGCCACTGAAGTAAAGTAGAAATTTTATTGTCAGGTATGTAACATCACAAGCTTCGCAAGTTCAAAGTCAATGCTCTAATCTCTGTATTACAAATCAGCATGAAACAGGAAAATGAATATAAAATTGTCTTTATGCGCAAAGCACCTGAGGTCTCCTATGAAGGGTCCTGGGGACAGAGTAGCAATGCTCTATAAGGAGGGTCTGCCAGTCTGTCCAAATATTAGTGTTCTTCTCCTATATTTATATTCAGTTTTGGGCTTGTAAATCTGCACTGCTTACAGTCAAGTTTCCTTTCCCTCGTTTGTTCCCTATTTTCAAGCATTTCTATTCCTTAACCTTTTGCCCTCTGCTTTCCCCTTGTGGCATCCTGTCTTCTCGCCCTCCTGGCAGTTCCTTTGCTTGCTTTCTGCAGATTGACTCCAGATACTGAGGTTGATCAGCTACATCCTGCGGCCTAGTTCTTCTTTTTATCCCCCCCTTTGCCTAACCAAGAGCAGTTTCAGTAACCTTATAGTTCCAGAGTCGTTAAGGTCAGTACCTCTCATTGTGTCAGCTCTATGATTTCAGGAAGTCAGTGTAGCAGCAGATAAGCATGCAATAAATAAATCCAGGAGTCTTTTCAAGGATCCAAGCCAGTTTAATGTGCACATGGCTCAAGCAATAAGCAATTTCAAAATGGCTGAGCAATGGCTTCTAGTAAAACAACAACTTTTATAGCTTTCTTGTCCATTCTAAGCATAGGCAAACTTTTCATTGGTCCCAGTACCCCTCTCACCCATCTATTGGTCCCGGTACTGATATGGCTACCCAATCGGGACTCTGGTCTGGGCCCAGCACCTGGTTGCCCCCCTTCTAGTCCCAATTACAATGGTCAGTGTCTCCAACTTGTTACTTCTCTCCTCCAAGGTCGCTGAGCTTGTTAAAACATATGGGAAGCAGGGCACTGTAACCTTGCTTTTTGCAGAGTTAATTAATTCCATAGAAGCTGTGCTCTCTTATCAGTACCAATTAGAGCTGTTTTCTGTCTTTTATAAGTTTCGTTTCTGCTTAGCTATGTTCAGTTAAACTGAGTTAAGTTTCAATTCTATGGTGTCATCATTCAGGGGGGTTTTCATTCCTCTGGGCCTAACTACAGGCTTCAGTTACAGGTCAAGCTGCTCAGGCCTGTCTGCTTAGTTCAATTAGCATGGATCATAGGCCGTCGCCTACCACATCAGCACACTTCATAGTTCAAGCTGCTAATTCTGCACTTCCAGGGTAAAAGAGTCAGCAGGCTGTTTCTTACTTAGGCCTGGAGCCGAAGACATTAACACAAGATTGAAGCCAGTAGTCCAATATGGGACTAGGGTACCTGAAGGGGGATTCATTTTACCCTCAGAGTAAGAATAATATCTCCTAAAATGTTAGGATAAATTTCCTGGGTCGAGGATTCAATTGTGATCCTATAAAACCATTTATAGTTTGTGTTCTTTATTGAATTTTTTGCACATCAGTTCTGCTGTGAATAAGTGCAAAGTTATGCATAGGGAAGAAAAACACAAGCTATAGCTATACAATGCAAGGTTCCACCCAGGAAAAAGATCTAGGTATCATTGTGGATAATGATTTGAAATCCACTGCTCAGTGTAATGTGGCAGCCAAGAAAGCAACTAGAAAGCTAGAAATTATACAGTAAGGAAAGGAATGGAGAATAGAGCAAAGGATATCACAATGCTTCTGGATTGCTCCATGGTGAGACTTGAGTATCGTGTGCAGTTCTGGCCCCAGCATCTAAAAAAAGAAAGATATAGCAGAACTGGATAAAGGTACAGAGAAGGGCAACAAAAATGATAAAGGGGATGGAAGAATGCCCTATGAGGAAAGGTTAGGACCCTTCAGCTTGGAGCAAAGATTGCTGAGTTGAGATATGATAAAGGTTTATAAAATAATGAGCTGAGTAGAACAAGTAAATGTGAATCAGTTGTTTACTCCTTCAAAAATAACAAAGACTAGGGGACACACAATGATGCTGCTAACTAGTACATTTAAGACTAGAGAACATATTTTTTCACTTACCACATAATTAAGCTCTGGAATTCATTGCTAGAGAATGTAGTAAAAGATTTTAATGTAGCTGGGTTTAAAAAAATCTGGACAAGTTCCTGGTGGAAAAGTCCAAAGTTCCTGGAGGAACTCCACTGCTTATCCCTGGGATAAGCAGAATGGCATCCACATTTTGGGATCATTCCTGGTACTTGTGATCGGGATTGGCCACTTTTGGAAACAGGGTACTGGGCTTGATGGACCATGGTCTGGCCATTGGTATGGCAAGTCTTATGATCTAATAGCATAAGAAAGTCTCCAGAAAAATAACTCATCAATAAAAACAATTAGTAGGACAATTTTCCAAGCTGCTTATACCACTAAAAAATGTTTTACCTGCATAATTGCCCTTCCTTAATAAATGCAGCTAAAAGTACTGTATGGACATGCATACTTTGCCCACACCTTGAATATTGTATGCAGTTCTAGTCATCATATCTTGAAAAGTATATAGCAGAATCAAAAAAGGTACAGAGAAAAGTAACTAAAATGATAAAGGGGATGGAAGGATATCCCTAAGAGGAAAAGTTTAAAAGGTTAGGAATCTTCAGCTTGGAAAAAAAAATGGCTGAGGGGAGATATGATAGAGGTCTATAAAATAATGAGTGCAGTGGAACAGGCAAACATAGATTGATTGTTTATTCCTTCAAAAAGTAGAAAGAATAAGGGCCCAATTCTGAAATGCGGGTTATGGGGTTGCACTTCCAGCCCTGCAGGCCTTCAGGGCCCGATTCCTCTTCCGGCTCTCCCTATACGTCCTGTGCATCAGGATGAGGAGAGCCAATGGGGGGCAGAAGAGGGCGGGATCAGGGGTGGGCCAGCCTGGCAGTACATACAGGGCTGATTCAGGTCACAGTCCTGTACGTCCTGCTGGGCCCAAGGGGACATGCTGCTATTCCACCACAAAAGTAGAATAAGCAGCAAAATCCCGGCGATCAGGCCCAGGGATCCCCCCCTGGGGCCGGGGCCGGGTGGGTGCCAACTGACTGATCCAGGCCAGGGCAGGCCAGCCTTGGGTTGGGCGGTGGGGACACCAGCACTTATTTGGTCAGAACGATATTCAGCCGGTGCTTATCTGGCTTGCAACTTAGGCCTGCTTTTCATGCAGCCCAAGTTGTCCAGATAAATGCAAGCATTTGCTCTACCCCTGCACTAACTGGATAGTACCAGAGAAGTTTGTGGATATGGGCAATGGAACTACCAAGCTAATGCCACTGAATATTGTGGTCAAGGCCCTCATCTGGACAGCCTCTCATTGACCGCCCTGCTAAGCGTTCTGCATTTCGGCCTGACAGATTTCATTTTCATTTCTGTGCAAGTTATTTTCTTTTTAACTCTTATTATTCAAAGGATGTTATTGTGAAAATGAAATAAAAAGGATAGAATAGAAGTAACATAATAGAAAACATTAAAATCAAAATTTTATCACTGCAAAAGGTAAGACTATTAAGAGAGATCCATGTGTTGTTATTATGTGCTGTCGAGACAGTGTCGACTCCTGGCGACCCTCTGGATAGTTGATCTAAACTTTGTTCGGTCCTCGGCCAAGTGGCTCAATGTTGATAGACTGGTATCCATGTTAGTTGTTGTTGTTGTTAAGTGCCGTCGAGTTGGAGTAGACTCATGGCGACCCTCTGGATAGCTATCCTAAATTGTGTTCGGTCTTCAGTCAGGCGGCTCATTGTTGACAGACTGGTACCCGTAGCTGCTGTTATTGTATCGATCCATCTCATTGCTGGCCTCCCTCTTTTGCGTTGACCTTCTATCTTGCCAAGCATGATGTCTTTCTCTAATGATCTCTCTCTTCGCATGATGTGTCCAAAGTATGAAAGTCGAAGTCTTGTCATCTGAGCTTCTAAAGAAAGCTTAGGTTTGATCTCCTCTAGTACCGAATGGTTTGTTCTTTGGGCAGTCCATGGTATACACAGTATTCATCGCCAGCACCATAATTCAAAGGCATCAATTTTCTTCCTGTCTGTCTTTTTCACTGTCCAGCTTTCACATCCATATGATGTTATTGAAAATACCATGGCTTGAACAAGTCGAATCTTTGTATGGAGAGAGACATCTCTGCTCTTGAGAATCTTATCTAGGTCTTTCATAGCCATTCTGCCAAGAGCAATGCGTCGTTTGATTTCTTGACTGCTTCTTGCTTCTTTATTGATAGTTGATCCAAGTAGGTTAAAGTTGTTCACAATTTCAATTTCTTCTCCTTCAACGATGAACCTGTTGATTATGCCAGTTGTCATGATCTTTGTCTTCTTTACATTAAGGTGAAGACCCATTTTGAGACTATGTTCTTTGATTGTGAGAAGCAAATGTTTCAGATCATCTTCACTTTCAGCCAGTAATGTAGTATCATCAGCATAGCGAAGATTGTTGATGAGTCTTCCACCAATCTTCACACCTCTGTTGTCTTCATACAATCCTGCTTCTCTGATGATTTGTTCTGCATATAAATTAAAGAGGTAGGGGGGAAGTATGCAGCCTTGTCTTACACCTTTGCTTATTTTAAACCATTGGCGTGGCCCTTAGGCGTTGGTCCGTGGCGTCTGTTGCTGAGAGTCGCATCGATGACATGGACCTGGTTGATGTGTTCCTATGTCGTGGTAATTTGCTGTTCCATGTTCCTCCTCCTCTTTTATCTGTCTGACTATCTCTGTTCTCTATTCTGTCCTATTATATAAATGGCTTTCCTTTCCTAATTTTCTCTAATGATGTAGCATTGCAAACCGCTCTAATGCCTCTGGCCTGAGCGGTATATCAAATTCTATTAAACATTAAACATTCTGTTTCTCCTTGTTCCGTTCGAACTGTTGCTTCTTGATCAATGTACAGATTGCGCAAGAGAATGATCAGGTGTTCTGGTATACCCATGCTTCTTAATGTGGCCCAGAGTTTCTCATGGTTTACACAGTAAAAAGCCTTGCTATAGTCGATAAAGCACAAATAGATATCCTTTTGGTATTCTTTAGTCTTTTCAAGGATCCATCTAACATCCGCAATGATGTCTCTCGTTCCTCGCCCTTTCCTGAACCCTGCTTGCACTTCAGGTAGTTCTTGTTCCAGGTATGGTTGTAGTCTCTTTTGAATAATCTTCAGTAGAATCTTGCTGGCATGTGAGATCAGAGCGATTGTCCGATAATTTCCACAGTCAGTTGGATCACCTTTCTTTAGTATTGGTATAAACACAGATCTTTTCCAGTCAGTTGGCCATGATGTTGTCTTCCATATTTGTTGGCAGAGCCTTGTAAGTATGGTAACAGCTGCATCAGATTGCTGCAATAACTCTATAGGAATGCTATCAATGCCTGGTGCTTTGTTCTTTGATAAGGCTTTCAATGCTGCTTCAACTTCTTCTTTCATCACCAATGGTTCCCAATCATAAGGTACAGGTTGAAACGGCTGTTGGTCCACTTGATCTTTATCATATAAAAACTCTGTATATTCCTTCCACCTTTTCTTGATCTTCTCAGCATCATTCAACATAGATCCTTGAGCATCTTTTAACATTCCAATTCGAGGCTGGAACTTTTTCTTTAACTCTCGTAGCTTCAGAAAAGCCAATCTTGTTCTTCCTCTAATAGTTTCTGCTTCTATTTCCTTGCAAGTGTCATTGTAGTACTTTTCCTTGTCCTGTCTTGCTGCACGTTGGAAATCTCTGTTGAGTTCTGCGATTGTCTTTCTTTCTCCTCTGGCTTTAGCTTCTCTGCGTTTCTGGGCAATTTTCAGAGTTTCTTCCGTCATCCATTTTGGCCGTTTTTGCTTTTTCACCTTTTGTAGAGACTTCTCACTTTCTTCCAACACAACCTTCTTAATGTCATTCCATAACTCTTCCGGAGCTCTGTCATTTGTATCTAAAGCAGCAAATCGATTTTGCAGGCAGTCTTTAAATTCCAGTGGTATATTCTCAAG
The DNA here is from genome assembly GCA_033557465.1 of Ichthyophis bannanicus. Taxonomy (NCBI): domain Eukaryota; kingdom Metazoa; phylum Chordata; class Amphibia; order Gymnophiona; family Ichthyophiidae; genus Ichthyophis; species Ichthyophis bannanicus. The sequence goes on along the minus strand of CM066035.1, from coordinate 612,344,234 downwards.
GTCATATTTTGCTGCATTCATGAGTGGTTTGCTCTTTTTCAACTTTAGCTTGAGTTTGCATACTAGTCGTTGATGATCTGTACCACAGTCAGCTCCAGGTTTTGTCTTTGTTGATGTTATAGAGTATTTCCATCGTTGACTTCCACAGATGTAGTCAATTTGATTTTTATACAATCCATTGGGTGAAATCCATGTGTACAGTCGCCGCTTGTGTTGCTGGAAGAAGATGTTTGAGATGAATAGATCATTGGTCTTGCAGAATTCTATCAGTCTTTCTCCAGCTTCATTTCTGTTGCCAAGTCCATATTTTCCAACTACTTTGCCTTCTTCTTTGTTGCCAACTTTTGCATTCCAGTCACCCATGACTATCAGGATATCCTGTTTGCATGTTCTGTCAATTTCAGCTTATACTTGTTCATAGAACTCTTCAATCTCATTCTCTTCTGCAGCTGTTGTTGGGGCATATACTTGAATTATAGTTGCGTTGATAGGCAATCCTCGTAGACAAATAGAAATTAAGCATTCACTGATTGAATTGTATTTCATTACAGTTCTTGCAAGTTTCTTCTTAATTATAAATGCAACACCATTTCTTCTTTGTCTTTCATTTCCAGCATAGTAGACCATACGATCATCAGATGCAAAGTGCCTAAAGCCAGTCCATTTCAGTTCACTGACACCCAACAGATCGAGTTGTACACATTCCATTTCATTCTTGACCACCTCCAACTTCCCTTGTTTCATGCTTCGTATGTTCCATGCCCCAATATGTAAGACATCTTTGCAACTTCTGATTCTCATTTCATGCGCAGATGCATCAGCAGAACCAACCACTTCATAAATGCTGGCTTTACTCTGGGAAGTCTTCAGCTCATCCTTACAGATCACTTCAGCATTATGTGTTTAGTGCTGGGGTGGAGTGTAAGTGGAGTGAGAGCGGCATGCCAAGTTATCTGGAAAGAGGCAATATTTAGTCCGCTCTCCAAATAACAACCCAGATAAATTTATGACAGCAAAAAAAAGTGTTCTAAATTTATCTGGATAGAAACTCAGATGGCAGACTCAGTATCATCACTATCCAAATAGCTCTAGCGCCAAGTGATCTACACACATATTGCAGCACTGAATATCCATGTTTTATTTAAATACCTCTACTCATACTATGTTTTAAAAAAATGCTGACCAAAAAGTTCATACAGTTGTGCTCAACATTATGGCATCTTTTTATTTAAGATATGTTGGATACAATATCTTGAGAAATAATTGGAAATATTCCAACTGTACAGTATATCATCATAATATTTTACTAGTATATTGAAAGGTATACAACAAAAAAAGATGTCTGTGCAACGTAGATGTAGTAATTTCTGAGAAAAAAACTAAATATGACTGGACAGGATTAATGGAACCCTTCACTAATATTTGTTTGCATAGCCCTTGGCAGTAATAACAGCCTCCAAACATTTCTGGTAGTCATCTATAAGTTTCGTACATCTATTTGCTGGTAGTTTCTCCCACTCTTCAACTGTGATTTGTTTCAGCTCAAGAATGTTTCCAGGATTCCTTTTACCAATGGCAGATCTCAGCTCTTTTCAAAGATTCTCGATTGGAATGAAATCAGGACTCATTGCTGGCCTGTTTATTTATTTATTTATTTACATTTTAGGTTTTTATTTGGTACAGCACAAGTTTGTACATCATTTTGGCCCTCCACAGATAATACCTGTCCCAAACACTGTAACCCTTTCTCATGCCATTTTTGAAATATCCCAGAACTTCGTCCCACCAAAAACCCCTCACATTGTGTGATCCGCTGTGCTCTAATATTTCCTCTCACATGTGTTAACACTTTATATTTCCTGTCCCAGGCTCGAAGTGTATTTGTCATGTATGGGTTCTTATCTGAACCTCTTCCTCTCTCCTCCCTTCTCTTCTACATCAAATCAGTAAGGTAATTTGGTCTTACCATCTCCTGTTATATTCTGCTCCATTGAGGCCCATCCTTCTTCAACCTCCAACGTTGCAGTGGGGATCTCTATAGGCAAGGTCATGAACAGAAAGAGCAATCTGGATAGTATATTCATCTTCACTATGGCAATTCTTCCCATCCAAGAGAAAATGGGTTTATCCCATTTTACTAAATCCATTAGCACTTTCTTTATAGTTGGCTCATAATTCAACTTGTATAGCTCAGACCCCTCTGCACTAATCTGGATCCCCAGGTATCTCACATTTTTATTAGCCCACTTAAACGGTAATGTGTTTCACACCATACCCTCTTCCTGTGAGTCCAACTAAGTTTTAGCACTTCTGTTTTCCCCATATTCATTTTGTACTCTGATACTGCATTATATTTCTTAATCTCCTGTACCAACGCTGGCATAGATTCCTTCGGTTGTCCTAATGTATATATCACATCATCCGCAAATAGTGAGATTTTATACTCCTCCTCACCTACCTTTATTCCATGTATTTCCTTATTCTGTCTGACACTTTCGTCCAGTGGTTCTATCACCATTGCAAACAGCGAAGGAGATATCGGGCACCCCTGCCTTGTACCTCTGCCTAGCTTAAATTGCTCTGAATATGCCCCATTTATCCGTATACGTGCCATAGGTTCTCTGTAAAGAGCTTCAATCCATTTCTAGAAGTTAACTCCCAAACCCATCTTCTTCATAACTGCAAACATAAAAGTCCATTCTACTCTGTCAAAGGCTTTCTCCGCATCCACTGCCATCAATATAAATGATGTCTTATCACTCGCTTGTCTAACCGGAATAAACCCTGTTTGATCTTACTTTATCAACCGTGGGATATATTTCTGCTACCTGGGTTGGCCAGTTTAAAATGATCAATTTTTTCCCTTTTAACCATTCTTTTGTACTTTTTGATGTATTTTTTGGGTCATTGTCCTGCTGGAGGACCCATGACCTTCGATGCAGAAATAGTTTCAGACGCTATGTAGCACATTTTGCTCCAAAATACTTTGGTAGTGCTCTGACTTCATGATTCCTTTAATATGTTTTAGGCCTCCAGTTCCTGAGGCAGCAAAACAACCCCACAACATTGTGGAACCTCAATCATATTTAACTGTAGGAAGAGTGTTTTTTTCCTTATAAGCTTCATTTTTTTGGCTATAAATGTATCTCTGATCTGCATTGCCATAGAGCTCAAGTTTAGTTTCATCTGTCTACAGAACATTTGCCCAGAAGGACTGTGGTTTCTCAAGGTGGGTTTGGGCAAAGATCAGGTGTGCCTTTTTATATCTGTCTTTGAGTGATGGGATCCTCCTTGGCCTTTACCCATGAAGTCCTTCTTTGTTTAGTGTATGATATATGGCACGGGTTGAAACCACCACTCCAGATTGTTCCAGGTCAGCCTTAAGCTCTTTGGATGTTGTACGTGGTGTTTTTCCAACAATTTGCACTAACCTTTGAAGACTTCTTGAATTAATTTTCCTCTGCCCACCACAATCTGGTAGGATCTTGACAGTTCCATGAGCAGAAAACATCTTAATAACATTGTGAACTGTAGACACAGGAATCCCAAGGTCTTTGTAGATGGCCTTGTACCTCTTTGAAGTTTGATAATGGCTTTTCTGGTGATCTCAGCAGGGGCGGCTCTATAATGAGGCCAAGTGAGGCAATGGCCTCAGGCAGCAACTTTTTGGGGGTGGCAAAAAATGCCCCCAAAAAGGCCACCTCACTCAGCCTTCAAAATCTAAACAAAAAAAACCCAGTTGGAGAAGCTGTTGCAGCGGCAGAATGAAGTGCCCCATGGTCCCCCGCCTCCCTGGAAGAGCCCTGCTATTCTTTTCCCAGCACCGGCTTAGCTTTGCAGAGTCACAGAGGGAGAGCATTACCCTTTTCCGCGGCTCTGTTAAAGTTGAGCCCATCTGAGCTGAGGGGAAACAGGAATTTCCTGTCTCACGCAGGAAATGCCTGTTTCCCACCAGCGCCAGCAGACTCCATTTTAACAGAGCCACGGGAAAGGGAAATGTTCTCCCTTCAGAGCTCTGCAAAGTTGAGCCAGCTCCAGGAAAAGAATGGCAGGACTCTTCTGTTGAGGCGGGGGGCCGCAGAACACTTAATTCTGCCGCTGCCGCTGCAGCAACAGCAGCAGCTTCTCTGACCAGGTTTTTTTGGTTCAAATTTCCCTGCATATCAGCTAAGAAAGTCTGGGGTTGGGCTGGGCTGGGGGCAGGGTAGCACTGAAAATAGTAATGGGCTGATGGGGGGAGGGCTAGGACTGGAAATGGGCTGATAGGGGGTTAAGAATGGAAATAGACTGATCAGGGGGCTAAGACTGGTAATTGGCTAAGGGGGGTAGAACTGGAAATGGGCTGATGGGGGGTTAAGAATGGAAATAGGTTGATCGGGAGGGGGGCTAAGACTGGTAATGGGCTGATTGGGGGGTTAGAACTGGAAATGGGCTGATGGGGGGTTAAGAATGGAAATAGGCTGATTGGGAGGGGGCTAGGTCTAGTAATGGGCTTATTGGTGAGGTTAGGACTGGAAATGGACTGATTGGGGGGGCTAGGACAGGAAATGAGCTGACTGGGGCTAGAACTGGAAATAGACTTATTGGGGGGTTAGGACTAGTAATAGGCTGATGGGGGAGAAATGAGCTAGGACTGGTAATGGGTTGATTGGAGGGGATAGGACTGGAGTGGGCTGATAAGGGGGATAGAACTGGAAATGAGCTTGGACTGGAAATGGGCCTATGGGAGAGAGGAGGAGAGTACTGCTGGCCCTGGAAGAAAACTAGGGGCTTGGGCTACAAATGGGCTGATGTGGGGGGATGAGAGAATAGGACTGGAAGGGAGCGGATACTGAGAGGGTCTGCCAGGAGAAGGAGGGGGCAGGAAGGGAGCTGATATGGAGGAAGGAGGGGGCTGGAAAGGAGCTGACACCTGGGATGTACTGAAGGGGGACTGGAAGGGAGCTGACACTTGGGGATGGGAGTGTTAGGTGACTGGGTAATGGGGAGGAGGCTGGAAAGGAGCTGGCATGTGCGAATGACACTGGAAGGGGGATGGACAGAGGGTAGGGTGACTGGAAGGGAGCTGACTGGGGGTGGGTGGCACCAAGAGTGGACATGAGCTGATACCTGAGATGGTATTTGGACTAGAAGGAGCTGGACAGTGGGGAAGGAGGGGGACTGGAAGGGAAGGTGGTTGATATTGGAAGGTACTGGGAGGGGAGGAATGAAAAGGGGGTTGATACTGGGGAGGGTTACTGGAACTGGAAATGGGCTGATAGAAGGAAGTGAAGAAAACAAAAGAAAAGATAAGAAATGGCAGATGGACCATAGACCACAGAAAGAGAGCTAAGAGAAGACAGGAAAGCAGAAGCCTTAGATCGGAACCAGTATGATCAGAGAATAAAATGGTCAGACAACAAAGGTAAAAAAAATAATCGTATTTAATTTTAGTGATTGGACTTTGTGCTATCTTTATATTTTACACAGTATGAAGGAACTGCATCTCTTATTTATCTGCTGTTGCACTGCATGCGGAATCTGACTTTTTGGTATTTCAGTTTAAACTTTGCCTACATATTTTTATTTTTACCTTAGATTGTGGTTACTTATTCTGTACTTGGTGAAGGTCTGTGTTCTGAGTGTGTGACTGAGGCCAGGTGTTCTGTTAACATGGAGTTTGTACATAAAGATATATACTGTACTGTAGTAATTTGACTTCTTCAGCTTTTCAAATAGGTGTATGGATGTTCCAGGGCCCACTGTAATATTTACAGTGACCTTTTTTTGGATGGGCTTCTTATGTGAGTTTTGGAGGTTGGTGCTGATATGGTATGGTATGGTAGATTTGCTCTTTGTTGTAGGGCTTTGTATTAATTCACAATATGCCTGGTACTGGAGAATGTTTGCTGTTGTTAGTGAGATGATCAGAATCAGATTTTTTTTTAAAATATTGAGTTCTGTGGGTGAATGTCCGGGTTCTGCTTTACACCCATTGTGGATGCAAAATATATGTTGAAAAAGAAAAAGCAAGAACCATAACACAGTTTGTAACAACAAAATAAAAATGAGTTATAATTTAGTTTTATAAACTGTGCTGCTGATTCTTGCTCTCTTTTAGTTCCTTGGTTTGCAAACATCTTGCATTTCCTCCATATAATCTAATCGTCTTTTTGGTCTGGTTTAGTCCCTGATTGGAGTTCTGAAAAAGCCCTGCCCCCCTCTACAGGGGGTGGCGCCATCTCATCCTTCGCCTCAGGCAGCAGATTGCCTTGAGCCGCCCCTGGGTCTCAGGCAGTTCTCTTGTCTTCACCATTGTGAAAATGGAACAGGGAGTAAATGTGGCCATTTTAAACATTAGAGCCATCTTTCATTGGTTGATTCAAGTCATATGAGGACTGACAATTAACCATAGGTGCGTCTAATTTTACTGCAATGGAAATGTGGTTCTTTTGTTCAAACTGACTTAAAGTGTTTATAAGAGTGCCAATAATCATTTATTTATTTAGCAAAGCTTATATACTGCTTTTCACATGGTCAAAGCAGTGTACATTCAGGTACAGTATATATTTCCCTTGTCTCCAAAGGGCTCATGGGTTTTGTATCTGAGGCAAAAGGAGGGTTAAGTAACTTGCCCAAGGCCATAAGACACAGCTGTGGGACTAGAATCCTCAGTCCCTCCAGCCCAAGGTTGTTCTCCTCCAGTGAAATTCAACCCCCAGCCCTCTGGCTTGAAATAACTTGCCCCAACCACTAGGCCATTCTTCCCTGTTAATCATGTCCTGGCAATGTCCCAGTTTATATATTTCCTTTTTTAATTGGTCTTGTTTTTTGATTCTTTTATGTGTCAAATATATGTGCAGATATAGTCCAAAGCCATTTCACTGGAAACTTTTTTTTCGGAACTATTGGACATTAAAGGGTTGAACTGCAAGGGTGCCAATAAATTTAGAACCCAGCAGAGAGCTTGTAGTTTAAATTTCATAATAAGTTAGAGCCTAGCAGCAGCAAAGAGCTATAATTTAAATCAAATCAGAATATAGCTTAGCACAAAAGGCAAAACAGGGTCAGTACTCTTTGAGCAGCAAATAGTCTTCTAGAGACCTGTACAAAGAGGCTTTCTACCTAGGGGGCAAGAGACCTGTGAAACTTTTTTCAATAGGTGTTAACACCAGGTGGCAGGTCAAAAGGCCATTTTGAAAGACTCCTTCTATCCAAGCAAGGACTGTTAATCACCCAGGAAGTTGGTCACAGCTTACCTCAGCAGTACAGGCATAAATAGCTCAACCAGAGCTCTGTGATCCTCAGTCTTGAAGGACTAGAAAAGGGGACTGTTACTTCTGGAGAGAGATCTGAAATTGTGAGTATATACTTCCGGGAATTTTCTGAAAGGAATTCTTTCTATTTAAGCTAATTAATCTGTGAACCCACTATTTTTTGTTAAATCAGTCAGGGCCTAGTAGCAGCAGTTTAAGCTTAAATTTAAAACACAGAAGAGAACTTTCAGGTTACATTTCATACCCAGCAGAGAGCTTGTAGTTTAAATTTAATAGTCACTCAGAGCCTAGTATCAGCAAAGTACTTTTAGTTTAAAATTAAAACACAAAAGAGAGCTTTCTGGTTAAATATGCAACCCAGCAGAGCTTGTAGTTTTGATTTAATAGTCACTCAGGGCCTAGCATCAGCAAAGTACTTTTAGTTTAAATTTAAAACACAGAAGAGAGCTTTCTGGTTAAATTTAGAACCCAGCAGAGAGCTTGTAGTTTAAATTTCATAATAAGTTAGAGCCTAGCAGCAACAAAGAGCTATAATTTAAATCAAATCAGAATATAGCTTACCTCAGCAGCACAGGACAGGGTACTGTGTAGCAGCCCTCTTTTAATAAGTGTCATTTACCTCCATCCCTTCCCAACACCCACCCACCCCTGGGATAATCGTAGCTTTATAGGTACTTACACATCTTAAAAAACAGGAGGTGCTCTCAGGTAAAGCTCGTTACCCAAATCAGTCATACACTAAGGACCTGAGATTAATTAAGCTTCAGGTGAACAAGGTATATTAAACGTATTAGGTACAGTTTTATTAGTATAAATATCCATAGCAAACCTTAGTAAGTAAAGAACTTAAAGGTCTAAACACCAGCTTAAAACTAAGATGCAGACAGCAGTCCAGCAGCGAGATGGGAGCTTTCCAGTCTTTTGCATTGAGTGTCACATGTATGATTTTCTCCCAGTTGTTGAGAGGTCTTACGTGTGCACCAGGTGCAAGGAGCTCTTTGCTCTCAGGGAACGAGTCCATTCTCTAGAGGCTAGAGTAGCAGACTTGGAAAACATAAGAAAGACAGAGAGGTACAAAGACGAGACCTACAAGGATATAGTCCTGAAGTCCCACCTCCAGTCTGGCAGCATCCCTGTTGCCATAGACGAGAGAGGTCACGTGACAGGACAGCATCACCCTGGTGTGGCAGGAAGTGATCCTGTAACTAGGACCTGTCCTCTAGGTGGTGTAAAACCCTCTTGCACGAACAAAGTTTCTCCAGGGCCATGTGCCCATGAGGGAAGGGTTAGGACAGCTGTTATAGTTGGTGATTCGATCATTAGGCATGTAGATAGCTGGGTGGCTGGTCGACGTGAGGATCGCCTGGTAACATGCCTCCCTGGTGCCAAGGTACCGGACCTCATGCGCCACCTAGATAAGGTCTTAAATAGTGCTGGGGAGGAGTCTGCTGTCTTGGTACATGTCAGTACCAATGACATAGGAAAATGTGGTAGGGAGGTTCTGGAGGCGAAATTTAGGCTTTTAGGTAGGAAGTTGAAATCCAGAACTTCCAGGGTAGCGTTCTCTGAAATGCTTCCCTTTAAACGCGCAGGACCCAAAAGGCAGGCAGTGCTCCGGAGTCTCAATGCGTGGATGAGACAATGGTGCAGAGATGAGGGGTTTGGATTTGTTAGGAAATGGGGAACATTCTGGGGAAAGGAGGGGCTCTTCCAAAGCGATGGGCTTCACCTTAACCGGGATGGAACCAGGCTGCTGGCATTAACCTTTAAAAAGGAGATAGAGCAGCTTTTAAACTAGATAATAGGGGAAAGCCGACAGTCGCCCAAGAGCGGATGGTTCGGATGAATGTATCCTTGAAGGATACTACCAAAAGCAGAGAGGTTCCAAAAAAGAGTAAAGTAGCCCAAATGCCCTTGAGTATGGAGCAGACAGAGCTTAAAGATCCCAAATTACCCATGTCTACCAACAGCCAAATTAATATGAATAAAATACAGTCTCTAAAATGCTTGTATTCAAATGCTAGAAGTCTAAAAAATAAGATGGGGGAGTTAGAATATATAGCACTAAATGAAAGGTTAGATATGATTGGAATATCAGAGATATGGTGGAAGCAGGACAACCAGTGGGACACTGTGATACCTGGGTACAAACTATATCATAATGACAGAGCTGATCAAATTGGTGGAAGGGTTGCGCTCTATGTTAGAGAGGGCATTGAGTCAGAAAAGATTAAAGTTTTGCAGGAAACAAAATTTGCTGTAGAATCTCTATGGAATGAAATTCCATGTAAAAATGGGTAGGCGATGGCAGTGGGGGTGTATTATCGACCGCCTGGCCAGAATGAACAAATGGATGATGAAATCCTCAAAGAAATCAAGGAAGCTAACAAAAGTTACAGCGCAGTAATAATAATGGGTGATTTCAATTACCCCGGTATCGACTTGGTCAGTGTCATGGCAGGACATGCTAGGGAGATAAAGTTCCAAGATGAAATAAATGACTACTTCTTGTAGCAGCTGGTTCATGAACCGACCAGAGGGGAAGCCATATTAGACCTAGTCCTTAGTGGAACACCTGAGATAAGGGTGTTGGGACCACTTGGCAATAGTGATCATAGCATGATTGCCTTTGATTTAATTACTGGAGGAGGGATAGTAAGGAAATCAACAGTACTACCTTTTAACTTTCGAAAGGGAGACTATGATAAAATGAGGAAAATAGTTAAAAAAAAAATAAAAAGAAGCAGTTGCAAAGGTTAAAGACTTACATCAAGCTTGGGTGTTGTTGAAAAATACTATCTTGGAAGCCCAGAACAGCTGTATTCCACGCTTTAAGAAAAGTGGAAGGAAGTCCAAAAAATTGCCAGCATGGTTTAAAGGTGAGGTCAGAGAGGCTCTTGTTGCCCAAAAAGCATCTTTCAGGAAATGGAAAAAAGAGCCAAACGACGAAACCTGGAAACAGCACAAGCACTAGCAAGTCAAATGCAAGGCAAACAATGCTGTTATTTTAAAGGCTTGATGGCTAAAGTTATATGGGAAATTTTGGTCAGGGAAAAGTTAAGATGATGTTCACAGGGTTTAAGAGCCTATCTCTGGGAATTAGGAGTCTATATTGGCCCTTTGAAAATTAATTGAGTAGGGCTGAGGTCCTAATTTGAATGCCCAGTTTTTCATTGGAAACTAAAGAGGAGATTTTAAAAACATCCTGACATGTAAATAGCAACATTGTAGGTGTAGATTGGCATAGATATGTAAATGCAATTTTAGAAAAGGGGCTATTTATACATGATGATCTACATTATATTAAGGTGCAGGGGCATTCCCAGCCTTTTCCTTATAGATACGTGAAGGATTTGTACTTACGGTGGAGATCTGCGATCCCTCCGCAGCAGATAGTGCAGGAAGTTCAGAGATGCCCAACTATGCAGGGATTGTGGGATCCGTGGCAAAAGCTGAGCACCACTGATTTCCCCTAGCCAAGATCGGAGCCCCCCAACCTGTTACTATTGCCGGTGCCGCAGATGTCCCGATCCGCAGCATCAATATTAAAGCGCCTCTTTGCTTGTACTAACAAAAACGGCACAATTCTTGCAGTGCTGCCCCCTAGCATCAGGACTCTAGGGAGGTAGTACTACATGATCAACACAATTTTGACTAGCATCACTTTCCAAATGATGCCCATAAACCCTAGAGGTCAGGCTGCCAAAGAAGGGCACATATGTACTAAAATGACTTTATGACATCAACCCTCCCCCCTCCATGTGTATAAGTAGCAATTATAGAAAAGTACAAAGTTTTAAAGGGGGTGGGTTATGGGTGTGATTTGTGCAGGCCTGAAAATTATGTGTAGATTTCTGATTTTGCAACAGTAGTACAGATAGGATCATGTTTACTAAAATGTGCCAACTGTTACCGTGGTATTTACCACATGCTAAGCGCCCCCTGCTAATTGTTAGCACAGGGCAATGTGGTAAACATCCTGTGCTAACCACTTAGCTCAGGATGGGGCAGTGACTGGGCAGGTTGGGTGGAGTGTGGGCATTGACGGCACAACATAGTTTGAGATGAGGGTTTTGGATTTGTTAGGAACTGGGGAACATTCTGGGGAAAGGAGGGGCTCTTCCGAAGGGATGGGCTTCACCTTAACCGGGATGGAACCAGGCTGCTGGCATTAACCTTTAAAAAGGAGATTGAGCAGCTTTTAAACTAGATATTAGGGGAAAGCCGACAGTAGCCCAAGAGCGGATGGTTCGGAAGAATGTATCTTTGAAGGATACTATCAAAAGCAGAGAGGTTCCACAAAAGAGTAAAGTAGCCCAAATGCCCTTAAGAATGGAGCAGACAGAGCTTAAAGATCCCAAATTACCCATGTCTAACAATAGCCAAATTAATATGAATAAAATACATTCTCTAAAATGCTTGTATGCAAATGCTAGAAGTCTAAAAAATAAGATGGGAGAGTTAGAATATATAGCACTAAATGAAAGGTTATATATGATTGGAATATCAGAGACATGGTGGAAGGAGGACAACCAGTGGGACACTGTGATACCTGGGTACAAACTATATCGTAATGATAGAGCTGATCAAATTGGTGGTGGGGTTGCTCTCTATGTTAGAAAGGGCATTGAGTCAGAATGGATTAAAGTTTTGCAGGAAACAAAATCTGCTGTAGAATCTATATGGATTGAAATTCCATGTAAAAGGGGGAAGGCAATGGCAGTGGGGGTGTACTATCGAGCGCCTGGCCAGAATGAACAAATGGATGATGAAATGCTCAAAGAAATCAAGGAAGCTAACAAAAGTTACAGCGCAGTAATAATAATGGGTGATTTCAACTACCCCGGTATCGACTGGGTCAGTGTCACGTCAGGGCATGCTCGGGAGATAAAGTTCCTAGAAGAAATAAATGACTGCTACTTGGAGCAGCTGGTTCATGAACAGACCAGAGGGGAAGCTATATTAGACCTAGTCCTTAGTGGAACACCAGATCTAGTGCAAGAGATAAGGTTGTTGGGGCCGCTTGGCAATAGTGATCATAGCATGATCGCCTTTGATTTAATTAGTGGAGGAGGGATAGTAAGGAAATCCACAGTACTACCTTTTAACTTTCGAAAGGGAGACTATGATAAAATGAGGAAAATAGTTAAGAAAAAACTAAAAGGAGCAGTTGCAAAGGTTAAAGACGTACATCAGGCTTGGCTGTTCTTGAAAAATACTATCTTGGAAGCCCAGACCAGCTGTATTCCACGCTTTAAGAAAAGTGGAAGTCCAAAAAACTGCCAGCATGGTTTAAAGGTGAGGTCAGAGAGGCTGTTGTTGCCAAAAAAGCATCTTTCAGGAAATGGAAAAAAGAGCCAAACGACGAAACCTGGAAACAGCACAAGCACTGGCAAGTCAAATGCAAGGCATTGATAAGGCAGGCAAAGGGAGAGTTTGAGAAGAAGCTTGCTGCGGAAGCAAAAACGCGAAGTAAAGACCTTTAAGTACATTTGTAGCAAAAAACCTGTGAGAAAGTCAGTTGGTCCATTAGATGATAAAGGGGTTAAAGGAGCACTAAGAGGCGACAAGGCAATAGCAGAGAGACTGAATGAATTCTTTGCTTCAGTCTTTACTGAGGAAGATGTAGGGATGTTACCCATGACTGAAGTGGTATTTAAAGGTGCGGAAGAATTGAAGGAAATATCGATAAATCGGGAAGATGTATTACAACTATTAGATAAACTGAAGAGTAGCAAATCACCTGGGCCGGATGGTATACATCCAAGGGTGTTGAAAGAACTGAAATATGAGATTGCAGACCTGCTATTAGTAATCTGTGAACTATCATTAAAATCATCTCTAATACCTGAAGATTGGAGGACCAATTTTTAAAAAGGGTTCCAGGGGTGATCCAGGAAACTACAGACCGGTGAGCCTGACATCAGTATTGGGAAAAATGGTAGAAACCATCATAAAGAATAAAATTACTCAGCATGTAGATAGTCATGACCTAATGGGAAACAGCCATCATGGCTTTAGACAAGGAAAATCTTATTTATTTATTTTATTTACTTCTCTTATATACCGCGCTATTAAAATCAGTGCGGTTTTCAATTGAACAAAAAACATACTGCAATGTCACACGACAATTGAGTTTTTACATTGAACATGGACGAGATAACCTGGAGGTAACAGGGGTAACTAATTACAGAGTAATTATTCATGGAGTATGGTGAGAAATTATACATATAGTATAGCTTGGTTTCAACATATTTATAAGAGGTTTACTCAATAAGATGTGTGATCAGTACCAATAATAAATAAGAGAGGGGATATGGTGGTAGAGCTAGTCATTTTCTTTATGGTGTTGGATTTTGGGTGGGGTGGAGTAGGGTGTAGGATGTGAGGATGGGTTGTTGTTTCTGGGATTGTCTTACTAATCTGTTATGTTTTTTTGAAGGAGTGAATAATCAGGTGGACAAAGGTGAGTCAGTTGATATTGTGTATCTGGACTTTCAGAAAGCCTTTGACAAAGTCCCTCATGAGAGACTTTTGGCAAAACTAAAGAGTTATGGGATAGGAGGCAGTGTACTATTGTGGATCAGGAACTGGTTAAAAGATAGAAAGCAGAGGGTAGGGCTAAATGGCCAATTTTCCCAATGGAGAAAGGTGAATAGTGGTGTACCCCAGGGATCTGTGCTGGGTCCACTGCTTTTTGACATATTCATAAATGACCTGGAAAGTGGAATAGCGAGTGAGGTTATCAAATTTGCAGATGACACAAAACTATTTAACGTTGTTAAAACCCAAGAGGATTGTGGAAAATTGCAAGAGGATCTTGATAAATTGGAAGACTGGGCATCAAAATGGCAGATGAAATTTAATGTGAACAAGTGCAAGGTTATGCACCTAGGGAAGAACATCCCAAACTATGGTTACACAATGCAAGGTTCCACATTAGGAACTACCACCCAGGAAAAAGATTTAGGCGTCATTGTGGATACCATGTTAAAACCCTCGGCTCAGTGTGCAGCAGCGGCCAAGAGAGCAAATAGAATGCTAGGTATGATAAGGAAAGGAATGGAAAATAAAACAAAAGATATTATAATGCCTCTATATCATTCCATGGTGAGACCGCACCTTGAATATTGTGTGCAATTCTGGTCGCCGTATCTTAAAAAGGATATAGCGATTTTAAAAAAGGTTCAGAGAAGAGCCACCAAAATGGTAAAGGGGATGGAAGGATACTCCTATGAAGAAAGGCTAAAAAGGTTAGGGCTCTTTAACCTGGAAAAGAGACGGCTGAGGGGAGATATGATAGAAGTCTATAAATTGATGAACGGAGTGGAACAGGTAAACGTAGATCGATTGTTTACCTTATCAGAATATAGAAAGACTAGGGGACATGCAATGAAGCTACAGGGTAAACTATTTAAGACTAAGAACATAAGATATGCCATACTGGGTCAGACCAAGGTCCATCAAGCCCAGTATTCTGTTTCCAACAGTGGCCAATTTAGGTCATACGTACCCAACATGTAATCAAACTCTGGAATTTGTTACCAGAGGATGTAGTAAAGGCTGTTAGTGTAGCTGGGTTTAAAAAAGGTTTGGACAAGTTCCTGGAGGAAAGGTCCATAAACCATTATTAAGAAGGGACCCAGGATATCAATGCTTGAACCCCTTTCAGCATCTGCGGCCATCTCGGAGGCTCCCCAGTCGGGGTTGAGCAAACCTCAGAGCGAAGCAGTTTCCCGCTCCTGCAACTCCAGCCCTATCCGGGCTGTGGGAGGACCCAGCGCTACTTTTAAAAAGCGCCGCCGGCAGAGAAGCAGCCCTTTCAGCATCTGCGGCCATCTCGGAGGCTCCCCAGTCGGGGTTGAGCAAACCTCAGAGCGAAGCAGTTTCCCGCTCCTGCAACTCCAGCCCTATCCGGGCTGTGGGAGGACCCAGCGCTACTTTTAAAAAGCGCCGCCGGCAGAGAAGCAGCCCTTTCAGCATCTGCGGCCATCTCGGAGGCTCCCCAGTCGGGGTTGAGCAAACCTCAGAGCGAAGCAGTTTCCCGCTCCTGCAACTCCAGCCCTATCCGGGCTGTGGGAGGACCCAGCGCTACTTTTAAAAAGCGCCGCCGGCAGGCGCGCCTGCGCCTTGCGGGCCCGCGCCTGAGGGCCTCGCAAGAGGGCCCTTTGGCGTGGCCCTTAGGCGGGGCACGACAGGCAAAAAGCGAAATATATCCAGCGAACAAGCAGCATACAAAATACCAGCTATACAAATAACTTGAACAGAAGCCACTGCCAACGATCATCCATCTAACAAGCAGACTCACGCCCACAGGAAAACCGCCGTTTGCAAATCTCCCACGAATCCAAGCAGCTTGAGCTCCTACAAAGTTGAGCTCGCTCCCATCCTCAACAGAGATTTCATTGATCACAGCAAGTATACCACACTAAATCGAACTATCTATACCTGGAACTTTTGCACACTTGTCATAACGCAACATATACTGTTGTCAGTAATCACTAAATGCAAGTACTGTCTCCCAGTAGCTAGATATACTGTTGTCAGTAATCATTACATGCAAGTACTGTCTCCCAGTAGCTAGATATACTGCTGTCAGTAATCATTACATGCAAGTACTGTCTCCCAGTAGCTAGATATACTGCTGTCAGTAATCATTACATGCAAGTACTGTCTCCCAGTAGCTAGATATACTGCTGTCAGTAATCATTACATGCAAGTACTGTCTCCCAGTAGCTAGATATACTGTTGTCAGTAATCATTACATGCAAGTACTGTCTCCCAGTAGCTAGATATACTGTTGTCAGTAATCCTTCTCTCTTAACACACAATGACCTCATCAATGATGCATACACTGGTAACCCTCATCATTACCTACCTCCTCACTGCACTAGTTGGACACTCAAATGCCTTTAATGGCGACCAAACCTCCATACCAATATTAAGAAATAATTGGAAGAGATGGTCAAACAAGACACAAACAGACCCGAACCCTACCCATACTCACCACTCTCATTTAATCCACGTTGCCCTTCAGCTCACCAAAAAATCTCAACCTAAACGACAATACCAACCACCACTGCATTGCGCCCTTATCAATATTAGATCCATCCGCACAAAGTGGCCTCTAATACCTGATCTCATAACAACGCACAACCTTGACATTTTGATGATCACAGAAACCTGGCTATCTGACTCTGATAATATCATCCTCAACCAGATGCTACCCCCAGGCTTCTCAATCTACACGTGTCACAGGACCAAACAAAGAGGAGGTGGAGTACTCATCATCTCTAAAAGTCAGCTACAATTTCAGTTAGACAACAGTATTAGCACAACCCACATAAACATACTAAATATATCAAACAATGAGCATTCAATCAACCTAGTCTATAGAGCTCCAACAACGTCAGCTGATGATCTGCCAATGATAGTTGACCGTGCCTGCAATACGGAAAAACCACAATTATCTAATTGGATATTAGGAGATTTCAACCTCCCCTCTCTACATGATACTCAAATCGCAGCATTTATAGAAGCGATTGACAACCTTGGATACAACCAGATAGTCAAAGAACCCACTCATACTATGGGAAATACCCTCGACCTAATATTCGTTCCACAAGCCACCTCAGAAACCGACCACAATTATGACATCTCCATAATACCAGTACCATGGTCGGACCACAGCCTAATCTTATTCCAAATTCCCAACTCCTCCAAGGCCATTAACTCCAAATCCACCCTTACCAAACCAACAACTAGGAGGTTCCGCCCATTTGACAAAGACGAAGTACTCAAGAATATTCTACCAATACTACACACCTCTGAACCTGATTTGGATAGCCTAATCAACACCTGGGATCACACTCTTAGAACCAATTCCCAAACAGCAAATATGACAAGAAAGCCCAACCATCGGACACATGTAGCTTGGTATTCTAATGAACTGAGAACATCCCTCCTCCATCTTCGAAGACTCGAAAAACGCTGGAGACGATCCCACTCTACAGATGCCTACACAACCTATTGCAAGTACCTAAAAAAGCATCGCCAGGAAATAGCAGATCGAAGAAAACAATTCCATACTAATCTCCTAAAGCAATCATTAAATAAACATCATGATCTCTTCAACATTGTAAAGACAATGGCAAAGGAACCAACCCCCCAACATACTCAAACGATACATCCACAAGATTATGCTGACTATTTAAAATCAAAAATGAAGAAAACAACCAACACCTACATCACAGAATCAACAAATATAGACAAGCTATCACAGCCAACCACACTAACCAAGTTTAACGCATTATCAACCAAAGAAATTGAAAACACTATCGCATCAATAAATGCCACCACTGCAGCGAATGATCCATGTCCAGCGGCCTGGATAAAAAATATTAGACATGAAGTAAGCTTCTACATACACAATATCCTTGAACAATCATTCTCAACCGGAACCTTTCCTCAGTGCCTTAAACAAACCTCAATTAGACCATTACTAAAAAATAACAAATTAGACCCCCTAAAAGTAGAATCCTATAGGCCAATATCCAGCATCCCTCTGCTAGCGAAAATAATTGAGAAAGTGGTACAACGTCAAATACAACAACACATAGACACTGAAGCCCCACTGGACATTGCACAACACGGTTTCAGGGAAGCCCACGGAGTTGAGACCCTCCTCATCACTCTATTCAATACATTAATTACAGGAATAGATAATATCCACCAAGGATTTATCCTTATATTCATGGACATCTCAGCTGCGTTTGATTCAGTAAGCCATCAAATACTTATCGATCGCCTTAAGGAAAAAGGAATACTTGGAACCGCACTTGACTGGTGTATATCCTACCTAAATAACCGTTGGCAACAAGTAAGAATCGAGGAAAAGACATCTGAACCATTTCTACAAGATCAAGGGGTACCACAAGGATCCTCTCTTTCAGCACTAATGTTTAACATATACATGCAACCGATCTGTGACCTCATCCGCTCCTTTAATGTTACCTGCCTAGCATATGCAGATGACATTCTCCTATACATGCCATTCTCCATCAACCATCCTGATTTTACACCATTGATAAAATGCTTTGAATCAGTAGAAGACTGGCTCCTCTCACAGAACCTAAGAATCAACCATAGCAAGACCGATGTGATGTTTATCACAAGAGACCAAAACTTCACACCTCCCACTACCTTAAAAATAAAGGACAAGGAATTGACAGTAAAACCTACGATACGATACCTAGGTATTACCCTTGACCAGCGCCTCAATATGAAGACCCACATAAAAAACATAACAAAACTAATATATCACAAGATACGCACACTACGCCACTTAAGACCATTACTTGAACCCACAGACTTCAGAACTGTCTACCAAGCCTTGGTGATGCCTCATCTCGACTTCTCAAATGCAATTCTACACGGTCTCCCGCAATCATCTTTAAATCCTCTACAACTGGCGATGAACACCGCTGCCAGAGTACTCGAAGGAATATCAAAAACAGACCACATAACTCCAATCCTAAAAAGACTCCACTGGCTACCAACCAACACAAGAATCCACTACAAGATACTAATCATTACTTTCAAAGCCTTAAACAATCAAGCACCATCAACGATCGCCAACCTTTTACACACACAGACTCCCAATAGATCCAGAAGATCAACTACTATAAACTCATTAACAATCCCAAGACAAACAGTCAGATACAATAAGGAAACATCTAAAAGAGCCTTCAGCATTCATGCCCCAATAGCTTGGAATGCACTCCCACCAGAACTGAGAGCCATAACCAGCCTAATACAATTCAGAAAAAATCTCAAACACCACCTCTTCTTAAGCTATTTCCCAATTTAGTTTTACACAAGAGAAACACTACATCCATAACCAGGTCAAGACAACTTCAACTGTGACTAATGTGTACAGACTATTGTATATAGTTATATAGTGTACATAGTTTCCCTTTATTACCAAGTTCAAATTCCTGTTACTTGTAAAATGCACTACAGTTTTCTGTATGTATATGTTTGTTCCATGTAAACCGCGCTGATGATAATAGTGCGGTATATAAGCGATGTTAAATAAATAAAATAATAAATAAATACAAGCATTGTGGAACCTGTGTCCCTTGGGGAAACTGCTAGGTACATATGACCTAGATTGGCCACTGTTGGAAACAGAATACTGGGCTTGATGGACCTTGGTCTGACCCAGTATGGCATATCTTATGTTCTTATGTTCTTAGGGAGGACCTCATTAGCGTGTGGTAACTGTGACTGCTGCTGTTAATGAGGTTGCATTTAACACTTTCTCAATGAGTGGCAGTAAGAGCAATTGCATCAGATTTGCTTTCCGGATTGCATGGTGAGATGCATTTCCCCACAGTAACGGCAGGGGGCATGCTGAGTACACCTCCAACAGTTAGTGTACTTCTGCGCCTACTCCTATACTAAGCTTTGGGGCTTAACAAGTGGAAAATTGCTGCATTTAAGAAACATGACCCAAATACCTTTAAAAAATCTAGATATTGCCCTTTACACTTGCTGAGGCTAACTGCTCATTTTGACATAGGCTTTGTGCGAGTGATTAAGGAGGCAATGGAGTTCACCTCTCAGTGTTTAAAACTATCTTAGCAAGCCAAAAATTACTTTCGTAACTCAGCTCTTTAATTGGCTCTCCTTGGACATCCAGTTTGGTAAAATCCAGCACTTATGCTTGTAAGTTGCATGCATAGATTGCAACAACTCTCGCTGAAACATGTAAGTGCTGCACTTGCCACTTCTAGAACCCTGAGTGATGTTGGTCTTTTTTAGGTGCATTGCACATGAGTGATAGCACCTTTTAGGGTGAGTCCTTCCATCCATCTATCTGTCTGTCCATACTCATCTGTTAGTTTGCACATGCCCAGACAGATGCATATGGCTGGACTTCTGCTTCCTAGAGCAGAGAAGAAAAATGGCATGAAGAGCTGGCAGGAGCCCTTGGATCGCACCAGCAATGAGAGAGAGACTGCACCATTAAAATGCTAGCAGGATTCCCCAGGTTCTGCCGCACATGAAAAACAACCCAGTAGTGAAAGTGCCAGTGGTATTCCCTGGGTCCCACTAGTCCAAGCAGCAAAGCTAAAGACTAAAGACAAAGAGCTAGTGAGTGGACAGAGCATTAAGGCATAGGGTGGGGCTAGAGAAAAAGAAAGCAGGAGGGCAAAGCATAGGGAAGAGACAGGGTTAGAAGAGGAACAGAGAAGAGAGAAAGAATGAAATGGAAAGCAAAAGGGAGGACATAAAATGTGAGTGACAGGAAAAGGAGAGAGTACATGGTTAGGTTGAAGGAAAGGAAGGTATTGAAAGGTGAGGCGGAGAAATACTACAAGAGAAAGGGAGGGACAGGGGAAAGGAAGAGAAGCCTACATGCCCATAACCACACAAAAACGCACACACACACATACACACACATAGCCCCCTGATACACAGCCCTGTCAACACACATACCTCCACAGATAAACAACTAAACTCTCCCCATGGAAAAAGATATTCACATCAGACCATTATTTCATGTTCCTCACTTACACCATCAGTTCCTATGTCCACCCAGCCACACATCCCCTCCTACTCTGAGACATAACTTACCATGGCTGTTCCAACCTACACAAACATGTCTTAGTCTGTGGGTGAGAGAAATAGGAAACACACCATTGTGTCATACTGTAAGTGTGCACTTTTCAACTTGTTTTTAATGTCATGTTTCTAAAATTGGCACTCCCACTATAATGTGCTGACATATACTCATGCATTTCCCACACCCTTATAGTTATTTTACAAATGGTTCTGCTTTCAGAGATCCTTTCGTAAAATATTCTGCTGATTGGGAATGACCAAACTTACATGTCCCTTATTCTGCCTAGACAATTTATGTAAAATTGGGCTTAAAAACTATCATATTTGTGCACATTGTAAGATTCCACACTCACATTTTGCCTACCCAATTTAGTTTGGGGCCGATTCCGAGACACATTTAGTGGGGCTGGACATCCGATCTGGACATCCAGACCTGCTAAACACTGGTGTGGAGATTTTGTTATCAGAGCTCTCCGCACGTAGATCCTAGTTGTATGGGGAGCTCTGTTCGTAGGCAGGAGTGGGCTGGCTGGAGGAGGAGCAAAGGCGGGGAGTGGGCAGCACCCTGACCCTGGACATACAGGGCTGATTCTGAGGTTGGTCCTGTATGTCCGGGGTATGCAATTTGAACCTCGGAGGTGGAATAAGCCCCACTGAATGGAGGAGGATGGAAGACCCAGGCCAGGAAAGGAAGATGAGGGATGCAGGGGGTTCCCCATGGCCCAACCCTGGCCACAGCAGGCTCGATTGAGAGTCGGGTGGCAGGGAAAAGAGTTTCTCTGGGTCCGCCATAGTACACGGTTCCATGCAGGAGCCTGGCTGGGTTAGCCAGGGAGTTGGTGGGACGTCCGGGAGCCCAGAATAGGGGCATGGCCTGCACATCCAGCTGGTTGCATCTGATTCTGCTCCCGTGGGAACGTCCAGCTCTGGCAGGAGAAAAATCAGGTACAATGCAGGCCCATCCAGATTCTGGATGCCCAGATGGCCCTGTGTCGCCCAGACTGGAATTGGCCTCCACATGTTTAGTTTATTCCCAAACTTGCTAGACCACTCTTTCATCATTTAGCAGTAAGGTGATTTACAATTCTAAAAACAACAAATTATTACAATTTTATCTCCCCCCCCCACCTCTTTCCTTCACCATCACCCTTTAGCACCCCCCCTCCAATCCCCTCCCTCCCCACCAACCCTTTATTCAAACCCTACCCCCCCCCTTATCTTCCATATTCTTAT
Source organism: Ichthyophis bannanicus (assembly GCA_033557465.1). Lineage (NCBI taxonomy): Eukaryota > Metazoa > Chordata > Amphibia > Gymnophiona > Ichthyophiidae > Ichthyophis > Ichthyophis bannanicus. The sequence continues at coordinate 612,322,116 of CM066035.1, read as the reverse complement.
CCAAAATAAGCCAACTTAAACTGTTAAAACATCATTCCTTGCCCTTGCCGAAACCCGTTCAAGATAAGGAGACCAAATCCTTAAAAAATAGGCTCTTTTACGAACATGTCTTCTCGAAAATTCTCCCTCCCATAATACCATTTGGTGTAAAACATTTCTCCACTCCCAATATTCTGGCCCTTTAGAATCTCTCCAATTCCGAAGTATACAATGTTTTGCAAGCAGACAACATTTCCTCACCAAGAGTCTACTCCCTGATAAGGAAAGTCCCATAGAATCAGGAACATCCAGAACAACAAACCCCAGGGTTAGAATCAAAGTTTGCCCCATTATACCTTGTAAAAATTTTTGAATTTCATTCCAGAATTTCCTTACTCATATACAAGACCAAAACATATGCCCCAAATGTGCCTTTTCCATTCCACACCATGGACATTCACTATTTTGTGCAAAGCCCACCTTACACGCTCTTTATGGGGAGATATAAGCACGTTCTAATATTTTAAATTGCATGTCACGTAATTTTGCCCCCATAATTAGTCGAGGGATTCGCCCTATGGCCTTTTCCCATGCAAACTCTTCAAGATTAAATTCTAATTCCCTTTCCCATTGAAAACTCAAATGCTCATAGCTCTTAACTTCAGCTAAATTAATTAAGGCCTTACTATATTCCGCAACAGTTATTCTTTCTTTGTCCTTTAACGCAAACCACTCTTCTAACTTCTTAAAATTTTCTTTCTTCAAACCACATCTCCCATCTTTCATGGAAATCAAGTAATACTTTAAATGTAGATATGCATAAAAATGCCCAAGACAAACCATAGCATTTTTTTAATTCTAAAAATGGTTTTAGTGCACCCTCTCCATTAATTACTTGCCACATCAATTGAAGACCTTTTTTCTCCCATACCCTGAATAAAAAAAGACACTATACTTTTTTGAAAGACTAAGGGGCATGTTTACTAAAAACCGCTAATTAGCGCGCCGCAAAATAGCGCACTAAAAGCGGTACTTAAGAGCGCTTAAATGCCCCGCAAACGTGCGATGAAGCCCCGCACACTTGCGCGTCACAGTAACGGGTGTCGCACAAGTACGTGCCCGCAAATGTCCGATAGAGGCGTGGAAAGGCTAACGGAGGGCGGAGGAAGGCCCCGGAGGGGCGGAGAGAAGGGGTTAATGGGCGGGGAAGGGGAGGGGAGAGGCGCCCCGCACATTATCGGGGCTGAATTTCCAAAACAAAATAGCGCGATTGAATCACTCGCATTAGAATGCATTTAAAGGGAAGAGAAACCATTTCCGTCAGCAATGTACAGCAAAACCGGGGAAACCTGCAAAACGTGAGCAGTGTGATACATGTGCACAGCACAAACGTGCAATTATAAATAGAAAATGACCACCACAAAAATATGAAAAATAGTAATTCAGTTGGGGAACAGTTATAGTGATGGGCAAAACTAGATAACACACCCAGGAAAGCTCCAAAAAAAAGGAAATGATGTATGGAAAGGTGTACGGAGCGGAGAGTCGTCCAAAAAACATTTCCCTTTTTCTGGAGCTGTCCTGGGAGTGTTATCTAGGGTTGCCCATTAATATCACTGTTGCCCAGCTTGGGTATATGTTTTCCCCCTTTGTTCCGTGGTCATTCCCGGGTTTTATTTGCACGTTTGTCACCACACAGGGTGAAGGAGCCCACAGTAAAAATGCATACAGCAGGGTTTGTGACTCCATCCTGCCAGGTTTACTACCTCCAGGGGCTGCACTGTCTCTGTGGCCATAGTGTGGTGCAGAGGACATAGCCATGACCTCTAGGACTAGAAGGCCAGAGGTTCAAATCCCAGCTGGGGCACTTGCAAGCCCCATCCATATATTTTACCCACCACTAAACATAGATAGAGCAGACACCCCTGTATTGCAGGGAACATAAGCAAGGGGGAAACACCCATATGTTACCCAACACCGCACACACACCACAACAATGGGCATACCTACAGCCAAGTCCCCCAAATGCAGTCCCGTACTGCCACATTGCAATCAGGTCATCTGCTTTTTCTGAGAGAAGCTCATGCCAGCATGTTGGCGCACGAGTACATGTGGTGCAGGGGGCAGTGGCAGCTAGCCACAGAGGACAGAGGCCAAGCCATGTGCAGGCTGGCACAGTCCACTGCAACACACAGGCCCTGCCGGATCCACAGGCATGGACGTTCCAGGGAATCCAGCCAATCTGTGGCTAAAAGGTGGTGCAGTGCACACAGACAGTGCATACAAGAACAGAAGGTCACAGGTTCAAAGCCCAGCTGGGGCTACCACCAATCCTTCCCACATATTTTTCCCACAGCTACACAGTGATAGTAAGGACAAACCTTTCGTGGCGAGGACATATGCAATGGTACTACGTCTATCTTTTACCCCACTGAGCACAGACACCATGTACAGGGGCAGTACCTAGAGCAGAATCTCCCAAATGCAGTCCTGGTGGGCCACACACCAGTCAGGGTCCATGCTGCCACTCATACAAATGCCTGTGCTGTATATCTATGCACCACCCCCATGGCATGTAGACGTAGCTCATGCATATTCATGAGGAACAGCAGGTAAACCCGATCAGTGTGATGCAAACCTGGACTGGAGTTGGGAATCTCTGCCGTAAAGCAGCAGCCAACAGGGGCAGACACACCCACACCCACAGGCCCCATTGGCCAATGTCTCCTGGAGAGGCAGAACATTGGACCTTGCGTGCATCTCCCAATACTAGCACCTGCATACCCTAGCAATGGAACCCTACACCTGAGGTATACGGTACACAGCTCTGAGACGCTTGCTAGGAGTACTGGCAGATAGATATCCATACGTTACGCACATACTGCTAGTTGACCCCATCCGAACAATCTGTTTGGTGTTGGCGGTGCGTGCTCCAGCCCTTGCCTCTGACGGTGTTTAACACCCTGGGGAGTGACCCCCAGCAGTACTGCGTAGCATATCCATGCCTTGCCGTGCCCAGCACCGGTTTGGTGGGCAAGTCTAATTACCTCCTCAATAGTAGCACCATGATGGCATAGGTGTGGAATTGTGTGTCTGTCTATACAGTGGGTGTTGGCTGCATGCCCCTTCCACAGCCCACACTGCCAACACTGTTGCCAGTATTGGCCTGCCAATGTGCATAATGAGTAGCAAGGGACCATGGGTATATCTCAGACAGAGTGGACTGACCAGGATGCAGCTGCACAGGGCATAGGGCACTGGCAGGGGCATGGTAGTGCCCAGCCACCACCTACACAGACAGGGTGACCTCTGTATGTGCTGCTGGGGGATCACTCTCACCCTGAGTCTGCAGTGACGGCAGCATGGCTAGGCACCCCCATAGTGCTATATTGTGATTCTCCCATGTGATATGTATGGGTGTCATGTGGGGACCTCTTCATGGACTTATCTGTCTGTGTGTGCTGCCACCCCAGTTGTGGGTGCATGCATGTCCATCAGGACCAGCCAGCAGACTGTTCACAGCTGATATGTGTTGTGATGGAGTGCCTTGCAGGGTGCAGTGGCTGATGGCTTGCTGCAGGTGAATATCAGATAGTGGTGGGGTGCATCTTTGAATATCCAGGCCTAATGTCTGTCTGATATTGTGTTATGGATGTGTGTGGAGCTGCTTGGACTGCCCTGTAGGGTGTCTGTTCTCCTAGCAGGACTGGGGTTGATGGTCCACTCTACTGCCATTGGGGTGGGGATCTGTTGAGGGGCAGCCCTGTTTTGTCCACCTGGGGGTGCATGGGGTGGGGGTGCCCACTAACTGAGCCAGAGATTTCCAAAATGTTTATGCAGCACCTACCTATTCCACAGGTTATTGCTGTATTGGAGCTCTGACATGGCCGCATTCAGCCATGGCTGGTGTTGTGGACCTGGTCCTGGGCGCAACATCTCACACTCAGGGTGAGCACAGTAACCGCACAATGTGATGGTGTTTAGCTACTCTTTGCCGTTTTTCACCCACTCAGGACACCCTACCAGGCCGGGGAGCTTTAGGGGTGCATTTCCCATCCTGTGTTCAATCGTGGACAGCTGATTTGCATGTGCAGTGCATCATGGGTATGGGTGGTTCACAACAGCAGACTGTCAGTGAGGTGACGTACAGGCTATCTGCAGCCAGCCAGGGGCTGCTTACAGCTATAGAGCTGTAGCCCAATGGTTACGTCACTGCCTGTGCAGCCAGATGTCATGGGTTCAAACCCACAGTGGGGTTATGTGATAGGGGTGTCCACAGATTTATTTTAATTTGCTGTACATATGTTGCTGCCAGCAATACCACCCTCAGCGTACTGTACCCATAAGGTGCCTCTGAGGGTGCTTTATGGGGCGCCCTATAGGACACGTTACGGTTGCCAGCCATATAGGGTGCACTATACATTATCCTGTGTCGCAACATACATGCTGCCCTATAGGGGACATTCTAGGGTGCCTTGGCGGACGGTGCACTGTAACATGTGCCTTATGGGCCGCCTTATATTAATATGCTGTGAGAGTGCGTTTGCTAGTAGCTATCACAAAATAAAATTAGAAAGCCTCCTACAGCACTCCACAACATATAACATACTGCCTCAGCTAGCCTTTTTCACTGGGCATTGTGAGGGATCGAACCCCTGGTCCCTGCACCATTGGTCAGTGTCTTAACCATTGTGCTGTGGCTGTGTTCCTTTGCTTTGGCATCAGCACGCCGCCTTATGCCCATCAGCACGCCACCTCCTGCTGCCCACAATTAGTGCGCCGCCTTGTGCCGCCCAAAATGAACAGTGCGCCGCCTTGTGCCGCCCAAAAAGAACAGTGCGCCGCCTTGTGCCGCCCAGATAGTACAGTGCGCCGCCTTATGCCGTACAAAAGGAACAGTGTGCCGCCTTATGCCGTACAAAAGGAACAGTGTGCCGCCTTATGCCGTCCAAAAGTACTTTGCCTCCTGAACCACTTTTACACATTCAAGGTGTTGCCTCAGCTGGCCTTTTTGTTGCACACAACGGGGATTGAACCTGTGGCCCCTGCACCATTGGTTAGTGTGTTCACCATTGTGCTACAGCTCTGTTCTGATATGTGCTCAGCAGTGCCCCACTTAGCCTTCCCACGCGCTAATGTGGGCCCCGCAAATTAGCGCGACGCGCACACGTACAGTAGGGGTTTTTTCTTCTTTCTGCCTGAACCGCCCACTCCTTATATGGCACACGCACACTACCGCGGCCCCGCACGTTAGGAATGTTTAGTGAACATGCCCCTAAGTTACCTTGTAGTGGCAAATATCCTGACACCTCACTTGGAACACCCAATTTTTCACAAAGCATTTGCCAGCTCCAGTGAACCCCTTGCCATAAAATATTATTTCCAAATTCTTTTGGCAACTTCACTCTCGTCACATGTAACACTGACCAAAGTGAGTATGGAGCAGCTAATGCAGACTCGAAATCATAAGTATTTTGTGATGATTACAATTTGTTGCAGTTTTTAATAATAATAAAAATATTTAAATATATAAAACAACAAATTAGACTCAGAAAGGTACAAAAATGAGGCAATTAGAACACTGTTAAGCCACCTGCATTCTGAAAGTCAATCCATTAGGCCGGACTAGGTCAGGGCACCTGTAATATCTCAGTAAAAAAATAGGTCTTAAGATCCTTGCTGCACACCATTGGTTACATCCTTCTCCTCAGAGTGTGCTCCTTTTTGTTGTCTCCCAGTCAACCAATTTTTAACTCAGTCAGTCACTTTAGGGTCTATTCCTCAGTTGTTCAAGTTATTTATAAGTCATCTGTGTGGAACAGTGTCAAAGGCTTTACTAAAGTCTAAGTACACTACATCTAGGGCTCTCCCTCGGTCAAAGGGCACTATATCAAGCTCAATAAACAAACATAAACTCTCTGCTGCCTCAGATCCTGCAATCCATTGGACTCCAGAAACCTCACTATCCTCTGTTTTAGCAGTGTTTCCATTAATTTACTCACCACAGAGATCAGACTAACTGGCCTGTAGTTCTCAACCTCATTCTTACTTCTGATTTTGTATAAAGGGACCGCAGGCACCTTTCTCCAGTCCTCTGGGACCACTCCTGACTCTAAAGAAACATTGAAAAGGTTAGACAATGGAGCCACTAAAACTTCAATACTCTGGGATGTATCCCATCTGGCCCCACCACTTTGTCTACTGTTAGTTTAGCTAGTTCCTCGCAAACACAGCCTTTTGAAAATCATTCAAGATCCTCTTAGCTACTGTTTCTATTTGTGGATGTTTTCTGAGGTCCTGCTCCTGGCCTTTCATCTGTGAACACAGAACAAAAATATTTGTTAAGCAATTGTGATTTATTCTCATCAGCTTCTACAAATTCCTTCCCTTCACCTTTGAATCTGACAATACCACTTTTGCACTTCCTCCTCTTATTAACATAACTGGAAAATGTCTTGTCCCTCCAATTTTACTGCATTGGTTATTTTTTTTATGTTATTTGTATCTTTGCTTTCCTGACTACTTTTCCAGCTTCTCTAAGTTTTTCCAAAAATGATGCTCGTCTTCCTCTTTCTGTGATCTCTTGTATTTTATGAAGGCTACCCTCTTTTTCTTCACCTTTTCAGTTACTTCTTTTGAGAACCATGGTGGCCTTCTTTTCCTTTTACAGTTATTTACTTTACAAACTAAAAGGTTCATTAGCCCTAAAATATCCCCTTGCAGATTTGCCCATTGCTTTTCTATATCTCCCAGCGGTTCCCATCCTGCTAACGACTCCTTGAGATATTGTCCCATCTTAGCAAAATTTGTTTTCCTAAAGCCTAAGACCCTTGCTTTTGAATGGACCTCATCAGCCCTAGTCCTAATACTGAACAACACCAACACCAACACTAGATGAGAGATAATCCCCCACTGTAACATCAGAAACATTTTCCCCATTGGTAAGCACCAGATCCAGTATGGCCCCTTCACAAGAGGGTTCTGTTACCAGTTGCTGGAATAATTCTCCCTGTAGAGAATCCAGGATCTCCTTATTTCTACAGGGTGGCCCAAAAAAAGTGAGAACATCTCGTAGCGTATAAGTTATTTAAAAATTCAAAAAGACAGATGTAAACGATTGACAAATTTAAAAAAAAAAGATGGCGACCAGAAATTGTCAAAATAAAGACGTTATATACAGTAACTAAAAAAGGTAAATAAGTAAACTATTTAAGCTTTTAATTTACGAGATGTTCTCACTTTTTTTGGGCCACCCTGTAGATGACACTGCAGCAGGGATGCAAAAATCAACATCCAGCATATTGAAAGCACTTATCAGTAGCACCTCTCCCTTCAATAGTAATACTGTAATTGTCTTTAATTAAATCTCTGTCCACTTCTTCTGCCTGTGAAGGAGATCTATATATCATGCCAATGTAAATGGATTCCCCATTCCCTCTTTCTAGTTTAACCCACAGTGCCTCCTCCTTCCCTTCTAAACCTGTAATTCTATAGCTTTAATATTTATTTTATTTGTCTATTTATTTAAGTTTTTTATACCGCTTTATCATTTTTAGTCAAAGTGGTTTACATTGTAACAAACTTAGTAATGTACATTAAACAGGGACATTGATAACTTGGATCTTCCGAGGCAATGGAGGGTTAATATGATTTTTTATATACAGTGTCACTCCTCCTCTTCTTCTTCCTTCCTTGTCCTTTTTGAATAGAGTATAGCCCGGTATAATTACATCCCAGTCATGGTTGTTTGTGAACCATGTCTCCATAACCACCACTAATCCAAGTCACCCTCTTCCATTAAAGCCTCAACATCTGGGCATTAATACAAACTTCTTTCCAGACATTGCCCCTTTAACCCATTTCTACAGAAATATTAAATGCTTCACTTATGAAGAGAATGGAGTGAGTGAGAGTAGTAAAGGATTCGGTCTATAAAACCAGAAGACCTCAGATTTAGAGGGGTTAAGCTTAAGCTTAGTGTTTGATGGCCAATGTGCAATGGGGTCTAAACAGTTATTCAAAGGAACATAAGAACATAAGATATGCCATACTGGGTCAGACCAAGGTCCATCAAGCCCAGTATCCTGTTTCCAACAGTGGCCAATCTAGGTCATATGTACCTAGCAGTTTCCCCAAAAGACACAGGTTCCACAATGCTTGTACTGGGTCAAGCATTGATATCCTGGGTCCCTTCTTAATAATGGTTTATGGACCTTTCTTTCAGGAACTTCTCCAAACCTTTTTTAAACCCAGCTACACTAACAGCCTTTACTACATCCTCCAGTAACAAATTCCAGAGTTTGATTACACGTTGAGTGAAAAAATATTTTCTTTTATTAGTCTTACATAGTTTAGCCTGTAGCTTCATTGCATGTCCCCTAGTCTTTCTATATTCTGAAAACGTAAACAATCAATCTACGTTTACCCATTCCACTCCGTTCATAGACTTCTATCATATCTCCCCTCAGGTTAAAGAGCCCTAACCTTTTTAGCCTTTCTTCATAGGAGTATCCTTCCATCTCCTTTACCATTTTGATGGCTCTTCTCTGAACCTTTTCTAATAACGCTATATCCTTTTTAAGATACGGCGACCAGAATTGCACACAATATTCAAGGTGCGGTCTCACCATGGAACGATATAGAGGCATTATAATATCTTTTGTTTTATTTTCCATTCCTTTCCTTATGATACCTAGCATTCTATTTGCTCTCTTGGCCGCCGCTGCACACTGGGCCAAGGGTTTTAACTGTTATCCACAATGACACCTAAATCTTTTTCCTGGGTGGTGGTTCCTAATGTGGAACCTTGCATCGTGTAACCATAGTTTGGGTTGATCTTTCCTAGGTGCATAACTTTGCACTTGTCCACATTAAATTTCATCTGCCATTTTGATGACCAGTCTTCCAATTTATCAAGATACTCTTGCAATTTTCCACAATCCTCTTGGGTTTTAACAACTTTAAATAGTTTTATGTCATCTGCAAATTTGATAACCTCACTCGTTATTCCACTTTCCAGGTCATTTATGAATATGTCAAAAAGCAGTGGAGCCAGCACAGATCCCTGGGGTACACCACTATTCACCTTTCTCCATTGGGAAAACTGGCCATTTAGACCTACCCTCTGCTTTCTATCTTTTAACCAGTTCCTGATCCACAATAGTACACTGCCTCCTATCCCATGACTCTAGTTTTGCCAAAGGTCTCTGATGAGGGACCTTGTCAAAGACTTTCTGAAAGTCCAGATACACTATATCAACCGACTCACCTTTGTCCACCTGTTTATTCACACCTTCAAAATAACATAACAGATTAGTAAGACAAGATCTTCTTTGTCTAAAGCCATATTGGCTGTCTCCCATTAGGCCATGACTATCTACATGCTGAGTAATTTTGTTCTTTATGATGGTTTCTACCATTTTTCCCGGTACTGACATCAGGCTCACCGGTCTGTAGTTTCCCAGATCACCCCGGAACACTTTTTAAAAATTGGCGTTACATTGGCGATCCTCCAATCTTCAGGCATTACAGATGATTTTAAAGAAAATTCACAGATTACTAATAGCAGGTCTGCAATCTCATATTTCAGTTCTTTCAATACTCTTGGATGTATACCATCTGGCCCAGGTGATTTGCTACTCTTCAGTTTATCTAATAGTTGTATCGATATTTCCTTCAATTCTTCCGCACCTTTAAATACCACTTCAGTCATGGGTAACATCCCTACATCTTCCTCAGTAAAGACCGAAGCAAAGAATTCATTCAGTCTCTCCGCTATCGGCTTGTCGCCTCTTAGTGTCCCTTTAAGCCCTCTATCATCTAATGGACCAACTGACTCTCTCACAGGTTTTTTGCTACGAATGTACTTGAAAAAGTCTTTATTTCACGTTTTTGCTTCCGCAGCAAGCTTCTTCTCAAATTCTCCCTTTGCCTGCCTTATCAATGCCTTGCATTTGACTTGCCAGTGCTTGTGCTGTTTCCAGGTTCGTCGTTTGGCTCTTTTTTCCATTTCCTGAAAGATGCTTTTTTTGGCAACAACAGCCTCTCTGGAAGGAAGGAAGCCTAAATCCGGAATTTCACAGTAGATAACTATCTGAGCATCGTCAACATAGCAAAAGCAATTAAAGCCTTGACTTTCAACCAACATAATTAATAGAATCATAAAAATATTAAATAAGACAGACGCAAGTATTGAACCTTGTGGCACCACCCCATAGTGTAAAGGATGAGGGGAGAAAGAGTTTACATACTGTATACTTTAAATGTGTGGCCTTGCAGGAAAGGGATGAACCAGTTTAGCTTTGTACCTCAAAGACCAAGGATGGAAAGAAGTGAGATCTGAAGAGAGTGATGGATGAAGTCAAAAGTAGCACTTAAGCTATGACAGCTATAGCAATTCTTTCATCACCCAGGAAGTGCAAATTTCATTGATTAGTGCTAAGGGAGGGGATCCATAGCTGAACCTTGCCAAAAAACTGATTCCCATTAGTGAAGTGCGTACTTGAACAATCTTTTCAAGAACTTTGAATTGAAGAATAGCTTAGAAACTGGGCAGAGGTTTAAAATGAGATTGGGGTCCAAGTTCAGTTTCCTAAGACGAGGGTGAAAAATAACAGATTTCCAGGATGAGGGGACCAGATCTTGTGTAAGACTGAGGGTCAGCATGGTTTTAATGGAGGAAAGCAGACCAATCAGGAGGTTTTTTTAATAAAGGTCACCTGTAAAGGGTTGAGACTGGAGGTGGAAGGTTTTAACTCTGATAGAATGTTCCTGAGAGTAGAGAAAGAGGGAATATTGAAGGACTGCCATCAGCTGCCAAAAGAGGGGAAAGGAGAAGAGGATGAATCTGATTCCAGAAAAGGAACAGCAGTGAGAGTGATAAAGATCAAACTTGCTATGCATATTTTTATTTCAGGAATATTATTTTAATGTCTTATAATTTTGGTTGTTGTGTTCCAGTTATGTTCAAGTTCTGGCAGGTGACTGAAACTGTCATTTTGGGCTTTATCTTCAGAAACTATATATCCAATTGTGAACAAATAATACGTACAGCCATTCCTACTTGGAACATCTTGAGGATATCAGGATATTGGCCATAGCAATTTAGTAATGAAAGCAATTTCGTCACTCATTGTTACATTGTTGGCTATATCTTCCAAACCACTTATTCAACTATAGGCAAATCCTATCAGACATTCCATTACATCACTTGCTTAACCTATCCGTAGGGACTAACCATTTTATAGATATGTTTGTTGACTCAACTATTAATTTGTGACATTGCTTGGCTATCCTTCTTTCTTTCCAAGGAGATAGCATTGGAAACAAATTCAATCTGCTTTGTGCCAGGTTCCAACAACTTTGGAGCCAAGGACAGGATCCTTTCTTCTTGACTCCTTCATAACTCCTTCTCTCTGGCTCCTTAGCAATCAAAGAATCTAGGGATGTACATCTGGTTTCTGTTCTCCATTTGGAACATTTTATGCACATAAAGAACACACAGTACATTAACTTTGTGTGCATTAAACCTCTGAAGCCATGCATACAAATTGATTTATGATCAATAAAAGGTATTTGCATATTTTACACTCATTTTCTGCAACGAACCAAAAAATGCTTGAAAATCAGACAAAAAATATCTGAAAGCCAAGGCTGGCCCTGCCACTAGGCAGACTAAGCATCTGCTGGGTCGGCATGACTGTGATGGGTCTTTCAGCACAGGCCAGTGTTCAAGCTCTGCCATGCCCCTGCCCCCTCCAACATAAATTCTATGTCGGGGGGGGGGGGGCGCGAGGCAGCATTCAAACACCAGCCTGTACTGAAAGGCCCACTGGTTCACCACTGCACTGAAGCATCAACGTCCTGCTGTCCTGCTCTGTGGGAGCTGCAATGACTTTTTATGCAGCAGCACTGAAGAAGGGAGAACAAGGTAGTATGTTGGTGGCAGCAGAGGGCTTGTGATTCTGGGAACTTTGGGGTGGGAATAGGGAAGGGAAGATGTGATTCTGGAAATTTTGGAGGAGGGGGTTAGGGAAAAGGAGATGAGATGCTAGACACCTTGGATGGCTTGGGCTAGGGAAGGGGAGAGGTGTTGCTGGAATATGGTGAGTGGGTAGGGTCTTGAGCCACCCTGGAGAGGTGTTGAGAGGTGCACACGACTGAAGGTTCACTTAGGGTGGACTGGCCTTGCTGAAAATGAACTTATATTTGTTTATGTGCAAACCCTTAACAGGATGAATGGCACTCCCTTGGGCACCTCCCCTCAAGGCTTCTCCAGAAGAGATACATGAACCGCTTATTAAACTTTGCGATAAACATGTGGCCTTATTAAATTTTACTTAATTAATATTAGATCTTTAAAACTTAAGTTCTTGTATGATTTGTTACTTGATCCACAGCTTGATGTGCTTTGTGTTACTGAGACCCGGTTATCATCTAGTGATGTTGTGTTGGTAAATCGATGACTTCCTGAGTTTGTGTATTAGTACATTCATAAGATAGATAAGAGATGGGTCCTGCATTGCCAGTGCAAGGATATTGGATGCCATAGGTGAACCTTCAGTCTTATTTATCCCCCTCATCGCGATTTTGATAATAAAACTCAACCATCATGATCATCCCAACACCGCACCTCCCACAAACAATTCTGTAAAAATGTACAATTGAGGATATGCCACAGGAGTTAAGCACTCAAAGAAATTCTCTAATAAATGAAGAACTACTTCACTAAACTACTATGAGATGTTCACAGGTGGTTAAGGAGCCTCAGCCACAGGGGAAATAGTGTAATTTATATACCAAGTCTTCCAACTGTACTTGTTATATACACTCAGCTCTCCACCCCTATTATATCATTCATTTGCTCCTGCTCACTTTTTTACAATTTTTATTTGCAATTAAAAGAACTGAAAAAAACTTAACTTTCAGCGCAAAACCCCTCTGAACCATTGGAAGAACAACCACAGAGAGTGCAAATATTTAGGGAGATCTTTTTCCTCCTAGAAAAAGTTTCTATGTGTTTTTAATGAGAAATGTGTTCCTTCTGTTTTTGAGAATATATGAATGAATGCAGTTTTTTTGAAGTGAGTAAATCTTACTTGGACAAGGGCAGGTTGAGCTGTAGAAAACACATGGCAATGTACCATCAAACTTTAACAGCCATGAAGCTATTCAAAATAGCAGTCTACTGCAACCTCCACAATAAAATCAGCCTTCCCAATCTCAACTGACTAGTGATGATTTCGCAGAATATTTGCCAGCAAAATTAAAGGTCTTCATCGGGGCCTACAGACTATTCCACTGAGTCTACCACTCTCTGAAGTAGAGAACACTTCCTTGTTACCCCCATGAATAGTCATCTAGGACTCATTCAACCAGATAATTGAGGAAGCTCTCAAGAAAATCTTGAAAGCTCTACTGAAGACATCTTGACCCCTTGACCCTTCCCAGCAAAGATAGTACAGTTGGCTAGCAAAGGTCTCATTGAAGGGGCCACAAAAATTGGGAACTCCTCTCTTGTGGAAGAGCAGCTATCCACATCACTAAAAAAGGGCTGTGGTGCCCCCCCCCCCCTCCTAAAAAGAATATCATTAATGAGGACAAGCCCCAAAACTACCAATCAGTATTGAACATCCATTTTTGGGGAAAACATATATAGAACAGACTGCCTGTTTCAATTCAACAATTGGTTAAATGAAAGAAACTGGCTAGACCAATGTCATTCTGGCTGCAGACCTGGATATAGAATAGAGACAGTTCTTGTATCCTTACTTGATGATCTCAATAGAAATAGAAACCAATTTATCAGCAGCCTTTGACACTGTGAACCACAATTATCAAGCTTACATGGTTGGCAGAAACAGGCATTAGTATTTGCATGGTTCATATCCTAACACCACATCATTACCTTGGGCACTGAACTGCAGTACCACAAGAATCCATATGGCACTTATCTTATTTAACATCTACCTCATGGGTATAGTTGAGTTGTTTTGATTGATGGACACAACATTCTGTATCTAGATCAATGATGTACAGCTATTCATTCTCAATGAACCAGATCTACCCACAGCTTTGTGAAAATTGACTGCCTATTTAACAGCAACTCATGAATGGGCAGAAAACAACAAACATTGCCTGAACTCAAATAAAACAGAGATTCTGTGAGTTCCTAATTCAAGCAGACAGGTATCTGACATTCGTTTTGGGAACTATAGAATCCCCCTAAAATCATAGGTCAGGAATCTTGAGATACTGCTGGATTCACCACTTACGTTGAGCCCATAAATTCAGCGGCAACTATGAAATTTCTCTCCATATATCAAGAAGACGAGTCTGATCACAGTGGTCCATGCTGTGATAACATCACAACTAGACTACTGTAATGCTCTATAGATTGGTCAGACCACAAAGAATGTGCACCAACTCCAACTAATTCAGAATACTGCAGCACAACTGATAAAGGGTTGCAAACAACATGACCACATCACACCTTCCCTGTAAAAATTATAATGGCTACCAGTAGCCTACAGAACCAAATGTAACTCTATCTCTGATTTTCAAGGCTCTTAACAAAATGGACCAGAATGTATTGGCCTCTGTACACCTTTGAGGTCTCTAAGGTCATCTCAAGGAGCATCCCTAACTGTATCCTCATCAAAAGAATTGCACGTTGTGACACCCACCAATGAGCTTTCTCAGGAGTAGCCTACACACAGAGGAACTCACTCCCAGAGGGTCTACATTGAATTCAAGACTACGTTTTCTTCAAGAAGTATGTAAAGGCCTCCCAAGCCAATCTCGCACACATGGGCTTTACTTTATAGAATAGAGGTGTATGGATGCACCTGACAGTGATGTGCATAAATCATAGTATTTTATAACTTGTGCATGTAGATTTAGGCCCTCTCTATGCTGTGCCCATACTCTGCTCGCATGCACACCCCAACTGAGCATACATTTGATGGTACTTGTGCACGCTTACAGAACAGTGATGTCCAAAACCTGTACTTAAGTGTCCATTCATTAGTGTAAGTTTTCAAAATATGGATTTACGCACATTTCACATCTCTGACCACCCTGTACAGAATCAGCACCACTCGCTCATACTGCTTCAGGACCACAGTGCTCCACATCTTCAAACTGTGACCAGATCTATATACAGTATTCATCTCTATGTTGTTTACATTCAATCTGGTTCCCCAATTTTGTTTGTCCCTGTGTCTTTGTCTTTGCTCATCTGGACAATCTGTATGTCTTGGCTGCACCTGTCCCTTCTTCTGCCTATTGAGGTGTTTCACTGTATTGTGCCAATATTGTGAGCAGTGGCATTCCTGCCCCCCCCCCCCCCCCACCACCGAGGGTGGGTGCCCTTCCATGCAGCCAGCACACCCCCTTGAGCCGCAGTGAAAAGCGTTGTGATTCTTACATCCCTCACTCCCCCAGCCCACAGAAACAGCGCAGCAAACTAACTTACCTTAACGTTGGCTTGCCACCTTGTTTCTACTCCGTGGGCCTGTTTCTCTCCTCCCCCAGCTGAAGTCTCATGAATCGTGAGACTTCAGCTGGGAGAGGAGAGCGGCAGGCCCATAGACTGAAGACAGGGCAGCAAGACAACTTTAAGGTAAGTTAGTTTGCCGTGTTATCCTATGGGCCTGGCGGTGGATACACCCTCTCCCAGCTGGCACCCGGGGCAGACTGCACCCACCACTCTGCCCTTGGTATGCCACTGATGGTGAGTCTCTTATTTCTGTCATATGAATAATCTACTGTATCACCTTTTAAGGTACATCATTTATATTGTGCTGATATTGTGAGTATGCTATCTATGTTATTTGAATGTTCTATCGCGCTTCCTATTAAGTTGTATCATTTGTATTCTGTTTACATTGTATTCTATTTCTGTTATTTAAATGTTATACTATGCTGTCTTAAGGTGTACATTACTGACATTGTATCATATTGGTATCTATTATTGTCGACCTCCAAGTTTATAGAAACATAGAAACATGATGACAGAAAAAGACCACATGGCCTGTCTAGTCTGTCCTTCCATATCAACAACTACAACAGTCCACTTTTAGCTTTAGAGAGCCTCTGTGTTGGTCCCATGCTTTTTTGAATTCAGTTACTGTCCTCATCTCTACCACCTCCACTGGGAGACTATTCCATGGATCCATTACTCTTTCCATAAAGAAATATTTCCGCATATCACTTCTGAATCTATCTCCCTTCACCCTCATCCCATGTCCCCTCGTAGCAGAACTTGCTTTCAATTGAAAGAGGCTCTCTCCCTGAACATTTTTGCCACGGAGGTATTTAAACATCTCAATCATATCACCTCTATCCCGCCTTTCCTCTAAGGTGTACATATTAAGATCCTTAAGTCTGTCCTCATATGCTTTATAATGAAGCCCACTAATCATTTTAGTAGCCACCCTCTGCACCAACTCCATCCTGTTCACATCCTTTTGAAGGTGCGGTCTCTAGAATTGCACACTATACTCCAAATGAGGTCGCACCAAAGACTTATACAGAGGCATTATCACCTCCTTTTTTCTGCTAGCCATTCCTCTCCATATGCACCCAAGCATCCTTCTAGCTTTTGCTGTCGCTTTTTCTACCTGTTTAGCTACTTTAAGATCATCAGACACAACCACGCCAACCACGCTCTTCTTTAGTGGACAAAAGTACTTCACCTCCTATACTGTATTGCTCCCTTGGATTGCTGCAGCCCAAATGCATGACCTTACATTTTTTAACATTAAATCCCAGCTGCCAAATTCTAGACCATTCTTCAAGCTTAGCTAGATCCCTCCTCATGTTATCTACATTTTCCTGGGTGTCTACTCTATTGCAGATTTTGGTATCATCCGCAAAGAGGCAAACCTTACCCGACAGCCCTTCCGCTATATCACTAACAAAGATGTTAAAAAGAATCGGACCAAGAACAGATCCCTGGGGTACACCACTGGTAACATCCTTCTCCTCAGAGTGAGCTCCATTTACTTGTACTCTTTGTCGCCTCCCACCCAACCAATTTCTAACCCAAGCAGTAACTTTAGGGTCCATCCCTAGGGTGCTCAGTTTGTTTATAAGTCGCCTGTGAGGAACAGTGTCAAAGGCTTTACTGAAATCTAAATACACCACATCTAGAGCTCTCCCTCGGTCCAACTCCCTGGTCACCCAGTCAAAGAAATCAATCAGATTTGTCTGACAAGACCTGCCTCTGGTGAATCCATGCTGCCTCGGATCCTGTAATCCGCTGCACTCCAGAAACCTCACTATTTTCTCTTTCAGCAGTGTTTCCAATAATTTACTCACCACCAAAGTTAAACTAACCGGCCTGTAGTTTTCAACCACATCCTTACTTCCGCTTTTGTGTAAAGGCACCACATGAGCCTCTCTCCAGTCCTTTGGCACCACTCCCGACTCCAACGAGGCATTGAAAAGGTCAGTCAGTGGAGTTGCTAGAACGTCCCCAAGTTACCTCAGTATTCTAGGGTGTATCCCATCCGGTCCCATCGCTTTGTCTACTTTAAGTTTATCTCACTGTCTATTATGCTGACATGATGGTCATATTGCTATTATAAATTGTCTGTATACACTTGGGTGAATCTCTTTATAAAGAGGGTTAATGTGCCTTTGAGTCCCTAATAAATAAAGAAATAAAATTGGTTTTGTCTATGATTTATTCAGAGTGTTCTCTTGTTACTTCAGAGTGGTTTGATTAGCTTCTTACCATGCTTTGGGACTGTACTGTGGCTTTAGTCAAGAAAGATGGAGGAAGAATGATGGTTTTCACATCTAATTTGGTTAGTGAGATGTCTTCAGCTTTGAAATGTACATCAATGTGCCCTGTTCACAAAAAGAGTAATTTATATTCTAGTGTGTTATGGAATTACAGGTCCATTAATAACTTGCCCTCTTTAGTCAAAGTAATAGAGCGTGCAGTATTATTTCTGCTGCTTGAATTTGTTGATAAACATAAGCTATTGGATGATTACCAGTTTGGGTTTCAGGCAGGATACAGCATTGAGATATTGACTTTTGGCAATACCAGCTCCATTCCTGTAAAGGTATTGTGCTGCTTGATATTACTGCACCATTTGATTTAGTTGTTCATTCAGTCTTGTTGGACAGATTGTGGTCATTTGGTGTAGGGTTGAATATTGTTAGGTGGTTTGCATCATATTTATAGGTTAAGATACAGAGGGTGCAAGTGGATGTGAAGGTTTCGAATTGGTGCCCAATTGGTTGAGAAGGACAGTAAAGTCAGCCCTATCCTCCATTTATTTAAGGGTAGATTCTGAGTAGTGTTTAGCGGAGATGGACGTCTGGTTCAGACGTCCATCCCCGATAAACACTTGGGTGGCGATTCTACCCACAGAGTTCCCCGCACGTATAGCAGAGATGTGCGGGGAGCTATGTAGGATGACAGAAAGGGATGGGCCAAGGGAGGTGCGAGGGCGGGCTGGGGGGCATAATGCCTACCCCGGACATACAGGGCCAATTACAAGGTCGGCCCTGTATGTCTGGGTTCAGACATTTAAATGGGGGACTGCCGGAGCTGGGGCACGGAGAACAGGTGAGGGGCTGCAGAGGGTGCCCCGCAGCCCAACCCTAGCCATGGAAGGCCCATTCGAGGGTTAGTCTGCGGGGAAAGCAAAGTCTGCTGTTGCCGCAGGGAACATGGCTCCTGCATGGAGCCACAGTGCCATGGCAACATGACGCCGTGGCACTGTGGCTCCATGTAGGAGCCAGGCTGAGCTAGCCAGGGATGTGGCTGGATGTCTGGAGTGCCTGAATCTCGACACGACATCCAGTCACTATGCCGCGATTCTGCTCCCGCAGGCTCATTTAACCCCCGCGGGAGCAGAATCAGGTACATCCCCAGCACGTCTGAATGTCTGGACATCCGGACAGCCTGGGGACGGACAACTCAGAAGTGGCCTCCGCATAATTATCTGCATCTACTGTGTGATGTTTTACAGGTCTTAGGCATCATTTATCAGATCTATGGTGTTGATATTGCTTGTTAATGGGGGACTGTCTAAAACTTTAGACTCAATGGTTTCTGGAATGATGTCGTTGGTTGCTTGGTTGGATGAAAGTGGATTTACTTTAAACCTTGCCAAGATAGAAGAGGATCTAGGATTCTGGATGTTCCACCTTTAATCTCAGAAAGCAGATTATCTTATTGATACAGGTTTTACGTTCTCAATGCATCCTGAGCAGTTGATTCTTAACTCGTATTATAAGTTGCATATGTTGTAACAGCTTCAGCCATATATTGCTAATGGAGATTTGAGACTTTTGCACCAGTTAGGTTTTTCTGCAGTTGATTACTGCAGTGTTACCTATTTATTTTAGGACTCCTCACATTTAGGATTAAAGCAAATTGCAGATTTTTTAAAATGACACCGCATTCTTGGTAGGAGGAATTAGCATCGGAGAGCTTATTTGCCCCAAACATCACTCATTATATTGGCTACCCACTGAGATGGCAATTTTATAAAGTTGCAACTACTTAATGTGTATTTTCAAGCACCTATTTTATGTCTCTTCTATAAAGTTAAAAGCACATGTGCTTGACATTCTAAAATACTAGCATAACTGCAGAAAAACGCATGTACATGTAGGTGCTAACACTTACACAGGCTCGAAAGCTGGAGTTATGTTAGCACATACATTCCACAAGTACATGCATATATTAATCTATGTGCATAATTGCTTGCACCATCCATGCTCCGCCCAAACTCCTCCCACATGCACACCCACAGTGAAAGTATGCGCTATTCCAGGGGTGGGCAATTCCGGTCCTGGAGGGCCGCAGACCACTCAGGTTTTCATGATGTCCCTAATGAATATTCATGGCCCTATTTCCATACAATGGAAGGCAGTGGATGCAAATAGATCTCATGAATATTCATTAGGGACATCATGAAAACCTGACTGGTCTGTGGCCCTCCAGGACCGGAATTGCCCACCCCTGCGCTATACAAACAACCTATGGATTTTTCCACTAGTTGGTATTTTATAAAAGGTCATTTTCAGATGTAACATAATAACATAGTATATGATGGCAGATAAAGACCATTATGGTCCATCTAGTCTGCCCAGCAAGGTGGCAAGAGTAGATGCACTTGCGGCTTTGTGCAGGTCACCTCTCCCCATGCCTTTATTTAGGGGTGTACCCACTGCTCCATGTAGGTCACCCCATTTGTTCAGATATAAGAGATAGCTATGCTTGTTTTGATTTTATCCTGTTTCTATAAATGGATCCACTGTGTCTGTCCCATGCCATTTTGAATTCTGTCATTGTGCTTGCCCCCACCACTTCCATAGGGAGGGCATTCCAAGCATCCATCACCCTTTCAGTGAAAAAGTATTTCGTGACATTGCTTTTCAGTTTACTCCCTTGCAGTTTCATGTTATGCCCTCTAGTTTTATAGCTTCCCCGTCTTTGGAAGAGGTTTGTTTGTCCATTAATACTCTTTAAGTATTTAAAGGTCTGAATCATATCTCCCCTGTTCCTCTTCTCCTCCAGAGTGTACATATTTAGGTCTTCAAGTCTTTTCTCAAAAGTCTTCTGACACAGGTTCCAAATCATTTTGGTCGTCTTCCTCTGAATCGCTTCCAGCCTTTTTATATCCTTTGTGAAATACGGTCTCCAAAACTGAACACAATATTCAAAGTGAGGCCTCACCAGTGACTTGTACAGTGGCGTTAGTACCTCTTCCTTTCTGCTGGTAATTCCTCTCTGTATGCAACCCAGCATCCTTCTGGCTTTTGCCACCACCTTGTCACACTGTTTCACCACCTTGAGATCATCAGAAACAATCACTCCAATGTCCTTCTCCTGGTCTGTGCACACCAATCTCTTGCCCCCCTATCAAATACAATTCCCTTGGATTTCTGCTTCCCAAGTGCATGACACTGCACTTCTTCACATTAAATCTTAACTGCCAAGCATTAGACCATTCTTCCAGCTTTTGTAGATCTTTCTTCATGTTCTCCTCTCCCTCAGGGGAGTCCAATCTGTTGCATATTTTGGTGTCATCTGCTAAAAGACAGACTTTTCCATTCAGCCCTTCGGCAATATCACTCACGAATATATTGAACAGTAGTGGTCCCAGGACCAAACCCTGGGGCACACCGCTAATCATCTCTCTTTTATCCGAGATAGTTCCGTTTATCATCACCTTCTGTTGTCTGTCAATCAACTAATTTCTGATCCAGTTCACCATCATGGGACCCATCCCCAAGTTGATGAGTTTATTGATAAGCCTCCTATGAGGAATAGTATCAAAGGCTTTGCTGAAATCTATGTAGATCACATCCATCGCATACCCTTGATCTATTTCTCTGGTCACCCAGTCAAAGAACTCAATCAGATTTGTTTGACAAGATCGTCCTTTGGTAAAACCATGTTGCCTCGGATCATGCAACCTGTTGGTTTCGAGGAAGTCCACTATTCGCTCTTTCAGGAGCACCTCCATTACTTTTACCACCACCAAGGTAAGGCTTACTGGCCTGTAGTTTGACACTTCCTCCCTATTACCACTTTTGTGGAGAGGTACCAGATCAGCCCTTCTCCAGTCCTGTGGAACTTCTCCTGTCTCCAAGGCTCTGTTAAAAACATCCTTTAAAGGCCCTGCAAGAACTTCTCTGAGCTCTTTCAGTATCCTAGGATGTATCCTATCTGGTCCCATAAACTTGTCCACTTCCAGTTTTGCAAGTTGTTCTAACACATCGTCTTTTGTGAATGGTGTGGTATCTACTCCATTCCCATTTGTACGAGGGGGTACCCAAAAAAAACAGGAATACCATTGTCGTGGGCGGAGCTTGTGTAGTACACACTTCTGCCGCTAGGTGTGTATAGTGCAACTCATTGTCAGTTCAGTGCCGCCTGTGTTGTCGACCTGGCTTGTTCTGTTCAACTGCAGTGATTGTTTTTGCTAGCGCTGTTTTGTTCTTGTTTCTTTTTTTATGACGACAAGTTTAAGTGAACAACGTGCAGCTGTGAAATTTTGTTTTCTACTCAGTAAAAATGCTGCTGAAACTGTTTTAATGTTGAAAACAGCTTATCAAGATGATGCTATGGGAAAAAGTCAAGTGTACCAGTGGTTTGCTCGGTTTAAAAATGGCGACATGTCAATTGATGACAAACCTCGTTCTGGGCATCCATCAACTGCCCAAATCGATGAAAATATTGAAAAAATTAGAGAGCTTGTGCTCACAGACCGTCGACAGACAATTTACAACTCTGAACTCTCCCCTTAAGGTGCCTCCACCTCCAACCCCTCCCTCCCTTTCCGCCCAAACTCTGGCTGACTACTTCCATGACAAAATCCACAAGATCACACTCCAATTCCCCACGAGGTAGCTACCCCTTTCCTCTCCCTCTTTACTCCCAACCTTCCCCCTTTACCTCTGCTACCCTTTCTTCCTTCTTTATGATCTCCAAGAAGGAAACCATTCACCTTTTTTCCTCATCCAAACTCACTACCTGCTCCTCTGATCCTATTCCCACCTGTCTCTTTTGCTCCATCTCCTTCACTGTAGTCCCTTCCATCTCTCCTATTCTCTACCTATTGCTCTCCACTGCAACTTTCCCTGCAGCCTTCAAACATGCTGTGATAACTCCTCTCTTCAAGAAACCCTCACTAGACCCTACCTGTCCTTCTCACGATCGACCCATCTCACTCCTCCCCTTCGCTTCTAAACTACTTGAACGTGTGGTTCACCACCGTTAACTCGACTTTCTCTCCTTCCAATCTCTTCTGGATCCTCTACAATCTGGCTTTCATCCTTTACATTCTACAGAAACGGCTCTTGCCAAAGTCTCCAGTGACCTGTTCCAGGCAAAATCCAAGGGCCTTTACTCGATGCTCATCCTTCATGAACTTTCTGCTGCTTTTGACACTGTTGACTACAATCTTCTCCTTCATATCTTGTCCTTGCTTGGTTTTAAAGGTTCTGTGCTATCCTGGTTCTCTTCTTAACTCTCTCATCGCTTTTTCAGTGTTTGTTCTGGTGGATCTCTTCGACTGCTATCCTGCTCTCAGTAGGTGTACCCCAAGGATTGGTCTTGGGTCCACTCCTTTCTATCTATATACCCACTTCCTTCGTGCACTCATCTCTTCCCATGGCTTTCAGTACCATCTTTAAGCTGATGACTCCCAACTCTACCTCTCTACACCTGGAATCTCTACAGCAATCCAAGCCCAGATCTCTGCCTGCCTTTCTGACATTGCTGCTTGGATGTCTCACTACTGCTTGAAATTGAACATGGCCAAAAGTGAGCTTCTTATTTTTCCCCCTAAACTCTCCTCTCCCCTTCCTCCTTTCTCAGTCTCTGTGGATAACTCTCTACTCCTCCCTGTCTCCTCAGCTCCTAACCTTGGGGTCATCTTTGACTCCTCTCTCTCTACTTCTCTACACACATCCAAATGATAGCTAAAACCAGCCATTTCTTTCTCTACAACATCAACAAAATTTGCCCATTCCTTTCTGAACACACTACTAAGACACTTATCCACTCCTTAGTCACCTCCCATCTAGACTCCTTGCTGATCTCCTTCTGAGTCATTTCTCTCCCCCTTCAAACTGTTCAATACTCTGCTGCGCGGCTAATCTTCTGCCAGACTTGTCATGCTCATATTACCCCTCTTAAGTCTCTTCATTGGCTTCCTATCCATTTCCACATCCAGTTCAAACTTCTCCTGCTCATCTATAAGTGCATTCGCTCTGCAGCTCCTCACTACCTTTCCTCTCCTATCTCTCCCTATACCCCTCCTCGGGAACTCCGCTCTTCTGGCAAATCACGTCTATTTCTGCCCTTCTCTTCTATTGCCAACTCTTCACTCCTTTCACCTTGATGCTCCTTATGCTTAGAACAAAGTACCTGAGTCTGTACGTCAGGTGTCTTCTCTGACCTTTTTCAAATCCAAGCTAAAAACTCACCTCTTCGCTGCCGCTTTCGGATCTTGACTCACCTGATCTTCTTTGTGTTTCCCTACCATTCTCCATATGTCTACAGCTACTGTGTTGTCTGCCTCAATTAGATTGTAAGCTCTGATGAGCAGGGACCATCTTTTATATGTGTCTGTGCAGCACTGCGTATGCCTTATAGCGCTATATAAATGTTCAGCAGTAGTAGTAGTCATTTACATAAAATAAATAAATAAAAATTAACTCACTTTGCTTGAACTCTCCCCTCCAAAGCTCTAAAACTTAATGTGAACTCCTAGGTCCATGATTACTAAAGATCAATGCGCGTTAATGAAAGTTAACGTGTGTTAACTGCTGCAGCACTAACTTTTAGTAAACATGCCCCCTAGTTTATACACCTGAGATCCAGCAACCACCACCAGCAATCCAACCACCAGCCCCCTGCTTATTTTTCAGTCCTTACTGTACACTGACATTTCTAGAACTATTATCTCTTTAAATATTTCTCAAATTTCTCAGTTATTTCAGTAACTCCTCAGTGGCTTGCTATCTAAATTTGCTACTGTATTACACAGAAGTTTATTTTCTAAAAATAAATCTATAAGATTCCCTGTTTTTAATATTTTGATAAATCTTCAAAGATTCTTTCTTTTCTCTGTGATAAAAGGCATTTTCCTACAATTTTTTGTGTTTCATGCTCAAGCGATCTAGTAGTCTTGCAGTGGTTCTTCCTTTTAATTCTGCCACTCGCACTTGCCCAGGAAATTTTCTTACCTCATCTTCTCTCTCACTGAAAAGATGATCTTTAAAAAAATTTTAAACACTCACAAATATTGATGCCCCTGCTTTGCTCAATAAAAACACAGAATTTTCTCTAGGTATGCATACATGCACAGCCGTTTCTCCCTTGGCTACCTCAATGTTAGACAGTTTTATCTTCTTATTTTCACTGGTGCATGGAAGTTTTTTTCTAATTTAAAGTGACCTTTTCTCGTTCAGGCTCTGATGCACTAAGGGGTATGTTTACTAAAGGGCGTTAAGAGAGGAAGTGTGCCATTAACGCCTGTTATCGGCACCCCTTTGCCCTTAATGCTGCAAAAAACCTTCATTGATGGGCATTAAAGGCTCCTGCAGCATTAAGGATGCAGAGGGTGGAGAGAAAGCATTAACAGTAGGTGCTCCCTTAATGCCTGTTGTGCAATGTGTGTTAAAGCTATTTAACTCTGGAAACCCTAACGCCAAGTAAAACCTCACGGAAAGGGTGTATTTTGAGGGGAGAGAGCCTATTTCACTGTTCTCCACACACAGGGGAGCTCAAGACAGTGATAGTAGTGCCCCATTAGCAGCAACAGCATACTGCCCAAGTACGAAAGGGCACTATGTTAATGGTGAAAATGAAGTGGCATGTGGGTCATGCAGTGGGGATTGCTGGTGCACAAGGCAGACCAGGCAGCTGCCCAGGTGGCACATCTATGATGTCAGTCCTGATCCCACAGTGACAATGGCAGCACATAGACATGCTGCTGCTGCAGAAAGATGATGGGCCACATGAAGCGGTCCAAGGGTTCCTAGCACCCTAGACAAAAATCCTGGATGCCCCCCCCCCCGACTGCCGCTGAAGCCAGCTCTGGAGGAAGAGGCAAATAGCGCCAGCAGCTGTAGTGCCACAGGGAGCTAAAAGATGCAGGCACATGGGGAAATACCACAATACCACAGCTGCAGCTGTCTGCCTCCCCCTGAGATGTATCGGTAGCAGGCAGGGATGAGGTCCTAGCAGCAGTGGCTGGTTGGGGGGGGGCATCGTGGCCATCAATGTATGCCTCTGCCCCCCCCCCCAATCCGGACCTGGCACCCTAGGCACCCACCAAAGCCGCATGGTGGACATGCTGGAAATGCACACCACCCACACTGACAGCATGCTGGCATATCAGTATGGTATGGGTGTGTTGGCGGTGGGTGCAGCGGCCCCCATGTCCTGACCCTGTGTATCCTGCAGATCACAACATTTGCCAAGGCCTGCCTAATGGGGAACATTTCAGCACCAGGGACAGCAGAGCATATGTGAATCCCACTCTGCCGAGGCCAGATGTAGAATGATGGGTGCCCACATCCCTAGTGGAGGGGGACATGAGCAGCAAGGTTTGTACAGCTGCTTGGGTGCAACATCAGTGAGGCCACCTGCAGCACTGAACCAGTGGGTGGACCACAATGAGAGGGAGGGACAGAGCGGGCGACAGGTCACCAACTCTAACCATTGGTCTAGGGAACCGTGTGGATCGTTCAGCCCATGGATCAGACATAGGGAGACCCCTACACAGGCCCATATTCACCCTGTCAATGACCACAGCTCCACAGAGGGAGTGTTGAATCCATATGAAAGCTCTGTGGCTTAACACGCAAAGCCAATGTATAGATGGTCAGAGGCCCAAGACCTGGGTGCAGATCATATATCGCATGCCACTGTGGTTAAATGTTATCCTACAGTGCAGGTACAGCACCAGCATGTGCAATCCCGAATGAATTGACTAGCAAGAGTACAGACACCCATCAGCCACATAGACAGACTCTACTATCCACAGCTGCATGGAAAGTCAGCCTGATAGCACCAGCACACTGAATGGATGTTAATGGCAGAGGGTTCTACTAGCATCTGCACAATGAGACACTTAACAATTTTTGAGCTGATAAGGAGACTAAATTGGCAGGCAGGAATGCCAACCATCCCCACTTTTGCACAGCACGGCAATGTAAGTGTGTATCTCTCCAGAGTTCTGTGACCTTCTGCACTGCACTGTGCCATACATTGCCTAGGCTGATCCCAGCATTAGTCTGCAAATGTGCATAATGAGGAGCAGAGGATTGTGGGTATGGCCATAAACAGAGCAGTTTTCTCAAGATGTATCTGCATTGGAGATAGGGTCAATGGCTGAGACTTCATAGTGCCTGTCTGCTGACCAAGCAGTGACCATGGCATGGTTATGTATCCACATAGCATTTATATAGACTACTACTCCAGTGATGTGGGTGTACTCCCTGTCCTGGGAGGCCAATCATTGTGCTATGTGTCCATGCATTTTGTCCCAAACCAGGGTGTACCTGTGTACATGCAGTGTTTGCTGACCAGCAGGTTGGCCTTGTTTGGTATGTCCATGGCTGAGACACCCCTGTGGTGGGCAACAGGTGCAGTCTAACTGTGCTTGCTGTGGTGGATTCATAGATCGAGATGGCCGGGACAGGAGCCATTCCTTCCCTCCTCACTGTGGTCATGGCAGGATGGTGGCAGCTGGCCTAGATAGCCCTCGCTGCAGTTGACATGCACCTGCTGCTGAAACATGGGCACTGACATGCAGTGTTCTAGAAGGGTCCCTGTTCAACAGGGGCAGGACATAGAGCCCATATGTGACAATCACCTACAGCATGCTGCAATTGTGCAGTAAAAAAGATGACTAACATAAGGCACTACAGACAATAGTTACCACATGCTGGCAGTGATGTGGATCTGCAGCACAGTCAGCAGAAACCATCTCTAGCAGTGCAAGCTCTGGGGACCAGGGGCTGGATGCCCATCCTCATCCTCAGGGTGACTGCAAAAACTGCTCAGTAGCATGGTTTGTAGCTGCTCTGTACTTGTATCACACACTGTCCGTGCATCTTACTGAGCAGAGATGATGGATCAGTGCATTCTCCATTTGGTGATCAGCTGCAGACTGCTGTTCTGCATGTGCACTACATAATGGGTACTGGAGGGGATAACCTATACAGGCACACATAGCAGACATTTTAGGCAGTGACCTGTAGTCTCTTTGTATCAAGCCATTGATGTGTAGTGAGCTGTGGAGGTGTAGCCTACTGGTTAGTGCAATGTCTTCATAAGCAAGGGACAGGGGTTTGATTCTTACTTGTTCTTTTTGTGACTGTTGTGCAACTCAGATCATTTTCATGCCTATAACAAGTCAGAGCTCTGCTGTGACTGGCAGACACACAGCCTTATAGCTTGTTATGCGTTCTGCCCATAATTTGGGCCAGCAAACAGACTATTCACCATCATGCCCTTCTGAGAGCATGACTTTAATGGCGGTGCTACAGCACATTGCAGGGGGTCATACATGTTCACCTTGCAGATGTCCGATAACTGCTTGGTGGTGTGATGTGCTGTAATGGTCATGGTACCAGCTTGGGACCTAAGATACCAGGGTTTGAGGCCCACTAGCACTCCTTTTTTTTGTTACACCTTGGAAGGTTTTATTGTGCAGTTTAATGTATGTAACACCCTTCATGGATTGCCCACACTTCCTTCTGATCTTGGGCAGGTCACCTAACCCTCCATTGCCTCAGCTGACTGCAGGTTCTTACAGTCCCTGTTTTGTTTTATCAGAAAATACATCCCAATGTGACTGCACCAATGCAGCAGTATATTAACAGGCAGTTACAGGCATACAGCTATAAACTGCGTGTGCATCATAAGTCATATATGCCATAATGACTGTGACTGTGTAGCTTTGGCTCCATCACATCTGTGCAGTACATGCACACACATCCTACCCGTCAGATAGCCACCTGCAGGTATCACCTCATTTCCATACGTGACCTGTTTGCCCAGTTTGGATGATACCTGTCCAGTTGTTATCTGTGCATTTGTCTGGAGTGTTGTATGATGCATCTGTGGCTGAGACAGGTGTGAGACCCACATGTCTGGTCTCAGGCCTTCCACATGGCAGTGGTGCACATTTTCACACACAGTACAAATACATTGGGGATGGCATCTATGGTACATCAGTGTTGCCAGCCCATATCATCCTCTCCTCTGCCACCATCCTTCCTTCAGCCCATCCATCTGCCTCTGTTGGCTGTGTGTAGTCATGTCTTCTTGTGCAGGCTGCTACACCATGGCCTACACTGGTACTCTTTTCTGCATTTTGGATCTTCATGCATGCCTCTCCTGTGCCTGATCTGCATGTCAACACTCCTACTCTGTTCTCCTGTCACTGCACACATCCTGCCACTGCTGACTCCACTGAAGGACACATCTTTCCCATCCTATGCGACACACTGACATTGCGCCGTTTTACATTGGCACACCCCTGTGCATTGGTACAACTGCCTCCCATATGCTCGTCCAATGTACTGATTGCCACTTGGGATCTGGCAGGTCCATCAGCTCCCACCTGTCGTTCCATCCATCACCTTTACATTTACTTTCCTTGGTGCTCCTTTATCCAGCGTTAGGATTATAGTCGTTTTTGGACATTAAGGTGCATGCTTGACACCTTAACACCCAATGTCCTGTTAACACATGTTAAATGGTCCATAGTGCCCTTTATGCCAGAAGGCTCGCTAACACCTGATACCTTAATGCCCTTTAGTAAACATATCCCTATGCTTCAAAAATGTTGCAGCTTAGGGGATGTTTTATTTCTCTTACTAAGTACCTGTACTTCTCCACTGGTTTGCATAATTCCTGTGAAAATACTCTTATGTTTTCCCTGGGGTGCAGAGTCCTTACAAACTGGCAAAGTAAGGGAAAAAATTATCACTAATAAAAGAAAGTTAAGTGTGCTCATAAGAGGTTAAAAAAACTAAGAAGCATGTTTACTAACAGTCATACCGGTAGCATGCATTTATGCGACTAAATTACTGCAGAGCCCGCGCTAATTTTGGGGGGGCGAATGCATTCATCCCGTCAGCTAGCACAATGTTAACCTGCAGCACCATGCTAACCAGCATGTGGGTGTACTTAATGCCACCCATTCAGGTGGTGTTAAGGGCACCCATGCTAACGGCAACATTTGCAGCTAGCACATGCCCACAATGCCCATGCTAAATGCAATGCACCATCAATGCCCATGTCAACTGGTTAGCATGTGATTTTTAGCATGGGGTCCTATGTTGATGGCATGGCACCCTTAGCAGGTGGAAAACCTTGCAGCTTAGTAAACATGCCCCTAAATCTGGATGTAACTCTGAGAAGACCAGAAGTCATTAAAACTGACATATTAGATGTAAGTCTATAAGAAGATTTGCGATAAACATTGTAGCCTGTAGATAAAAGTATGAGTGAAGTTGAAATGTTATAATTTGATTTTAATATGTAATTTGTTGAGATGAAATATTTAAAAAATGATTTTAGAAGGTTTACAGGCAAAAAAAATGGCATTTACCATTCAGTGAACTAGGCAGCTGCCTAGAGTGATGGCCCTCCAGGGGTGCACATTACCACTGCTTTTGCTCCTCTTGGGACCTGCAGTGGCCATTAACAACCCCTTGGCGCTTACCTTAAAACTTCAGCACCATAAGGATCCAAGATGGCGATGGAGTAGGACGCCAAGAGTGTGGGTCCGACGCCGGCGCCTGAACTTTTGCTCTAATGGGGAGGAAAAGAAAACAGCATGCCCAGAAGCACTCGGGGTCGTCTTCTCCGGCAGATCAGCTCATTCAGATGTCTATAGCCGGTTTCTGTACCCCCTCTGGTGGCGTGGCTTCGAGAGATTTGCCGCTGGTGCAGGCGGATTTGAGCGTGGAAGGGGTTTCTTTGAGCCCTGTACAGGCATCCCCAGCTCAACCTGGATGCCTCCTCGTGAGGCGGCAGCTAAGCGATGTCTCTATGGTGTGTGAGCCGTCTTTGTCAGCTGAGGGCTCCCTCGCGAAGGATCAGTCAACTGTTGCTGTGGTGGGAGGTTGAGTTGGAGTGTCTCCCTCAGGCAGCGCCCCTGGGGTTGAGCTTGGTGGTGGTAGCTCCCCCAGTACTTTGGCATTCCGGCTTCCTGGGATTGTGGAAAAACCAGCACAAGTTACATTAGATAGCTTGTGGGAAGCTATCTCTACCCTTCAGCAGTCCCTTTTACCCTTTGTGGGTGTAGTCTCTCAGGAACTTTCTGTGGTGAAAGCTCAGTGTTCTTCTACGGATTCAGAGGTGGTAATCCAAGCTACAAGAATTTCTCAGGTGGAAGCTAAGGTGGAGGATCTGCAGGCCTTAGGTGCTGTTAATTCAAAGGATCGGCTGATCCAGGCAAGAAAAATAGAATTTCTCGATAACCAACTAAGGAGGAATAATTTGAGATTCCTGAATTTCCCGAGATCACCTTTGATTGCACCTCTGGACTTGGTCCGTAAGTACTTTGTGGATGTTTTACAAATGCCCGCTGGGTCGTTACCACCCCTGGTGAGAGCTCAATATGTGTCTATTTCTTCTGTGGATTCGGTTGGGCAGCAAGGTGCTGCTGCGGGAATGGATTCTCCTCAAATGGACTTGTCTGAATTTCTTGAGAGTTCTCTAGAGGTGGTGACCAGTCGGGCTACTTTGGTGGTTAATTTTGCCTTTGAATCAGATAGGAATACTGTACTTAAATTATATTTCTCTAAAATATCTGTTTCTCAGTTTATGGGTTCAAAAATACATATTTTTCCTGATCTTGCTCGAGACACCCAGAAAAGGAGGAGGGATTTTTTGGCTTTACGCCAGAGAATTCTCTCTCTGGGAGCTCAATTTAAGTTAAGATATTCATGTAAATGTGTGATTATATATCGGGCTAAACAATATTTGTTTTTTGAGTCCCAGCAATTGTTGCAATTTATACAAAGTAGGGAAGAGGGAGGGAGGGGAGTCCCATATCGGCTGCCATGTTATAACATCATTGCTCCTGTAATTATTTTGTTATGTGTCTTAGGCTCTCCTAAGTATGATTTCTTCTCTTGGATCTTATTGTGGGGTGTTTTGTGGTCTATTTTACTTGGTGGGGGGGGGGGGGGTTCTGTTCATTCATTTTTCTATAGAGATAATGATTGTATCTCTCTATGTTATTGAATTTCTTGTTGGGATAGTATTCCTGGAATTGTTTTGAACTATATAAAATATAAATTAAAAAAAACAAAAACCCTTCAGCACCGCAGGGCTGTTTTCTTCTGCCCGCTCAGATTGCCCAATGCAGACAGGAAGTTGGCAGCAGGTGTCAAAGAAGGTGGAAGGAAACAACCCCGCAGTGCCAAAGCTAAATGCTGTGGGGCAATCTGTGTCCATTCTGCCGCTGAAGGTCCCAGAGGAGCAACAGGTCCCAGAGAGGGGAGGCAGAGGACATGCAGAGGAGGGTGGAAGAGCAAGGGATGAGGTTTGCCTAGGGCGCCTCATCTCCTTGCGCCGGGCCTATGTAACTGTAGCTATTTTAGAAGAGGTATTACTTTTATGTGTATGCATTCAGTACATATAGATTTGAAAGAGGCGTGTTCAAGGCATGGGCAGACCTTAAAATTATACAGGCATTTCCTGATTTGCAATGGAAATACACCTATATTTCAAACATTTCTCCATCAGTATTTACACTTGCTCAGAGTAACTGGAGTATTTTGTTTGATTTATAAACCTCCATGGTCCAATGAGGTAGGTCCTGTGCTGCTGGAAGAAGCATTTAATGATATGGAATGACTTATTTCCAACTATAGTTTTAGAAAATTTTAATCTGCATGTTGATAACAATTAGCTTTGGAGATGGAAGATTGTTTGGGTTTACATCAGATGGTAAATTAAAATTTCCTACCTATCTGATGGGGCATAAGCTTGACTTATACTTAGTTTTTCAAAGAAAAAAATAAACATGTCCTTTCTCTATCATTCCCTTTATCCGATTGTTATTTGATTGTTTGATGTGGAAGGTGCCTGAGAAATTAAGAGAAAAGTTCAATGTATCACAAATTAGACTGCTCCATACTAATATTGACTTAGGGAAGTTTACAAAAAATGTCAGACATTGGTATTGAATCTAGGGTTGTGCAGGACCATGTTGTTTACAGTTTATCATTTTATTTCATTTAGCTTTTATAATTTTTTTGTGTTTTTATAAATTTTGATTTTGGAACAATTTTGTTTATTAAGTGGTAGCTGCAACTGCTGCCCAATAAAATGTCTGAAAGGTTATTAGATGTTTCCAGGCGCAGGGAGTCATTCCTGCTTTCACTTTCTTATAGATGCTTTCATAGAATTTCTGAACTGGATCACTAATTGAACATTCAGGATCTGGGGGAGGGGGACAGTTTCCCATGTTGTTTCATTGCACATCCCTACTAATTGCAGCTTTTACTTTTTTTAGACATGGTATAACAGAATTTCTGAATTGGCTTACTAGATGAATAACCAGATGTCCCTGGTACTCATAGTATAATAGTAACTGGGGATTTCACTCAAGAGTTCAGAATTGTAAGGAAAAATGTTTAACAAGGGTTTCAGGATACCTTTCCCAAAATTTACAGAGCTAGGAACATGACACAAGAAATGTCGATAGAATAAGTCTCTACAGCAGGAGTCAATAGATTCACAAGGCAAAAAATCCAGGATGGGATTTCTGTGAAGCTCGAGACCAGTTAAGGAAGCTTTGGGTCATTCAGGAAACAGAAACTAAGGGGTATGTTTACTAAAATGCATTAAGGAAGCAAGTGTGCCATTAATTCCTGTTATTGGCAAACTTGCACCCTTAATGCTGGTAAAAAATAAAGCTGATTTAAAGGGTGTTAAAGGCTCCTGCAGCGTTAAGGGTGCTATAAGCAGAGAGTGGGCATTAATGGGGCAGAGAGTGGGCATTAATAGTGTATGCTCCCTTAACACCTGTTGTGCAACATGTTTAAAAGCCCTTTAACACTGGGAACCCTAATGCCAAGTAAAACCTCGCAGAAAGGATGCTTTCAGAGGGGAACGAGCCTATTTAAATGTCTGCAATGTGATGCCCCAGGCAATGATAGTAGTGTTCTATCAGCAGCAACAGCATGGGGTTCCACAATGCTTGTACTGGTTCAAGCATTGATATCCTGGGTCCCTTCTTAATAATGGTTTATGGACCTTTCCTCCAGGAACTTGTCCAAACCTTTTTTAAATCCAGCTACACTAACAGCCTTTACTACATCCTCCGGTAACAAATTACAGAGTTTGATTACACGCTGAGTGAAAAAATATTTTCTTTTATTAGTCTTAAATAGTTTACCTTGTAGCTTCATTGCATGTCTCCTAGTCTTTCTATATTCTGATAACGTAAACAATCGATCTACGTCTACCCGTTCCACTCCGTTCATTAATTTATAGACTTCTATCATATTTCCCCTCAGCCGTCTCTTTTCCAGGTTAAAGAGCCCTAACCTTTTTAGCCTTTATTCATAGGAGTATCCTTC
Source organism: Ichthyophis bannanicus (assembly GCA_033557465.1). Classification (NCBI taxonomy): domain Eukaryota; kingdom Metazoa; phylum Chordata; class Amphibia; order Gymnophiona; family Ichthyophiidae; genus Ichthyophis; species Ichthyophis bannanicus. The sequence goes on along the minus strand of CM066035.1, from coordinate 612,288,036 downwards.
CATCCCTTTTACCATTTTGGTGGCTCTTCTCTGAACCTTTTCTAATAACGCTATATCCTTTTTAAGATACGGCGACCAGAATTGCACACAATATTCAAGATGCAGTCTCACCATGGAACGATATAGAGGCATTATAATATATTTTGTTTTATTTTCCATTCCTTTCCTTATGATACCTAGCATTCTATTTGCTCTCTTGGCCGCCACTGCACACTGGGCCGAGGGTTTTAACATGTTATCCACAATGATGCCTAAATCTTTTTCCTGGGTGGTGGTTCCTAATGTGGAACCCTGCATTGTGTAACCATAGTTTGGGATGTTCTTCCCTAGGTGCATAACTTTGCACTTGTCCACATTAAATTTCATTTGCCATTTTGATGCCCAGTCTTCTAATTTATCAAGATCCTCTTGCAATTTTCCACAATCCTCTTGGGTTTTAACAACTTTAAATAGTTTTGTGTCATCTGCAAATTTGATAACCTCACTCGTTATTCCACTTTCCAGGTCATTTATGAATATGTCAAAAAGCAACGGACCCAGCACAGATCCCTGGGTACACCACTATTCACCTTTCTCCATTGGGAAAATTGGCCATTTAGCCCAACCCTCTGCTTTCTATCTTTTAACCAGTTCTTGATCCACAGTAGTACACTGCCTCCTATCCCATGACTCTTTAGTTTTGCCAAAAGTCTCTGATGAGGGACCTTGTCAAAGGCTTTCTGAAAGTCCAGATACACTATATCAACCAACTCACCTTTCTCCACCTGTTTATTCACACTTTCAAAAAAACATAACAGATTAGTAAGACAAGATCTTCCTTGTCTAAAGCCATGTTGGCTGTCTCCCATTAGGCCATGACTATCTACATGCTGAGTAATTTAGTTCTTTATGATGGTTTCTACCATTTTTCCCGGTACTGATGTGAGGCTCACCGGTCTGTAGTTTCCGGGATCACCCCTGGAACCCTTTTTAAAAATTGGTGTTACGTTGGCGATCCTCCAATCTTCAGGTACTAGAGATGATTTTTAATGATAGTTCACAGATTACTAATAGCAGGTCTGCAATCTCATATTTCAGTTCTTTCAACACCCTTGGATGTATACCATCTGGCCCAGGTGATTTGCTACTCTTCAGTTTATCTAATAGTTGTAATACATCTTCCCGATGTATCGATATTTCCTTCAATTCTTCCGCACCTTTAAATACCACTTCAGTCATGGGTAACATCCCTACATCTTCCTCAGTAAAGACCGAAGCAAAGAATTCATTCAGTCTTTCTGCTATCGCCTTGTCGCCTCTTAGTGCCCCTTTAACTCCTCTATCATCTAATGGACCAACTGACTCTCTCACAGGTTTTTTGCTATGAATGTACTTGAAAAAATCTTTATTTCGCGTTTTTGCTTCTGCAGCAAGCTTCTTCTCAAATTCTCCCTTTGCCTGCTTTATCAATGCCTTGCATTTGACTTGCCAGTGCTTGTGCTGTTTCCAGGTTTTGTTGTTTGGCTCTTTTTTCCATTTCCTGAAAGATGCTTTTTTGGCAACAACAGCCTCTCTGACCTCACCTTTAAACCATGCTGGCAGTTTTTTGGACTTCCTTCCACTTTTCTTAAAGCGTGGAATATAGCTGGTCTGGGCTGCCAAGATAGTATTTTTCAACAACACCCAAGCTTGATGTAAGCCTTTAACCTTTGCAACTGCTCCTTTTAGTTTTTTCTTAACTATTTTCCGCATTTTATCATAGTCTCCCTTTCGAAAGTTAAAAGGTAGTACTGTGGATTTCCTTACTATCCCTCCTCCACTAATTAAATCAAAGGCGATCATGCTATGATCACTATTGCCAAGTGGCCCCAACACCCTTATCTCTTGCACTAGATCTGGTGTTCCACTAAGGACTAGTTCTAATATGGCTTCCCCTCTGGTTGGTTCATGAACCAGCTGCTCCAAGAAGCAGTCATTTATGTCATCTAGGAACTTTATCTCCCTAGCATGTCCTGCCGTGACACTGACCCAGTCAATACCGGGGTAATTGAAATCACCCATTATTATTACTGCGCTGTAACTTTTGTTAGCTTCCTTGATTTCTTTGAGCATTTCATCATCCATTTGTTCATTCTGGGCAGGTGGTCGATAGTACACCCCCACTGCCATCGCCTTCCCCTTTTTACATGGAATTTCAATCCATAGAGATTCTACAGCAAATTTTGTTTCCTGCAAAACTTTAATCCTTTCTGACTCAATGCCCTCTCTAACATAGAGCTCAACCCCTCCACCAATTTGATCAACTCTATCATTATGATATAGTTTGTACCCAGGTATCACAGTGTCCCACTGGTTGTCCTCCTTCCACCATGTCTCTGATATTCCAATCATATCTAACCTGTCATTTAGTGCTATATATTCTAACTCTCCCATCTTATTTTTTAGATTTCTAGCATTTGCATACAAGCATTTTAGAGACTGTATTTTATTCATATTAATTTGGCTATTGGTAGACATGGGTAATTTGGGATCTTTAAACTCTGTCTGCTCCATACTCGAGGGCATTTGGGCTACTTTACTCTTTTTTGGAACCTCTCTGCTTTTGGTATTATCCTTCAAGGATACATTCTTCCGAACCATCCGCTCTTGGGCGACTGTCGGCTTTCCTCTATTATCTAGTTTAAAAGCTGCTATATCTCCTTTTAAAAGTGGGACCATAGGACCACTTTCAGCCATACACTTCAGAGGGACATCATAGAACAGTGGCCATGACAGAGCCAGTGCTCAGAGATGAACATATGAAAACACTTTGTATGTATGCCCAAAAGTATGTGGCGGACTACCCACACATGAATTATGGTCATTTTATGATGTGCTTATCAGTATTTTCACACATTGCTTAGATTGTGTATTCCATGTACATTTTCTTACCTATACATCTCATGGAAGAAGAGGCATACTGGGACATCCCAAAGTTGTTTTATTTAGCTGATTCTGCACTTGTGAGAGACAGGTTTTTATGTGCTTCTCATAACTATCTTCATCTCAACATTGTAGATCATGGCCCAAATTTTGGAAGGCATTTATACAGGTAACTGCCCTAGTTACCTGTGTAAATGGCTTCTTGGTAATTTGGCAAGGCACCTACTCGAGTACCTTTCCTCTGAGATCCCAGGTACCTCCCTAACACGCCCATATGCTATGGAGTTGGCATCAGGGTGTGTTGGGACATTCTGTGGCAGGGCAGGGGCAGATAAACATGGTTGGTGGGTAGCAACATTTTTCTATAGTGCTCACATAGCCATCTGTGTGTTACAGCTCGGCACTGATTTTCCTCAGCTATCTTTCAGGCACAGTGTCTGGGCGGTTAGCCTGTTAATATTTCCCTACCTGGCTAGCTCCTGCATCTTCAGGTTTGTGTGTGAGAACCCTTATTTTCAATAGGTGAGCCACATATGACCACAGCATTCACAGCCAGGTTCGACAGATAGTGGTCATGCTATGCACTGACACAACACTTTGCACCACCCAGATGAAAATCAGGCACCATATATTTCAGCACACAGCATCCATACATGTGCTTGCCATTCACATCTAATTCTAGCATCTATTCCCTGAGCCAAAGCAGCATTTGCTTTCATGGGCACTGACATGTAGCAGCAACATCTGTGGATAGATCTTCTCATTGCTATCTATCAGGCCATCAGGGAGCATGCATTGACCTAAACATCCTGTGCCACATCCAAGAGGTTATTGTCCCTGCGACTCACAACATCATTTTTTATCATTACCTAAACACATTCACTAGAACTATGTTGAAACATCAGCCATGTTGCATATGTGATATGGGGATTCCAGGGATAATGCAGGAGACATCATTGCATGCCCTCCAACTCACTCACTGCACTGCCATCCCAACATCACCAATGTCATCAATGGCCAGTGTGGATATATAACAGACATATCTGTGAGCAGCAAGGTTTGCCAAATATGGTCTGCATGGTTCAAAGCTCCACTACACGGTGCATATGTACAAAGGTGCACACTGATAATGTTCAGAGGTGGGAGCAATGTGTTTGTTCACAGACTCACAGCCATTAGGGGAGGTCCATTTGTCTTTCATCTGGTCATTTCTCAGAGGTAACTATGAGGCTCATATTTCTGCACACATCATATATCAACAGAGCCTTAATTACTGATATCTGACCTATGCTTCACACAGACATCCCTTGCTGGAAAGAAAATGTTGCCTGTTAACTAACACAGTGTCTGAGGCTTAGATGATGTTTAAAATATGCTCATATTTAGCTGGGCCTCCTATTTCTTACACAGGATCCATAGCCCCTGTGACACTTGTGGGACTGCCAGCAGCACCCTTGGTGCACACATATATATGTACATTTCCTTTACCCATACAATAGACTGTTGAATCATATGCCAGATATCATGGAGGGGCAAGGAAGCAAACATCTTCATGACTGATTACCAACATCACTGCACACATTTGATTTGTCTTCATAATGTGTTTGCAACACATATAGCAATTCAGTGCAGGCTACCCATCCAGACCCTGTACAGTCACTCTTCATTGGGGCATACAGAAATAGATGAGATAGTGATACAACAGGTGTAAATTGTGTCCACATGTATGGAATGAGGCCTTACTGCCTCAACATGCATTTCATGGCACAGTTCTCATGAGGTCCACAGCAAGCAGACACAGTTGATGCAGCAGGGCCCCTTAGTGGCAAAAACTTTGCATGGGGTTGTGTCTTCATGTCTGTGCAGCTCCACTATGGAGCTCAAATACCAGCCCAGCAAACAATATTGTTATTGCCATGCTGCCAGAGCTACAATATGCCAGCCCACGGCCAAGGTTCAGCTGCATGTCAGCTCCTGCATCCCTTCCTTTCATTTTTTCATGTTGTCCACAGATATTACCCCACATCCAGAATGCCTTTTGAGCAACTTGTAGGTCAAATAACATCTTCATCTGATAGGCCTACCAAGGACACAGATGGCCTATGACAAATTCAGCAATGGGTATCCAGGTCAATGAGCGACACATAGCCCCCACTTGCACCTTCTTGTACACTCACCATCCCACCCACATCTGAGGCTCTCCATGCACCTCCACTGTTGGTTCAGGGTATGCATGTCCTGGATTGGCATGGTTAAAAAACAGGCAGGAATGTAATATGGGGCATGGCATAGATCATCAGTGTTAGTGCCTCAAAATGACCCACATACTGTCTACACACAAGCTCATGACAATCAGGCATAAAGACTGTAGGACTACAATGAGGGGTATGCAGCACAATGCACATAATCCAGCTCCTATACTAGATCTGTCCTGGGGATGAGCTTTGGACATATCAATGATTGTACATGGACCTACGGGAAACATACCTTGAGTCCTTCCCATATCTGCACTACACACCAGCCCATCAACTGCTGACATGCAGAGTTGCCTACATGTTCACACATTGCATGCAGGCACATACCGTTGCATTGTTTGTTGATTTTCCAAAGTTAAACGTTGTAAGGGCCTAGCATCAGGGTTCTTGCACTGTCCTTGTAGACAGCACTGCCCAGTGTAAATTACACTTGTTGGTATTGTCGTGAGGGCATCCCCTGGTGACCATTCGAAGTATGGGCATGCTCCACGATAGAAATTATTTAGGGAGCGTGATGAAATGTAAGGTCCATGAATGGCGAAATGGTCTTACTTATTTCCAGCTTCCTATGAGAGCTCAATAATCAAACCAAGTGTAGGGAAAACAAGGTTTTATTCCCCGTCGGTGCAAGGGTTCAAATAAGACATTGAGAAATCAAAAGAATGTCCTTTGTTTCAAAAGGTACCAGTACTAACAAGCTGACTAATTGTTAATCTCCACAATTAGTGCAAGGGTTAATCAGAGGAATTCACTTCATTCCAACACAATAAGAATTAAACAAACTTCTTCTCAGTTATACAGTGACTACAGATTCTAGGCTCGTGGCCATGCACAAACCGCAATCCATTTCTTCTGGTGGAGGAATGGGAACAGCATTTATATATTCAATTTCCATGGATTCTGCTCCACTACCTTCATCATCAGAGTAGTCACTGTCCCTGTCTGCTACAGGTTTACGTGAAGTGTCCCTAGGCTCTTGCCTCCAATAAGACTGTGTTTTAAGTTCTCTGGGAATTTTCTGAAACCACCCTGGTTTCTTCTTCCTTGCAAAGTGAGTATTTGTTTTAGCAGTGCCTCTAGGAGTTAAGCATTCAGTATCATGAATAAAGCTTTCATACCTGGAGCCTCTGTGGTTTGAATCCATGGAGCTTTCTCTCCCAGAAACGTTTCTCCTGCAACAGGTTCTCTGCCGATAAGCTCTAGGCAGGGCTCTGCTTTCTGGCAGCTTGGTAAAACCTGGTGTGGATTCAACTTTATGCTTCGGTAAGAACTTAGCTTTGTCAGAAACTGCTTTTCCTTTGGTGCCTGGTAAAACTTGACTAGTATTTCCCAGAGACTGCAGGCTTTTCTCCAAACCTATTTCTCTGGTTTTCTGGATACTTCTTTCTGCTTTTGAATCAGGAACGTTGTGGGAACAGGGAGTGGCACACTCTCTAGCCTTAGTGCTTTCTCCAGCAGACTCCCCTCTGAACAGCTGCTCGCTTAGCCTGGCCCTTCTGAACTCCACCTTTGTGAACTCTGTTCCTTTGGGCTTGCTCAGGTAGAATTCTTTCTCCAAGTCCTTCTCCTTCTCTTAAAGCTTCTCCTTCCCTCAGAGCTGTTCCTTCTCTCTGCCCTCTCCTTTGAGCTGTTCATCTCAATAGAGGCGTTCCTCCTTTGCTAGCATTCAGCTTCTGCTTATAAAGGAATCTTTCCTTTGAAACTCCCAGGCTCATTCCCAGGTGCAAGTCATTAGCTCTCTTAGGCTCATTAGCTCCTGTATGATCACTCCTGTCCCCTCTAGCTGTGCCTTGAGGTAACTGCACATCTAGATTTCTCTGAGAAACAGGGTTTCTTTTCAGGTTTGCATCTTTATTGATACCCACTTCATGACAGTATGCAGCATGAGACAGACTCATCTGCATTCAGTGCAAAACACCATGCTGCATCTGTATGTACTTGCCAACAGATGTCATTTTCTGTGATCTCTTTCATAATATGCAGAGGGCAAGACATGCATCTGAGGCCCTTTCTGTTTTGGGTGGCATTTGGGAAATTGCACAAGGTTATTGGTGTGAGGACAGCAGATGTCTGAAACATGCATTTAACATGAGTCAAGTCTCATTCCCAAACCGTGACATCAGGTACTTTGAACCACGACAGATATATACACAACATGCTAGTCAATCACAGTCTGGTGAGAATGAGCTGGAGTAAGTATTTACTTCTGGGAATTTTTCTAAATCTTGGTGAAAAAGGAAATCTTTAGATTAAAGTTAATTAATCTGTGAATTCAGTTTATTTGTTAAATCAGTCAGGGCCTAGTATCAGCAAAGAGCTTTTAGTTAAATTTAAAACTCAACAGGTAGCTTTCAGTTTAAATTAAAAGCCCAGCAGAGAGCTTCTAGTTTAAATTTAATATTCAGTCAGGGCCTATCAGCAGCAAAGAGCTGTCAGTTTAAATTTAAACACAGCAGAGAGCTTTCTGGTTAAATTTAGAACCCAGCAGATAGCTTCAAGTTTAAATGTAATACTCAGTCATGGCCCAGTAGCAGCAAAGAGCTTTCAGTTTAAATTTAAAACACAGCAGAGAACTTCTAGTTTAAATTTAATACTCAGTCACAGTCTGGCATCAGCAAAGAGCTTTAATTTAAATCAAATCAGAGTATAACAGCATAAAAGGAAAAACAGGGTCAGTATTCTTTGAGCAATAAATTATTTCTAGAGAGCTTTACAAAGAGACCTTCTAGATAGAGGGCAAGAGATCTGTGAAATTGTTTTAAATAGGTGTTGAAGCCAAATGACAGATGAAAGGGCCATTTTGAAAGACTCTCTCTATCCGAGCAAGGGCTGTGTGAATCACCCAGGAAATTGGTCACAGATTACCTCAGAAGCACAGGCATAAATAGTTTAACCAGAGCTCTGTGATTCTCAGTCTTGAAGGACTACATAAAGGGACTGCTACTTCTTGAGAGTGATCTGCAATTGCAAGTATCTACTTCTTGAAATTTTTCTAAATCTTGGTGAAAAATGAATTTTTTGGATTAAAGCTGATTAGTCTGTGAATCAAGTGTATTTGTTAAATCAGTCGGGGCCAAGTATCAGCAGAACTTTTAGTTAAATTAAAAACTCAACAGGTAGCTTTAAGTTTAAGTTTAAAATTCAGCAGAGAGCCTCTAGTTTAAATTTAATACTCAGTCAGGGCCCAGTAGCAGCAAAGAGCTTTCAATTTAAATTTAAAACACAGCAGAGAGCTTTCTGGTTAAAATTAAAACCCAAAACTCCCTCATTTCAAGAAAGGGTTTGGTCACAGATTACCTTAGAAGCATAGGACAGGGTGCTGTGTAGCAGCCAGTTTTTAATAAGTCTTCTTTCCCTCCCTCCCTCCCTCTCTGACACCCACACACCCACCTCTGGGATAATTGTAGCTTTAGAGATGCTTAAATCTCTTAAAGGAAAGGAGATGCCATACTCACTCTCGGGTGCTGCTGTTTATTCTCATCAGGCATACATTGGGGACCTGAGATTCAGATGAACAAAGTACATTAAACATATTAGATATAGTTTTATTAGTGTAAGTATCCACAGCAACCCTTAGTAAGTAAAGAACTTAAATACTTAAACACAACCTTAAAACTAGGATGCAGACAGCAGTCCAGCAGTGAGATGGGAGTTTTCCAGTCTTTGGCATTGATTATCTCCCAGTTGGTGAAGGGTCTTATGTATGCACTAGGTGCAAGGAGCTCTTTGCTCTCAGGGAACGAGTCCAATCTCTGGAGGCTAGAGTAGCAGACTTGAAAGACATAAGGAAGACAGAGAGGTACACAGACGAGATCTACAGGGATATAGTACTGAAGTCCCACCTCCAGTCTGGCAGCATCCCAATTGCCATGGAGGAGAGAGGTCACGTGACAGGAGAGCATCACCCTGGTGCAGCAGGAAGTGATCCTGTAGCTAGGATCTGTCCTCCAGATGATGTAAAACCTTATCACACCGAGGAGGTTTCTCCAGGGCCATCTGCCCATGAGGGAAGGGTTAGGACAGCCGTTATAATTGGTGATTCCATCATTAGGCATGTAGATAGCTGGGAAGATGGTGGATGTGAGCATCATCTGGTAACATGCCTGCCTGCTGCGAAGGTAGCGGACCTCACGCACCACCTAGACAAGATCTTAGATAGTGCTGGGGAGTAGTCTGCTATCTTGGTACATGTTGGTACCAATCAGGGCTGGCCCATCCATTGAGGAAGAATGTTTTTTGCACAGGGCCCCGCGTTTCAGGGGGCCCCCCACAAAGAACATTCTGCTTTTTTAAAAATTAAATTTAAAAAAAAAAGCTGGCTGTTGCCGCTGCCGCCGCAGCAGCAGCATAATGGAGTGTCCCGCGGGGCCCCCTCTGCCCGGCTGAGCCCCTCTGCGCCGGCTTTCAGATACGTGAAGGGAGAGTGTCTCCCTCGCGTCTCTGTTAAGCCCGCAGGGGCTGATGGGAAACCCATCAACCCCTGCGGGCTTAACAGAGACGCGAGGGAGACACTCTCCCTTCACGTATCTGAAAGCCGGTGCAGAGGGGCTCAGCCGGGCCGGGTGAGCTCAGCCGGGCAGAGGGGGCCCTGCAGGACACTCCAGACTGCCGCTGCCGGGGCGGCAGCGGCAGCAGCCAGCTTTTTTTTTTTTTTAATTTTCCATGAGCCGATGGGGGGGGTTAGGACTGGTAATGGGCTATGGAGGGGGTTAGGTCGTGACTTGTGGTGGGCTGTGGGCTGTTGGGGGGGCTAGGACGGGTAATGGGCTATGGGGAGGGGGTTAAGACTGGTAATGGGCTGTGGGCTGATGGGGGCTGTCTGGAAATGAGGTGATGGGGGGGCTAGGACTGGTAATGGGCTATGGTGGGGTTAGGACTGATAATGGGCTATGGGAGGCTAGGACAGGAAATGGGCTGATGGGGAGGGGTTAGGACTTGAGGTGGGCTGATGGGGTTAGGACTAGTAATGGGCTATGGGCTGTTGGAGGGGTTAGGACTGGTAATGGGCTATGGGGGGTTAAGACTGGTAATGGGCTGTGGGCTGATGGGGGCTGTCTGGAAATGGGGTGATGGGGGGTTAGGACTGGTAATGGGCTATGGGGGGTTAGGACTGATAATGGGCTATGGGGGGGCTAGGACAGGAAATGGGCTGATGGGGAGGGGTTAGGACTTGAGGTGGGCTGATTTGGTTAGGACTGGTAATGGGCTGTGGGCTGATGGGGGGGTTAGGACTGGCAATGGGCTATGGGGGGCTGATTGAAAATGGGCTGATGGGGTTAGGACTGGAAGTGGGCTGATGGGGGGTTAGGACTGGTAATGGGTTATAGGGGGGCTTAAACTGAAAATGGGGTGATGGGGGTTAGGACTGGAAGTGGGTTGATGGGGGGCTAGGACTGGTAAAGGGTTGGGAGTTGCTAGGACTGGAAATGGGCTGAGTGGAAGGGGAGGCTTGAACTGCAAATAGCTGATGGGGAGGGGGCTTGGAATGGAAATGGGCTGTGAAAGAAGGGAGCTAGGACTGAAAATGGGCTGATGGAGCAGCTAGGATAGGACTGGAAATGGGCTGTTGGGGGGAGCTAAGATTGGAAATGGGCTGTGGTGGGGGCTTGAATTGAAATGGACTCATGGAGGGGCTAGAACTGGAAGTAGGCTCATGGGGGGGCTTGGACTGGAATTGGGCTGAGTGGAGGGGAGCTAGGATTTGACATGGGCTGATGGTGGTGCTAGGAAATGACTAGAAAAGGGCTGATGGGGGGCTAGGATTGGAAATGAGCTGATGAAGGGACTCGGACTGGAAATGGATGGGGGAGCTAGGACTGGAAATGGGCTGATGGGGGGCTAGGACTGGAAATGGGCTGATGCAGGGACTAGAAGGGAATGGATGCTGGGTGAGACTGGAACTAGAAGGGAGCTGATGTTGGGGGAGGATTAGAATGGGATGGGGCTGGGAGAGTAAAATGGAGAGGGGAAAAATATTTTGTGTGGGAGGGATGAAAAATCTACAATTGGCCGGGTATTGGGAGAGTAAGTGGGGATTGAGGATAGAGGGGTAAAATTTGTGTGGATGAAATAGGAATGAGGAAAGAGCAAAAGGAGAAAGATTAGTATGTTAAATCAGATGTAGAGAGAGAGAATGGAAAAAAAATAGAAGAGAGAAGAAAGGACAAATGGACAGCAGACGATGGAGAGTTAGCAGAAAACATGAAGAAACCAGAAGAAAGTGGCTGGAGCAATTGCAACTATGCAAAAAATGCATATCTCTTTATTTTGAATTTATTAACTGGAATATGAAAGCTCTGGGAAATGTGCATCATTAACGTCTGCGCTTTGTTTCGTACAAGAGGAAATTAATTTATAGTTTTATTTCTACAGTGTTGTTGTACATTCCAAGTTTGGCTTTTGGGGTTCCCAGTTTAATTATTGCCTTACTGTTTCTAAATCTTGATTCCTTGTTTGGTGATGGTCTATGTTCTGCATGTGTAACTGAGCTGAGGTATTCTGTTTATGTAATTCCTATTTGACATTGCCACTTGTTCTCTTTCCCCAGTAGGTCATGTATTGTTGTTCTCTGAAATGTATTGGTTTAATATTTGCAGTGTTGCCTTTTGATAGGTAGGGTATGGTGCTTTGTGAGTCCTGGTAATGCTGTCAGGATACGGCGGGTTTGCTATGGGTTCTAAATGGGCAGCGTTTGTAGTAGTTCCTAATGTGCCTGGCGGTTGGCACTGGATTATAGTAATGTAGAAATCTTTTAGTCTTTCTTTATCCATACACTCATTAAGAGACATGTTTACTAAAAGTTAGTGTATGGTAACATTATGCAAATAAGGCCACTTATGCAAATGAGGCCCCGCACCAAGTCTCTGCACAAGGCCCCGCACCCCCTTTGGGCCGCCCCTGGTACCAATGACATAGGAAAGTGTGGTAGGGAGGTTCTGGAGCCTAAATATAGACTTTTAGGTAGGAAGTTGAAATCCAGAACTTCCATGGTAGCATTCTCCGAAATGCTTTCCGTTCCACGCTCAGGACCCTGAAGGCAGGCAAAGCTCCGGCGTCTCAATGCATGGATAAGACAATGGTGCAATGATGAGGGTTTTGGATTTGTTAGGAACTGGGGAACATTCTGGGGAAAGGAGGGGCTCTTCCGAAGGGATGGGCTCCACATTACCCGGGATGGAACCAGGCTGCTGGCATTAACCTTTGAAAAGGAGATAGAGCAGCTCTTAAACTAGATAATAGGGGAAAGCCGACAGTCACCCAAGAGCGCAAGGTTCAAAATAATGTATCCTTGAAGGATACTAGCAAAAGATTGAAGTCAGGGCAAATCAGCAGAGAGATTCCAAAAAAGACAAAAGTTGCTCAAATGCCCTTGAGTACAGAGCAGACAGAGCTTAAAGATTCCAAATTACCACCTGCCTACCAATAGCCAGATTAATATGAATAAAATACAGCCTCTAAAATGCTTGCATGCAAATGCTAGAAGTTTAAAAAATAAGATGGAAGAGTTAGATTATATAGCACAAAATGAGAGGTTAGATATGATTGGTATATCAGAGACATGGAGGAAGGAGGACAACAGTGGGACACTGTGATACCTGGATACAAACTATATTGTAATGATAGAGCAGATCAAATTGGTGGCGGGGTTGCGCTCTATGTTAGAAAGGGCATTGAGTCACAAAGGGTTAAAGTTTTGCAGGAAATAAAATTCACTGTAGAATCTCTATGGATTGAAATTCCGTGTTAAAAGGGGAAGGGGAAGGCGATGGCAGTGGGGGTGTATTATCGTCCACCTGGCCAGAATGAACAAATGGATGATAAAATGCTCAAAGAAATCAGGGAAACTAACAAAAGTTACAGCACAGTTATAATAATGAGTCAGTGTCACAGCAGGGCATGCTAAGGAGATAAAGTTTTTAGATGAAATAAATGACTGCTTCTTGGAGCAGCTGGTTCATGAACTGACCAGAGGGGAAGCCATTTTGGACCTAGTCCTTAGTGGAACAAAAGATCTAGTGCAAGAGATTAAGGTGTAGGTGCCACTTGGCAATAGTGATTATAGCATGATCGCCTTTGATTTAATAAATGGAGGAGGGAGAGTAAGGAAATCCACAGTACTACCTTTTAACTTTCAAAAGGGAGACTATGATAAAATGAGGAAAATAGTTAAAAAAAAACTAAAAGGAGCAGTTGCAAAGGTTAACGATTTACAACAAGCTTGGGTGTTGTTTAAAAATACTATCTTGGAAGCTCAAGCCAGCTGTATTCCAGCTTTAAGAAAAGTGGAAGGAAATCCAAAAAACAGCCAGCATTGTTTAAAGGTGAGGTCAGAGAGGCTGTTGTTGCCAAAAAAGCATCTTTCATGAAATGGAAAAAGGAGCCAAATGACGAAAACTGGAAACAACACTACCACTGGAAAATTAGATGCAAGGCATTGATAAGGCAGGCAAAGAGAGAATTTGAGAAGAAGCTTGCTGTGGAAACAAAAATGCATAAGACTTTTTCAAGTACATTCATAGGAAAAAGCCTGTGAGAGTCAGTTGGACCATTAGATGACAGAGGGGCAAAAGGGGCACTAAGAGGGGACAAGACCATAGCGGAGAGACTGAATGAATTTTTTGTTACGGTCTTTATTGAGGAAGATGTAGGAATGTTACTCATGACTGAAATGGTATTTAAAGAAGATGCCATGGAAGAATTGAAAGAAATATCGATACACCGGGAAGATGTATTACAACTATTTGATAAGCTGAAGAATAGCAAATTATCTGGACCAGATGGTATACAATCAAGGGTGTTGAAAGAACTGAAATATGAGATTGCAGACTTACTATTAGTAATCTGTGAACTATCATTAAAATCATCTGTAATACCTGAAAATTGGAGGATGGCCAATGTAACGCCAATTTTTAAAAACGGTTCCAGCTGTGATCCGGGAAACTACAAACCGGTGAGCCTGACGTCAGTACCGGGAAAAATGGTAGAAACCATCATAAAGAACAAAATTACTCAACATGTAGATAGTCATAGCTTAATGGGAGACAGCGAAAATGGCTTTAGCCAAGGATGGTCTTGATTTACTAATCTGTTATGTTTTTTTGAAGGTGTGAATAAACAGGTAGACAAAGGTGAGTCAGTTAATATAGTGAATCTGGACTTTCATAAAGCCTTTGACAAGGTCCCAATTGAGAGACTTTTGGCAAAATTAAAAAGTCATCGGATAGGGAGCAGTGTACTATTGTGGATCAGGAACTGGTTAAAAGATAGAAAGCAGCGGGAAGGGCTAAATGGCCAATTTTCCCAATTAAGAAAGGTGGAGTACCCCAGGGATCAGTGCTGGGTCTGCTGCTTTTCAACATATTCATAAATGACCTGAAAATGGGAATAATGAGCGAGGTTATCAAATTTGTAGATGACACAAAACTATTCAAAGTTGTTAAAACTCATGAGGATTGTGGAAAAATAGAAAGGGCGTGGGCGGCGTCCGTGCGCCCGGACGTAACCGGGTGCGCGGCGGTGTCGACCTTAAGTTTGGCCAAGGTGGGGGGGGGAGAGGGGGGGCGGATGTGAGGACGTGATGTCTGGTGCGTCGCACACCGCATCGTTCAAATTGATTGGTCAGGGTTGGGGCCCATGCGCGGTAGAGACGGGCTTGAGGGGGGGGGCAGCCATCCTCTTCATTGCGGCCTGAGCACATGCGGAGAGAAGGCTGACTTGCTCCGTGCTCCGTCTTCATCGGTGGCGTCTGGGTCTGTACTGAGGAGGTGACGGGCGGCGGAGATTAGGCGCGTGAGGCTGCGGGTCGTGCTGCACGGTGGGACTTCCAGTTGCAAAACATCGATTGACCAGTCCTCCGGGAGCGAAGTCAGCGGGTCAGGCGAGTGCTGTCTATCTGTGCGGGCAGCAGTGCTGCGAGTGTTACGGGGGGTATCTGTCTTCTTATTCTAATTGATTGTGGGTACTTTTGTTAGCGGTCAGTCTTTCCTGGTTTTTGGGAGTTGGGGAGTTACGTGCAGCATGCCGTTGGGCCGTGGGCAACGCGGTTTGGGGCGCGGGAACTCTAGGGTGGGCGGGCAGTTGGCTCGTGGGGGTGCAAAAGGCCAGAAGGGAGTGGGGGCTAGGATTGGGGGTCAGCGAGGTGGAACTGGGCGCCCTACGCCGGTTTCTGGGGCAGGCAAGGCCGGGGCAGCCGCCCAGGTGAGGGGCAGAGCGGCGAGGGCGGCGGGTAGGGCTCGAGGAGGCCCGCAGTCGCGTGCACGTGTGCACGGTGCGGTTGCTGAAATTAGCGGGGTGCAGGGGAATGCAGCGGTTTCCCCTGCGGTGGCAATGGAACCTATGGGGTTTCAGGGGGTGAGTGGAGATGCTGTGGATCCGGGTGCGGGGGTAGTGCACAGGCAATCTGAGAGTGCTCCACGGCCTAGTTTTTTCGGGACTACAGGTCAGGGGTCGGGATGGGGTGCTGGCAGGGGTCTCCCTTATGGGCCGGGCGATGCTGGGATGTTGGGTAGTGCTGCGGGGGGTCAATTTTCTGGATGGGAGCATTGGGTGGCGGGCGGTCAAGGTTCTTCTGGGGCTGAGTGGGCGCGTGCTTGGCAGCCAGCTTGGACGGTTGGGTACCCCCCTGCTCCTGCGCTTTGTCCTTTTGTTTCTCCACAGCTTCCTTGGCTTTCGGCTTCAGGACCAGCACTCGGAGCGGCGGGACGTCAGCCAGCGGTGATGGCAGAACCACGCAGCGAATATGACCGTCATAGGGAATCAACGGGGGATGCGGTCGGCGCGCTGGACCAGCATGCCCAGGAGGAGCCCTCAACGGAGGTGGTGCAATCGCCCGGGATGCTGAGGACGCAGGTGGGCTCAGGTGAGTTACAAGCAGCTATCGGATCTAAAGTGGGGGGCAGCGGTGATCAACCGGAGCGGTCGCGTAAAGCGAGCAAAAAACGGAAGCATTCGTGCAGGCGGGGTCGGAGTTCTGATTTGTCGTCTTCTTCTTCCTCTGAGTCTTCGGCTTCCTCCTTAGAGGTTGACGCCAGGCGGATGGTGATACATGATGGGTCTGCGGCTGAGGCTGGGCGGGCTAGCGGCCCATCCAATGTGACGGCATTGGCTGAGTTATGGGAAGGTGTTCCTAGGAAATTGAGGCGAAAGATTTGCAAGCGGAGGTATATTGATATCTTTCGTTTGTTAGAAGGCCGGAAGCGTTCGGGGGAGAGCCGAAAAAAGCAAAAAGAAGATGAGAAGGCGGGGAGGGTAAAGAAGGTGTCCAGGACGGTGGTCAATTGGGTTTGTGCCTTTTTGCGGTTGGCTAGTGTTTGGGGGCACCATTTCCCCGGTCAATATGGGCTATTGCTTGCCTATGCGGATTCCATTCTGGAAGCCTCTCAGACGCATGAAGGGTGGTCGTGGCTCAACTACGACGAGAAGTTTAGGGATAAGATGGAGGAGCATAAGTCGTTAACCTGGGGTATGCAAGACATCAATTTATGGCTCACGCAGATGTCGACTCGGTCATCGGCAGGGAGTGGAGGCGGCAGGGGATCTATGGGTTCTACTGGGGGAGTTGGTCGTTCCTTTCGGGGCGGGGGAGTCGTATCGCCCGTTAGACCCATGGCAGCTGCAGGAGGGGATGTCTGCTGGAGATTTAACAGGTCGTCCTGTCCGTTTCCGGACTGCAAGTTTCGGCACGTGTGTTCCTCGTGTGGAGGGGGTCATTCAGCCGCCAAGTGTCTTAAAAAAGGTACGGCAGTGCTGGCTTCACCAGCCCTCAAGTAGTTTGGTTAACTTTGGTGTTGCGCCCACGCCTATTCGAGTCGACCGCTTGCGGGAGTGCCTGCGGGGGTATCCTAAGTTGGGGTGGGGAACTTGTTAAAGTGGGGTTTTCAGTTTGGTTTTGTGATACCGGTGCAAGGTATTGTTTCTGTGGCTTCCGCGAGGAATTCTCCTTCTGTGAGGCGATTCGCCTCGGTGGTGCGTGACAAGGTGGCGTCAGAGTTGGCATTAGGTAGGTTCGCGGGGCCTTTCGTTCAGCCGCCCTTTCCTGATTTCGTGGTGTCACCGGTGGGGATCATACCGAAGAAGGTTCCCGGCAAATACAGGATGATTCATAACTTGTCTTGTCCAGGTGGTTCTTCGGTGAATGATCACATACCGCATGTGTTTTGTACAGTGCGCTATGCCTCCTTTGATAGGGCAGTGGAGTTAGTTCGGAAAGCGGGGCCGGGAGCCCTGATGGCGAAGGTTGACATCGAGTCTGCATTTCGTTTGTTACCGGTTCATCCATCCTGTTTTCATCTATTAGGTTTTCAAGTAGAAGGGAGTTTTTACTTTGATAAGTGTATGCCCATGGGCTGCTCGATTTCCTGCGCGTATTTTGAAAAGTTCAGTTCCTTCCTGCAATGGGCGGTGATTCGTAAAGTTGGTCAGTCGGCAGTAGTGCATTACCTGGATGATTTTCTGTTTGTTGGAGCCGGGTATTCCACGGATTGTGCGGAGCTATTGGATGGTTTTGTGGAGTTGGCAACTGAGTTGGGGGTACCATTAGCGTCGGAAAAAACGGAAGGACCCTGTTCCAAACTCACATTTTTGGGAGTGGAGATAGACTCAGTTCAGATGGTGGCGCGATTACCAAGCGAGAAAGTGGTGCAATTACGGGTGTTAGTGGCGAATGTGCTGGCTTCGTCAAAGATTACTTTGCGAGAGATGCAGGCATTGATAGGATCTCTTAACTTCGCTTGTAAGGTGATTCCTATGGGGTGGGTATTCTTGCGCCGATTGGCGGCGGCGACGGCCGGGGTGGCGAAGCCGCATCACCGGTTACGGCTATCTAGAGTTCTGAAGGAGGATTTGAAAGTGTGGGATGTTTTTTTTTGAAGGACTTCAACGAGGCGACGGTCCTTTTGGAAGGAGTGTATTCCTGCGAGGACTTACAGCTTTACACAGATGCAGCTGGGGGGGGGTGGGGCTGGGGATCTACTTCGGGGGGCAGTGGTGTGCGGAAAAATGGCCTGAGGACTGGCGCGAGGCTGGGCTAATGAAGAATATAACTTTTTTGGAACTTTTCCCAATGTTGGTTGTTTTGGAGCTTTGGCCCGAAAAATTGAGGAATCGGAAATTAGTGTGGTGGTGTGACAACGAGGCAGTAGTGAATGTGGTAAATCGTTTCTCTCCGCGCTGTTTGCAGGTTGGGGAGCTGATGAGAGCTGTGGTACTTCGCTGTTTGCGTTATAACGTGGTGTTGAAGGCGCGTCATATTCCAGGTCAGGCTAATTGCATTGCGGATGCGCTTTCTCGTTTGCAGATGGACCGATTTCGGAGGCTGGCGCCTTCGGCAGATCTGGAAGGGCATGTGGTCCCGTGGAACTTGTGGACCTGTGGCCGGACGAGATGAAGGAGCTCCTGAGATGTGCGGTGGCTGAGAGAACCTGGGAGTCTTACCGGAGAGGTTGCAGATTGGTGGTAGACTTCTTGGGGGATTGCGGTTGGCAAGGGGGGTCAGTGTCGGAGTATTGGTTGGGGCGATATATAGGAAGGGCAAAATGTCTTGGCCTGTCCTGGTCTGCGGTGAAAGGGCATCTGGCGGGTTTCGCTTTTTTCTCGAGGGCGGTTGGGTGGGGGCAACCGTGGGGGAGTGTTGTCGTGCGGCAGCTTTTGCGGGGCTGGGAGCGTTTGCGGCTGACGCCGCCGGACAGGCGACGCCCGGTTACGCATGAGTTACTTGTGCGACTTTGTGAGGTTTTGCCAGCAGTGGCTGTTTCTGGTTACGAAGCGCGTCTTTTCCGGGCGCTTTTTACGGTGGCATTTTTTGGGGCTTTCCGGGTGGGGGAACTTACTGCGAGCTCCAAAAAGGTCGGGGCGTGGGGGGGAATGCGGCGGAGTCAAGTACAGTTCGACGGGGCACTCCTGCGGATACGGTTGGTCAGATCTAAAACTGATCAGCAGGGGAAGGGCCTATGGGTGGTCTTGGCCGCGATAGGCGGCATTACTTGCCCGTTGGCGTCAATGCAGGAGTATTTGCAAGCGTGCCCGGTGGGAAGGGAGTTTTTATGGGTTCATCAGAACGAGAGTGTGGTGACATAATTTCAGGTGTCCGCGGTCTTGCGGTTAAGCTCTTCGTCGCATCGGGGAGGATCCGGGGCGATTCTCTCCGCATTCCTTCCGCATTGGGGCGGCTACCAGTGCCGCGGGCCTGGGGTTTTCGGGGGGACAGATACAGCATATTGGCAGGTGGAGGTCCAAGGCTTTTCAGGGCTATGTGCGTTTATGAGGGGGGGTGTCTGGGGGGGGTGTTATTAACTGTTCATTTCTTTTTCAGCTCTGGTGCGTAGTCTACTTACTTGTTGGATCCTGGGGCACTCTTTCATCTTCTGGGCTGGTCGGAGGGCTGAGGAGAGGCCTATCGGAAGAAATTTGGGCGTCGATCCTGCAGTGGTGTCTGTGGCATGGCTGGGCGAGCGTGGGCTGAAGTGGATGCAGCTGCTGCCTTTGCTTCAACATCAGCGGAGTCGTCTCCCATGGCCAGGGATTTTATTAGTGCACCTGGGGAGCAACGACTTGGCATCTTGGTCATGCAAACAGTTGATTAACGCGGCAAAACGGGATTTAGCGGTGGTATTGCGCTGGTTCCCGGGGGTGCGCTTGGTCTGGTCGGACATTATTCCGCAACCGGCGTGCTGGGGTCAGCGTAGGTGGTCCAGGGGCCTAATCAAGGTCAACAGACAAATTGGGCGTTGGGTCGCAGAATTGGGTGGTTTGCAGGTGCAGCATGACTGGGTGGAAGTGCATTGTGCGGGCTTGTATAGGGCCGATGGGGTTCATCTGTCGCCAGTGGGTGTCGACTTATTGTTGAACGACTGGCAGGAGGTGCTGGAGAGGGTGGTGCGGGATGATGCACGCTGGTCGCAGCTTCAGTTTGGGGGGGGGCGGCACAGATTGAGCATCAGACCTGTGCCGGTGGCGGGTTCCCGGAGGTTTTCCGGTCCCGTATTTATTAGTAGGCCTTTGGGGGCGTGGGCGGGGTGCCCACGACCCGTTGATATCCGTGTAGACTTTTGCTACTGAGATGGCAGAGTTGGCGGAAGGGTATTAGGACTTGGTCGGGGGCTTGGCCAAAACACGGGGGACGAGAGGTCACCTTGCTAGTAGTACGGCTGGTGACGGAGCTCTCAGAGAATTATGGTTCTATTAAAATATGTTTTGGATGTTAACGTTTGATTATCACAAATAAAGCTGCGACCAGTTTGCATCCCATAACAGAGTTGTCATGTCAAGTTTGTGGGTTACTGAGAGGATAGGGTGGGGGTGGGGGGGGGGAGGGTATGGAGGTGATCCTTGGGCATCAAGGGGAGGTAAGCCGGTCCGACTACCCGGTTAATAGAAAGGGCGCGGGCGGCGTCCATGCGCCCGGACGTAACCGGGTGCACGGCGGCGTCGACCTTAAGTTTGGCCAAGGTGGTGGGGAGAGGGGGGGCGGATGTGAGGACGTGATGTCTGGTGCGTCGCGCACCGCATCGTTCAAATTGATTGGTTAGGGTTGGGGCCCATGCGCGGTAGAGACGGGCTTGAGGGGGGGGGCAGCCGTCCTCTTCATTGCGGCCTGAGCACATGCGGAGAGAAGGCTGACTTGCTCCCGCCCACCCTCCCTCGGTTTGAGGGTTGGGTTGGTAGGTGAGCCTCGGGGGCTTTCGGGTTGTCGCAGCCTGGGGGGGGGGGTAGAGAGCGGGTTCCCGGAGGCTTTCCGGTCCCGTATTTATTAGTAGGCCTTTGGGGGCGTGGGCGGGGTGCCCACGACCCGTTGATACCCGTGTAGACTTTTGCTACTGAGATGGCAGAGTTGGCGGAAGGGTATTAGGACTTGGCCGGGGGCTAGTAGTACGGCTGGTGACGGAGCTCTCAGAGAATTATGGTTCTATTAAAATATGTTTTGGATGTTAACGTTTGATTATCACAAATAAAGCTGCGACCAGTTTGCACCCCATAACAGAGTTGTCATGTCAAGTTTGTGGGTTACTGAGAGGATAGGGTGGGAGTGGGGGGGGGGAGGGTATGGAGGTGATCCTTGGGCATCAAGGGGAGGTAAGCCGGTCCGACTATCCGGTTATTGCAAGAGGATCTTGATAAATTGGAAGACTGGGCATACAAATTTAATATGGACTAGTGCAAAGCTTTTGCGCCTAGGAAAGGACAACCCAAACTACGGTTACACAATACAAGGTTCCACATTAGGAACCACCACAGAAGAAAAAGATTTAGGCGTCATCATGGATGAAATGTTAAAACTCTCCACCCAGTGTGCTGCGGTGGCCAAGAGAGCAAATAGAATGCTAGGTATCATAAGGAAAGGAATGGAGAATAAAACAAAGGATATTATAATGCCTCTGTATCGTTCCATGGTGCGACTGCACCTTGAATATCGTGTGAAATTCTGGTCATCGTATCTTAAAAAGTATATTGCGTAATTAGAAAAGATACAGAGAAGAGCCACCAAAATGGTAAAGGGGATGGAAGGATACCCCTATGAAGAGAGGCTAAAAAGGTTAGGACTCTTCAACCTGGAAAACAGCCAGCTGAGGGGAGATATGATAGAGGTCTATAAATTAATGAATGGAGTGGAACGGGTAAACGTAGATCGATTGTTTACGCCATCAAAATATAAAAAGACTAGGGGGGCATGCAATGAAGCTACAGAGTAACCTATTTAAGACTAATAAGAGAAAATATTTTTTCACTCAATGTGTAATCAAACTCTGGAATTTGCTACCGGAGGATGTAGTGAAAGCTACTAACGTAGCTGGGTATCAAAAAGGTTTTGACAAGTTCCTGGAGGAAAGGTCCATAAACCATTATTAAAGGGGACCCTGAATATCCACTGCTTGACCCAGTACAAGCATTGTGGAACCTGTGTCTTTTGGGGAAACTGCAAGGTACTTGTGACCTAAATTGGTCACTGTTGGACACAGGATACTGGGCTTGATGGACCTTGGTCTGACCCAGTATGTCATATCCTATGTTCTTATGGTCTCTCATACATACATACATTCCCTTTATTAGTAATTCTTCCCTTAGCAGATGCTGTTTAGATTTAGCATAATGACTAAAACACTGTTTATGGACACAGCAGAGCCCCAGTTCCTTTTTTTTCCCATTTTATTCTGTGCCAGTCCAGATACCATCCCAAAGGATGCAGGTTCAGCAACAGCATAAGAACATAAGATATGCCATACTGGGTCAGACCAAGGTCCATCAAGCCCAGTATCCTATTTCCAACAGTGGCCAATCTAGGTCATACGTACCTAGCAGTTTCCCCAAAAGTCACAGGTTCCACAATGCTTGTATTGGGTCAAGCATTGATATCCTGGGTCCCTTTTTAATAATGGTTTATGGACCTTTCATCCAGGAACTTGTCCAAACCTTTTTTAAACCCAGCTACACTAACAGCCTTTACTACATCCTCCAGTAACAAATTCCAGAGTTTGATTACACATTGAGCGAAAAAATATTTTCTCTTATTTGTCTTAAATAGTTTACCCTGTAGCTTCATTGCATGTCCCCTAGTCTTTCTATATTCTGATAACGTAAACAATCGATCTACGTTTACCCGTTCCACTCCATTTGTTAATTTATAGACTTCTATCATATCTCCCCTCAGCTGTCTCTTTTCCATGTTGAAGAGTCCTATCCTTTTTAGCCTCTCCTCATAGGAGTAGCCTTCCATCCCCTTTACCATTTTGGTGGCTCTTCTCTGTACCTTTTCTAATAATGCTATATCCTTTTTAAGATACGGCGACCAGAATTGCACACAATATTCAAGGTGTAGTCGCACCATGGAACGATACAGAGGCATTATAATATCCTTTGTTTTATTTTCCATTCCTTTCCTTATGATACCTAGCATTCTATTTGCTCTCTTGGCTGCCGCTATACACTGGGCAGAGGGTTTTAACATGTTATCCACGATGGCGCCTAAATCTTTTTCCTGGGTGGTGGTTCCCAATGTGGAACCTTGCATCGTGTAACCATAGTTTGGGTTGTTCTTTCCTAGGTGAATAACGTTGCACTTCTCCACATTAAATTTCATCTGCCATTTGGATGCCCAGTCTTCCAATTTATCAAGATCCTCTTACAATTTTCCACAATCCTCTTTGGTTTTAACAACTTTAAATAGTTTTGTGTCATCTGCAAATTTGATAACCTCACTCGTTATTCCCAGGTCATTTATGAATATGTCAAAAAGCAGCGGACCCAGCACAGATCCCTGGGGTACACCACTATTCACCTTTCTCCATTGGGAAAATTGGCCATTTAGCCCTACCCTCTGCTTTCTATCTTTTAACCAGTTCCTGATCCACAATAGTACACTGCTCCCTATCCCATGACTTGTGCCTATTCATTGTGAGATATTTTGTGCATGCTCTTTTCAATCCAGGCTATCAGATGAGCAGAGTGTGTTGCCTCAGCTATGGCCCATTGCAGAGTGTTGGTAATATGACCCCAGCAGATGCACAATCCACACAGTTGGCAAGCTTGGGAGACTGGACCTTAACTGTGGGAGCCGATCTGGGCCTGCATCACATATATACTGCACATGCAGCCACATCCTACAGGGGTGATATGGATCTATCATCCTGTTTCTACATTGCAGGCACATATATTCTCTTAATTGGTAAGTGTTCCCATGGTAGATGCTGTGCAGGTTTAGAATGGTGATTAGAGCACTGTCTTTGGACACACCAGACTCCGGCCCGATGTTTGTAATCAATGTTTTTTAAAACCCTCTTCATTCTTCTGTCCAAACTTGTGCAGTGTCTGATTTATAACATGTACTCATGTCCCTATTCATGCTCATGTATATTTCTACCATAATCATTACAATCATGACTATATGACAACCAGACTGGTTTTCATTCTGCTGTGGACCCTGAGAGACTGTTGCTACTGTGACCACAGCACATGTGTGAGCCACAGACTGCAAAAGATTGGTGTAGATGACCATGACTGTAACTGCACATCTTCCCCTCTGTACCATATATCCACCACATGTGGACACATACCACTAGAGTGATTTTAAGCAGACGACCTCTAGCTGCAGCGTATGCTGCAACACACATTCCCTTTCTTGGTACAGCATCTTCTGTGAGGTTCTGTGACTTTTTGTTATTATGCTTGCAGCACTGTCTTTGTGGAGTGTAGACCACATTTCAGATACCACATGTTTTCATCAGGGTTCTGTTACCCTCATCTGAAAATACTGTCAGCTGCAGGCCAGGGTGTGCCTTTACAGATGTAGCCATTCCACAATGGGGCCTAACATAGCTCAGGCATGCATATTGCACTCATGCATATCTGACAGCAATACTTTCTTGCCTCTGGCGTACAACACTGCAGAGGGCTAATGATGTTGGGCCAGCGGATGTAATATACACATACTGTGCATAATTGAAATATGGTACCCTAACTTTGACTGGCCAATGAAAACTCTGTCACATATATGTTGTACATGCAACCATATCCCACTACTTCAATGCCCATCTACTGGGATCCTCACACATAATATTATTATTTATTTATTTTTATTTATTTAATAGTGTTTATATATCACTTTTCGAGAATCAAAGCAGTTTACAAAGAACTTGAAAATAACAGAAAGTTACAGTTAACAGTATAATAATAATAATAATAATTACAAAAAACAGATGAAAGAATTGCATTTAACAAGAGTGCATAAATGTGAACTGAAACAAATGTTACAAATTCTAAAATATTCACATATGAAAGTAACAATATTCTTAAATAAAATAATTGTAAATATATTTAAGGATTTAAATTGCCAAAGTAGTCCTTAAAAAGGAACGTTTTTAAATGTTTCCTAAAGGACTTTGGATCATCAATAGATCTAATTTGTTGAGGGAGAGAGTTCCATAAAAGAGGAGCAGAAAGAGAAAATGACCTCTTTGACGTAGATGCCCTGCAAGATTTGAATTCAGAAGAGATTTTCAGAAAATTTTTAGATATGCTTCTATGCATTCTGCTGTTAGGAGTGATTTGTATAAGATCTTTTAAAGTAGAAGATGAATCTGGATAGATTAGTTTAAAAATTGTATGGATGACTTTGAATTTAATTCTGCTTTCAATAGGAAGCCAATATAGATGTTTCAAGACTGGAGTAATGTGCTCTTTGATAGGGATTTGTAGGATAACTCTTGCTGCCGTGTTTTGAACCAGCTGAAGCCTATTAATAATTTGCTTCGGGAAATAAATAAAGCGTTACAGAAATCCAGATGCAGAGAAATAATTGCCTGAATTACCGTTCTGAAATCATATGCAGAAAGCAGCAGTCTTAAATGCTGAAACATCTTTAATTTGGAATAAGTAGCTTTTGTTACATTGCTCACATGCTTTGAAAAATTAAGCTGTTTATCAAGAATAACTCCCAAATATCTAACTTCCTTTTTAACTTGAATACATGCTTCTTTTAAATTGAGTAAATCTGGAGGTATGAAGAGGCTGTCTTTTGTTATAAAGAGACATTCTGTTTTATCAGAATTTAAAAACAAATTACGGTCAGCTAACCAAGAGGTGATACTGCTAAAGCATTCATTTATTTTATCTAATTGTAGCTGATTAGTATTGAATTCAGTATATAGCATAATGTCGTCAGCATAAAGATGGTAAACGATGTCGTGACTTTTAATTATGTTACATATAGGTTGGATGTATAAGTTAAAAAGGAGAGAAGATAATGCAGATTCTTGAGGAGATAATGCAGATTCTTGAGGAGATAATGCAGATAACCGAGGTATCCGGATGCCCTACTCGGCATGGGTCCCCCACCCTTCCATCACCCACCCCCAACCATTGACAAAGCAGACAGACGTCAAGTAATGGAGTTAATGCATGGTTGCAGCTTTTATTAACATTGAAAACACCGGCCCAACATGGGCCAACTCAGCAATTCAAACCATAACAGTGAAGAGCCCCCCCCCACCCCCTCCACCCGTCATCCGGATGATGCCCCCCACCAGCCGTATAGCAAAGTGGAGCACCATCCAACCCACCCACCCCCAGTTACCCCTTCTCGCCCGCCTCGCCATGTTAGCAAAGGCCGGCTGAAGGGGTTGCCTAATTCCGGGTAGAGACCCCAACCGGGACGTCTCCCCCAACCCGCATAGCCGTGCCGCTCACATGGAAAGCGGCCTCCAGCTGAAATGAGCCGCCGGGTCAACGAGCACCAGCTCGCCACCCCGCTCGCAAGGCCCGAAAAAGAAAACGCCACCCTAGCACCCCCCCCCCCGCCGCGGCGGCAAGAGCCCACCTCCCCCTACCCAACCGAAAACAAAGGGCGGGAGGGAGGGAAACCTTTTCAGTCGCGAGCAAGGAGGGAAAAGGGAGATCGCCAACCGGCGTTCCCTCCTTGCTCGCGCTGACTCTGCCCCCGCGACCCTCCAACGGCCAATCTTCGGGCTCCCGCAGGAGCGCGTGGAGCCCCCGCCAGGGCGCATGCCTCGCCCCCCCCCCCCCCCGAGAAGCGGCCTGCCTCGTGGCCGGGCCCCGGGAACCCGGTTACCTGGCAGCCGTGGGACCGGGGCCCGGCGGCTAAGCCGGTACTTCTTGAAAAAATGGATTTGAAATAACATCACCCATTTTTACTTGAATGGTGCGATTAGATAGATATGATTTAAACCAAGACAAAACTACTTCTTTTAAATCAATTTCCTACAATCTAAATAATAAATAATCATGCAAAATAGAATCATAAGCTGCTGAAATATCAAGAAAAATTAAAATGAAACCAGAATTAGGTTTATCAATTCCTTTAAGAAGCCTATCCATTAAAGACAACAGTAGAGCTTCTACACCATGCCCAATTCTAAATCCATGCTGTTGATCAAGCAGAGCACAACTATCCACAGGAGATTGAAGTTGGAGTTGAACTGCTTTTTCTAATATTTTTGCCATAAAAGGTAAACTAGAAATTGGCCTGTATGAACTTGGCTTAGAAATGTCATGCTTATCTTTAAAAAGTGGACGGATAGCGACACTTTTTAGGATGTCTGGAATGTAACCTTGCTCAAGTGATGAATTAATTAAATTCAATATGAAAGGAGCAAGGACATCACGAGACATTCAAATCCATGAGACTGGACAAGGATCTAAAGCAGAAGTAGTCATTTTTAATAGATTTATTATATTGGCTAGTTGTCTATTGGTTATAGTAGTAAAATTACTCCAACCTTGAATATTAGAAGGAGTTGATAAATTTAAATTAAAATGATGTAAAGGTACGATGCCCACCTTTTATTTATAGAAATTAGCCATTGTAGACGCGTCTGAAGCAAGCATGGAATTATCTTCTTTAGGATTATTTGTTAATTTTTTTAACTATGTCAAATAATTCTCTTGGTTTAAGGCAGACATAATTAGTTTAGTATGAAAATCACGTTTAATACTATTTAATAAAGAGTCATATTATAACTGAGACACAGACATGAAGATTTATTTCATCCACGTGTATCAGATAGATTGTGCTGGTATGGGACCAGCTAAGGCAGCCAACACACCCACTACAATAGTATTTTAGGGTCCCCATGGCACACCTACTTCTTGAACAAACAGACGCAAATTGCATGTGTGTCATCACATTTGCAACATCAGACCAGCACAGACATAACATACACTCTGCTACCACCATCGGGACCACAGATCCACACTCACCATATGCCCGTCATGTGCAGTCCTATCTTTGACATGCAGCTGTTACACCATGACACATGTGAGAACATGTGCAACTGTTCAACAGATACAACCCACCTTTCCTGTGACTGCTCCACATCACCACTCATGCTCAGTCCTTCTTTTGCTGAACATATCGATAGCATGCTGACTCCACCCAGACAAATTTTAGGCCTCTCCTATGCAATCCACTGACAGTACTGACAGTTACATGTGCACACCACACTGATACATTATTCTTGGGTATCATCTGCACATCTTACTTACTGATTATAACATCAGATGGCAAAAATTTGTCTGATCCATTAACTACCACCTATCCATCCATCCATCACCTTCACATTGTCTTCCATTGATGCTCCTTTATCCTACTTTGGGGTTACAGCCTTTTGCATATGTTAAAGTGCATGCTTATCATCTTACCACAACATATTCCGTTAACGTGCGTTAAAGAACACATTGGACACTTTATGCCTTCAAGCCTCCTAAATGCTCAGGACGCTTTCTGCACGAAGACACCTTATCACTGCCATTAGTGCACGCTAGCGCATGCTACCTTAGCACACTTTAGTAAACATACCCCTTAGAGTCTAACATGCTTATGTGGTTTCTATCTTATTTAACTGACAAAAGGCAATAAGTACTTTTGGGAATGCAAACTTCAACTCCTTTTTCAATATAATATAAGGTCCCACAAAGATCTGTCTTGTTGACAAAGATGTTTACTATAAGAACATAGGATTTTCCGTACTGGGTCAGAACAAAAAGATCCATCAAGCCCAGTATCCTGTTTCCAACAGTGGTCAATCCAGTCCAGAGGTATTTGACAGGATTCCAAAATATAGACATATTTCATGCTGCTTAACCCAGGGATAAACGTGGATTCCTCCAAGTCTACCCTTGATAATGGCTTATGGCTCTTTCCTCTAGGAACTTGTCCAAACCTCTCAAACCCAGCTACACTAACAGCTTTTACGACACTCTCCGGTAATGAATTCCTAGCATTCCATTCACTTTTTTTATGCTACTGCACACTGGGCAGATCCTTTTCCTGGTGTTGATGCCCAATGTAGAACCCTGCATCATGTAGCTTCAATTAGGATTTGTCTTCTCTGCATGCATCACCTTGCACTTATCCACATTAATTTTCATCTGTCATTTGGTTGCCCATTCTTCCAATCGTGCAAGGTCCTCCTGCAATTTCTCTCATGCATTTTAACAACTTTGAATAATTTTGTGCCATTTGCAAATCTGATCATTTCACTCATTCTCCCAGCTCACCCCAGGTGAAACCTCAGCCTTACACCCTCTCACAATTTGTTTGTAGACCCCCTATGTGCCCCCTCCAAGATTTTGATTATTAAACTCAATTATGATCATCTCTACTCCATCCCTCCCAGAACAATCCTATAAAAATATATTTGTTTATTACACTTTTAAATATTACATTTTTTAATAACTATATAAATAATGAAGGAGATTTCAAAAAGTCTTTTACAAGGATAAATTGACTATTTACATATTGCCCAAACCCCCACATTCACCTGTTTGGCTGTAACTGTCAGATTTTTCCTCCACACAGTTAATGGCGTCATCTGTTCTTCAGTGCCACATGGAAACATGGGGCTAGTGATGCCTGCCCTTCTATTGTACCACGTGGACTGATGATGTCTCCTTTTGTGTGGGCCAACGTATGGCTGATGAGATTGCCTTTTCCTATAGTTGGAAAAACTGCATGTACAAGGCCTCTGTAACCCTGATTCCCTGCACCCCCTCCCCTAAGAAGGGTTGTGTTTGACCACCACACATATGAGCTATAACATTTTAGCTCTAAAATGGTGGATATTCTCCTGGAAATAAATGTTTTACAGGCAGAATGTGCTTATAACAAGAACTATTAATATGGGAAGAAACATAATACTGATGCTCCTGTATATTTGGACAATCGCTTAGTCCTCCACTGACTAAGATGCACACTCAGGGCTCTATTTACTAAGCTGAATTAGGCTAATGATGTGCATTATTGGTCCATTAATGCATATTATTTGGCAATAGCATGGATAATTTGCCAATAATGCAGTTTAACACCAAAAATAACTGCAAAACAACCTATTATTATACAAATGTAATAATGCAGTTTCCATTACATTTTGTAAGTTGCATTATTCCATGAAACTTAACAACACTCCCAGAGGTGTTAAATTTCCCTCCAAAAGCATTGGCTCACTAATGTGTACACCGATGCTCCCAGGGGAAGCTTAAAAAGTCTGGTGAATACTAAACAAAAATGCCTCACCACTTCCAATCTCTTTGAAAAGTTGCTAACCCTAACCATCCGCCCCCAATCTATTAAAAAAAACCTTGCCCTTGCCCCAATGATGACCACCCATCACTGATGCATTTTTAAAATAAGGATCCCCCACTTCAAACTGGTCTTAAAATGGAAGCAACTCCCTGGACCCCCCACCCAGCACCCCTTGGCGTGTTCTGCTTATCCCTGGAGTTGAGTGGTGGACAGCAGCGATCTCCTGCTTTCTCTTACAATTTAGAGTCAGGAACTATTAATTTTGGCCTAATCGTTGTCCCTTTTGAGAACTAACAAGTTAAGGTTAAGAGGCTAAGAAAGAGCATGGTACCAAAAACAGCCTCAAAATTATATTTCCGTTACAAATGGTAATGGCCCTCGATATTATACCACACAGCAATGGTGTTAAGCTATATGAAGCATCTCAGTTGCTGGAACGCGCTCCCAGATAGGATACGTGCCAGAGACACTCTCACAAGCTTCATAAGGACTTAATGACTCACCTAATCCAGAAAAGTTTTGGAAATGAAGCATAACCCTATTCATATAGGCCAATACCCTGGCTTAGAAGTGAGGTTCATGACTGTCATGGTATATGCAAAACCAACTCATTTGAAGAAACTGCCCTGAGACAAACCAAGCAAACTACTTGCAGTGCAACAACCAACCCAACCTTAATCACTAACATGTCCACAGTCCCAATGTCATGCAAACTAGTGTGACGTATCTCCCTAACACCCCAGTTCCCCCATACACCATTCCTTGTCCACTCTGTCAACTCACACATCTTGGAGCCTTACAACCTTGTTAATGTTAATATTATTTCATATGGAGGCCATTCCAGAAAGCAAATAAGGCTTTGTAGGTGCACTGGGGGCATTTATCTCCTGAAAACGTCTACAAGCGTATTCCGGTATATAGCGCCTGCGGACATAAGAACATAAGATATGCCATACTGGGTCAGACCAAGGTCCATCAAGCCCAGTATCCTGTTTCCAACAGTGGCCAATCTAGGTCATACATATCTAGCAGTTTCCCCAAAAGACACAGGTTCCACAATGCTTGTATTGGGTCAAGCATCGATATCCTGGGTCCCTTCTTAATAATGGTTTATGGACCTTTCCTCCAGGAACTTGTCCAAACCATTTTTAAACCCAGCTACACTAACAGCCTTTACTACATCCTCTGGTAACAAATTCCAGAGTTTTCTTTTATTAGTCTTAAATAGTTTACCCTGTAGCTTTATTGCATGTCCCCTAGGTCTTTCTATATTCTGATAACGTAAACAATTGATCTACGTTTACCCGTTCCACTCCGTTCATTAATTTATAGACTTCTATCATATCTCCCCTCAGCCGTCTCTTTTCCAGGTTAAAGAGCCCTAACTGTGGTAGGCCATGGCCTGTAAACTAGGCCTGTATCCCAACCCCCACCTGGGATTAATGCTGAGAAAAACCAGAGTTTGAGAATCTGCCTTAAACTGCTTTAAACTGCTTTTGGAAAGTTTGTATAATTCCTTTATGCTTATGATAGAAATGTTCTTGCATTCTCTGAGCTAGAATTGTCCTTGAAGTAGAAATGTAACTATACCTAAAAACTGTGCCTTTGTTAGAATAGTCTGAGAAGGGGCAACAGGGAGCTAGGCCCAGAGAGGGTCCCTGATTGGACGGATGCAAGGGGCGTTGGGACCAATAGAAAGTTTGCCTGTATCAAAATTGTAAAAATGTATATAAGGAATTTGCTCCTGTACTTCTTTGCTCAGTCTCTTTTGGACACGCTCCTGGCTGGGCCTGTGCACAATAAATTGGCTTGGACCCTGCATCTGACTCCTGGTATTATTCGTTGAGTGCACTTCGCTGCTACATATTCTTGGTGTGTTGGCCGGGAATGTGCGAGTAGTGGATGGTATTCAAGTGAGTATACCACGTATTACCGCCTCAAGGTTTGGCCCGGTTGGAACCGTGTCTGTCCGACCACAGGGAAAACCTCAGGCGCCTCCGGTCCTCTTGTATCGGAGAGGATTCTGCCTTGCCTCGACGGGCTACTGGGTCCGGCTGGCCAACACCTCCGAACCCGAGGGGAGTCCGGGATTCAACCCATGAACTGGTTCTGTATTGGGTACCGGATCCAGTGAGTAGAAATTTCTTTGCTACTCAGATAGTTAGTCTGGGAAACTTGTACGGGAATACTGTACCGAGAGCCTGATCACCTCTCAGGGCAGTGCGAGTACGTCTTGCATGAGTATGCGCAAGACCAAAACCACTGCCCTTGGTTGATCAGCAGTCCGAGTACATCTTGCATGAGTATGCGCGAGACCGACTGCTTCTGGTTAGTTAGTAAGGCCTGGGAATTTGGAAAATCGTTGCTAGCATGTTTTGGTTGTGTGTGTGAATGAGAGGTCTTGGAATATAGACCAAGCGAGTGCGGACTCCTGATTAGCGCAGTTCCTGGCCGGGCGACCGCGCCCAGGTCGCGAAAAGGAGGAAGCGTTTGGTGTTTGTCTACCTATTTGTTCCTAGGGCTGTATGGACCCCTAACCTGAAGCCCGACTACCCTCCCCTACTGTCTGTTGTTGTGTACGTCATAATGGGAGGATCGGCGTCCACGCAAACTCCATTGAAATGTATGATCAAGAATTTCAGTAAGGGATTCACCGGAGATTATGGAATCATAATGTCTCCGTCCCGTTTAAAAATGCTTTGTGAGAGGGAGTGGCCTGTACTGGTCGCTTCATGGCCCCCAGAGGGTACCTTTGATGTTACTATCATATCTGTAGTACACCAGATGGTCCGAAAAGACCACCCTGACCAGTTCCCCTATATAGATTCCTGGTTAAGCATTTGTGAAAAAAAACCCTCCTGGATAAAGCGTTGCTACGAGGAACAGTGTAGGATATTGGTAGCAACCACAAGGGGGGTCCGGAAGCCGGGGGAACAGAAATTGCCTGTTTATTCTGCCCCAGAATCTCCAGATATTCTGACCCGTCCATCCCAGTTCCTCTATAGGCCAGTCCCCTCAGCTCCGCCACCACCCCGGGCAGAGCCTGGTGTAGGGGGACACCCCTCTGCAAATTTACACAAAGTAGGCCACCCGCTACCTCCGCAGCAGGAGGACGTGCACCCCCTTTCGACCGGAAGCCCCGGTTCCGTCCAGAGTGCCTCGGGAGGGACGCAGTCCACCGATGACACTGCAAGCAGGGATTAATTTGCCAGTTCGGGGTCACTTGCTGCCGATACCCAGACTCAGGGAACAGAACCTCAGCAATCTTGACTACCTTATGCCTTCAGAAGTACAACTGCAAGCCAGAGGGATGGTCACGTTATGCCATTGCGCCAGGTCCCAGGTCTACCTACTCTTAATAACCAGGACCAGGTGGTGGTGGGACCAACCAGTCTTGTTTATGTGCCCTTTTCCACCACTGACATTGAACTGGAAGACGCATTATGCATCCTATACTGAGAAACCCCAAGACTTGATTGAATTAATGTCTAGTATTATGCAGACCCATCAGCCTACCTGGTCTGATTGTTGCCAACTCCTGTCTACTCTCTTCACTACTGAAGAACGAGCACGGATTGTGCAAGCGTCCACCCGATGGTTAGAAGAAAATCCGGCAGGAGAAGCAGGCCTAAATCCCCGGCAAGCAGCCGCCGTGGATTTTCCAAATGATGATCCTAGATGGGATCCAAACAGTGTCGATGGGGCGGCGGCCCTTAATCGGTTCCGCCAGGCCCTACTGCAAGGCCTGAAGAAAGGAGGCCGGAAGGCCATGAATATCGGAAAGGTATCTGAAGTCATCCAGGGTTCAGATGAGAGCCTAGCGGCCTTTTATGAACGCTTATCTGAAGCCTATAGACTATATACCCCATATGATCCAGCAGCCCAGGAAAATTTGAGCATGGTGAATGTGGCCTTTGTGAGTCAGTCCCAAGGAGACATAAAACGAAAGCTGCAGAAGTTAGAAGGATTTGCGGGCATGGATGCGGCCCAGTTAATGGAAGTTGCTCAGAAAGTGTTCGTGAATCGTGACAATGAGCGTCAGAGGGAGAGTGAACGTAAAATGAAAAAGAAAGCTGATTTCCTTGCTGCAGCTTTAGTTGAACAACGAGGAGGAAGTTCCGCTAACAGAAGGACCTTAGGACGTGGAAGGGGCCGAGGAAATGGCCGGCCCCCGGTGGGAGTGAATCAATGTGCCCACTGTAGAGAAGAAGGACATTGGAAAATTGAATGCCCGAACCTTGACTCTGCCTCCCGAAGGGGAGGAGGGAACACTTGGAGAGCAGGGGGCCGATTCCAGAATCATGGAGAAATG
Source organism: Ichthyophis bannanicus (assembly GCA_033557465.1). Taxonomy (NCBI): domain Eukaryota; kingdom Metazoa; phylum Chordata; class Amphibia; order Gymnophiona; family Ichthyophiidae; genus Ichthyophis; species Ichthyophis bannanicus. The sequence goes on along the minus strand of CM066035.1, from coordinate 612,253,541 downwards.
CGTTGCACACAGTTCCAACGAGAAGAAGCAGCTATAGAGGGAGTGGCAGTGGAAGAGGGCTACAACATGGATGAAGACTAGGCCAGACTGGGCTCCAAGTTTCCTCTGGGTCCCCAGGAGCCTATGGTCAGTTTAAAAATTGGGGACCAATATATGGATTTCATGGTGGATATGGGGGCCGAACATTCGGTGGTGGCTAAACCAGTGGCCCCTTTGTCTTCTCGATCCATCACCATTGTCGGAGCTACTGGAACTAGAGCCACTAAACCTTTCTTGCAGAACCGCACCTGTGAATTAGGGGGACAGAAGATAACACACCAGTTCCTCTACATGCCTGAATGCCCAATCCCCCTCTTGGGCCAAGATATGCTCGCTAAGCTCCAGGCGCAGATATCCTTTGCTGAAGGGGGAGGAATGGAAATGACTCTGAACTCGAAGTCTGCTGGCCTGATGGTGTTGACTGTCCCCCGTGAAGAAGAATGGCGGTTCTATAGTACATCTCCAACCAAGGCAGCCATTTCCCGTATACCCACCAGTATTCTGGCTCCGCCTGAGGTGTGGGCGGAGGATAACCCTCCAGGCCTAGCAAAGAATATAGCCCCTGTTTGTGTCACCCTCAAACCAGGAGTGGAACCAGTGCACGTGAGACAATACCCTCTTCCGCGACTAGCGATTGAAGGCATTCACTGTCATCTAATGAAGTTATTGAAGTATGGGCTTCTCAAGAAGTGCCAATCACCCTGGAATACCCCCCCTCCTCCCAGTCAAGAAGCCAGGGACGGGAGATTACCGTCCAGTGCAGGACTTAAGGCGAGTGAATAATGCAGTTGAAACCATACACCCAGTAGTACCAAACCCTTATACTCTCCTGGGACTGATTCCCGCTGAGGCTACTTATTTCACCGTCTTGGATTTGAAGGATGCTTTCTTCTGTATACGACTAGCATCAACCAGCCAACTTTTGTTCGCCTTTGAATGGGAAGACCCTACTACAGGAAGGCGGGGCCAACTCACTTGGACTCGACTACCCCAAGGATTCAAGAACTCGCCTACTCTCTTCAGTACTGCTCTCAACCAAGATCTTTCAAGTTACTCTGTTACTCCGGGAAAAAGAGTCCTTCTCCAGTATGTAGATGACCTACTGATAGCCACCAACTCTAAAAGCGAATGCTTGCAAGCCACCAGTGATCTCTTGCACCTCCTGAATGAAGCCGGATACAAGGTCTCAAGAGCCAAGGTGCAGTTATGCCAAACTGAGGTTAAATATCTGGGATTTCATCTGTCCAACGGGATTCGGAGGTTAGGACCAGAGCGTAAGGAAGCAGTGTGTTGCATCCCTACCCCAAACACAAGAAAGCAGGTGCGGGCTTTCTTAGGAACTGCAGGCTACTGCCGAATATGGATACCCAACTTTGCGCTGCTGGCAAAGCCATTGTACCAGGCCACCAAAGGAATGGAACAATCTCCCTTGGAATGGGGACCAGAGCAGGATGCAGCATTCCGATCCTTGAAGGCAGCCTTGATGTCATCACCAGCTCTGGGGCTGCCAGATGTACAGAAACCATTTCGTCTATACGTCCATAAGTCAAGCGGGAATGCTCTGGGCGTTTTGACCCAATCCTCGGATCTTGGCAGTGACCTGTAGCGTATCTATCCAAACAACTGGACACTGTAGCAAAAGGATGGCCACCTTGCCTGAGAGCCGCTGCAGCTACAGCTCTCTTGGTGAGTGAAGCCGACAAGCTCACCCTGGGTCAGAGTCTCCAAGTTACAGTACCACACTCTGTCCTAACCCTCATGGAGCACAAAGGAAATTATTGGTTCACAAATTCACGAATGCTGAAGTACCAAAGCATGTTGTGTGAAAAACCCCGATTGCAGTTGATCGTCAGTCAAGCTTTGAACCCAGCTACGTTGCTGCCAATTGGTCCAGGCCCCCCCGATCATGATTGCTTGGAAATGATGGACACTGTATTCTCCAGTCGCCCTGATCTAACTGATGTCCCATTGAAGGATCCTGAACAAGCTTTCTTCGTGGATGGAAGTAGTCTCGTTGTTGACGGACAACGTTTATTTATTTATTTATTTATTTATTTACATTCTCTTATATACCGCGCTATTCTGCATCAGTGCGGTTTACATTGAACAAATTGAAATTACATTGAACAGGGCATTATAACTTGGAGATAACTATTTTACAGCGAACATGGGCTATGGAGGGTTAAGTGGCTTGCCCAAGACCACAAGGAGCACCTGTGGGACTAGAAACCCCAGTCCTTTCGGCCCAAGGTTGCTGTCCTCTAGTGGGATTTGAAGCCCTGACCTTCCAGCCTGCAGCACCTTGCCCCAACCACTAGACCACTCCTCCACTCCACGTTGTGCTGGCTATGCAGTGGTGAACCTAGACACGGTAGTTGAATCATCGGCTTTGGCCACGGGGACGTCAGCACAGAAGGCTGAACTGATAGCCCTCACCAGGGCACTGATAATAGGGACGGGGCTCCGCTTGAATGTGTACACAGACTCAAAGTATGCCTTTAGCACAGTTACTTACCTGTAACAGGTGATCTCCGGAACAGCAGGAATTAGTCTTCACATATGGGGTTCGTCGGCGCCGACGGAGCCTGCATGGGAATGCTCCCCAGCATCCAATCAGAAGGATTTTGGGAGCATCCCTCGCGCCTGCACGGTAGCTTCCCGCCCTTCCCACTGCCTCTCCCCAGTTGCGTTTAATAGCTGAGACAGAAGGAGAGGAGAGGAAGGAAGAGAGAGAGAGAGAGTTACAACTCCTAGGGGAGGTGGGTGGGTTGTGAAGACTAATTCCTGCTGTTCCGGAGATCACCTGTTACAGGTAAGTAACTGTGCTATCTCCAGGAACAAGCAGGAATGAGTCTTCACATATGGGGACTCCCTAGCTGAGGGTGCCAGAGGAGATCCCAGAATGCGCGCCCCTGGACAGGGTGGCATCGCCCAACCTGGATCCCCGGCATCCCCTGAGGGATGGAGGGTAGGAGTTGAGAAGAGTTGCCAAGGCACAGCAACCGAAGACTACAGGGGAGTCTTCAAAACCACGTCAAATATCATTAAACCGTTAATGATCTAGCACAATCTAGAGCTTACCTACTGGATTGTAGAAGGCAGAGCTGCGACGGGTACTGCAGATGCAGTAGCGAAGTCTTCAAGGGAACTTCACCGCAGAGAGGACGAAGTTCCCAGTCCGGGCGGGCTGGAGACGCAGGTGTCAACCGGCACCGGAAAGACGGCAGGTCTTCACGAGGAGCTCTAAGAGAAGCTGAGAACTCCAGTAGGAGCAGAGTCCCCAATCCGGAGGACTAAGCAGAAGACTGACCGATCTGGGAGAACCCAGCCCGGAGAAGAATAGGAGTGTACCCCGGGATACCGAGGGGTACACTGTCTACCCTAGCCGGCAAGGGATAGGAAGACATTGGGTTCGAAAACCTCCAGACAAGGAGGCGTAAACCAAGGGGCTGTTGACTTCACAGCAAGTTTAAGCATAACCGGTCCGAGCACCCGAGCCGCAGAACGCAGGCAAGCGGACCGGCCGGACCCCGTAAGAAATAACAAAACGTCAGTACCGACAATTGGGAGATAGTCGGTAAGACACAGGGCGCTATAACATTTCCCAAAAGCGCCCACCTGTACCGATATATATCCAATAACAGGTATAGATGTATATCGGGCTATAGGTGGGCCCGGGAACGCCCACCCAGGTTACTAAACCGGTATGCACACGTGAGAACGATACTGCCAACTCGGACCGGCCCTTGATCCACAGGAGGGCGCCCACCTGGAAGGTGGCGGGGGGAAGGGCCATCCAAAGTGATGGGCCGATGTGCGTGGTGCAGGGCAGATAGGCGAGAGTAGCAGTATGGTTGCGTGACCGCCAGATCAGTTGGGGAGGAGCACATCAGGAGGACGTAGGCCCCTGAGGCGTCCACCTGACAGCCACGCAAAAAAACGTGTCCTCCGTACCACAGGGAAGGCAGGAGGATAGAAAACCCTATAGCCATGGTGTGACCGTGGGGGTCATCTCCGGCCTATATAAAAAGACCCTCGGGGGTAGGGCCAATGCCCTCCGCCACTCCGAAGAGTGCAGGGAGCGGAGCCGGGGATCGACATGGGTCAGTGGGACTCCTGTCCACCGTAACCTGACAGACCCAGGGGTTTCTCTGCGAGAGCGGAGACACAGACCAGAGGGGGGGTGGTCCGGCCCTGTCGAGGATTGGTTCGGGCCATGCTCGGAGAGTAGCGGCCAAGGCCTACACTGGGAGAAGGAGATTCGGTGCGCGATCCCCTCAATCCAGGGGAACCAGGCAGAGGGGAATCCGAGGGATGTACCCGAGGGTAAGTCCGAAGAAGACTAGCATGGCCCTGAGGAGCCAGGCTAACCTAGTGTGGGAAGGGTCGTCCCCCCCCCCCCGGGGGAGAGGGCTCCATACCTCCAATCAAGCAGCCGAACCGCTTGTCATACTGAAAAGAACCACAGTGTAGAACTGGACAGTAACTTCTGGTAAGAGGAGTTAAGCGCAAACTGCCGCATACCAGAGTCTAAGGCTGCTTGGCATGGGCAGCCTGGCGCGAGCCCTGGCACTGCCGACCGGTGTGAGACGTCCCTGGCATGGGCGCACCCGGCAGGTGGGCAGAGGGATGAAGCTTCCTCTTCTTCGGAAAGGAGGGTCGGGAAGGACATTTCCTACCCCCGGGAGAGGGGGAGGGCCGCGGGCGGCCAGCGCCAAACAAGTTGGCGGAGCACTGAGCAACCTGACGCAAAGCCTCGCCATTGAAGAGGTTCTCCCCGGTGCACGGGGAATTACCCAGATTATGTTGTGCCCAGCTGCACAAGTCGGAAGCCTGCAACCAGGCTGTACGACGCGCCCCTATGGCGACAGCAGAGGACCTGCTAACTGACTCAAAAGAGTCCACGGCAGCACGAGACAGAAACCAAGAGATATTCCTGCAATGGTAAAGAAGCAAGGAATAGTCAGGGGCCCGAGGGGCCGACACAAAGGGAGACAAAAGAGATAACCTCTCGGTGACCTCCCGAAGCGCCAGGCTCATATAGAAAATATATGAGAGAATCCTGGAAGCCAACATGGACGTTTGGAAGGTTCGCCACCCAAAGTTGTCCAGAGCTTTAGACGCACGATTCGGGGGGCAGGAAGAGTGCTTCTTCTTGCTTCCAACCTTCCTCAGGGCCGATTCCACCACAATGGAATGATGGGGAAGCTGGTGCGTCTGGAAACCCGGAGAGGGGGGCACCCGATACAGGGCATGCATGGCTGTAGGCGGCCCCGGTACCTGTAAGGGCGAGCGCCAAATGCCGAGCAGGAGATCCCGCAGGGAGGGATGTAGAGGAAGCATTATGGCTGCCTGTTCCGCAGGACCCGGACTTAGCGAAGGGCCCGGGATAGGAATGGCGAGCAAGTCCGCCATGTCAAGGAGGAAGTCCTGAAAAGACGGCTCTCCCAGAGGGGCTATCCCGGGGGAGGCCGAGGTGGAAGGGCCCGCTTGAACACCAGGGGACCCACCGTGTTGGTGCACGGGAGGAATCGCTCTAAACAGAGGAGGGTACTGACAGTCCCAATTCGAGGCAGTTGGTACTGCATCGTCAGAGCCCGGGATTGATTCCAAGCGGGGCATCGAAGGGAGCGATGTCCCCGACGGGCCCGCGGGACTCGGCCTCGGCCCCGACTCCGGGGGCGGGGCCGCCCCCGGGGCAATCCGCAATGGCGGCTGGAGTGGTGCCGAGGCAGCTGGAGAGCAGGCGAGCGCAGCACTGCGCTGTCGGAAGAGACCGGGGTCGGATCCGAAATGCGTCGGAGCCACGCTTTCCAGACTGGAGATCGATTCGAGGCTGGGCATCGAACCGAGCAACGCCTCCTTAGGGGGCCCCGGTGTCGGCGGCCGCACCGGTGCTGCCACTCCCGCGAATGGAGTCGGGGTCACGACGATCGGTGCCGAGGGCAACGAGGGCTTCCCAGGCCGAAACTCAGCAAAGAGGGAAACACCCGAAGTCGTCTCCGACGTCGGGAGAGAGGCCCTTCTAGGCGCCAGGGTTCTGCCCGCGCCTGTTTTCTTGAGTGGGAAACCCTTACGGGGCGTACTACGCGGCCTTGAGGGTACCCAGGTAACCCGCCGAGGGGCCCCGGCGGGGAGCGAGACGCCCAGCCCCGGCTCCACGGCCGCGGCGCTTCTTTGGGTCGACTCGACCGAAGGTCCCGGGTCCCGCGGGCACACTCTAGTGACGAGTGGAGCACTCGACGCCCGCGTAGATGCCGGGAGGTCGGTGGCGTCCGGTGGAGGCCCCGGCCCCGCGCAAGATGGGGGTGCTGACCCGCCCGACCGGGATAGATCGATCGGCTCCGCAGGTGGAGCCCGGTGGCGACCCCTGGCGAAGAACGGGGCCCTCGTTCACGAGACCGCCGCCGGAGGGGCGGAGCCGCTCAAGGCCAGTACCGCCCCCGCGGAAGCCGGGGACGAGTCGATCGGCCCTGATGGAACCGAGGGCACCCGGTGCCGATCCCCGGCGGGGAGTGGGGCCACCGACTCCGACGCCGATGCCGAGGACTTGGTCCCGCTCGAAGCGGTCACAACCTCCGCGCATGGCAGGGCTGTGGGCACGCCATACCGGGTCAGGTTGGTCCAACGATCCCTGGTGAAGAGTGGAACACTCGACACCGACGCCGATGCCGGGGAATCGGCACCGCCGAAAGCGGGTACCGCCCCCGCGCAGGGCCGGGATGCCATAGAGCCAGACTGGGTCGAGTCGATCGGCCCCGAAGGCACCGAGGACACCAGCTGACAGTCCCTGGCGAACAGTGGAACACTCGACACCGGCGCCGATGCCGAGGGATCTGCACCGCTCAAAGCGGGTGCCACCCTCGGGCATGGCTCGGGAATGTTCTGTGAGGAGCGAACCTCAGGAACAAGCCGAAACCCCGTGGAGGCTCTGGAGCCCGAAGACTCCCTCCGGGGTGTAAGGGACTGGAGGGGAAGGCCGGAGCCGTCATCATGCAGCGCATGAGACTCACCCCTCAAGGCTCGGTTAGTCTTAACAGACTGTTGTTGGGTTACCTGATCCTGGCGAGGAGAGAAAGCCGACGACCGCACCTCAGAGGGAAAGACGTCATCGAGGGACACTCGAAACAGGGAGGGTCTTCTCCCGACGCTGAAGCCCGGGGAACCGGGGGAGAAGGAGTCAGGGCCCAAACAGGAGAGACACCAGGCGTTGGAGTCGAAGAAGAAGACAACGTCTCCACAGTGGGGGCACTTCTTAGGGGAAGAAGGCTCCATGCTGGAAAGCCCGGTAGGCCTCAGAATAACACGAGGAGGATGCTCCTCGAAGGAAAATAAAGGAAAACAAAAAAATAAGGAAAAAGGGGGGCACCAGCAGTGCCAGAGTCAGCGGGGAAAAAAACCGCGACCACAGGAAACAATAAAAAGAAAAAAAGTTTCTGCGGTGACAGGAGGTACGTCCTGTCGGCTCCGCGGAAAAACGAAAACTGGGGAGAGGCAGTGGGAAGGGCAGGAAGCTACCGCGCAGGCGCGAGGGATGCTCCCAAAAGCCTTCTGATTGGATGCTGGGGAGCATTCCCGTGCGGGCTCCGTCGACCCCGACGAACCCCATATGTGAAGACTCATTCCTGCTTGTTCCTGGAGATACAACATTACATGCTCATGGAGCCCTGTACAAGGAACGAGGGTTGATAACCTCAGGAGGCAAGTCCATCAAGTATGGCCCTGAGATATTGACATTACTAGATGCTGTATGGGCCCCCAAACAAGTTGCAGTAATGCACTGCCGAGGTCATCAGGCAGGAGAAGGAGAAGTTTCACGAGGGAATAGATTTGCTGACGCTTCTGCTCGAGAAGCGGCAACAACTGGACAAGTTCCTGCCCCTAGTACCACAGTCCAGGCAGCTATATTCCCAGTGCCCCTCAGTGCATGGACTCCCCGATACACCTCCAAAGAGTTAGATTATTATTGTCAGGAGGAAGGGGGAGTGTTATCAGAGACCGGATGGATAGTGCTACCACCGCCGGCCGGTGGCCTAACTCCCGGTCCAACTGTAATCCCTGAAGCATTAGATCCTGCTTTTGTTCATGCTTTTCACCAGGCCACACATTATGGGAAAACTGCAATGGAAAAAGCTCTCAGACCCCATTTCTGTATTTCATTATTAGGACCCATATCGGCTTCAGTAGCCCGTAGATGTGTAATCTGTGCAAAGAACAATGCCCGGCAGGGTCCCAACCTGCCCCCAAGAGCTCAATCAGTAGGAGTTACCCCCATGGGAAATATCCAGGTGCACTTCACAGAAATGCCACATGCTAATGGATATCATTATCTGTTGGTCTTGGTTTGTACATTCTCTGGGTGGGTGGAAGCTTTCCCCACCAGAACTGAGAAAGCCAGAGAAGTTACCAAAATTCTGCTCCATGACATCATTCCCCGGTTTGGAATACCATTAGCTATAGGATCAGATAATGGGTTCTCATTTGTATCTCAGGTGACTCAGCAGTTAGCCCAAGCTCTGCAAGTGCAGTGGAAATTACATACAGCTTACAGACCCCAAAGCTCAAGAAAGGTGGAGCGTATGAATCGCACCCTAAAGTCCCAGCTGTCTAAACTTTGTCAGGAAGCGCACCTGAAGTGGCCACAGGTTCTTCCCATAGCCCTCCTCAGGATATGTTCTGCCCCCACAAAGGCATTAGGAGTTTCCCCTTTTGAGATCTTGTATGGGCGACCTCCGCTCATTGTCCAAGGGATAAAAGGCGATATGAGTGGGTCCGAAATCACAAGACAAGAACTATTGGCTCTAGGTTCTGTTTTGCAGAGTCTCCATGCATGGGTACAAGACCAGTTGCCCATTAATCTGACTGAACCACTGCATCCCTTTAAGCCTGGAGCCTCGGGGTGGGTCAAAGAGTGGAGGAGGACGCCATTAGCACCTCACTGGAAAGGACCTTATGTCGTCATACTGTCAACCCCTACAGCAGTTAAGGTTGCGGAACTAGAACCTTGGATTCATCACAGTCGAGTAAAGCCAGCGGCATCTACTGAACTTTGTCAATGGACTTCAACAAACAATTCGGAATCGCCATTGCGGCTCATGCTGCAGTGACAACCACTGCTGTAAGAACCTACAGCCCTACTCCTGCCACTTACCGGAGGCTGGCAGGTCCACGTACGGCAGAAGCTTGAGGAATCTACAACCCTACTCCTGTCACCAACCGGAAGCTGACAGGTCTACGTACGGTGGAAGCAGTGGAGATAAGAGAATTTAAGTGAACGAGTCGCGACATTTGAACGAGTTCATTAAAATACTGTAATCATGATGTATTTCTGCTTTTGCATTATACTTGCGGTAGCCCAGGGGCCCCTTAGAATGACCCTTGCCATACCTCCCTGTGCGGCTTGCATAACTACTACCCGAACCGGGACAAGGATTACCCAGACTTTACTCTATCATTCCTACTACACTTGTACTGGTGTAAATGTGCGTATAATGGTACAGAATTAAGTATCTGTACAAGAGGGAAGGTTAGGACCTGCTTTAACCCCTGACAGAACCCCTGTTAGCATGTCCTAGAGTTACGATGGAACAACAAGGATGGGGCCCTCCTAAATGCTACCCGACAGCTCTCAGATCCCACAAAACCTGCCCCCCTCTACTTTGATGCATGTGATGCCATTAACAGAAATGGCTACTATAGCTGTGGGTCTGTTAACCAAGAGTGAAGTTATTACCAAGATGATAAATATATGTGCCCCGACGGAGCATACAATTGGGGAATATGCACCGGGATAAAGTCCCCATCCATTTATGCCAAAGCATCTGAAGACACATACTCCTGTCCCAAGTGGGAGTGTGTATACTATGCCACCTGGTCTGATGGGCCTCAGGGGCGAGACGGGGATAATCGCAGAGCCAATTTAGAGAGACTACCACTGCTAGAACCCCGTCATTGTCAGAAAGGTACTTGTAACCCCTTAAGGCTCCTTGTGCTCGACCCTAGCCAGTGGAAGCAAGGATTTAGATTTGGCTTGCGAATAGCGGGAAGTGGAACAGACCCTGGAACCTATGTATACATACAGCTTAACACCAAGACCCATATTTCTTCACCTTTCCAAATACACCATACCTTCTATGAAGCCATGCAGACACAGATAGAGATTCCCCAGACTACGCGAAATTTATTTATTGAGCTAGCTGGAGCTGGAGCTTCTAGTCTCCGCATTTCTAATTGTTTCTTCTGCGGGGGAACTAGGATGGGAGACCAATGGCCTTGGGAGGCACGAGAATTGAATTACTCTATCCCATATAACCAGACTGCTTTGAATAGAACCACTAGTGAATGGGTATTGGCCAACACTATTGTCGGCCGTCTCTGTTTCGTCCGAACAGGACGACAGTTCACCATACCAGTAGGACAGCTGGTCTGTCTAAGCCAACAGTTTTACAATGTTACTACTAAAAAGACATCCTGGTGGTCAGGTGTAAATGCTACTGAACCCTCCAACCCTTTAACCAATTTCTCCAATCTTGCCAAGATATGGACTGATCTCGCCTCTCCCAATGTCTGGGAAGCCCCTCCGGGGCTCTATTGGATTTGTGGAACCCAAGCATATGCCCAACTCCCTAACCAATGGGGAGGGGCGTGTGTCTTGGGTACGATTCGACCTTCCTTTTTCCTCATTCCCATTTCCCAAGGGGAACAGTTGGGCTTCCCCGTATACAATGATCGACAGAAACGAAATACTCTGAAGATAGGTCAATGGGATAAGTGGGATGGTGACAAATGGCCACCTGAGAGAATTATCACATATTATGGACCAGCCACTTGGGCACAAGATGGGACCTGGGGATACCGCACTCCTGTTTATATTTTGAACCATATTATACGCCTACAAGCTGTTGTAGAAATTATAACTAATGAAACAAGTAAACACTAACTCTTTTAGCCAAGCAGAGTACCCAAATGCGTACAGCCATTTACCAGAACCGCTTAGCACTTGATTATTTATTAGCATCTGAAGGTGGGGTGTGTGGAAAGTTTAATCTTACTAACTGCTGTTTGCAGATTGATGATCAAGGTCAGGTTGTTGAAGAAATAGCTGACCATATGCGTAGGCTAGCACATGTACCAGTCCAGACTTGGAATGGACTAGAGCTAAATGGATGTTTTGGAACTCTATTTTCAGGGCTAGGAGGATTAAAGACTGCTGTGTTTGCAGTTCTAATCATGATAGCTATGTGTTTACTCCTTCCATGTATTCTGCCCCTTTGCTTCCGTATGATAACTTCAGTCATTGACAGTACAGTTGAACGGAAAACAGCAGCCCAGGTACTAGCCATGAGGAAGTATCAGGCTATACCCCAACAAGAAGCAACAGTTTAAGGAGAGTTTGATATGTGATTTCTTTCTCACCCTCTTTTATTAGGGCTGAGAATAATCAAAGGGGGGAATGTGGTAGGCTATGGCCTGTAAACTAGGCCTGTATCCCAACCCCCACCTGGGATTAATGCTGAGAAGAACCAGAGTTTGAGAATCTGCCTTAAACTGTTTTAAACTGCTTTTGGAAAGTTTGTATAATTCCTTTATGCTTATGATAGAAATGTTCTTGCATTCTCTGAGCTAGAATTGTCCTTGAAGTAGAAATGTAACTATACCTAAAAACTGTGCCTTTGTTAGAATAGTCTGAGAAGGGGGAACAGGGAGCTAGGCCCAGAGAGGGTCCCCGATTGAACAGGTGCAAGGGGTGTTGGGACCAATAGAAAGTTTGCCTGTATCAAAATAGTAAAAATGTATATAAGGAATTTGCTCCTGTACTTCCTTGCTCAGTCTCTTTTGGACACGCTCCTGGCTGGGCCTGTGCACAATAAATTGGCTTGGACCCTGCATCTGACTCCTGGTATTATTCGTTGAGTGCACTTCGCTGCTACATAACTTTTTTAGCCTTTCTTCATAGGGGTATCCTTCCATCCCCTTTACCATTTTGGTGGCTCTTCTCTGAACCTTTTCTAATAACGCTATATACTTTTTAAGATACGGCGACCAGAATTGCACACAATATTCAAGGTGCGGTCTCACCATGGAACGATACAGAGGCATTATAATATCCTTTGTTTTATTTTTCCATTCCTTTCCTTATGATACCTAGCATTCTATTTGCTCTCTTGGCTGCCACTGCACACTGGGCCGAGGGTTTTAACATGTAATTCACAATGACGCCTAAATCTTTTTCCTTGGTGGTGGTTCCCAATGTGGAACCTTGCATTGTGTAACCATAGTTTGGGTTGTTCTTCCCTAGGTGCATAACTTCACTCGTTATTCCCTTTTCCAGGTCATTTATGAATATGTCAAAAAGCAGTGGACCCAGCACAGATCCCTTGGGTACACCACTATTTACCTTTCTCCATTGGGAAAATTGGCCATTTTGCCCTACCCTCTGATTTCTATCTTTTAACCAGTTCCTGATCCACAATAGTACACTGCCTCCTATCCCATGACTCTTTAGTTTATCTCGCTAACAGGGGGATCTCAGAACATGTCCGGGAAGGACAGAACGGGGGCGTAGTTTGCCACAGAAACATATAAAACATATTCATGAAAGGCCTGTGGACGTTTTGGGAGGTCCCCGCAGATGTGCTCATTATACCTGCCGGAGATATAGAATAAGGCCAGTTTGTATAAAGGTAGTGACTAGTCTGTTCTGAAATGATGGATTGCAGTATGGAAAAACACCACAAAATGCATTTATAAAGAACAGAAATCAGAGGTATCAGAATCTTGTAAGCTAAAGAGGCATTATTAACTACCCTGAAAGAAATATTAAGAAGAGCAATATTGATTATTCTGGCTATGCTGGCATTTGCTGTTTGTACTAAAGGAGCTAATCTAGGTGACCTTAACAATTCCTGTGTCCTGAAAAATTGGAATGTTGATATAGGAATAGTATGTGAGTGAGTATGGAAAGGAATCTTGTTTGGGTGAGAAATGGTGATAATATTTTTAGTCCTGGGACTCCATGTGATTCTGTTATACCAGCTGTTATGTATAGGCTCTGGGCCTCTTTTTGACAGATTTATGTTTTTTTGTGACTGAAAGTGAGAGTGTGTGTGTGTGTGTGTGTAGTTTGAGGGTTGCATGGGAGGATCTGGTGTGCTCATCTGCAATTCGGGGGGAACATGAATGCCTAGTCAGTACGGACCGCAGGGTCACCAGGTGCCAGTGTGTTACAGCAGAAAAAAAATCACAAAACGTTCTCCATAGCTAAATGTCAAAACATATCCCTTTCAATAATAAGAGAACCTTAGAATAAGAGCATTCAACAGTGCATACAGCGCTGAACTATGCCCAAAGCACCATATTGTGTGCAGTTGGTAAGGGTCCATACTTAGCATTGTAAAGATTGTTTTTAGAGATGGCAAATGAAAGAATAATTACGGATTTTTTCCATTGCCATGTATGTTTTGATGCAAGGAATGTCATGGCAATCATATCACTTTTTACTTGCTGTTATTATATCTTTGTGTGCATTGAGATCACCTTGCACTGTTCTGGGCATGCAACAGACTAGTATGTCTAGTCTAGTTTGCATCAACATTTATGTATCCTCAGTATTTATGTGTAGTTTGCATCAGTACAACACTGTCAATGAGAGGAGCAACTTAGGAGATGCACGTTTTAACAGAGGAGACGTTGCTGTCTGAGATGTCCACAGATATACGGCGGAGATAGGCAGAATCGGATATGTATATGTTTTCAGAATACGATCAGTACGGGCACATCCAAATTGTTTGCTGCGTATACCCCTGTCTTGTTATAACAATGTGGCCTGTGTTTCTCAATACTGGTTTGCTCGTGCCATGCCAGAAATGTCTATGTGTCCGACTTCAGAACGGCAGGCACATCTATACCCATGGCTGTGAAATCAGGCCCGTTTTCTATTTGGACGTGCCCGCAGCCCGGATGTGCATGTTATGGAATTGGCCTCCATGCCAATCTTTATTTAAAATATTCAGTGTAACATTACGTCTTCATTATTATTGTTACATGTAAACCACTCTGACTTTAAGATAGAGCGGTACATAAAAATGGAAAATTAATAAATGTCAAAATAGCCAGCTTTCATACTAACTAGGTTGAGGTACTCCCTTCTTTGAACCAATTTCTTTCCTATTTCTAGTGGTAAGGGGATGCAAAAATCAAGTGAAAGAAAGAGCCCTAGCCAGGCTCTGCAGTTGATTTTATAATGAAGAAAAACAAATCACTTTTTGTATGTGTGCTTTACTATGCATCATTCCAATTATATATTAATAGCAAATGCTCAGTCTCTAAGATCTTAAGACAGGAACCGCTTGTTGCCTCTATTATGTCCTTGTACACCAATGTGCAGAATAGTGGAACTCAAAATACTGCTCTGATTGCCTCATGCATTAACTCCATTTTGAGGTGGTTTCTCATAATGGAATAGCACTTAGAGTAGAATAAATAAATCTCACAGATGGTTGCATCAACAATAATCCACTTAACTTAGTATAAATCAGATTCTCATTTTAAAGCAAACAAAATAGTTTCAATGTACACAGCATATGGTTTCCTATTTTGCAGTCAGCCACTATGGGCAGTTACTGTTCTAGTTTCTTTATAGAAAACACCGAGGGGTCAATATTCAGCCAGGGCGGTCAGCATTTTTTTCAAACGCCAGCTGTCATGGCTGAAATAAATCCGGATATTCATGGCTAGTATCCAGATGGTGGCCGGTGCTGAATATGTGGATTCAGTACAAACCCCTGGAACTATCTGGAGAGCAATGTGAAAATAAATATCTACTCTGAATTATCAGAATGACACTCAACTACAGGGAAAATCTGATACAATGCTACATTAAAAAATATATATTTTTTGTCAGTTCTACAGAGATGGAATCAATTAACTAGCCTATAAGGGCAGGTCCTTCTCGTATAATATTGCAACGCACATATATATCTCCAAAAACTTTGATACTGTTCCTCACAGGAGGCTTGTTAATAAACTGAACAGTCAGGGGATGGGTCCCAAAGTGGTGAACTGGATCAGAAATTGGTTAACTGATGGACAACAGAAGGTGATGGTAAATGGAACTCACTCGGATGAAAGGAAAGTGATTAGTGGCGTGCCCCAGGGATCGGTCCTGGGACCGATACTGTTCAATTTATTTTATTTATTTTTATTTATTTAACAGTATTTCTAAACCGCCTTATCTTAATAATCAAGGTGGTATCACAGCAAGCAATCAGGTAAAGTGTGTGTGTTGTACATGCAGAGAGGATAAAACTTAGTTGTGTGAGGGATGTGTTGGGTGCTTGATTTGTTTGAGCTATATACAGGGTGGGCTATTTACAGTGGTTCAATGTATTTGTGAGTGATATTGATGAAGGACTGAATGGAAAAGTCTGACTTTTTGCAGATGACATGAAAATTTGCAAGAGAGTGGATTCCCCTAAGGGAGTGGATAACAAGAGGAAAGATCTACAAAAGCTGTAAGAATGATCTAATGCTTGGCAGTTAAGATTTAATGTGAAGAAGTGCAGTGTCATGCACTTGGGATGCAGAAATCCAAGGGAATTGTATGCGATAGGGGGGAGAGAGGTTGGTGTGCACGGACCAGGAGAAGAACCTCAGAATGATTGTTTTTGAGGATCTCAAGAAGGCAAAACAGGGTGACAAGGCGGTGGCCAAAGCCAGAAGGATGTGTATCTGGATTTTCAGAAAACCTTTGACAAAGTCCCTCATGAGAGACTCTTGGCGAAACTAAAAAGTCATGGGATAGGAGGAAGTGTACTATTGTGGATCAGGAACTGCTTAAGACAGAAAGCAGAGGGGAGGGGTAAATGGCCAATTTTCCCAATGGAGAAAGGTAAATAGTGGAGTACCCCAGGGATTTGTGCTGGCTCCGCTGCTTTTTAACATATTCGTAAATGACCTGGAAATGGAAATAACGAGTGAGGTAATCAAATTTGAAGATGACACAAAATTATTCAAAGTTGTTAAAACCCAAGAGGATTGTGAAAAATTGCAAGAGGACCTTGATAAATTGGAAGATTGGGCGTCCAAATGGCAGATGAAATTTAATGGCAGATGAAATTTAATGTGGACAAGTGCAAAGTTATTCACCTAGGAAAGAACAACCCAAACTATAGTTACACGATACAAGGTTCCTCATTAAGAACCAACACCCAGGAAAACGTTTTAGGCGTCATCTTGGATAACATGTTAAAACCCAGCCAAGAGAGCAAATAGAATGCTAGGTATCATAAGGAAAGGAATGGAGAATAAAACAAAGGATATTATAATGCCTCTGTATCGTTCCATGGTGCGACCACACCTTGAATATTGTGTGCAATTCTGGTCAATGTATCTTAAAAAGGATATAGAGTTATTAGAAAAGATACAGAGAAGAGCTATCAAAATGGTAAAGGGGATGGAAGGATACCCCTATGAAGAGAGGCTAAAAAGGTTAGGAGTCTTCAACCTGGAAAAGAGACAACTGAGGAGAGATATGATGCAGATCTATAAATTAATAAATGGAGTGGAATAAGTAAAGATAGATCGATTGTTTATGCCATCAAAATATAGAAAGATTAGGGGACATGCAATGAAGCTACAGTGTGACCTATTTAAGACTAATAAGAGAAAATATTTTTTCGCTCAACGTGTAATCAAACTCTGAAATTCGTTACCGGAGGATGTAGTAAAAGCTGTTAGTGTATCTGGGTTTTAAAAAGTTTGGACAAGTTCCTGAAGGAAAGATCCATGTTGTTGTTAAGTGCCGTCGAGTTGGAGTCGACTCATGGCGACTCTCTCGATAGCTATCCTAAACTGTGTTCGGTCTTGAGTCAGGCGGCTCATTGTTGAAAGACTGGTACCCGTAGCTGCTGTTATTGTATCGATCCACCTCATTGCTGGCTTTCCTCTTTTGCGTTTACCTTCTATCTTGCCAAGCATGATGTCTTTCTCTAATGATCTCTCTCTTCGCATGATGTGTCCAAAGTATGAAAGTCGAAGTCTTGTCATCTGAACTTCTAAAGAAAGCTTAGGTTTGATCTCCTCTAGTACCGACTGGTTTGTTCTTCGGGCAGTCCATGGTATACACAGTATTCGCTGCAAGCACCATAATTCAAAGGCATCAATTTTCTTCCTGTCTATCTTTTTCACTGTCCAGCTTTCACATCCATATGATGTTATTGAAAATACCATGGCTTGAACAAGTCGAATCTTTGATGGAGAGAGACATCTCTGCTCTTGAGAATCTTATCTAGGTCTTTCATAGCCATTCTGCCCAGAGCAATGCGTCGTCTGATTTCTTGACTGCTTGTTGCTTCCTTATTGATAGTTGATTCAAGTAGGTTGAAGTTGTTCACGATTTCAATTTCTTCTCCTTCAACGATGAACCTGTTGATTATGCCAGTTGTCATGATCTCTGTCTTCTTTACATTAAGGTGCAGGCCCATTTTGAGACTATGTTCTTTGACTGTGAGAAGCAAATGTTTCAGATCATCTTCACTTTCAGCCAGTAATGTGGTATCATCAGCATAGCGAAGGTTGTTGATGAGTCTTCCACCAATCTTCACACCTCTGTTGTCTTCATACAATCCTGCTTCTCTGATGATTTGTTCTGCATATAAATTAAACAGGTAGGGGGAAAGTATGCAGCCTTGTCTTACACCTTTGCTTATTTTAAACCATTATGTTTCTCCTTGATCCGTTCAAACTGTTGCTTCTTGATCAATGTACAGATTGTGCAAGAGTACAATCAGGTGTTCTGGTATACCCATGCTTCTTAATGTGGCCCAGAGTTTCCCATGGTTTACACAGTCAAAAGCTTTGCTATAGTCGATAAAGCACAAATAGATATCCTTTTGATACTCTTTAGTCTTTTCAAGGATCCATCTCACATCCGCAATGATGACTCTCGTTCCTCACCCTTTCCTGAATCCTGCTTGCACTTCAGGTAGTTCTTGTTCCAGGTATGGTTGTAGTCTCTTTTGAATAATCTTCAGTAGAATCTTGCTGGCATGTGGGATCAGAGTGATTGTGCGATAATTTCCACAGTCAGTTGGATCACCTTTCTTTAGTATTGGTATAAACACAGATCTTTTCCAGTCAGTTGGCCATGATGTTGTCTTCCATATTTCTTGGCAGAGCCTTGTAAGTACGGTAACAGCTGCATCAGATTGCTGTAATACTTCTATGGGAATGCTATCAATGCCTGGTGCTTTGTTCTTTGATAAGGCTTTCAATGCTGCTTTCACTTCTTCTTTCATCACCAATGGTTCCCAATCATAAGGTACAGGTTGAAATGGCTGTTGGTCCACTTGATCTTTATCATATAAAAACTCTGTATATTCCTTCCACCTTTTCTTGATCTTCTCAGCATCATTCAACATAGAACCTTGAGCATCTTGTAACATTCCAATTCGAGGCTGGAACTTTTTCTTTAACTCTCGTAGCTTTAGGAAAGCCGATCTTGTTCTTCCTTTAATATTTATTTATTTTATTTATTTATTTAACTTTCTTATATACCGCGTTCTTCTGCATCAACGCGGTTTACATTAAAACATAACCGTCCAGCACAGATGGTCTGCACTGGCTTCACAATATAACAAGGGGTATATGTACAGGTAATAACAACAGGGTAACTATGTACACATATATACAGGTAAATTGCAATATACGTTTGGAGAAGAATCAAATGTGTTCCATTAGCTCAAGTGTGTAATAGTTGATGACAGGGTGATAAGAGATGCTATTTGTCGGGGGGATCCGTGTCAGGCACGCTTGGTTCCTGGCTCATATGCTTGTAACTCACAGGTTGTTTAAGTGGGTCGCTGGGCCTGGCTTGCTGTGGGGGTTGACTCTGGTCAGTATAATATTGTAGGAAGAGAAGATGTTTAAGTTAATAGTTTCTGCTTCTATTTCCTTGCATGCGTCGTTGTAGTACTTGTCCTTGTCCTGTCTTGCTGCACATTGGAAATCTCTGTCGAGTTCTGTTATTGTCTTTCTTTCTCCTCTGGCTTTAGTTTCTCTGTGTTTCTGGGCAATTTTCAGAGTTTCTTCCATCATCCATTTGTCCGTTTTTGCTTTTTCACCTTTTGTAGAGACTTCTCGCTTTCTTGCAACACAACCTTCTTGATGTCATTCCATAACTCTTCTGGAGCTCTGTCATTTGTATCTAAAGCAGCAAATTGATTTTGCAGGCAGTCGTTAAATTCCACTGGTATATTCTCAAGGTCATATTTTGTTGCATTCATGAGTGGTTTGCTCTTTTTCAACTTTAGCTCGAGTTTGCATACTAGTAGTTGATGATCTGTGCCACAGTCAGCTCCAGGTTTTGTCTTTGTTGATGTTATAGAACTTTTCCATTGCTGATTTCCACAGATGTAGTCAATTTGATTTTTATACAATCCATTTGGTGAAGTCCATGTGTACAGTCACCGCTTGTGTTGATGGAAGAAGGTGTTTGAAATGAATAGATCGTTGGTCTTGCAGAATTCTATCAGTCTTTCTCCAGCTTCATTTCTGTTGCCAAGTCCATATTTTCCAACTACTTTGCCTTCTTCTTTGTTGCCAACTTTTGCGTTCCAGTCACCCATGACTATCAGGATATCCTGTTTGCATGTTCTGTCAATTTCAGCTTGTACTTGTTCATAGAACTCTTCAATTTCATTCTCTTCTGCAGCTGTTGTTGGGGCATATACTTGAATTATAGTTGTGTTAATAGGCATTCCTCGTAGACAAATAGAGATTAAGTGTTCGCTGACTGCATTGTATTTCATTACAGTTCTTGCAAGTTTCTTCTTTATTATAAATGCAACACCATTTCTTCTTTGTCTTTCATTTCCAGCATAGTAGACCATGTGATCATCTGATGCAAAGTGCCCAATGCCAGTCCATTTCAGTTCGCTGACACCCAACAGATCAAGCTGTACACGTTCCATTTCATTCTTGACCACCTCCAACTTCCCTTGGTTCATGCTTCGTACGTTCCATGTTCCAATGCGTAAGACATCTTTACAGCTTCTGACTCTCATTTCATGCGCAGCTACATCAGCAGTCAGGCGTCCTGAGGGCTTTGATCCAACCACATCATAAATGCTGGCTTTACTCTGAAAAGTCTTCATCTCTTCCCCAGTAGCTAGTTGAGTGCCTTTCGACCTGGGGGTCTCATCTTCCAGCACTATAGCACAATTTGTTTTGTTGTAACTATCCATTGGGTTTTCATGGCAAGATACAGAATAGATTGCCGGGCCTTTCTTCCACGCAGTTTAAGTTTGGTGTTGTTGCCGTTGTCACAGAAATGTGATCCTCCGCCATCAACACTATCCCATTCTGCTGCTGCCCAGATGGGAGGTTTGTCTTGGTCTGGCACCTCAACTGAGACCTGTCCATCTTGGGAGACCCTGCCAGTAGTTAAACTACTGATAGTTTAGCTCTCAGCATCAATGATGCACACAAGCCCTCACAGCACGACAAGCTGCAAACCAACCATTATTAAAGGGAACCCAGCAAAACCACTGCATTGTGGAACCTATGTCTTTTGGGGAAACTGCTAGGTACTTGTGACCTAGATTGGCCACTGTTGGAAACAGTATACTGGGCTTGATGGTCTTTGGCCTGACCAGTATGGCTTATCTTATGTTCTTATAATGCTGGGTTGCATAGAAGCATAGAAAGTGATGACAGAAAAAGACCACATGGCCTATCTAGTCTGTCCTTCCATATCAACTACAGCAGTCCCCTTTTTTCCTTTAGAGATCCTCTGTGTTTGTCCCATGCTTTTTTGAATTCAGATACTGTCCTCATTTCTACCACCTCCACTGGGAGACTATTCCACGCATCTACCACTTTTTCCGTAAAGAAATATTTCCACAGAAAGGAAGAGTTACTAATGCCACTGTACAAGTCGCTGGTGAGGCCTCACTTGGAATATTTTGCTCAGTTTTGGAGACCGTATCTCACAAAAGATATAAAAAGACTAGAAACGGTTCAGAGGAAGGCGACCAAAATGATTTGGTGCCTGCGCCAGAAGACATATGAGAAGAGACTCGAAGACCTAAATATGTATACTCTAGAGGAGAGGAGAGACAGGGGAGATATGATACAGACCTTTAAATACTTAAGGAGTATTAATGAACAAACAATTTTTTTCAAAGACGGGGAATCTGCAAAACTAGAGGACATTACTCAAAGCTGCAAGGGGATAAACTGAAAAGCAACGTCAGGAAATACTTTTTCACTAAAAGGATGGTGGATGCCTGGAATGCCTTTCCGTTGGAAGTGGTGGGGGCAAATACAGTGACAGAATTCAAAATGGCATTGGACAGACACAGTGTATCCCTATATAGCAACAGGATAAAATCAAAATAAACTGTCTCTGCTATCTCAACAAATAGGGGTGACCTGTACCCCTAAACAAAGGCATGGGGAGGGGTGACCTGCACGGAGCAACAGGTGCACCTACTCTTGCCACCTTGCTGGGCAGACTAGATGGTCTTTATCTGCCCTGATGGTCGCTATCTGCCCTGATGGTCTTTATCTGCCGTCATATTCTATGAGTCCTATTACATTCGTCTAGGTAGAATCAGGCCGTGCAAAGATTCTGATCTCACGGCCTAGTGCCTGGATGTGCAGGCCAGGACCCAATTCTGACTGGCCACATGCCCAGCCACAACCCGACCAGCTCAGTCAGGCTTTTGAATGGAGCACAGAGCCATGGCATCCTGTCATCATGGCACCACGGCTCCATTCAGGAGCCGCGAATGCCGGCCACTGCCAAAATCTTCCTTTCCCCACAGTCGGACCCCCGATCTGGCCTCCCATGGACAGGGCCCTGCTGCGGGGAACTTCCTGCACCCCTACCTCACCTGTCTCTGCCGGCTGCCACCAAAATGTCATGTCCAGGGGAACTCATTCCACCTCTGAGATAGAATAAGTCCCCCGTCTATATTCGAGGCCCTGGACATACAGGGCCAACCTCTGAAATGGCCTGTACATCCGGGGTCACGGCCCGCCCATGCCCCACCCTCACTCCACCTCTGGAACGCCCCCTCCTGCCCCCATCTAATTATCCTCATACAAACCTGCTGTTTGTATGGGGAGGCTGTTGTCAGGGCCAGCTGGGGGGCGAATAGCATCGATGGACGTCCTAACAGGATGTCCATCCTTGCTATTCGTGGAACAGAATGACCCCCTATGCCCTAGTTCCACAGTCCTACGACTTTTGCATTTGTTCTAAAATAGTACAAAAAACCACTTCTGCACACAATCCAAAATGTCATTGTATAGATAAAATGATCTCAGTCACGTCCATAGCCATTTCAGCAGCTTACATACCAGTATCTTGAGCCCAAACTTTAAATAATGAATGACTTATCTGTGAGCTGCAGATTATACAAAACGGTGCCAGGAGATGGCGATGCCTTTGCGGTTATCTTCCTTAATTCAAACTTTGAAAATGGCTCTGGTTTGTATATTAAAGATTAAAAGGACGTGGCTATAAAGGCTAGTTATTTGATTCTAGCTCTGTAGAATTAGTGGTCCGACAACAAATAATTTTTTGATGAGGAACTGTAACGGATTTATCTGGACAGCGGCAATCTGTTATCCAGATAGCTAAACAGATAAGTTAAGGCAGCCTTTTTGCTGTCCTAGCTTTATCTGGGAATTAACTGGTTGGTGGGTTGAATATCAGCACTAACTGGATAACTTCAGCAACATTCCTCCTTCGCTTCACCCACAGACCGCCCCAGTGCTATCTGGATAGCGTAGGAGCAATCTCTTTTAGCAGCATAATGCAAAGAATGCCACTGAAAATCAAAGGATGGTCCTGTTCAATGGCATTACCTAGGCAGCAAATAAGGGCCTTGGAATACCAGGGCCTTAAAAAATACAGGTTGAAGAAAGATATATTACTTTTAAGACTTTTGAATGCTGGATGTGTTGATAATGATTGTAAACAACAACAAATGCTTATAAGATTAGATTCTTCAATTTAAGACATACTGGAGATAATTGTATAAAGTATTTTCTTTTTAACATCTTTGTTAGTGATATAGCGGAAGGGCTGTCGGGTAAGGTTTGCCTCTTTGCGGATGATACCAAAATCTGCAATAGAGTAGACACCCAGGAAGGTGTAGATAACATGAGGCGGGATCTGGCTAATCTTGAAGAATGGTCTAGAATTTGGCAGCTGGGATTTAATGTTAAAAAATGTAAGGTCATGCATTTGGGCTGCAGCAATCCAAGAGAGCAATACAGTATAGGAGGTGAAGTACTTTTGTCCACTAAAGAGGAGCAGGACCTAGGCGTGGTTGTGTCTGATGATCTTAAAGTAGCTAAACAGGTAGAAAAGGCGACAGCAAAAGCTAGAAGGATGCTTGGGTGCATACGGAGAGGAATGGCTAGCAGAAAAAAGGAGGTGATAATGCCTCTGTATAAGTCTTTGGTGCGACCTCATTTGGAGTATAGTGTGCAATTCTGGAGACCACACCTTCAAAAGGATGTGAACAGGATGGAGTTGGTGCAGAGGGTGGCTACTAAAATGATTAGTGGGCTTCATTATAAAGCATATGAGGACAGACTTAAGGATCTTAATATGTACACCTTAGAGGAAAGGCAGGATAGAGGTGATATGATTGAGATGTTTAAATACCTCCGTTGCATAAATGTTCAGGGAGAGAGCCTCTTTCAATTGAAAGCAAGTTCTGCTACGAGGGGACATGGGATGAGGGTGAAGGGAGATAGATTCAGGAGTGATATGCAGAAATATTTCTTTACGGAAAGAGTAGTGGATCCATGGAATAGTCTCCCAGTGGAGGTGGTAGAGATGAGGACAGTAACTGAATTCAAAAAAGCATGGGACCAACACAGAGGATCTCTAAAGGTAAAAAGTGGACTGTTGTAGTTGTTGATATGGAAGGACAGACTAGATAAGCCATGTGGTCTTTTTCTGTCATCATGTTTCTATGTTTCTACATGTAAACCATGTAGAAAATGGTTGTTACTAAATTATGTGCTGGTATATACCCATAAAATTAGGAGCACCTTAAGAATGCACCTTCTTTGAGGTGATCAGTGTGTAGGCTTTCCCAGCGGCATAATTTGAGAGAAGTTGGGGTGGTTTTCCAATATATGGGGCATGTTTACTAAACCACACTACCAGGAAGCTGTAGTGGTTTGGGTGCTGCACTAAATACCCCGCACTACCCTGGTAGCGTGTGTCAGGGTATGACAGGGATGTTCTTAGGATGCACACTCTTCCGTGCAGTTAATGAGGAGCCTCACAGTGGCAACCTGGCTCCACACTTGTTAACAGCATGAGGCTTAATAAACATGCCCCATGTGCATATTTTATAAAATACACACATAGAGGACGCGTACACATTAGCACCTTCCTCAGAGGAGGAGGAGATTTGAGCAACAGTATTGGTGCACTAGTGCGGATCATTGTATGAAGCTATTCTACTGTGTGAAGGCATATAGGCATCTATGGTGCTTTAGCAAAAGAGGCATGAAATAGATGGCTTTTTGGACATTTCACATAGGCATGCTATTATGAAACTATCCTCAGTGCATTTATTTCTTTATTTTATTTTTATGAACAGTACATAAATCTTGCACTGAAAAGAATTTGAAAATGTGAGTTAGTAAAAGTTTTAACTGCATGGTAAAACACCACTTAACTTGGTATGCAATAAATTTTAATGATTGCAATGTAAATTTCTTGCACACAATCATGGTTGTGGTACTAATATATAGAGGAATCAAAAAGCTATGTCCTGTATGCTAGTTACCTGCTGAAATCCTCTGTACTAACCAGGCCTTTCGTGTTGGGTAGGAAATATTGGGGAATTTCTTCCTACTGCCCCCACCCAAATACTGCAAAAAGAAAGTGATCCACTCCTGATGCTCCCCCCGCCCCCCCTCCATGAGTAATATTTCCTCCTTACAATAACAGGAACTTCCTGAAATGTTTCCCTCTCATCTCTAGAGACATCTCCCCTCAACACTCTTCTTCCCATCCTAAAAAGAATTCTCCCTCCGAGCAGGGCTTGCCCAACCACCAGGCAAACAAGGTCACCTAGGTCAGCAGCTTCGGGGGAGGGGGGGGCAGCATAGAGCAAGGCATTCGAAGCTAAACAATAGATTCTGATAGCCGGGGGGAGGGTGGGGAGGGAAGCTTAAGGTTTGCCTAGGGCACCAACACCTTGAAGTGCTGGCATCGTCGTGTGGGTCCCCTTCTAACTCGGGTCCCAACCGCATTGAGGAGGCTGCTTGGGCAGAATCTATCCCACTGTCAGCAACTTACATACAAGATGATATTTTGCAATTTACATGGATAAGTGTTGGCACTTATACATGTATGTGGGTGATTTTGCAAACCTCCGTTGCCAATGAATTACAGATCATTTTAATCTGGAAGGAGAAATAAACAATGGGGAAATTAAGGAGGATAAACCTCTTAATCTCTCCTGTAAAGGGCCAGCTGAAACAAGCACTTTTTCAAAATCTCTATGTGCCAGGGAGCAGTTGTAAATTCCATCGTGGACTATTTTTGTCCTTCACGTGCATTTCCTATCCGAAATGGGGAATACATATGTATATTTTTGACTCGCCCCGGCCACACCCTAACCACGTCCCTGACACACCATTTTGCAATTGCTACATATTATGGACATCCGCATGTAAATTTAGTTCTTTCTAAAATCTCCATTTACATGTGGATGATATGTCCATGTGTAAATGCCAGATTTTACACATGGAAATTGTGATTAAGACTTCTAAAATAACCCCTTGAGCTCCTACAAATGCAATTAGGCTAGGGCTCCTAGTCCTGAGCTTTTGCTTCCGTCATTTTTCTCCACTGAGCCCTCTGTGGGTACATCCCAACTCAGCCTCCTGAGCTGTTGATCCTTCTCAAGTTATCAAAGCAAAACAGTTCCTTACTATGAGGTATGTATACTAAACTAGGCTAGCAATTAACCCGGACTACCTGCAACAAGGTTCAATGCTATTCAATGAGACCTAGTTGAATATAGCTCGGGTTAACCGTTAGCCCGGTTTAGTAAACATACCTTTATGACTCTACCAAATTTTTTTCATCTTCCCTTTGGAAGAACTTTAGTGCTATAACAACTATACATATAACCCCTTGAAAATATCAATCTCCTTTCTTCAGAACATTATGGGGGAGGTATTTTCAAAGCATTTTAGCTAGTTAGCAGACCTGCTAACTGGTTAAACGATGGTCATTGCAATATTCAGCGGCACTAAGCAGTTAGTATGGCTAAATATCCCCCCAAACCACTGAAAATATGCCATTTAGAACCGGGGTGATCGATGGGCAGAGGGGGGGCAGTGACAGTTGCTAGCTGGTTAGGAGGGATAGTCAGCTACTAACCGAAGAGCTAAATTGACTAACGTCAATTGAATATCTGTCCTAACATTAGCAGGGTTTTGCAATCCGATTAGAGGCTAGCCGGCTAGCATCCGGGCACGCGACAATGGCACTCATGTTAGTACTGTGGAATATCCCGGTCAGCACAATGAATGTGTCAGTGGAGGCTGTGCCTACACTCTGCCCAAACATTGCTCCTTTGCACACCCCTAGGGCACTTACATGTAGTGAAATGTATGCACACGCTTATGGAGGATGCTATTCTGTAAGCACGAACATAAGTCCTTAAAAATAGGGACTTACATGCGTTTCTTGCACAGACCATCCTACCCACCTTATATAAAATCTCCCTGTAAGTGTTTCTTATCAGATTGCACATAGTTTTCCTACATTCTTATTTATAAAAGAGGGTCCGTTTTTATATGGCAACCCTGTCTGTGCCTATTTTGGAAAAATAATAGGTGTCTATGTGCCTCACTCTGTTTCTATGTTTATTCCATTTGATAAAAACCGCCTTTCTACAATAACCAAGGCGGTGTACAATAAAAATTCAATAAAAGAAGGCCAATAGCCAGCGAAAAGGAAAGGAAATGTACAATATCTTAAAAGGACAGTAAAGAAAATGAGGAGGATAGGACAAGACGTAAGTAGGGAAGATCTTAAGAGGGGGAGAGAGGTGGGGAGGGTAGAGGTCACACGAAAGGAGAGGGAACATCGAACACTAGAGAAAACAGGTGGGTCTTTAGGTTTTGTTTAAATGTAGTGTATTGAGGTTCCAAACGGAGGGAAGAGCATTCCAGAGGGCGGGACCAGCGAAAAAGAAGGCAGAGGAACGGGTGGACTGCAAGTGAGCACGGGAGGGGAAGGGAAGGGTGAGGTGATTAAGATGGAAAGAGCGAGGAGTATGTCTGGGAGAGTGAAAGAAAAGGAGATCTGTTAAATATTGTGGGGTGCTGGCGTGAAAGGCTTTATGTACCAGAGTCAGCAGTTTGAATGTGGCACAGAAGGTAACAGGCAACCAGTGAAGGTGAAATAATAGAGGAGTTATATGATCTCTGGGGGAGGTGTGTGTAACAAGGCGTGCTGCAGTGTTTTGGATCCGTTGAAATCGAGTTAACTGGTTTTTAGGAAGACCAATGAATAATGAATTAGAGAAATCCACACGGGACATGATTAAAGATAACACCAGAGTGACGAGGGCTGAAGGGGAAAGGAAGGGGCGAATGGAACGAATTTGACGAAGAAAAAAAAAGGATGTTATGGTAATGTGGGAAATGTGGGTGTGAAAAGATAAGTCAGAGTCAAAGTGCACACCAAGATAACGAAAAGTAGAAACCAAAGGTACGGGAGTGCCGGAAAAAGAGGGGGCTATTGAGGGGGAAGGACTGCCGTGAGAAAACCAGATAGCGATAGTCTTAGTAAGATTTAAGTGAAGGCAATTGAGCAATTTCTAATATCCTAATTAATGCCAGGTACCTGCTATCTATGCAAAATGCAATGTGTGCCTTTGAGTCAGTCCTGACTCCTGGCGACCCAGAAGCTCCTGGGTTTTCTTGGCAGTGTCACCGGAAGTAGATTGCCAGGCCTTTCTTCCGAGGCAGTGGAGGGTTAAGTGACTTGCCCAAGGCCACAAGGAGTGCTAGTAGGAATTGAATCCTGGTTGCTTGGTTACCAAGCCAGTGTTCTAACCACTAGGCTACTCCTCCATACCAATTGCTTAAGCCAGCTCTTATCTTTTTAAAAGCTGGTCTGCTTGTGTCTGTACAAGTGTTTTTGTATTCTGGAGAGGGCTAGGTCCCCAGTACTGGGAAGATCAGTGGGGCATTCTTTGCCACCTTATTAATTATCCTCAGCTGTCTTGCATCGCTCCTGTCCATGAACCTCAGAATGCTATTACATTCTCTCGTTGGTGATAGTGGAGCCTTCTGAGTCGATATAAAACAATATCCTTAGAGCATCTGAGTTTAGGAGCTCTTCCTTTCTTCTACTTAGCAACTCTATTCTAAGATAATGCTATTGTAGTAGTGAAAGTGTATAGGTTGCCTCATATACCAGCCACATCCTGGTGCAGCAGATTGTTTTGTTCGAAGAAGCTTTCCCTGAGGCTCTGTCTATCGCAGTTGCACCAAAATATCTCATGTCCTAGCAGTACAGAAGAATAAGTATTTCTTAGGGCAGTGCTTCTCAACCAGTGCACTGGGGCACACTGGTGTGCCTTTGGAAAGTCCTTGGTGTACCTTGGGGGCGACTGATAGGGCATGGTTAGGCATGGGTTCATGAGGATGTTGCCCCATTTCTAATGGACAGTGCCGCAGAGAACAGCCTGACTTACTGTCCCAGATTCACCCACAAAACATCAGGTAGCGTTACTCCCCTCCTTTCCTCCCCTGATAGGAGGACAATGCATATATTAACACATCAGACTGAATCCAACAGAATGAGACCCATACGAGCCCTCCCTCCCCTGCTAGTGGGAGGGACAGAGAGTGAGGGTCATGCAAAACTCGGTTTGGTGTGCCGCAAGGATCGAACAAACTCAAAAGGTGTGCCACAAAATTAAAAAGGCTGAGAAGCACTGACTTAGGGTGAGCCTTTGGAGGCTCCATCTACTTACCTCATCACTGATGTCTTCTAAAGAGTTTTAGGAACAACAAACAGCAATGGTGGCTGAAGCCTCAGGATGAAAGTGTAATTAACTGTTCAATTCCCTAAATCACTTTGCTGGTGACATGAAAGGTGGCATATCAAATAATTAAATCTAAATCTAACACTGTTTCACTGCTCATATCTTATGGTAAGGTAATCTATGACCAGTCCGTGTCCTTAGCGTGTTGACTAGTGAGCTCTCTCCTTCAAAGGCCTCTTTGTGTGTATATTAGCACAAGCTAGATGGCCTGTCTATGGTATGTAATAGCTTTATTGGTGCTGCTATGTGGGCTATGCTTAGTGTCTATGAGGGTACGGACTTGAGGGATGCTTAGTTTTCTCAGATGGAGTGCTCACGTACTAAGCCAGATGTTCCCAACTTTTATGGTTGTGTGGATCCCTTATTAACCTTCAAATATTCTCGGGTTCCCCTATTCATCCCCACCACTATTCCTGGACTCCCTCTTCTTAGAGCCAAGCCTGTCCCCAGTAGCCCTCTTTATCTTTCTTCTCCTTCCTGCCTACCAATTTCTCTCTCTCCCTCCCTCCAGCCAGTCCACATCTGTCTCTGTTTCTTTCTCTCCCTCCCCCAGCCAATCCCCACCAGCCTTTTTCTCTCTTTTCTGTGTCCTGCAGACCCTCTGTAATGGTCTCACAGATCCCTAGGAATCCATGGACCACAGGTTGGGAACCACTGCCCTAAGCTGAATGTTTATTGCTCAATACCTCAGGCAGTTGAATCAACATCTGGCCATGTGTTGGATTTACCTACAGCCTTTAGTCTTCAAAGCTTGCTCGCTTCAAGACTGCCTTCACCTAGCACATGAAGAACTGGTAGAACTAATTCCCTTCTGCTAATGTCTTATGAAATTAAATTCCAAAGTCCCAATCGTAGTGATCACAAATAAACTTATAAATAAAAATCACTAAATCCTTATCATGAATCTTTTAAATATTTTTCATTTGTCGGACATCACCGGAAAGGGGCAGACAATGTAAACCATGCCCTCCACACGGTTCGGTCCTTTTTAATAGAATATATATTCCTACTGATCCGCGTGGGGGAGATCGTATTCAGCTCCTTCAAGAACGCGAACAATTCTGGATCTTCCATTTGCATTCAGTGCACCCAGTGGGGTTAAACAAAGAACTTGATTGGTCTAGCATCATTTAATACCTAGGGATTTCCCTGAATGAGTGGGTATTCCCTGATGGTCTTTCATTGGTTGATTAATTCTGATTGATGGCAAGGTTTTGGCCAATCTCTGACGAAGCAGCCTTTTGAATGAATCAGCTGTGTTTCAGCGTTTCACAACGGTTACGACAAGTCAAGATGGTGGCACTTGAGACAGGGTGAAAACCCGAAACGTGCACGTCGTGCCGGAGTTGAGAGGAGTTTACACAATATTTTCTAAGCTAAGTAGTGGTTGTTTGTTCCACATTGTTTAAGATATATTTTATTAAAAAGGACCGAACCGTGTGGAGGGCATGGTTTACATTGTCTGCCCCTTTCCGGTGATGTCCGACAAATGAAAAATATTTAAAAGATTCATGATAAGGATTTAGTGATTTTTATTTATAAATGTCTTATGAAATGCAGAGCATATCTGCAAGCATAAAATGGGGTGAAGCACAGGTTGGAACAGTAGCCCTGACACCAGGCCTTCCAAATGGGCAGGCTGCTCTCCTGGCAGTGTTTTCACAATTAAAAAGCCATGAACCTTCGCCAATCATCTCTAGCTTGATTTATAACAAATCATAGGGCAGAAAATGCCTCAGAACCATTTCTAGCACCAAAAATACATTCTATGCAGCACTCCCAGTTCCAGTCATTCGCATAAAAAAAACCTTCCTTCTGCATAATGTCCCAAAGTAGTGCAAAGATTTCTTTAAAACTTCTCTTAAATCGTTCTCACTCAGCTATAGTATTGCACTACTGCCTTCTTTTTTTTTTTAATTTAAATTTTATACCATTTACATAATATTCACAAAGCAAATATATGCAATTCCATGCAAATACATAACAGGGGAAATGGCAAGAAATCCAAACATAATCAAAGAAGGAAATAGAGAAAAAAGAGAAAAAAAAAATCTCAAACATTTACAAAACCATATCCCCTATTAAACATCTAGTCCCCCATAGGACAACCTCAATAAGGTTCCAACAAAGAAATATAGACTAAACAAACAGGATAACCTGAATCATCTTATGAGCAAAGAATAATATACATGGCAGCCAATACGGGAGTTAACCCTCACCCCCCACTTCCTTTGCCTGAAGAAATTTCAACAGTTGCACAGGTTCAAAAAACAGAAAATGTTTAGTTTGATATAACAAAGCACACTTACATGGATACCTCAATTTAAATTGGGCACCCAGGGCAGTGACTCTCTGGCGTAAAGCCAGAAATTCTTTCCACCTCTTCTGGGTGTCCCTCGACAAGTCAGGAAATACTAAAATATTTGAACCCATAAACAAGGAAGAAGATAATCTGCGGAAATAAAGCCTAAGGACCGTATTGCGGTCGGATTCAAAAGCAAAGCTGACCAGCAAAGTTGCCCTGGAGGTCACAACTTCCAAAGAAGACTCTAAAAATTCAGACAATTCCAACTGTCCCTGTCCGTCCCTCCCCCCTGGGCCCCCTTCAGCCACAGTATCAGAAACAACAGCAACATACTGAACCCTAACAATAGGTGGTAAATTATCTGAGGGCATTAGGAGAACCTCAGTGAGGTATTTACAAATAAGAACCAGGGGTTCCAGCAACGGTGACCTAGGAAAATTTAAAAAGCGCAAATTGTTCCTCCGTATTGAATTGTCCATATATTCTAACCTCCTTAATGCAATTAAACGTTCCTTGGAAACTGTCTCACCCACAGAACTCAATTGTTCCACTTTAGTCTCCAGAACTGCCAACTTTTCCGCCTGCTCTGCGCACTTTGCTTCCACAGCAGCACAGCGTCCTTTAACCAATGGAAATTCTTGTGATAAAGCACCCACCACAGGAGCAAAGGTTGCATGGAGAGAAGAAATCGCCTCCCATAAGCAGTCCAAAGTCACCTTCGCTGGTTTCTTCAATCCGCAAACCACCCGCGTCTCACTCGCTCCTGGTAAAGGGATTTTCCGTCGGGCACCTCCCGAAACTTCCGCATTGGAGTACCCCTTCTCCACCACTCCAGCGTTAACATCACCAGAGCGCGACGCCATCGGAGAGGAGGAGCCCCCAAGCACGGCCTCAACCTCCTGACCCGGAGGTACTCCCGCGTCTGCTCCCTCCTCCCGACCTCCACAGGGTTGCGGCGGCCACAGCTGGACTGGACTGAGATCCACTCCATCACTGCTCAGCTCCTCCAAACCACCCGGAAGAGCCGCTGTAGCCATGTCAGCCAGTCGCAGGGTGCAAAAGGGTACTATCGAGGGTTGCGCTGAGCCACCCGAGGGTGTCGAGGTTACCGGGGGCTTCGCTGTAGTTTGCTTCCTCTTCTTCCCCATTGGCATGGCAACCAACTCGCAGCCTCTCCGCACTCAAACAGCCAGCATCTACTCATCCGCCATCTTGGAACCGCACTACTGCCTTCTTATTAAAGAAAGATTCAAGAGCTGTTTTAAAGAAAATTTCTACACTACTTTTGGAATGTTAATAATTCATAAGAAAAGATTTTTATGCCAATGATTAGAACTGGGAGTGCAATATAGAATGTATTTTTGGCACTAAAAGTGTTTCTGAGGCTTTTTCCTCCCTGCGATTTGTAAAGTTTTAAGATTTATTAATACTTATTTTCTTTACCACCCCAGTTCGTTGGTTGGTATGTATAGTAGACATATTTTAGAAAGGCCATTTAGGTGCCATCGGCGACATCCAAGTCAAAACATCCAAAAATCCATGAGAGGAGCAGCAGAAAAGTGTAAATACTTACTAAAATTGACCTATCTCTACTCCCCAAAAGATAAACATCTCTGCAAAATAAAAAAGGAAATGGAATGTGCAGAGTAAAGCCCCAGACACATGCAGACCATCCAATTTTTAAAAAGTGGACATACAAAACATGGACATTAATGATCCCGGCAACATACACATTTCTGTGCCAGCATTTCCAAACATGGACATTGATATGTTGTCTCAACCTGGATTTTGCAAACAGAGACATGAAGCGCTGCAGCAGTGTTCAAAGAGGCCCTGATTTTCACCTGCTTTTCTTCATTGAAGGGGAGGAGGAAAATAAAATAGCAATAAGAGACAAGCACCTGTTATCACTAGTGTCAAAAGTTGGCTGAAATGAGCACTTTCCGAGTTCCTGTTCATGCCGAATAGCATGTCTAGACATGGATGTGTCCATCAGTGGTTTTCCACATGTAGCATCAATCTGAATTCAGTCACACATTTGCGTCTCTTTTCAGGAACACCCTGGACACGCCTCCACCATGCCCCTATGCAGTCTAGGCTCTTGGGACATAGATGTGAATTGCACATCTGAATGGGTGTTTTCAGATGTACAAATCATGAATAGGGCTTCTAAAATGACCCCTCTAGGGTTTTCACAGTGACATTGAATCCTGTGGGGCAGCACTCCCAGAGTAAAGATTGGACTTTGTTCACACTACCTGAGTGATATTTGGGCAGGGGCAAAAGGGAGAACTGGATCATGACTGTTCTGCTCATTCTCATGCACTGCTTGTATTCCATCTAGCCTTCATCTGTTGTCTGTGGGATCTTGAATGGTTTGTGGAAGAGAGAATGTTTCAGTGCTGTTTGAAAGGACTGGATGATGTACCATATGAGGTGTGATCAAAAAGTATCGAGACTTGTGTAGCTATATAAGAATACATCATACCATGATGCTATTAAGCATGCAGTGACCTAGTTATGTGCTCGGCATGTGCAGAGTGTAGCGTGGCTGCAGCACTCCTGTACTTTTTTTTAATCACGTGATGTTTGGTATCGTGTTAAAGCAGTTCACCAGATTTACAATGAGTGAAAAAATTGAACAGTGAATCTGTATTAAATTCTGCCAGAAACTTGGAGATTTGTGCAAAAGAGACTTATGACAAGTTACAGCAAGTGTATGGCAATGAATGCATAAATCATGCTTGAGTTTATGACTGGTACAAATGCTCCCAAGAGGGCTGCTAAAGTGCTGACAGTGATGAACATTCTGGAAGGCTATCCATGAGCAGGAATGAAGACAAAGTAGAAACAGTGCATGCTGCAATACACTCAAATCATCGATTGTCTATCAGGGAGCTTGCTGAGGACATGGACATCAGTTTTCAGTTGGCACAGTCCATTCATTCTGTCAATTTGTGGATGAGACGTGTGTCTGCAAATCTGTGCTGAAACTCCTGTCCCCTGACCAAAACGATTGACTGTCTGCAGCCAGGGAGTTGTTGGAATGTGTTGAAAATGACTAAAATTTCATCAAAAAGATTATTACTGCTGATGAATCATGGGTTTATGGTTATCATCAGGAAACTAAGGCTCAATCCTCACAATGGAAGACTCCAAACTCTCCCAGACCCAAAGAAGCCCATCAGGTGAGGAGCAATGTCAAGGTCATGCTCACAGTTTTCTTTTATTACCAGGCTATTGTTCATCATGAATATGCTCCAAAAGCCCGAACCATCAGTAAAGAGTACAACGTCCAATTTTGATTTATTTGAGAGATGACGTTCACCGTAAGAGGCCAGGTAGTCTTCAAGGACTACCAAAAGGGACTGCTACAACTGGAAGTAGATCTACACTTGTGAGTCTAATCTTCTGGAATAAACTCTAAATCTTAGGGTAAAAGGGACTTCTTGGGGTTAAAGCTGATAAGTCTGTGTATTTTAGAATTCAGTGTTTTTGCGGAGTCAGTCAGGTCTTAGTACTACCAGTGAGCTTTGTATTTAAGTCAAAGTAGAGTATAGCTTAGCATAGAACATAAAATAAGAGTAAATCGACTTTGAAATAAATTTCTTTCTAGAGATCTTTTCATTTAAATCAAATCAGTGTATAGCTTAACCTAGAAAGTATAATAGAGTAAATAGTTACTGAAATAAAATTGTTTCTAGAGAGCCTTTTTACTTAAATCAAATCAGAATATAGCTTAGAATACAAGTAGAACAGTCTCCGAGTAGAAAGAAAAATAAACTTGTTTCTAATGATCTTTACAAAGAGCTCTTCCAATTAGAAGGCAAAAGATCTGTGAAGTTGCCTTAAACAGGTATTAAAGGCAAGTGACAGATCAAATGAGCCATTTAAAAGGCCCCTTCTAACAAACCAAGGGCTGTGTGAATCACTCAAAAAATTGGTAAGACTTTACCTTAGAAGCACAGGGCAGGGCACTGCGTAGCAGCCAACTTTTAATAGGTCTTCCTTCCCTCCCTCCCTGACTCCCACCCACCCCTGGGATAATCATAGCTTTATAGGTGCTTAAACCTCTTAAAGGGAAGGAGGTGCCATATTCACTCTCAAGTACAGCTGTCTATTCTCATCAGGCATACATTAAGGACCTGAGATTAATTAATCTTGAGGTGAACAAAGTCTATCTAACATATTAGGTATAGTTTTATTAGTATAAGGATCCCCAGCAAACCTAAGTAAGTAAACAACTTAAATACCTAAACAGAACCTTAAAACTAAGATGCAGACCGCAGTCCAGCAGCGAAATGGGGCTTTCCACTCTGTTGCATTGAGTGTCACATGCAGGATTTTCTCCTAGTTGGTGAGGAGTCTTACATGTGCACTAGGTGCAAGGCGCTCCTTGCTCTTAGGGAAGGAGGCTGATCTCTGGAGGCTGGAGTAGCAGACATGAAGAACGTGAAGAAGACAGAATGGTACATAGAAGAGATCTACAGGGATGTAGTACTGAAGTCCCACATCCAGTCTGGCAGCAACCCTGTTGCCATGGAGGAGAGAGATCATGTGACAGGAGAGCATCACCCTGGTGTGGCAGGAAGTGATCTTATAGCTAGCACCTGTCCTCCAGGTGGGAGTGGAGGAGTAGCCTAGTGGTTAGAGCACTGGCTTGGTAACCAAGCAACCAGGGTTCAATTCCCACCAGCACCCCTTGTGGCCTTGGGCAAGTCACTTAACCCTCCACTGCCTCAGAAGAAAGGCCTGGCAATCTACTTCCAGTGACACTGCCAAGAAAACCCAGGAGCTTCTGAGTCACCAGGAGTCAGGACTGACTCAAAGGCACACATTGCATTGTCCTCCAGGTGATGTAACATCCTCTCGCACCGAGGAGATTTCTCCAGGGCCATGTGCCCACGAAGGAAGGGTTAGGACAGCTGTTATAGTTAGTGATTCAATGATTAGGCATGTAGATGGCTGGTGGATGTGAGGATCACCTGGTAACACCTGGTGCAAAGGTAGCAGACCTCATGTGCCACCTAGACAAGGTCTTAGATAGTGCTGGGAGGAGTCTGCTGTCTTGGTACACATCGGTACTAATGACATAGGAAAGTATGGTAAGGAGGTTCTGAAGGCCAAATTTAGGCTTTTAGGCAGGAAGTTGAAATCCAGAACTTCCAGGATAGCATTCTCCGAAATGCTTCCGGTTCCACGTGCAGGACCCAAAATGCAGACAGAGCTCCGGAGTCTCAATGCATGGATAAGACAATGGTGCAAGGAAGAGGATTTTGGATTTCTTAGGAACTGGGGAACATTCAGGGGAAAGGAGGGGCTTTTCTGAAAGGATGGGCGCCACCTTAACTGGGATGGAACCAGGCTGCTGGCATTAACCTTTAAAAAAGGAGATACAGAAGCTTTTAAGCTAGATAATAGGGGAAAGCCGACAGTCACCCAAGAGCGCATGATTCAGAACAATGTATCCTTGAAGTATACTAGCAAAAGACTGAAGTAGGTGCATATCAACAGAGAGGTTCCAAGAAAGACAAAAGTAGCCCAAATGCCCTTAAGTACAGAACAGACAGAGCTTAAAGATTCCAAATTACCCCTGCCTACCGATAATCAGATTAATATGAATATAATACAGCCTACAAAATGCTTGTATACAAATGCTAGAAGTCTAAAAAATTAGATGGATGAGTTTGAATATATAGTGCTAAATGAGAGGTTAGATATGATTGGTATCTCAGAGACATGGTGGAAGGAGGACAACCAGTGGGACACTGTGATACCTGGGTACAAATTATTTCATAATGATAGAGCTGATCAAATTGGTGAAGGGGTTGCACTCTATGTCAGAGAGGGCATTGAGTCACAAAAGATTAAAGTTTTTGCAGGAAACAAAATTCACTGTAGAATCTCTATGGATTGAAACGCCATGTAAAAAGGGGAAGGGGAAGGCAATGGCAGTGGGAGTGTAATATCGACTGCCTGGCCAGAATGAACAAATGGATGATGAAATGCTCAAAGAAATCACGGAAGCTAATAAAAATTAGAGCACAGTAATAATAATGGGTGATTCAATTAGCCCGGTATTGACTGGGTCAGTGTCATGGCAGGACATGCTAGGGAGATAAAATTTCTAGATGAAATAAATGACTGATTCTTCGAGAAGCTAGTTTATTAATCAACAAGAGGGGAAGCCATTTTGGACCTAGTCCTTAGTGGAAGACAAGATCTGGTGCAAGAGATAAGGTATTGGAGCCATTTGGCAATAGTGATCATAGCATGATCACATTTAATAAATGGAGGAATGATGGCAAGGAAATCCACAGAACTACCTTTTTAACTTTCAAAAGGGAGACTATGATAAAATGAGGAAAATAGTTAAAAAACTAAAAAGAGTGGTTTCAAAGGTTAAAGATTTATATCAAGCATGGGTGTTGTTTAAAAATACTATTTGGAAGCACAGACAAGCTGTCTTCCATGCTTTAAGAAAAATGGAAGGAAGTCCAAAAAACTGCCAGCATGGTTTAAAGGTGAGGTCAGAGAGGCTATTGTTGCCAAAAAAGCATCTTTCAGGAAATGGAAAAAAGAGCCAAATGACGAAAACTGGAAACAACATAAGCACTAGCAAGTTAAATGCAAGGCATTGATAAGGCAGGCAAAGAGAGAATTTGAGAAGAAGCTTGCTGTGGAAGCAAAAACGCATAATAAAGATTTTTTTCAAGTACATTTATAGAAAAAAACTGTCAGAGAGTCAGTTGGACTATTAAATGATAGAGGGGTTAAAGGGGCACTAAGAGGGGACAAAGCATAGCAGAGAGACGGAATGAATTTTTTGCTTCGATCTTTCTATGAAGAAGATGTAGGGATGTTACCCATGACTGAAATGGTATTTAAAGGTGATGCCACAGAAGAATTGAAAGAAATATCAATATACTGGGAAGATGTATTACAATAATTTGATAAACAGAAGAGTAGCAAATCACCTGGACCAGATGGTATAAATCCAAGGGTGCTGAAAGAACTGAAATATGAGACTGCAGACCTACTATTAGTAATCTCTGAACTATCATTAAAATCATCTTTAATACCTGAAGATTGGAGTATGGCCAAGGTAATGCCAATTTTTAAAAAGAGTTCCAGGGGTGATCCGGGAAACTACAAGTGAGCCTGACATCAGTACTGGGAAAAATGGTAGAAACTATTATAAAGAACAAAATTACTGAACATGTAGATAGTCATGACTTAATGGGAGACAGCCAACATGGCTTTAGCCAAGGAAGGTCTTGTTTTACTAATGTTTTTTTGAAGGTGTTACTGAACAAATAGACAAAGATGAGTCAGTTGATATAAGGGGATGTTTACTAAACAGCAGTAGTGGACTCCATGCGATATCAGAGCCGCAGTCCCATTAAAATCAATAGGCCGCAGCTCCGATATCGCACAAGATCCACTACCGCCATTTAGTAAACATCCCCCATAGTGTATCTGGATTTTCATAAAGCCTTTGACAAGGTCCCTTATGAGAGACTCTTGGCAAAATTAAAAAGTCATGGGATAGGAGGCAGTGTACTAGTTTGGATGAGGAACTGATTAAAAGATAGAAAGCAGAAAATAAGGCTAAATGGCCAATTTTCTCAAAGGAGGAAGGTGAATAGTGGAGTACCCCAGGGATTTATACTGGGTCTGCTGTTTTTTAGCATATTCATAAATGATCTGGAAATGGGAATAATGAGTGAGGTAATCAAATTTGCAGATGACACAAAATTATTTAAAGTTGTTAAAACCTAAGAAGATTGTGAAAAATTGCAAGAGGACCTCGATAAATTTGAAGACCGGACGTTCAAATTACAGATGAAATTTAATGTGGACAAGTGGAAAATTATGCATCTAGGAAAGAACAACCCAAAATATGGTTACATGATGCAAGATTCCACGATGCAAAGTTCCACCACCCAGGAAAAAGATTTAGGCGTCATCGTGGATAACATATTAGAACGCAGTGTGCAGTGGCAGCCAAGAAGGCAAATCAAATGCTAGGAATCATAAGGAAAGGAATGGAGAATAAAACAAAGGATATTATAATGCCTCTGTATTGTTCCATGGTGCGACCACACTTTGAATATTGTGTGCAATTCTGGTCGCCATATCTTTAAAAGGACATAGTGTTATTAGAAAAGATACTGAGAAGAGCCACCAAAATGGTAAAGGGGATTGAAGAATACCCCTATGAAGAGAGGCTAAAAAGGTTAGGTCTCTTCAACCTGGAAAAGAAACGGCTGAGGGGAGGTAAGATAGAGGTCTATAAATGAATGAATGGAGTGGAACGGGTCAATATAGACTGATTGTTTACGCCATCAATACATAGACTAGGGGACATGCAATGAAGCTACAGTATAACTTATTTAAGACTAATAAGAGAAAATATTTTTTCAATCAATGCATAATCAAACTGTGGAATTTGTTACTGGAGGATGTAGTAATAGCTGTTAGTGTAGCTAGGTTAAAAAAAGGTTTGGACAAGTTCCTGGAGAAAAGGTCCATAAACCATTATTAAAGGGGACCCGGGAAATCCACTACAAGCATTGTGGAACCTGTACCTTTTGGGAAAACTGCTAGATACTTGTGACCTAGACTGGCCACTGTTGGAAAAAAGATAATGGGCTCGATGGACCTTGATCTGACCTGGTATGTCATATCTTATGTTCTTAGAGTTGCACAGTAATGGTGAATGGTTACTTTATCACAATATCACCCCAGCTCATGCATCACATCTTGTCCAGCAGTTCTTGGCCAAACACCAAATTGAGCAAGTCTGTCAGCCTCCGTACTCACCTGACCTTGCACCCTGTGACTTTTTCTTGTTTCCAAAACTGAAACTACCAATGAAAGGAAGAAGATTTGACGACTTGGAAACCATTAAGCAAAATTCGACACAGAGCTTCACAGCATAATGAAAGAGGCATTTCAAAATTGTTTCAAGCAGTGGCAGGAACGCTGGGGAAAGTGTATTTTAT
This sequence comes from Ichthyophis bannanicus, assembly GCA_033557465.1. Lineage (NCBI taxonomy): Eukaryota > Metazoa > Chordata > Amphibia > Gymnophiona > Ichthyophiidae > Ichthyophis > Ichthyophis bannanicus. The sequence continues at coordinate 612,213,075 of CM066035.1, read as the reverse complement.
CAAAAGGGGACTACTTTTAAGGAGACTGAGCGCAATAACTGTTGGTGTTATAATTATTGTGTTATTGGTGAAGTCTCAATACTTTTTGATCGCACCTTGTAGTTGTATTGTCAGAGAAAACCGATGTGGCAGAAACTGCCTATGGCTTACTGAAAACACCATTTCTGAAATATACACACACAAATGTGTACATGTGTACACATACATTTCTATACATATACTTTTACCAAAAAACACATATCTTTATTTTTATTGAATATTTGATATACCGCTCAAGTAGAGCGTCAATATAGTTTGGGAGACAGAGATATACATAATTTATAAACTGTGCAGTAAGGGCAGGCCAGAAACTTTCATTTACTTTCATTTTTTTAGGGGGATTTATCTTCGTATAACTTTTCTAATAGTGCACCTAATGTGTAATAGTGCACACTACTGCCCAATAGTGCATACTATTTGCCCAACAGGGTGCACTATTGCCTCCTTTGTTTTAAAACAAAAGCACATCTCTACTGTGCAGCTCCTACTGCACAGTTTACAAAACAAAGGCACACATTTAGGAAACCCATTTTTCAAACACAAATCTCTACCTAACCGACCTACATAAAATGACCCCCGAAATAGTATCTTTCCTTCCCTGTCTAACATTGGGCAACCCAAACCAGTCTGCAGCAAACCAAAATAGAATAGGACATATCAAAATACAATTCTGCTGTATTTTGGTTTGCTGCCAACTGGTAGTTTGCTGTCTACCTTCTCAATGACTCCTTATATTTGGGAGTTGTTCTGAATGATTGGATTCAGGCAGATGTGGTTCCTCCCAACAAAACTGGAAGAAGGAAGCTGGGAAGTTCAGGCTGGTTAGTCTGATCTCAGTGTTGTATAAAGTAATGGGGTCATAGCAAGGGCCAGCACAAGGAGATGAGGTGCCCTCGATGAACCTCATCACTTGCGCCCCCCCCCCCTCTGTATTTATTTATTTATTTAATAGTATTTCTATCCCGCCTTTTGTAGCGCCCACTGCCACTGCTGCCACCTCTCTCCGGGACCGACAGTTGCAGCAATAGCTACAGACAGCCCGCAGCATTTACCGTCAAGCTTCAGCGCCATGAGGCTGTTTGTTTCTGCCCCTCTCCGATGCTGACTTCCTGTTCCTGATGAAACTAAGGCGACCAAACACATAGAACAATCAAAACAGTCCAATTAAACATTATACTGTTTTCATCAAAACTGGGGAAGTTATTATCCATATTAACAACAGCACACCCCACATTATTGGGTCACAGAGCTTACACTGAGTACCTCCTTGGTGCCTTCTTTTTCTTCTATATCCAGCAGGCTGCTTAAATGAAGGCAAAAATTTTCTTTTAATTTTGGGCTCATATGGGATGGGAGGACGATTCTTCCAATTTTAGGGCCCTTTGTTCAGTGCAGACACTCCTCATTCACTCCACTCAGCATCAAAATCATTTTGGTCACTTCCAAAGGTCTCCAATATCCAGTCAGGGTTGACTGAATAAAAATAGGGGTCTCTATTAAAGCAAGAAGGCTAAAGAAATGTTTTTGCAGAAGAAAATGAGAACAGAATTCTGTTGGGCAAACTAGAAGACAAACAGCAGAATCACAGCCGAGACAGACCCTTATCTTTCAGGCTTCTTCAGCAAATGCTACAAAGGAACCAATTACTTTTCTCTTCTCTTTTAGTTCACCGAACCTCTTGAAGATCCAAAAGCAAAAAATCTCTCTCTTTTCAAAACATAGGTTCCTCTTTTGTTCTTTGTAAGATCTCCCAAGATAAGAAACTTTATTCCAATCGCTTGGTTCACCTTCTCCTACCGTCAAGCCTCCTGACTTAAGTATCCACACTTCAGAAAGTCCAGCAGCTCAAACCCTAAGCTCCAGCCACGCTTCAGGATGGGAGAAAAGGGCAAATATATTGTGCCTAACATTCAGCTGGCACTGAACTCTAAACCCAGATGCATGGGCTCCAGAATTAATATCCGGATTGCCCCAATTGCCGCGAAGCTAACCGGATAGCAGCGATATTCAGCCGCTGCTCAGTTACCTTCTGCAGCAAAGGTTAGGCCAGTGTTTCCTGCGCCTTACTTTCACTGCATGTCACTAACTGGGCAGCAGCTCAATATCATCAGACCACCATATCATGTGCCACCTAGACAAGGTTTTAGATAGTGCTGCAGAGAGGTCTGCTGTCTTGGTACATGTTGGTATCAATGACATAGGAAAGCGTGGTAGGGAGGTTTTGAAGACCAAATTTAGGCTAGGAATCATAAGGAAAGGAAAGGAGAATAAAACAAAGGATATTATAATGCCTCTGCATTGCTCCATGGTGCAATCACACCTTGAATATTGTGTGCAGTTCTGATCACCATATCTTAAAAAGGATATAGTGGAATTAGAAAAGGTACAGAGAAGAGACACCAAAATGGTAAAGGGGATAGAAATATATCCCTATGAGATGAAGCTTTAAAGGTTAGGTTTAAAGAGACAGCTGAGAAGAGATATAATTGACGTCTACAAGTTAATAAGTGAAGTGAAACAGGTAAATGTAGATCGATTGTTTACGCCATCAATAAGTAGAAGACTAGGGAACATGCAATGAAGCTACAGTGTAACACGTTTAAGACTAATAAGAGAAAAACAATTTCACTCAACTTGTAATCAAAGTCTGGAATTTGTTACTGGAAGATGTAATAAAAGTTGTTAGTGTTGATAGGTTTATAAAAGGTTTGGACAAGTTCCTGGAGGAAAAATCCATAATTCATTATTAAAGTGGACCCCGGAAATCCACTGATTGCCCCAGTACAAGCATTGTGGAACCAGTGTGTCTTTTTGGGAAACTGCCAGGTACTTTTGACTTGGATTGGCCACTGTTGGAAACAGGATACTGGGCTTGATGGACCTTGGTCTGATGTTCTTATATCTCCTCCTACAGTGTCCCAAAAAGGAACTTGTTTTGGCATACTCATCTATACTCTCCTACTTACAGAAATCTAGATAATCCTGAAGCCACTCATTGCTACCAGAGCAAGTGATGCTCTGAAGCATTAATACTTATTGCCAACAGATACTGACTTTATCTCTGAGGCTTTAACCCAGTGAATATTAGTAGGAGAGAAATTTAACCACCCCTAATACCTCCCTGGTAATATATAAACAATTGTCCAAAATGTATGTGTCACAACCAAGATGGAACTTGTTTATTGCTACGAGCCCTGGAGTTGGAATCAAGCGAGACCCAACAAGGACTTTGTTTTGTCACAATAGTTGCTGCATCAGGGAAAAGCTGAGGATCAAAGTGAGGAGCAGTAGGAGCAGATTTTAAAACAGAACAAACAAATACAGACGTGATTAAAGATTAAAACTGGCAAGCTTGTGGAAATACCTTTAGAGAGAGTTCCTCTATGAGACCATGTGAAGCCAAACTTTATCTGAGAGAGGGAGGGCAAGATTACATCAGGGTGCCTAGGCAATGATGGCGCGTACAGTAGGCGTAGGTTGCATCTATATTATCATGTGCATTAGCATCTTTGAGGTTTCAACTGCTTTGATGAATGTAAGATGGGCAATATAGAAAGTTCTGAATAAACATAAACATATGCACCTACATGCCTTTATGAAATTACCTTTTCGAAAGCCGACGCACAAAATTACACCTGCTCTGAGGCAGAAGTAATTTTGTGTGTGTATGTGCTGGTATGAATCTGAACCCATGCATGTATCTTATAAGATGCATGAATATGTGCCCATCCTGCCCCACCCCTTTCACCCATGGAACACTTGCATGTGTAGGAGGTAATTTAACAAAGTCATGCGCACACGTATGTGGCCATGTAGGGGGTAAATGCCTCTTATAAAATACCATCCAACAAAAAAAGTACACATTTTGGCATCAAGGTGCATACTTTTCCAGTGGGCATGTACAAGGGCGAAGTCTGAGCAGAGCATTGGCATAGCAATTGTATGCCTAGATTATAAAATGTTATAATTTGTGCGCACACCTGAAAATGTCAGCGCAGACATTTACTGTAAACCAGCTCTAAGGGGCATTACAGGACTTATGCAAGGAGGCGCCTACTTGTCATTATAAAATAGGCTTTGCATAGGCACTTTAAAACACTTTAATAAGACGCCCTTTTAAAAATTTTTCCTCAACTTGCATAAAAGTAGACACTATTGTTGAATAAAACTAGGCACTATGAGAGTAATTTTATAAATTCCCATGGAGTTAATGTGTGTTAGGATGTGTGTATTTGAAACCTATTTTATAAAGTGAAATACGCCCATATTTTACTTTATAAAATAGAGGTGCAAGTGATGTAAAAACGTGCATCAAATTAGCCTTGAGCACTTACACCTGCCCTATGGAAGGTGTAAATACCCATGCTTAGATTTTGTGGGAACGCAAGTATACATACATAAAATACATACAATACCTGAATGTAACTTTCTTAACCACCTAGCTGCTACCCGCAATAAGCAGTATATCAAGTAAATAAAACTGTAACTATAAATTATGCACATAAACTTGCATTCCACTCATGATCTGCCCTAACTCTGCTCCTGTGCATGCCCACACTGAAAGTACGTACAATTGATCTTACATGTGTATTTACAGAACCTTGACTGGATAAAGATTGGGTCTGATTCCGATCCCGACTTACATCCCGCGGGATCAGAACCATGAACAAGTCTGTACGTGCAGGCCGGGACTGCGATTCAGGCCCGGCCTGCACGTACAGGCACTGCCCGCCTAACTCAGCCAGGGCTTTTAAATGGAGCCTGTTGCCATGGCACCATGGCTCCATTTAAAACCGTGATGTCGGCCGCCTGCTACAAAAGTTAATTCCCTGCAGACCGACCCACGATCCAGCCTCCTAAGGCCAGGCTCGGGCTGTGGGGAATTAACTTTGCCCCCCCCCCCCAAGTCCCTTCTGTGCCCCGATGCAGACAAAAACAAATGTCCAGGGAAGTTATTCCACCCCGAGGATGGAATAACTTCCTTGGATATTTCTCCAGCCCTGGATGTACAAGGCCAACATCAGAATTGGCCCTGTAAGTCCAGGGCCGGTGATCGCCCACTGCCCTCCACTCTCCGCCCCCCAAGCTATTCCTTCCCCGCGTCATTAACTTCCCCACACAACCGGCGAGGAAGTTATACAGGGGCAGGAGCCGGCACGAATAGCTATTCATGCCTCAGAATGACCCCCTATGTGTGTAAGTCCTTGGAAAATATGGATTATACGGGTATTGGTAAGGTGCTCTTTATATCTTATTAGACGTGCACGGTCTCTGTTTTAATTTTTTTTTAGTGCTGTGCTTGCGCATTTATATTTGTTTTTCCATTGATTGGGGTAATCTCTTGCCCTTTATTTGTTGATAATGCTAGCGCTGCATATGACTTGTAGTGCTACACAAATGCTCAGTAGCAGTAGTAATAATGTGAAATGGTTTATCTTTTTTTTTTCTCTCTCTTTTTTTTTGGCTTAAATAAGGATGGTGACATGCAGCATTGCCAAGTTACCCAGTTCCAGAAGTGAGATTTTTTGTCAGTTCTGATTTTAAATTTGCATTCTAATGCATCAGAATGAGATTGTCAGAAATCCAGGGGTGGCTTAAAATCTCACTCCTGGAACTGGGTAACTTGGCAACTCTGGACATCATGGTTTAAGTCCATTGCCATTTTCAGGAATTATGAACAGTTTTGAATGTCCCTTAAGAGGTTCTTAGGCACTGGATTAATGCATGGCTTTTCTTTGACCCTAAATACATTCTCTAATTAATTCCATTCAATTTGTGGTGGACTGTTCCTTATCAATTGAGCATTTAACACTGGCACAATACTTGCATATATTTTGTTTATTGTTTATAAAGCTTTATATTGGCTCAAAGGCACACATTGCATTTGCATATCCTTTATTTTATTTATGATATTGCCAGTACATTTTGTATATTTTTGGTTTGTTCTATTTCTACTTTTGCCTAATATTAATACACCCCAGTTATTATAAGTATTTTGGTCTTCTTTTCTACACACCTTTATGTTTTTTGGGACGTAGCAATATTGTCATTTATGTTTTAAAGTACTCTAAGACCCTTAATTTAACTTTTTCCTTTAATCTTTTTTATTGATCACATAGATTTTTGCTTCTTTTGTGATTTTCATATTGTTTTTTCTCATAATGTATTTGTTATCCTTTAGTTCTAAACTTTCTATTTTTCTGTTCCACTTTTGGACTGTAGATATTTATAGTGTTTTTTATGCAATTTGCTGTTACTTCCATATATGATTTTCCTGCGCTATTTTGTCCCTATTTTGTGTGTACGCCAATACATGTAGGGGCCATTCTCAGCATCTACCGTGCAATTAGTGCACATGGCGGACACTCACCGTATGGGTCCACATTCCATATCTTGGAAGATGCAAAGGGGAAAATATTGAAGAAAACAAGGTTGTGTCACAGAGGAGGTGTAACCCGTCCCCCCTCCCCCACTACAACACCTAGCCCTCCTGCACACACCCAAAAATATCACCTATCTCCTGATCAATTTTTCCAGCCATCAGGATTCCCCTTCAGATCCAACACTACTTCTCTGGATCTGTCCCATCCTTGTGTCTAAAGGACTGAAGCAGGGGCAGTTTCTCTTCTACTTCACGCCACTGTGCAGAGATCTGGTCTACGCTGGTCACCTTTTCATATTTCATATAATTCTGACTCTGTAAGAAGGGTGGAAGGGATATCAGTTTTCATCAAAGTTGATGTGTCAGCCAAATTTCCAAAGGAAAACTGTTTGAGGAGTTTGCCTTTAAAAATAAGTTTGCATTTCCATTGGTACAAACTACTGCAGGCTGCACAAGAAGTTTGAAACTTGCCCTCACCGTTAATAGCTTCTTGTTCTACCACTGTACTCGCTAGTACGTTACAGTTTCCTATGAAAGGCCGGCCCAACCATTAGGCAAACTAGGTATTCACCTAGGGCAATATCTTCTGCGGGAGCAGCAAGGATCAGGGCATTCAGTGCTAAACAGTAGATTCTGACAGGCAGGAGTGGCATAAGTCTCAAGGTTTGCCTAGGGCAGCGATGGCGAACCTATGGCACGCATGCCAGCTGTGGCACGCGAAGGCCTTGCAGCTGGCACGCGGGAAGGTCCGCAATCAAAATATGCGGCATTAAAAAAAAAAAAAAAAAAAAAGCTGCCGCTGCCGGGGCCGGGGCTGCCGCGGCAGAATCGAGTGTGCCGCGGGGCCCCCCCGCCCAGCAGAGCCTGCCCTCCGTCCCCGGTATCACCTCTCTCAGCTGCCTCCAGTCACACGCGCCGGCTTTCAGAGCGCGAGGGGAGTTTCTCCCTCGCTGCTCTGTTAAGCCCGCGGGGGCTGATGGGAAGTTCCCATCAGCCCCCGCGGGCTTAACAGAGCAGCGAGGGAGAAACTCTTCCCTCGCGCTCTGAAAGCCGGCGCGTGTGACTGGAGGCAGCTGAGAGAGGTGATACCGGGGACGGAGGGCAGGCTCTGCTGTGCGGGGGGGGGCCCCGCGGCACACTCGATTCTGCCGCGGCGGCCCCTGCCCCGGCCCCGGCAGCGACAGCTTTCTTTGTAAAAAAATTTTCGCTGGGGGGGGGTTAGGAGTGGTGATGGGCTGGGGGGGTTAGGAGTGGTAATGGCTGGGGGGGGTTAGGAGTGGTAATGGCTGGGGGGGGGTAGGACTGGGGAGGGTCTGGGGGGGATAGGAGTGGTAATGGCTGTGGGCTGTTGGGGGGTTAGGACTGGTGATGGGCTGGGGGGGGCTAGGACAGGAAATGGGCTGATGGGGGGGTTAGGAGTGGTTATGGCATGGGGCGGTTAGGAGTGGTAATGGGCTGGGGGGGTTAGGAGTGGTAATGGCTGTGGGCTGTTGGGGGGTTAGGACTGTTGATGGTATGGGGGTGATAGGAGAGGTAATGGCTGTTGGCTGTTGGTGCTAGGACTGGTACTGGGCTATGGGGGACTAGGACAGGAAATGGGCTGATGGGGGGGTTAGGAGTGGTGATGGGCTGGGGGAGGTTAGGAGTGGTGATGGGCTATGGGGGGGCTATGGGCTATGGGGGAGCTAAGTCTATATGGGCTGATGGGATTAGGACTGGAAGTGGGTTGATGGGGGCTTAGGACTGGTAATGGGCTATGGGGGGCTAGGACAGGAAATGGGCTGATGGGGAGGGGTTAGGACTTGAGGTGGGCTGTTGGGTGGGGTTAGGACTGGTAATGGGCTATGGGGGGCTAGGACCGGAAATGGGCTGATGGGGAGGGGTTAGGACTTGAGGTGGGCTGTTGGGTGGGGTTAGGACTGGTAATGGGCTATGGGGGGCTAGGACAGGAAATGGGCTGATGGGGAGGGGTTAGGACTTGAGGTGGGCTGTTGGGTGGGGTTAGGACTGGAAATGGGCTGATGGGGGGTTAACACTGGAGGTGGTCTGATGGGGTTAGGACTGGTAATGGGCTATGGGGGGGTTTAGGACTGATAATGGGCTATGGGGGGGCTGGGACAAGAAATGGGCTGATGGGGAGGGGTTAGGACTTGAGGTGGGCTGATGGGGTTAGGACTGGTAATGGGCTGTGGGCTGATGGGGGGGGTTAGGACTGGCAATGGGCTATGGGGGGGTTAAGACTGGTAATGGGCTGTTGGCTGATGGCGGCTGTCTGGTAATGGGCTATGGGGGGTTAGGACTGATAATGGACTATGGGGGGGGCTAGGACAGGAAATGGGCTGATGGGGAGGGGTTAGGACTTGAGGTGGGCTGATGGGGTTAGGACTGGTAATGGACTGTGGGCTGATGGGGGGGTTAGGACTGGCAATGGGCTATGGGGGGCTGACTGGAAATGGGTCGATGGGGGTTAGGACTGGAAGTGGGCTGATGGGGGGTTAGGACTGGAAGTGGGCTGATGGGGGTTAGGACTGGTAATGGGTTATAGGGGGGGCTTAAACTGAAAATGGGGTGATGGGGGGTTAGGACTGAAGTGGGTTGATGAGGGGGGGCTAGGACTGGTATTGGGTTGGGGGGTTGCTAGGACTGGAAATGGGTTGGGGGGCTGCTAGGACTGGAAATGGGCTGATGCAGGGACTAGAAGGGAATGGATGCTGGGTGAGGCTGGAACTAGAAGGGAGCTGGTGTTGGGGGAGGATTAGAATGGGATGGGGCTGGGAGAGTAAAATGGAGAGGGGAAAAATATTTTGTGTGGGAGGGATAAAAAATCTACAATTGGCCGGGTATTGGGAGAATAAGTGGGGATTGAGGATGGAGGGGTAAATTTTGAGTAGATGAAATAGGAATGAGGAAAGAGCAAAAGGAGAAAGATTAGTATGTTAAAGCAGATGTAGAGAGAGAATGGAAAAAAAAAAACAAGACAGAAGAAAGGACAAATGGACAGCAGATGGAGAGTTAGCAGAAGACACGAAGAAACCAAAAGAAAGTGGCTGGAACAATTGCAACTGAAAAAAAATGCACAAAAGGTAGAAAAATATCTCTTTATTTTGAATTTATTAACTGGAATATGTCAGCTCTGGGAAATGTGCATCATTAATTTTGCGCTTTGTTTAGTACAAGAGGAAATTAATTTATAGTTTTATTTCTACAGTGTTGTTGTATATTCCAAGTTTGGCTTTTGGGGTTCCCAGTTTAATTATTGTCTTCCTGTTTCTAAATTGTGATTCCTTGTTTGGTGATGGTCTGTTCTGCATGTGTAACTGAGCTGAGGTATTCTGTTTATATAATTCCTATTTGACATTGCCACTTGTTCTTTCCCCAGTAGGTCATGTATTGTTGTTCTCTGAAATGTATTGGTTTAATATTTGCAGTGTTGCCTTTTGATAGTTAGGGTATGGTGCTTTGTGAGTCCTGGTAGTGCTGTTAGGATACGGCGGGTTTGCTATGGGTTCTAAATGGGCAGCGTTTGTAGTAGTTCCTAATGTGCCTGGCGGTTGGTACTGGATTATAGTAATGTAGAAACCTTTTAGTCTTTCTTTATCCATATACTCATTAAGAGGCATGTTTACTAAAAGTTAGTGTATGGTAACATTATGCAAATATTTATGCAAATGAGGCACCTTATGCAAATGAGGCTTTAATTGACGTGCTGGCACTTTGAGGAAATTCTTTGGTTTTGTGCGGCAGTTTGGGCACTCGGGCTCAAAAAGGTTAGCCATCACTGGCCTAGGGTACAAACACCTGGAACGAACCTCTGGGGCTGGCCATACTCTTATGAGGAACAGCATCAGAAGCCTTACTGAAGTCCAGTTAGGCCACATCCACTGTTGCTATTGAATTCACTACTTTTGTCATCTCTTCAATGAATCACTGAATTTGATTTGAAAGATCTCCTCCTTGTAAACACCTTGTCTGAGTTCCTGTAAATTACTTGTTTTAAAACTATTATAACTATTATTCTCTAGCAGTGTTACCATAGCATTGCCTACTACTGAACATAGACCAATGAGTCTCTTTGTGGCTGAAATAAGGCCCAGCTAATCCAAAAACATGAAATAGAATATCAAGAAAATAAAATAACAGAAATAATCAGTTGAAAATGCCACTGACTAAATGAAATTGGGAGAGATCCAAGAGATAGAAAACGTACAAATTCCATCAGGAAATTAACAGACAGGAAATTAAGCTGGAAGTACAGAAACCATAATGTATATGCACAGTAAATCACCACCATAAGTCATTCTGAGGACACCTGTGTGATCACATTATTTGGGTGAGACTTAGCATCCAGAAATAATTTCAACTGCTCAGAAGATATACTGGAATCCTTCTGAAAGATAAATGCACATTTACAAGGAAATTGCAAGCAAAGCTTATCCCTAATGCATAAGTCTTTTCTCTTAACAACCTGAAATCTCTTTCTCTGCACTTTATCGGGTCATCTTATACAAACATGGCAACACCCATGTTTTTCTTCCCCAAAATTAAACATTTTTATAATGGAAATACAATTTTAAAATCCAACTTTGATCACACTCCAGAGCAAATGTCACTACCAGAGTTTCATGGAGGTCAGTAAGGCTTAGGATGACCACAGAAACAGATAATACCACTTCAACAAACATCCTCTATTCTTGCCATCATCTTCCTTCTAGGTATCAAATAATAAGCTTTTACAAAAGAAGGTATACTTTCCATTGATCTTTCCAATATTTCTACAAAATATCTTCTAATCATTGTCTCTGGTGTAACGAAACACACCAAGGGGAAGTTGAGAAATCAGAAATTAAATCTCCTCCTTTGATTACTGTATCTAAAGCTTCCAATTTCCTACAGAGAGCAATCGGATCTTTAATTGGTACTATTGTACTCTTCTGAGTTTGCAACACTTGATTCAAGATAACATCCACTCTAGATTCTTGGCCAAGCAACTGCTACCTCTGCAACTGCAACTCGTTTTCTAGCTCGACAGTTACTCCCAAAGGTTGGTCAATATGTGAGGACAGTGATATGTCCATCAGAACAATGTCCACACATAGAGTTATTCTAAAGAGTTTATTTGCTCTTATGGAGGATTCACCCCATACCCCTTCCAATTGTCTTACAGACCCTACACCATGCTACATCCAAAGATAATCTAACTAGAGCTGCCAGATCTACTCTGTGGAGCCCTATTAAGAAAGTGTGCTAAGCAGTTAACACAAGTTCTCGTATGAGGTAACTGCCTGCTTGGGAATGCAGAGTACCATGGGAGTATGACAATTAGTATAAGCTGATTCACACGCTAAATGCCACTCGTGCGTTAGGGTGCAGAATGGGCAGGGTAGGGTCAAGGATTGGGTATGGTGAGCACATTACAGTAAATGTAGGGGGACATTTCAAATGCTGTCAATGCTGCATTAGCGCGGGTGCACCTAAAGCCACCACGGTGCTTGCGCTGCACAATGGGGTACGTAGCCATGTGGTATCTACTGGGAACATGCTGGCCACACCCTCAAAAATTACCATGGAGGCTTTGCACTTAACGCAAGTTAGGTTTTTGCAAAAATGAATGTATGTTAGTAAAAGAGACACTATCTGTTGAGCCTCTTACCGGCTTAGCCGCCGGGCCCCCGGTCCCGCGGCTGCCAGGTAACCGGGTTCCCGGGGCCCGGCCACGTTGCAGGCCGCGTTGCGTTGGGGGGGGGGGGGCGCGGCGCAGCCTGATGCGCGCTCTGGCGGCCCCCCCCCCCTCACGTGCTCCTGGAGGGAGCCCGATGAGTGGCCAGTGGAGGGTTGGGGGCGGAGGCGGCGCGAGCAAGGAGGGAACGCCGGCTGGCGTGTTCTTCCCTTTCCCTCCTTGCTCGCGGCCGAGAAGGTTTGTTTACCTGGCTGCGGGGTGCTTTTCGGGGCGGCTGTAGGCCTCGGGAGCCTCGGGTGCTGGGTCGTTGGGGTTGCGGTGGCGGGTGCTAGTTTCGCCGCCAACCCGCGCGGCGCTGGGTCTTCCGTCGGTGCCCGCTTCTCCGGCGTGCGCGCGTGCTCCGGCGCACGTGGGCCCCGGGTCTGCGTGCCTGCCCTGCCGCGGTCATTTACAATACAGTGACCAGAATTGCATACGATATTCAAGGTGCTAGCTTGGATTCCAGCTGGGTGGTGGCCAAATTGCCGCTTAGACGGCGACGGAGCCCTAGGGGGCCCCAACGCATCGGTCCTAGGCCAGGGGGCAGGCTCTGCATTACCCAGTCGGGTGGCTTGCCGGCCTTACCGGCCAGCCCCTAGGCCAGTGCGGCCCTTGGGCCACTTACTTGGAGCACACATGGCAAAACATGTTCTTGCACGCAGCGCTGCTAAGGGGCCGTGGGGCGGGGCTCGTGGGCGCGGTACGGCGCGGCGTGGGTCCGCTCCCGCGGGCCGCGCTGGGGCGGTGCCCCCGGCTGCTCCCGCTACCGGGGCCGGGGGGGGCCGGGGGCGCCGCAACTTGGGGGGGGCCGGGGGGGGGGGGGCCTCCGGTGGGCGCTTTTCGCCTGCGGACGAGGGGGCCTCGGCGGGTGATCCGGTTCCTCCTGCGGGAATCGCGGGGGGGGAGGGGGATTTGGGACTGCTCGAAGGGATCCTCGCGCCCGGCCACTCGGTCGCTGCCGGGACGGGGCCCCCGCAGGCTCCTGTGCTCAACTTGCCTCCCGGGTCGGGGAGCGGCTGGCTTACGGCTCCTTCCCCTTCCCATCTAGGGGAGCAGCCTGCTCGCCCTTCCTTGGGCGCCTCTTCTCCTCCTGGGTTTCTCGGTTCTCCGGCCCCTTGGGTGTATGGGGCGGTTCCGTGGGGGGGTGTGGGCCCATGGGGTGGTGGTTGGGGGGGGTGGTTTGGGCAGGGGCAAGGGGGGATTGGGGGGGTGGCGGCGTGGGAGGCTGGGGGTTTGGGGCCTTCGGCGCGCGCCTGGGGGGTTGGTCCCTCGGCGGTTCTCAGTACCCCTGGGGCCCCTGCTGCTGCTTTTTCTTCACAGGTTCCGGGGAGCGCGCCGACTGTCGCCGCCATGGCTGCTTCCGACAGGCTCGCGGGAGCGGGCCCTTCAGATGCCACGGTGTCAGCGGGTGTTCCGGCCCTCGCCTCGCCCACTGGGGGCGCTCTGGTAGCCCCCGTCGGGGGGAGTGGTGAGTATACTGTTGGGGGGGGGTTCCCGACTCGGTTCCGGGTTCCGGGGGCCGGGCAAGGGAAAAGCGAAGCGCAAGCGGGCTCGTCGCTGCCGGCGGGCGTCCTCGTCCTCTTCCTCCTCGACGTCCTCCGTGGCCTCGTCTTGCAGCTCCGTCCCAGGGGCGGCGGACGGTGGGGTTCCTGGTGGGATGCCCGTGGTTCGGTGCGCCGAGCTATGGGAGTCGGTTCCGCGGAAGTTGCGCCGGCGGATCAAGCGTCGTCGATATATTGACATTTTCCGCTTGCTCGACGGCCGGAAGCGCGCGGGAGAAAGTAGAAAAAAGCGCAGGGACGATGAGAAGGCGGGGCGCGTGCGCAAGGTGTCTCGCAACACGCTCAACTGGACCCGTGCCTTTTTGCGGTTGGCGAGTGTCTGGGGACGCTACTTCCCGGACCAGTCCGGGGCGTTACTGGCTTATGCCGACAATATCCTGGAGGCATCCCAGGCCCACGAGGGGTGGGCCTGGTTGAATTATGACGAGGCCTTCCGGGACCAGATGGAGGAGAATAGTCTCCTGCAGTGGGGGACCAAGGACATCAACCTGTGGTTGACACAGATGTCCGCGAGGGGCCGCGGCGTCGGTACTGGAGCGGCGGGGGCGAAGGCGGGCTCGTCTTCGCTCTCGCCTGGGGGCCGGTCCTTTCGTGCCCCCGGCCCCACGTTGCCATCGCAAAAGGCGGCGGGGGTCGGGGGGGACGTGTGTTGGCGCTTCAACAAGGCGTCTTGCCCCTTCCCGGACTGCAAGTTCAAACACGCTTGCTCCTTGTGCGGCGGCGCGCATGCGGCCGCAAAGTGTAGCAGGAAAGGGGTCGCTGGGGCTCCTGCTGGGGGGAAGTGAGGGGTCCCGCGGCTTTGCGGCTACCCCGGTGCGGGTCGCGGCGATGCAGCCGTGGCTGTTGGAGTATGGGCGTTCCCGCCGGGGTAGGGCGGCCGGCTTGATTCTGGGGGGGTTCACGCGGGGTTTTCGCATTCCTGTCCGGGGGTCCGCCGCTCCGTGTAGTTACCGCAATGCTGCCTCTGCGCGGCTCTACGGTGATTTTGTGCGCAGCAAGATCTCCGAGGAATGTGCGCTGGGCAGGGTGGCGGGTCCCTTCTTGGACCCCCCCTTTTCCCCATTCACGGTTTCGCCGTTGGGCGTGGTTCCGAAGAAGGAGCCGGGCAAGTTCCGATTGATACACAACCTCTCTAGCCCTCTGGGCGACTCCGTCAATGACCGTATCCCTCGCGAGCTCTGTTCGGTGCACTACGCTTCCTTCGACGCCGCAGTGTCCTTGGTTCGTCAGTGCGGAGCGGGGGCCCTTTTGGCCAAGGTGGATATTGAATCGGCGTTCCGCCTGCTGCCGGTGCACCCTTCCGCTTTCCCATTGCTTGGCTTTCGTTTCGAAGCGAGGTACTACTTTGATATGTGTATGCCCATGGGCTGCGCAATCTCCTGTGCTTATTTCGAGGCCTTCAGTACCTTCTTGCATTGGGTTGTGGAACGGCAGTCGGGAGTCGCCAGCATTGTTCACTATCTGGACGATTTTCTGTTCGTCGGGCCCCGGGGTGCCTCGACCTGTTCCGCTCTTCTGAGCACCTTCCTTCGCGTGGCTGCCGCGTTCGGCATTCCCGTAGCGGATGGCAAAACGGTGGGACCGGTTACGTGTCTTACCTTCCTGGGCATTGAGATTGACACGGTGGCGATGGTGGTCCGTTTGCCGGCGGCGAAGGTCGATCGCCTTCGCGAGCTGGTGGCCTCCGTCTGTGCCACTGCGAAGATTTCTCTTCGCGTCATGCAGTCACTGGTGGGGCATCTGAATTTCGCTTGCCGCGTTCTCCCCATGGGGAGGCCCTTTACGAGGCGCCTTTCTTTGGCAATGTCCGGGGTGCGGCTGCCGCATCATCGGATTCGCGTGTCCGTGGGGATGCGGGAGGATTTGCGGGTTTGGGACGCGTTTCTGGCCGGGTTCAACGGGAGCTCCGTACTTCAGGGGCCGGAGTTGTCGAATCGCGATCTGCAGTTGTTTACTGACGCGGCGGGGGGCTTCGGTTTTGGGGCCTTCTGTCACGGTGCCTGGTGTGCGGAGCCTTGGCCGGTGGCTTGGGTGCGCTCCGGTTTGACGCGCAATATCACCTTCTTGGAGCTGTTCCCTATCGTGGTTTCCTTCTGGGTCTGGCCTGACCGGCTGCGTGACCGGCGGGTCGTCTTCTGGTGCGACAACGCGGCGGTCGTTGAGGTTCTGAACCGTCATGCTCCCCGATGCCCCAGGGTGGCGGCCTTGATGAGGGTGTTCGTGTTGGCTTGCTTGCGGCTGAATGTCACCGCGCGTGGGCGCGGCACGTTCCCGGTTCTCAGAATTCGATCGCTGACGCTCTCTCACGTTTTCAGTGGGAGCAGTTCCGGCGACTGGCGCCCGGTGCGGACGAGCTGCCCTCGTGGGTCCCGGAGCATCTCTGGACGATTGGGACCCTGCCCTGATGGATCTCTTGGCGTCGTCGGTGGCCCGTAGCACCTGGACTAATTACCGTAGGGGCTATTCCCAGGTGAGTGCCTTTTTGCGGGCGCGTGGGTGGGCCGGGGGGGAGGTGCCTGATGACCTGGCGGGCCGCTTCGTGCTTTGGGCAAAGAAGGCGGGATGGGCCCGGTCGGCGGTCGCTGGGGCGCTCGCGGGCTTCTCCTTTTTCTGTAAGGCAGCTGGTTGGGGGAATCCGCGGGTCTCCTTTTGGTCGGGCGGTTGCTCGCCGGTTGGGCCCGTACGCGGCCGGCGCCACCCGATTGGCGGCGCCCGGTATCTCACGGGCTCTTGTTGCAGCTTTGTGAGGTTTTGCCACGGGTGGCCGCCTCGGGCTTTGAGGCGGTGCTGTTTCACGCTTTGTTCACTACTGCCTTCTTCGGCGCTTTTCGGGTGTCCGAGTTGGTTCCCCGGTCGGCGCGGCGTGAGGCTTTTGGGGGGTTGGCCGTGGGGCACGTCCGGGTGCATCCTGCGCGGGTTCGCATTTTTCTCGCTCGTTCAAAGACGGACCAGGCTGGAAACGGGGGCTGGGTCCTGCTGAGCGCTATCCCTCCCCTGTTGTCCTGTCCTGTGCGGGCTCTTCAAGCGTACGTGTCGCTGCGCCCCGTAGCGCCTGGCCATTTTTTCGTTCATGCGGATAGCCGGCCGGTGACACAGTTTCAGTTCACGGCGGTGTTACGCATGGCTCTGCGGGCCTTGGGTCTTGATGAGCGGGGTTACGCGTCGCACTCGTTCCGCATTGGGGCGGCTACCAGCGCGGCGGCGGCTGGGCTGGACCCGCTGGTGATTCGGCGGATTGGCCGCTGGCGATCGGGTGCTTACGCCGGGTATGTTCGCCCGTCCCCAGGCGATGGGGCGGGGTAGCGTGGGGCGTCTGAAGTGGCGGTCTGCCTGCTGGTGGGGGGAGGGGCTGGGGTGGGGGGGGCATTAACCCTTTTGTGTCCTATTGCAGATTGGCTGGCTGGTGGCAGTCCATTCTTTCTGCTTTCAGATGGTGCGGCATCCGGCGACTGGTGGATCATCGGGCACTCCTTCGTTTATTGGGCTGAGCGGCGCGCGGCGGTGCGGCCACTGGGAGTGCACTTGGGTCTCGCTGGAGCCGGAGTGCGGTTGTGCTGGATGGGCCGCCGCGGTATGCACTGGGACCAGCTTCTGGATTGTGTCCAAGCGGAACTTGGGCGGCGCCGGCAGCCGGTCGGGCTGCTGTTGCACCTGGGTGGCAATGACATAGCCGGTTGGGCTTGCCGGCAACTCATTGGGGCTGCTCAGAGAGACATTGCCATGTTGCGTGGGGTCCTCCCCGGGGTGGCCATTGTGTGGTCGGACATTGTGCCCCGCCCAGCTTGCTGGACTCAGCGGCGTTGGTCACGGGGTCTGTGCAAGGTTAACAGGCAGATCGGGCGCTGGGTCCAGCGGACGGGCGGGGTCCATGTTCGGCACCTTTGGGCGGATGTTACTTGCGCTGGTCTTTACCGGCTTGATGGGGTTCACCTTGCCCCGGTGGGGCAGGATCTTCTTTTGAACGACTGGCAGGAGGCGCTTGAGTCGTGGTGCAGGTCGCAGCTTTCCTTGGTGGGGGCGGCGCTAGGATAGTACGCTACCTAGCGCCGGTGGCGGGGTGGCGAGCTGGTGCTCGTTGACCCGGCGGCTCATTTCAGCTGGAGGCCGCTTTCCAGGTGAGCGGCACGACTATGTGGGTTGGGAGAGACGTCCCGGTTGGGGTCTCTCCCGGAATTAGGCAACCCCTTCAGCCGGCCTTTGCTAACATGGCGAGGCGGGCGGGAGGGGGTGACTGGTGGGGGTGGGTTGGATGGTGCTCCACTTTGCTATACGGCTGGTGGCAGGCATCATCCGGATGACGGGTGGGGGGGGGGGGGGGAGGCGCTTGTTTGTGATGATTGAATTGAGTTGTTGGCCCATGACGGGCCGTTTTTTTTTCCTTACTGTTAATAAAGCTGCGACCATGCTTTAATACCAACACTCGACGTCTGTTTGCTTTGTCAATGGAGGTGGGAGGGTGTTGGAGGGGTTGGGGGATCCAGGCCGAGTAGGGCATCCGGATACCTCGGTTATTACCGGCTTAGCCGCCGGGCCCCCGGTCCCGCGGCTGCCAGGTAACCGGGTTCCCGGGGCCCGGCCACGTTGCAGGCCGCGTTGCGTTGGGGGGGGGGGGGCGCGGCGCAGCCTGATGCGCGCTCTGGCGGCCCCCCCCCTCACGTGCTCCTGGAGGGAGCCCGATGAGTGGCCAGTGGAGGGTTGGGGGCGGAGGCGGCGCGAGCAAGGAGGGAACGCCGGCTGGCGTGTTCTTCCCTTTCCCTCCTTGCTCGCGGCCGAGAAGGTTTCCCTCCCTCCCTCCCTTTTGCCGCGGGGGGGCCGGGGGGGGGGAGATTTGTCGCAGCTGGGGGGGGGGGGGTGCCAGGTTGGCATGCTTTGGGCCTCGTGAGCGGGGTGGCGAGCTGGTGCTCGTTGACCCGGCGGCTCATTTCAGCTGGAGGCCGCTTTCCAGGTGAGCGGCACGACTATGTGGGTTGGGAGAGACGTCCCGGTTGGGGTCTCTCCCGGAATTAGGCAACCCCTTCAGCCGGCCTTTGCTAACATGGCGAGGCGGGCGGGAGGGGGTGACTGGTGGGGGTGGGTTGGATGGTGCTCCACTTTGCTATACGGCTGGTGGCAGGCATCATCCGGATGACGGGTGGGGGGGGGGGGGAGGAGGCTCTTCTTTGTTATGATTGAATTGCTGTGTTGGCCCATGTCGGGCCGGTGTTTTTCCTTACTGTTAATAAAGCTGCGACCATGCTTTAATACCAACACTCGACGTCTGTTTGCTTTGTCAATGGAGGTGGGAGGGTGTTGGAGGGGTTGGGGGATCCAGGCCGAGTAGGGCATCCGGATACCTCGGTTATTTTTGAGGGCAGTATTGTGGTACCTCCTAAGAACATAAGATATGCCATACTGGGTCAGACCAAGGTCCATCAAGCCCAGTATTCTGTTTCCAACAGTGGCCAATCTAGGTCATATATACCTAGCAGTTTCCCCAAGAGACATAAGTTCCACAATGCTTGTACTGGGTCAAGCATTGATATCTTCGGTCACTTCTTAATAATGGTTTATGGACCTTTCCTCCAGGAACTTGTCCAAACCTTTTTTAAACCCAGCTACACTAACAGCCTTTACTACATCCTCCGGTAACAAATTCCAGAGTTTGATTACACGTTGAGTGAAAAAATATTTTCTTTTATTAGTCTTAAATAGTTTACCCTGTAGCTTCATTGCATGTCCCCTAGTCTTTCTATATTCTGATAACGTAAACAATTGATCTACGTTTACCCGTTCCACTCCGTTCATTAATTTATAGACTTCTATCATATCTCCCCTCAGCCGTCTCTTTTCCAGGTTAAAGAGCCCTAACCTTTTTAGCCTTTCTTCATAGGAGTATCCTTCCATCCCCTTTACCATTTTGGTGGCTCTTCTCTGAACCTTTTCTAAAATCGCTATATCCTTTTTAAGATACGGTGACCAGAATTGCACACAATATTCAAGGTGCGGTCTCACCATGGAACGATACAGAGGCATTATAATATCTTTTGTTTTATTTTCCATTCCTTTCCTTATCATACCTAGCATTCTATTTGCTCTCTTGGCTGCTGCTGCACACTGGGCCGAGGGTTTTAACATGGTATCCACAATGACGCCTAAATCTTTTTCCTGGATGGTGGTTCCTAATGTGGAACCTTGCATCGTGTAACCATAGTTTGGGTTGTTCTTCCCTAGGTGCATAACCTTGCACTTGTCCACATTAAATTTCATCTGCCATTTTGATGCCCAGTCTTCCAATTTATCAAGATCCTCTTGCAATTTTTCACAATCCTCTTGGGTTTTAACAACTTTAAATAGTTTTGTGTCATCTGCAAATTTGATAACCTCACTCGTTATTCCATTTTCCAGGTCATTTATGAATATGTCAAAAAGCAGCGGACCCAGCACAGATCCCTGGGGTACACCACTATTCACCTTTCTCCAACCCATCCAGCAACAAGTCAAGGCTTTCTGCAGCAAACATGCCCCTGGTCTGCTCAGGACTAAATAAGACTTTCCCACTCCTATTGGCCAGCACTCCCTCACTGCCAGTGTCCAACACTGAACTTTTAGCTTCTGCAACTTTTTGTATTATTTATTTATTTGAAAGCCTTATATACCTGCCATAGAAAGAAACATAGAAACATAACGACAGAAAAAGTCCACGTGGCCTATCTCGTCTGCCCTTCCATATCAACCACTACAACAGTCCCCTTTTTTCCTTTTGAGATACCCTGCGTTTGTTCCATGCTTTTTTAAATTCAGATACTGCCCTCATCTCTACCACTTCCACTGGAAGACTATTCCACACATCTACCACGCTTTCTATAAAGAAATATTTCAACATATTACTCCTGAGTCTATCCCCTTTCACCCTCATCCTATGTCCCCTTGTAGCAAAGCTTGCTTTCAATTGAAAGAGGCTCTCCCCCTGTGCATTTATGCCACGGAGGTATTTAAACATCTCTATCATATCTCCTGTATCCCGTCTTTAATGTATACATATCCCTCCTCGTGTTATCTACTCCTTCCTGGGTGTTTACTCTATTGCAGATTTTGGTATCATCCACAAAGAGACAAAGCTTACCCTACAGCCCTTATGCAATATCACTAACAAAGATGTTAAAAAAATTGGACTAAGGACAGACCAAGCCAACCAAGGTTAGCTGGGCAGATAATAGGACCTCAGCGGGGTCTGGAGAGAAGATGCAAACCATGTCGCTCCTCTTCCCCGTCAAGAAAAGGCACCAAAATCAGGAGAACTCAGGAGCTCCTGCAAGTTAGTGCTCCCACCTTGGTGCCATTTTGGATACCCTTCTTCATATTTTGTGATTGCTGATCATTCTGTTCTTACCATTTATTCCTCTTTCTTAGAAAACCATATTAGTCTCTTTACCTATTGCATTTGCTGATTTGCCTTACAAAAAAAACTTGTGTTCTTTGTACTCTCATTAATCACTGCCTACAGTTATTCTGCTGTCTTCTTATTATGGATCTCCTCAACACAATCACTTATCATTTTCAACTTCTTTGGAGCTCTACTAGGAAGCAACTTGAACTGATTGAATGGGCCTCATACTCCATATTTGCCATCATGGTCTATGAAGTCAGTCTTCCTTAAATCTAGCACTCTTGAACTAGTAAAGTTCTGCTCAAGTCTACGGCTAATACTGAACTACAGTGTACAGGGTTTACTAAAACTTCACTGTCCTCTTCCCATAAAAGATTTGGAGGGCCTCTCCGCAAAATAACTCTTCTAATTATAGGACAAATTTACCTTTTGCAAGGCATTAGAGCAGGGGTGTCAAACTCAAATACACAGTGGGCCAAAATGTAAAACTTGAACAAAGTCGCGGGCCAGCATTGAACAAATGAACCTTTTAATATGGACCCAAACAAGATTTGCTTTAACATTGAATATGAAGCAACACTTATTACTATACAATTTATAACTTAATAGTTCAGATATGCAAAAACCAATTTCAAATAAAAAAAAACATCAATGACATTCATTTATTAAATAAGATTTAAATAATAATAAATAATAATTTTTAAAATAAAATAACAATAATAAAATTAATCAACCATTCAAGCCCATGTCTTGGAGTAGCAAGAAAAAGTGCATAAAGAAAACGTTAATTATTGCTCAGTTTGCTGCACACTGATCTAATCTGATGTGCCCAAGCCAGATACCTGGCATCTCTTCTTGGATGATAGTTCATCAATGTCTGGGCTCAGGCTTTGAGCTGAGGAAATCCTCAGTATCGAGCGAAGGTGTTCATCAGTCAGACATCTCCTGTGAGATGTTTTGGTCATCTTTATCGAGGAGAAAAGTTGCTCACATAGATAAGTGCTGCCGAACATGGAGAGCATCTGAGCAGCTTGGGTGCGGAGCTGAGGCATTGTGTCAGGGATGAACTGTGGAAACTGGGCGGCGCCCACAGCATCATACTTTGACTTCAGCGTGTCATTACACTGGAGTTCAATTAGCTACATTTGGAGGTTGGTTGGTGCGTTTTCCACATTAACTGCAAAGGGATTACTGAGCAGTTCAAACCTACATTTCTGGACATCAAAGTCGGCAAATCGCCGGCTAAACTCAGCGCCGAGTACACTGAGTTTTTCAGCAAACTGTGCGCATGGGAACAAGTTGGTAAAGAACTGCGTTTTCATGGTTTGGCAGCAGGGAAAATGGCCAAGGTTTCCTTGCAGCATCTGATTCTCCCACAGGCACAGTTTAGTTTTAAAAGCCCTCACTGCAGCGTACATGTCTGTGATGATGCGCCCCCGCCCCTGAAGCTGCAGGTTCAGCGCATCGAGATGGCCCGAGATGTCACACAGAAAGGCCAGCTCACACAGAAGCGTTTTCTCCCGAAGCTCTGCTGTGTCCTTCCCTTTGCTTTCCAGAAACTGACATATTTCCTCATGCAGCTCAAAACATCTATTCAGTACTTTTCCTCGGCTTAACCATCTCACCTCTGTGTGATACGGCACGTCTGCGTATTCCGAACCACACTCCTCCAGAAAAGACTTAAACTGGCGGTGATTCAGACCTTTGGCTCTTATAAAGTTAACTACTTGTGTTACTGTGGTCATAACATGTTCCATCTTTAGGGCTTTGCCACACAATGATTCCTGATATATGATGCAGTGATAAACAGTTAGTTCACCTGCACAGTTCTCTTCCTGCATCTTCTCCCGGACCCTGCCCACCAGTCCACTTGTTTTACCGCACATCGCTGGCGCACCATCTGTCGTTAATCCCACGAGTTTATCCCACGGCAGCTTTATTTCAGTTACGCATTTGGAAACCTCCTCAAAAATTTCCTTTCCTGTGGTTGTGCCATGCATTGATTTGAATCCCAATAGCTCCTCCGTAACACACATATTTGAGTCCACTCCACGGATGAAGACTGACAGCTGAGCAGTATCAGATGCGTCGCTGCTCTCATCCACAGCAAGGGAGAATGCAACGAAATCTTTTCCCTTTTCCAAAAGCTGGTCATACAGATTGGTGGCAAGATCACATGTGCGATCAGCTACTGTGTTTCTGCTCAGGCTCACGTTTGAAAAGGCTTGCTTTTTCTCTGGGCACACGATGTCACAAACTTTCAACATGCACTTTTTCACAAACTCTCCCTCATTAAAGGGCCGGGCTGATTTTGCGATCTCTGCTGCCACAATATAACTAGCCTTTACAGCAGCCTCACTTTGTGATGTGGCTTTTTTGAACATATTCTGTTGTGAAACCAAACTTCTTTTCATCTCCTCCACTTTCTGGCTCCTTTGAGTCATGTCCAGGTCCTTGTACTTGTCATGGTGTTTTGTTTCATAGTGTCGTCGAATGTTATACTCCTTAGTTATAGCCACGTTGACTCCACAAATCAGACAAACAGGTCTGTCTTTTACATATGTAAACAAATATTCTGTCTCCCACCTGTCCAGAAAGTTCCTGTTGTCTGCCTTTCTTTTTGCCATTTTTGGGAAGGGGTTCCACAGTGACAGTTGTAGCTTGAGATCGCTATGACTTCTGTCACACAGGAGAGGGCGTTTCTGGGACCTGTCCTGATTGACGCGCCAAAACAACAGCAAGGCATTATGGGATTTGTAGTATTAGCGATGAATGAATGCGCTGTATAATACCGGCGGGCTAGCTCTAATAGTCATTTGGTATAGCCTCGCGGGCCAAATATAATTACACTACGGGCCAAATTTGGCCCGCGGGCCAGAGTTTGACACCTATGCATTAGAGACTTCTCAACTCCTAGCTGCTAGGGATGTACACCGGCAAAACATTTTTGGTTCATTTTAGAAAATTGGCCTTTTTTGCCCCACTCTTGTTGTCTTTTCTGCTTTCTTCACACATTTGTGTAAAGAAAATTTTTAACACATTCTATAACTTTTTAATGCATGGAAATTGATTTTATGCAGGTTAATTCATTGATTGATCTGCCTTAAATTGATTTTACATGCAGAAAAATGTTTAAGGAACTTTACTGAGCCGAAACTGTGCTAATGATGCACTAGGCTGGCTCCAAGTCACACTGGAAGACTGAAGTTTACATCATGTAGTGTCTCCCTTTGTGTCCAGTCTTATTTTGTCCATTATGTTGAAACCCACCCACCTCTTTTTCCTCTGCTGCATGCCTGTCCATTACTCCTTTGCAGACAGAGATCTTCTCTTATGTTTTTCCAGGGAAATTCACAGTAATTTAATTTCTTCCTGCTCTCTTTCTAGTTCAGTAGTGTCTATTGTGTCACAGATGTTAAGAACTACTTCTCCTTTCTTCTCTTTATTCTGTATCATCTGAAGAAGATATACCCTGAGATAGTTACATTCCAACTCCAATTTGAATGATATCAAAGCTTATTAATTGCAATCATGTTCAAGGTTGCCTCTGCCAAGGTGGTCCACAGGTCAGGGATTTGGGGGTCAATATTCAAAAGCACTGATCTGGTTAGCAGCATCTGCTAACCAGGCAAATGCCGGTGAGAGAAATAGTCAGCGGCACTAGTCAGATAGTGCTGCGACAGTCCACGTGGAGCTGGTGGGGCAGGGAGACAAACGTTATCTAGATAGCAGCATCATTCAGCAGCTAATCGCATAAAATGAGGACAGTGGCTAAATATTGCTGCTTTCTGGCTAGCACTGACAGCCAGTGCTGAATCCGGATGTTCAGCTCCAGCCATTCTCCGGATACCAACACTAAATATCTAGATTTTATTTAACCACAGTGGTTGTTGTTGTTATTGTTAAGTGCTGACGAGTCGCTGTTGACTCCTGATGACTGTGTGGATAGTTGTCTATGTTGTGACTATTCCCTGGATTTTCTTAGCAAGGTGCAACCAGAAGTAGCTGGTGTTTGAAAAAAAAAACCGCTAACTGCTGCAGGTAAATATTGAAGCTTTTGTTACCTCCTAGACTTTGCACCCATGATTCTCCAAGATAAGACTCTGCCTCTCTCCCTCTCGCAATTTCTTTTTGACCCCTATTTTTCTACTAACCAAGCACCCAGCATTGCTGTACTTCTGATGTTGTCTCCCAACACTTGCTATGGAGTTGATATGGGGTCTGTATCCCTTTTGTGCTTATCCAGTTTACCTCAAATGTTTTCTTTGTGGTACAGTTTGTAACTCCATCAATGCTTTTTTAAATGCTGATCCAAATAGGATTTGAAACAATGGTTAAGGGCTGCAGTATCTTCCATGGATGTATATAAACCTTCCCTACTCTATAGATTCTTATCCTCACAACAACATTCCCAATTCCTAATATACCCCAAATGTTTTTATTTGCATCAGTTGTTAACTATGACTTGAAGATCTTACAATTTGTATAATCCAGTCCTTGACAAATTTTCTTGGAACCTAGGAACCGGCCTAAAACTCTAAGGGGCTTGTTTACAAAGCCGCGGTAGAGGTTCGCGGTCGTTATCGGAGCCGCGGCTCCAATAACGACCGCTACCACGGCTTTGTAAACAAGCCCCTAAGAGCCAGCCACCTATCCCTAACTCACAGGACATGCTGCACACTCCCCCCCACACCCCACCGCAAAAAGATGTATCGCAGTTACTCTTTTAGGTTTTAGGTCCTGATTTGCTAAGACTGCCCATTTTATATGGGAAAAATAAATCGGGCCCCACTGCTCCTTCTCCCTCTCTCACTACTTCCACTAGGGTTGCCAACTGGCTCCAGATGCTCCAGAAAGGCTTGATCCAGTCCTTGATCTACTCCATTGCATGAAGGGACATGTAGTTCTGATTTCTCCATTGCACTCCATAAGAAAAGCAAGACTACAAGTCCCTGCATGCAATGGGGTAAACACAGGGGTTTGTTGAGCCCTGATTTAATCAATGAATGAACATTTAGCTTTTGTCTAATCACAAATATATTATTGCTTATTAACTATGTAATAATCTTACCAAAGCTGAATATAAGTTTGTATTTTCTACTAAGAAGATAGTAGATTTCTGGAACTGCCTACTAGAAAAGGTGTGGCAAACGGTATCGTGAGAGTTCAAGCATATACAGAACAGTCACAGAGACCAGTACTAAAGGCGGAGGAGAGAGCTTACTGAAGATTAAATAAGAATTACAGTGGTGTAGGCAGAGGTAAATGAGCAGACTCAATTTGTATAGTGGTCCTAACTATTACAGATGCATACCAGAGATGCAGTTGAGTTTAGAATGTGAGCCAGACAGGGCTGGCTCGAGGGCTTGTAGCATCCTGAGCCAACTTTTTTACCCCTGCCTCCCTCCTTGAAGCTGATCTTGCAGTGCAAACTGCACTAACAGGGTTAAATTTTCAGCCCACTGGCTTGCTAAATGCCATTACTGCCATTTAAATTAATCTGTATATCCTGTGCCACTATCCATAGAGGGTTGTTTTTTTAAGTGCCATCAAGTCAGTGTTGACTCATAGTGACCCAGCTACCTCTGGGTTTTCTTGGCAATGTATCACTGGAAGTAGATTGCCAGCCTTTTCTTCTGAGGCAATGGAGGGTAAAGTCACCTGCCTAAGGTCACAAGGAGTGCCAGTGGGAATTGAACCCTTGAACTTCTGGGTACTAGGCAGTTGCTCTAACCACTAGGCTACTCCTCCACAAAAAATACAAAAAAATAAAAATACATAGAGGTAATGACGCTGAATATACAGAGTGCTGGCATCATCACTGTATTACCTGTATCATGACTCCAGCATTTGCCAGCATCAGCCCTCTTTTAGTCCCAGTCTCCAGCCCTAGAATTAGCCCCCTTCCAGTCCCTGCTTCCCACCACCAATGTCAGTCCTCTTCCAGTCTCAGCCCTTCCCAGTCTCATCCCCTAGCCCAGTATCAATCCATTTCTAGTATCAGTCCATTTTCCGTCCCATCCCCCAGCCCTAGTATCAGCCCATTTCTAGTCCCACCCCTCCTCCCAGCATTAGCCTTCTCCGCTATTATCAGCTCATTTCTAGTTCCGGCCTTCCAGCCCCTTTCCAGTTCCTCCTTCCCTAATCTGGCATCAGCCCCCTTCCAGTTCCAATCTCCTCCAACTCTCAGCATCAGTCCCAGCCAGCCACTCTTCTTCTCCCCGCCCCTATGGCTGTGGCTGTATTAATGTTTAATACAACAATGGGAGCATTTGCTTTTGCTCCCATGGCTGTGCTGTACTCAAGCTGCTGGCACCATGGCATTTTTATCATGCAAAAGCAAGTAAATGATCCCACGACTGTGTTATTTATTTATTTAGCTGTATTTGTATCCCGCTTTTCACCGGGTCAAAGCGGCGTTACATAAAACAGGGGGGGGGGGGGAATTACGTATCAGGGCGGGGCCATCACCGGGGAGGCTACATTGATGATTTCAACATAAGACATAGGACAGACTTTGGACTTGGACAGATTTTGGACATGGTCGGGTTAGTATAGTTTGAGTTAGGTGGTCATGGTGGGTGAGTTCAGAGGTTATTGCGTTTTTTTGGTGGGGGTCAATTTGAGGTATTCCTGAAACAGGATGGTTTTCAGCTGTTTTCTAAAAGATAGTAGATCGGTGTTGTTTCAGAGGCAGCTCGGTAGAGAGTTTCATAAGGATGGAGCATACAGTTCAAAGGCTCGATTGCAGGTCCGTTGCGAGCATTTGGTTCTTTTGTGAGGGATGGTGAGGGAGTTGCTGGAGGCTTGTCTGGTAGTTCTGCCATGAGCTGGTCGAGACAGTAGGGTGTGAAATTGGGAGTTCCGTGTTTGATGTATGGCTTTGTGGGTGAGTAGGATGGCTTTGTATTTAGTCCTTGCTTCGAGGGGGAGTATGTGTAGGTCTTTCAAAATTGGGGTGATGTGGTCGGTCTTCTTTGCTCTCTGAATGATTCTCGCTGTGGTGTTCAATGCTATTCGGAGGGGGTTCGTCTGTGTGGCTGGAAGGCCATGGTATAGTATGTTACAGTAGTCTAGATGTGGGAGCATCATGGCTTGCATTACAGTTCGGAAGTCTTGATGTTCAAGAAGGGGTCTGAGACGTTGGACTGTTCTTGCCTTGTTGAATATAGTTCCAGAGGTTTTGGTGATTTGTTGTTTTAAGGTGAGTGCTTGGTCAATAATAATGCCCAGGTATCTTATTCGTGGTTGTATTTGAATGCTTGTGGTACCTATGTTGAGGTGTGTAGGTGGTGTAAAGTCTGGGTCTTTTGTGACTATGAGGGCTTCTGTCTTCTTTATGTTGATGGATAGGTTGTTTGCTTGTAACCATTTGGACACCTCAGTGAAGCATGTTGATAGATGGGTGTTTGTTGGGTTCGTGGTTGTAATGGGGGCATAGAGCATGATATCATCAGCGTAAATGTGAAAGCTGATGTTGTGAGTGCGTATGACTGAGCAGAGTGGTTGAAGGTAAATGTTGAAAAGCATGGCTGATAGTGTGGATCCTTGGGGAACTCCTTGGTGTTGCCGGAATGGGGGGGGATGTCGAGTTGCTGGTGCGGATTAGTTGCTCTCTGTTGGTTAGGTATGATTGGAACCACTGTAGTACAGT
This sequence comes from Ichthyophis bannanicus, assembly GCA_033557465.1. Classification (NCBI taxonomy): domain Eukaryota; kingdom Metazoa; phylum Chordata; class Amphibia; order Gymnophiona; family Ichthyophiidae; genus Ichthyophis; species Ichthyophis bannanicus. Next base: position 612,184,356 of record CM066035.1, on the reverse strand, counting down.
GTCTTTGATCCCAATTGTCCCTAGTCTGTGTATGAGGATGTTGTGGGAGATGGTGTCAAAAGCTGCAGATATGTCAAGGAAGATCATGGCATATCCAGAGTGTTTTTCTTGTGTTCCTATGAGGAGAGTGTTCATCAGTGTGGTCATGAGGATCTCAACTCCATCTAGAGGGCGGAAGCCGTGTTGTTGTGGATCCAGTATGTTGTTGAGATCAAGGTGTTCCTGTAGTTGCTGCTGGACGATCTTCTCGATTATCTTGGCAGTGAAGGGTAGGCTTGCTATGGGTCTGTAAGATGCTGGGTCTAGGGGATCCAGGTTTTGCTTTTTTAATGATGGTCGTATGATTGTGGTTTTGAGGGCATCTGGCATGTGTCCTTGGGAGAAGGATTCCTTGACGATATGAGCTAATGGCATGCACAGTTCGTTTCTCGTTTTCTTTATCCAGTCAGTGGGGCAAGGGTCTAGCGGAGAGGTGGTGGTGTTGAGGCATGCGATGGTGGTTTATATTTCGTCTGGTGGGATTTCTTTGAATGTGGTCCAGTCCTTGTGTAAGTTAGGATGGAGGTCTGTTGTGGTTGTCGCACCGTTTAGTTGCGAGTTCTGTTGTGAGTTCTGTGGAGGTTGTAGTTGTTTGTATTGTCGGGCCAGTAGCTCTGGTGGGATCTTCGGTAGTTGGTCCGAGTTCTGGGGTGCTTTTGTCAGTTGTTTGACAATCCGAAAAAGTTCACGAGGTTTGTTTATGGAGGTATTTATGATTTTCATGTGGTAAATTTTCTTTGCTTTGTCGGTCTCGTAGTGATATGCAGTGAGTTCATTTAGATATTTTGTTTTGTCATTTTCGTCTTTGGTTTTTCTCCATTTTCTTTCTGTTCTTCTGAGTTTTGTTTTTAGCTTCCGAAGACTGGGGGTGTACCATCTGGCTTTTGTGGAGGGAGGTCTGGTGGGGGCTTTGTTTGCTGATGCTTCAGATGCTGTGGAGATAGTGGTATTCCAGTTGTGTATTAGTTCGTTGATGTTACTGGAGTTTGCTTGAAGATTGGGTAGAGTTTGTGCTAAGAAGTCCTCTTTGTTAAATGTTTTAAATCTTCTTATGTGGCTACCGTCTTCCTTGTTGGTCTTGTGTTGGTGTGTATATGATATGGTGATGAGGTGGTGGTCAGACCAGGGTACTGGTGTGATCTGTGGTTTGTTTCCTGGGGTGGCGGTCGTGGAGCTTAGGAATATGAGGTCTAGAGTGTTGCCTTTTTCATGGGTGGGTTCCTGTACGATCTGAACTAGACCCATCACAGTCATGGCGGTGTGGAAGGTTGTTGCTTGTTCATCTTGGAGAAATGGGAGGTTGAAGTCTCCTAGGATGATTTGTTCTTTTGCTGAACAGGTGCTTTCTGATATGAATTGTAATATCCTTGGTAGATTAGTGGTCTTGGTAGGTGCCTGGTAGATTAGGCATATTGAGAGGTGCTTATTGGTGAGGGTGAGGAGGTCAGCTTCATTCGTGGATTCTGACGAAAGGATTCTGAGGTGGAGGTCAGTTTTAGCGATGATGGCAACACCCCCTCCTTTGGTGTGTGCCCAGGAGCAGTGATGTAAGGTATAGCCTTCAGGAGTTAGTTGGTTCATTAGTACCGTGTCAGTATCTGTGAGCCAGGTTTCTGTCACACATAGGAGGTCTATCTGCTTATGTGTGATGAGGTCTCGGAGCATGTGGTATTTATTTCTAACAGAGCGGGCGTTGATAAGTGAGATGGTGATGTGGTATGGGGTCGTGGTGTTGGGGATATGGACTTGTGTGTGCTGTGTGTGGGGGTGGTCCTGTTTTGGTTTATGGGTGTGTGTGGGTTGTGCTGCAGGGGAGGTCAGCCAAGGCAGGTTATTGAGTGTGGTTGGTGGGGGGGGGGTAGAGGGTTAGGAGGGGGGTAAGGAGGTAGATGGGGGCTAAGAAAGGTGGCATAGTTTGTGAGGGTACCTAGTTTTTTGGGACCAAGTTGGGTTATGGTGTTGATACCTTGGGGTGGTGAGGTCTTTGGTTGCTGTTGGTGTCCCGTTGCTGCTGTTGCAGGTCGTGGTGTTCTTAGTCGTTGCGGAAGTTGTTGGTATGTTCCTTTCGCTGGTTTTCGCTGATGAGATCCGGTTGGGGAAGGGCTGGTTGGCCAGTTTGGTTCTTTTGTATGCGCCTCTGTGCCGCACCTAAGGGCCACGCCAAAGGGCCCTCTGGCGAGGCCCTCAGGTGCGGGCCCACCAGGCGCGGGCGCACCCTGCAGGGACGCCACTTATATGCCCCGCTGCAGTCGGCTCCCGCTGCCCCGATTGGGCAGGAGCTTAATCCGGCTCCCACTGCCCCGATTGGGCAGGAGCGAAGGAGGGGAGGTGGAAAAAAGTCCCAGCAGCGGCATTCCTCTGTGGAGGGACGCCGCTTATATGTCCCGCTGCAGTCGGCTCCCACTGCCCCGATTGGGCAGGAGCTTAATCCGGCTCCCACTGCCCTGATTGGGCAGGAGCGAAGGAGGGGAGGTGGAAAAAAGTCCCAGTAGCGGCGTTCCTCTGTGGAGGGACGCCGCTTATATGCCCCGCTGCAGTTGGCTCCCACTGCCCCAATTGGGCAGGAGCTTAATCCGGCTCCCACTGCCCCGGTTGGGCAGGAGCGAAGGAGGGGAGGTGGAAAAACGTCCCAGCAGTGTTAAGCATAATACAACCATGGCCTGCAGAGGCAGGGGCAGAGTCACCATCTGATGGTAAATGTAAACTTGCAATAGATCTCTGATGATAAATGAGCTGGCAATCCCCCCCCCCCCCCTTTCTTACTGGCCTCCAGGTCTGGCCCCAGATTTGGTTCAAGATATTGGCACCCTAGGCAAATCTTAAACCTTATGCCCTCCTGGCTGTCAGAATCTATTGTTTAGCTTTGAATGCCCTGCTCTTTGCTGCCTCTCAGAAGCTGTCAACCTAGGTGACTGCCTGGTTTGCCTGATGGTTGGTTCGGCCCTGAGCATCCCAGAAGAGGCCACTAGAGCTTACTTTTGCCCACTGGAATTGTTGCCTCTAGGACAGTGGTTCTCAAACCAGTCCTCTGCGCCCCCCCCCCCCCCCGGCCAGTCAGATTTTCAGGATCTCCACAATGAATATGCATGAGATAGATCTGCATGCACTGCTTCCATTGTATGCAGATCTATCTCATGCATATTCGTTTTGGATGCCCTGAAAACCTGACTGGCCGGGAGGTCCTAGAGGACTGGGTTGAAAACCACTGCTCTAGGCACTTGCCTATTCTGCCTTTAGGTAAATCCACCCCTAATCCCACTCTTATTTCCCATCAGATTTCCCTCTGCCAAACCTCCCATCCTTTCTCTTTATGAAGTATCTTGCATCAGCCTTCTTTTGGTTGTATCCTTAATTCTTTACAGTAGCAACTGTCTCCTTAGATATAAATTAGAAAGCTTCTCGGCAACTGTTTGGGTGCATTCTATTCTTAATGCAGGCATTTAGCATTTTTAAATAAATAAGCAATGGAATTATCACTAAAAATATAAAAAAAAAAATTCATGGGCGGCCAACAAGCTATGTGCATCCAACTGAAAATACATTAATAGTAAATAACATACAGCAGAGAGTGCTTCTAAATTGTAGTAGCTATTTATATTTCTTAATGCTTTGGTTTAAACTGCTTTGTTACCATTTAGGCAGCAGTAGTTACAGATGAGAAATGTAAAACGAGGCTGTTAAGATCTGCAAAGCTGCTAAGTGTTCGTACCAGTAAGAATGGTTCTTTGAACTTAGAAACAGAAAAGTGGAATAATGTTAATATGCTTTTATTTATTCTGTTTTCTGACAGATAATGGTAAGAGACAGAGTATGCACCCGATGTGAAGGATACCAAAGGTTTGGTATTGCAGTGATGTTAGACATTTAAGAGCTCATAGAAGGCAGAGCTCATGTGGATTAGTGGGGCTGGTTCAAGGGTATTAGGAATCCTAGGTGAAATACCAGCCTTGCGTGCCCTTGCAATTAGTTTTTAGACCCATAGCACCCCCCCCCCCATTATTTTGATTATTGAGCTCAATTGTAATCATCTTAACACCATTCCTTCCAGAACAGTCTTATAAAAATGCATATTTGACCATCACAGCTTTAAATATTGATCTTTGTTTTGTAAATATTTGTACCTATAATGAGGAAAATTTTAAAAAGTCACCTCAGGGTAAATGGACTATTTGCATTTGCAAATGGACTATTCTTTCTTAAGGTAAAGGTATGCACTGATGACTTTGTTGACTGTAGTTATTCTTTGGTGCCCCTCCCCCACCAGAAGCTGCCACCCTACCGGCCTGTCTGTTTTTTCCCAGTGGTTGGGCCAGCTCTGATAACGACAATACAGAACAGGCAGTATGGGGACAATTTTTGAACTGTCTATTTTGGAACAGAGGCTGTGTATGGGTACTTTGTACCCATAGATTTAGCACCAGTTCTCAAACCAATCGTATGTAGGTACAGTCAAGCCTCGGTTTTCGTATGCCCCAGTTTTCGTTAGCTTCGGTTTTCGATGATTTTTTAAATTGCTATGTTGTCTCGGTTCTCGTACGTCCGCTCGGTTTTCGTAGAATTTGAAATGGTCCGGTGACGTCATCGGGCTCCACGGCGGGGTTGTAGAAGAGCTCCATTACAAAGCCTTGTGCTTCCCTAGCAGCGATCGGGCAGCGGAGCAATGAAGGGGCCGCAACGGAGGATTCATAAATTGAAGATTGTGGCAGCGGAGAGGGGAACCGCGTGATAGTGCAGATGACAAGTCAACGGAGTGCTGGGGAGAGCGTCGGAGAACAAACGTGCACCAGGAGCCACGTAAGAGAACCGGCGGGGAGCGGGACTGCCTAGCAGACAGCCTTGTGAATAGGCAAAGTGAGTCGGGGGACTGCTGCGGGGAGTAGCGAAAGCAAGAACAAGGCAGGAAGATCGGAGGGGAAAAAAGGAGCAGTGAAACCCGAGTGGCATCCAGCAGCGAAGGGGAAGAAAGAGAAAGCTCACACCAGGAAGTAGCAGGAAACCACCCTCGGCACAGAATAAGGTACTGTAGGTTAAGCAAAAATAATTAAAAAAAAGAAGAAATATAAAAACATCTGGTACCAGTTAGCCAGCTCAAAGCCCTGTGGGATCCAGCCTTAAAGCAGCCACTACCCAAAGGAATACAACCTAACCTATTCTCTATAAAATGTATTTATTGTGAATATTTTTGGGTGTCTGGAACGGATTAATTGGATTTACATTATTTCTTATGGGAAATATTGCTTCGGTTTTCATACGTTTCGGTTTTAGTCAGACTTTTTTGAACGGATTAATCATGAAAACCGAGGTTTGACTGTACTTGCTGCTTGAAAGTGCAGCAGAACAAAATAGGGATATGCATTCGCTTGTAAGCATGCCTTACAAATTTGAGTGCGCACTAAATTGATTTAATGCATGATAAAAAGTTCTGACGTGCATTAAAAGAATGTAACATGAATGTGGGAAACAAATAAAAAAAAAAACAGACCGAAAATCGGAGGGGAGGATACAAAACGAACCAAGACTTTTTTCCTTGCACATCCCCAGAGCAAAGTACAATACCTGCTTTTTGTGCTCGTCAAATTTTGCTTGAGAAGCGTGTGGGTGGATTTGAAAAGGCAGCCGTGCAGGCTTCTTCCCCATCCTAAACCTATCCTCTCCCTGGAGCCCCTCCTCTCTATGCCGCTAAAAGTCTGTGCATTCTAGAACAGCCCTTTCTCCTTTCCTTTCCACGGTGTACTTGACTTAACAGCTACATTGAAGGGCAGTTTTCAAACAGCTGATTTATGGGGTAAAATGCTTTTTATTCTCCAAAATCACTTTGAAAATTGATCTCCATGAAAAAGTTTGAATGTGGAGGACCATTTTATGCATGTTGACTCCTCTTCCGTTGGATGCTTTGAATAATGAAGCTGCTGTAGTCTTAACCTAGGTTTCATTGCCTATTGGAGCTATGTGGACTGGAGAAGAACTGCAGCGACCACTTTTGAGACAAAAAGATTTCCAAGTTTAATGTGAGCCTTGCTTTATATCAGATGCAAGCGTGAAGCTGTAGGTAACAGAGAAAGCAAAGTGAGGCAAGTGAACAATGAAAAAAAATCTGAAGAAAACAGAATTACTCTCTCTCCAGGAACACAGGCAGAGATTGGAAGCATCGGGATCGATTTAAGTACCACACAGAGATTGAAAGCATCAGAAGAGAGTAAGCAAACAATGTCAGGCAGTTTTTAGGATATTTGGCTTTTGGATCTGTTTAAGGGAGTGATTCCTCTTATTTAGGTGATGCAAGGAGCCCTTGTTTTATTTATTTTGCCTGTGCTGTGATGTCTTTCGTTATTGTTTTAAAAACTGCAGAATTTTATGTGATTTTTTTAATGGTATCCCACTGTGATATTCCATGGACCTTCGGCATTAATGAAGAATTAAACCTTCAGAAAGCAGGACAAACGATGATACCTCTGTAGCAGCGGAGGCGTACAGAAGGTGCTGCATCGTAGCTCGGCAGCGCCCACTGTACGTCGGGGATTCTTCCAGCAGCCGCTCCCTGGACAAGCAGCGTCCAGGACTGCGCGCGCGAGACACAGCGGGGCACACAGTCCCATGATCGCGACTGCCCCTTTCTTCCTTTCTCGCGCGCGCGGCCTGCACGCGCGTGCGCGCACACAGGCACGCAATTCCATCCACCGCACGCGCCTTCCACTGACTGTCAGCCCTAGAGAAAGCGAAGTAGAGCCTCAGAGCTGCTGCAGCACCAGCGGCGGCGGTAGCAGCTTCTGTACACGCGAGGGGGCCCGCGGCAGCCTCGGCATGTCTGCTGCCCGCTACCTAGTCGCCTTTTCCCTCAGCCCTCAAGACCACCTAGCTCCGGGGCTCCCTTCGCCTGTCACGTTCTGAGGGAGCCCGCCACATCCAGGTAATTCCACGCGGCTCGTGAGGGGAGGAGGGGTGGGGAGCGGCGGCGGCTCGCCTCAGCCGAGGTGCTGTCCTGGCACAATGGAACATGTGTGTGCGCTCTCATCAAGCGCCGTGTGCAGGCTGTTGCTTTTAGCCGCCGCACGACAGAAGATATGCTTCTCGTCATTTGTGTTCTTTGCTGGGATGAAAGTGGCGTTTCGGCGGAGATGGGCTTCTATTCTTTTCGTGCTTGTCAGTAAAATCCTATTCCTAACAAATGTGAGCTAGGGTGATATCCTTGGGCATGCGTGTTTGGAGCGCTGCCCCGGAGCAGAAGACCTGAGCAGGTTTGAGTCGTTTAAGGATTTTTGCAAGATGTGTTTCTTTAATCTTAAGGACAGTGCACCGAGCTGGATTTCTTCTCCCTCTTTAAAAACAATGATCGCATCCTCTAGCACTATCGTCACTAATGCTATCAGAATGGCTTTGTGATGAAAACTTCGCTAAGAAAGTTAGTCAATATTTTGCCTTTCTTTTGGAGGTTTTTGCACCTCTGAAAAGCGATCTATAGCATGACTGTAAAATGTAACAAGAATAAAAACAAGTCCTAGCTGAAAATCGGCAATAAAGTAACTTTTTTTAGGATAGGGTGTTTGGAATGAATTAGTGATGCCAGCCCCCATGCCCAAGATACGTCTTTTTGCATGACATCTGCCCCAAATTGCTATTTTATTCCGCTCATTCTTATATGTTGGTTGGTGGCGATACACTCCTTCCAGTTCTCACACTTAATTACTTTTGCAAACTCTTCTGTGCAGGCGCTGTATATGATGGCTTTGGATATTTTTTTTTGCTGTTGTTTTTAATTAACTCATTTTAATTTAAGCTGTGTGACGCTCCTTTCTGGGACCCCGGGACTTTTTAGCAGAGAAGGTACTTTTTTGCAGGCTTTTAATGTTGGCTCATAACTTTTCTTCACTCTGCTGATGAAACTGTTATGGGAATACTAGATAATAACTGGAGGAGTTTAAATCAGCCTTTTAAAACTTGGTTTGTAGAAAAGTAAACGTACTAGATTAACTAGATAGAAATCACTTAGAACAGGTTTGGAGTACGTCTGAGACTTTGCTTTAATGCTTTTTGTATGGGCTTGCTTATTTTATCTTCTATCTGTTTATATGCTGTTGGTTCACTCTGTTGCTTAGCATAATCCTAAAATAACAAATGTGACCATTACTGTAGAATAGTCTACACTCAGATATCAGTCTGTAGATAGTCTGAATCAATACCATGCTCATCAAAACTAGGAATTGTCATTTAATGAAATAATGACCTAGAGTGGACATTGATTGGCTATTGATCACAATCAGCAACATATTTCAGATTTTTCTGATCCTTTATTTCAGTCTTCCTTAAAATATATCTATTTTTACCTTGGGTGCCTGGATCTTTTTTCTCTGTAATCAAGATTCCTGAAAAGAATTTTATATCTCCTAAATTTCAAGAAGTAGCAAAATCAATTTTTCTACTGCAGTCTTACAGCGTTCATTCCTAAAGATTAATTTTGAAAATGCTACATTTTGAAATATGTGGAATTCTATTAAAAGTACATTTACTGCAGACATAAATTAATTTTAAAATACATGACCTGGGAATAAAGCTAAAGAAGTGGTTCCAGAAATTCTAACATAGAAACACAGAAAATGAGATGGGTAAAGAAATCTATAACCATATAGTCTGTGTCTCTCTTTTTTTTTTAAGTTCAGGGTTTACCCTTGCTGTCTCTTAATGTTAAGGTTCTGTATTTGTCCCATGCCTTTCTCAGTCATAATAGTTTATATCCCCATTACCTCCACCACCTATTTTTTTTTATTTTTTTTTTTCAGCTCAACCAAAGTTGGAAAGAATTTTACAAAAGGGGTCAAGTTGTCTCTTGCGGACAAAATAACTCCCTGAAAATTAAACAGAATGGGATGAAACTCAGCATGGGGGGAAAACCAGTGAAAAGACGCATCGTTTTGAAAATGGGCCATATCGGACTGGTGCTCCAGATAAATAAGCCTTCTCACAAAATAATGACTAATACGTTTTTATGGGAGGAGGTCCAGCTTCTCTAGCATAGAATCTTACATGCAGTGAAACATAGCACTTAGGGAATTACTCTTTTCAAACTGCCTCCCACCCACAAAATTTCGCTCATGCTGTTACCCCCTCAAATGCCTCCACCCCCAAAAAACACCTCTACAACTGCCCCACCACCCTGCAAACTGGCCCCACCCTCCAAAATCTGTACCCCGCAACTGCTTCCATTCTTTAAAACTCCGCTTAAACTGACCCACCATCCTGCAAACTGCCCCATCTCCAAAAACTATCACCCTGCAACTGCCCCAATACACTGCAAACTGGCACCACCTCCCAAATCTCCCCACCCCTGCAGCTTCCCCACCACCTTGCAGTGCCCCCCTCTTCTAAAACTACACCACACAACGGCCCCATCCCCAAAAACTAACAACCTGCAACTGCTTTAACATTCTGTACAATGCCCCCAAGCCTAAAAACTAACCTCACAAAATGCCTCGCCCAACAATTACCCCCACAACTCCCCATCATCCTGCTAACTGCCAAAAAATACCCTCCACACCACACACCACTGCACGCACACAAACAGATACATACCACATACAGGGATTACAATTATTTTCCTAGTTGTGATGTACTGTATTTTAAGTTATTCAGATATGTATTTAATTTTCATTGTTATGTCTACTATGAAACCTGCTAACTAAATTTTGCTGCCTTCTTATGATTGCTACCTGTACTAGCAACCTAAGAATATAGCTAGGGCCCAAAATATTGGGGAGGGGGGGAGGGAGGGGATGCTGGCAAACGTGCTTAGGACTCGGGATGCAAGGTTGACAACTATAGCTGTTTTCAGGATTCTACCAATGTTTACATTTAGTATGGGGAGCTAGAGAGATGACTAACGTGTACGGACGTTTTTCAGAGTTTAAAATCTATCTGCAGATCTCCAACCCTCCTCTCTCTTCGAGTAAGCCTTCCATGCCTGCTTCCATTGGAAGTAGCAGCAGAGACTGTCAGTAGGATCCAGCCAGTGAGAAGGCAGAGGGGGTGGAGAACTGGAATGCTGCTCTAATCACAGAAAGGGAGGAGATGAGCTGGGAGACGTTCCTGTGCTTCAGAAATAAAGTTCTGTATGTGGTGCAAGATGGAAATGAACTGCCCCCTCCCCTGCCCATTAATACCCTAATATGTTTCTGTGGGGAAAGCAGTTCCAACATCTGCAGCATACCAGCACTGATTCACAGTAGCTTAGCAATTATGGAATTTTGCTTCTCAAACATCCCTCCTGTCTCTTCTTCTCTTCCCATCACAGACACACAGAGAACCAGCACAGATATAAATATACATAGACACACATACTAACACTCCCACACATACAGATATACATGCATTGACACACACATAGCAGCCCACAAAGATGCACACAGACACACACAACAAATAGACATACAAAAGAGAGAGACACACACAGGCAATAGTCACATAGGTGAGTTGAAAGAATTTTCTGAGCCATGCTCTGCATGCCATCCCCACTTGTGCAAGAAACTATTTCTTCAAACACTTGATTCTATTTTACTCCAGAATTATATGATGCTGTGTAAAAAATTACATGAATTGTGTGTGTAAAATATTTTGAATCAATTTTCTATTTTTTTTCTGATTTAGTGTAGACTGACAGCTTCAGAAAATTACCCCTTTAATATTTCTTTCTGCACATGTAAAGTACGTTTTACATGTGGAAATGGTTTTTATAAAAGCCATTTGGGGATATACACCTATAAAAAGTAGGCACACCGAAAGATAGTGTCTGCTTTTAGCCGATCTGCATGTAGGCATACACAGGAGTGTAATTAGGTAGAGCTGGGACAACGTTGCAGTGGACATGCATATTTTATAAGATACGCAGGCACATGCATAGACTACACACATACATTTTCACCTTTGGAACAGGTGTAAATTTGTGAGGATATTTGTGCGCTACGGGGGGCCATTGTATGAGCTTATTTTATAAAGACACATAGATATCTATGTTCCCTTTTATAAACCAGGCACTTTTTTGGAAAAAGAATTGAGGCACACAGTTATAAAATTACCACCTATAGGGGTCTTTTTACTAAAGTTCAGTAAAAATTTGCTGTTATAGCACTCTGCTTGCAAAAATTAACACAAGGTAACTGAAAATTCTATGTAGTGACTGTTGGGGGCATGTCCAGCATCTTCCCATACAGTTACTACAGAGAAAGAAACACATTTGTGAGGACCTCACTAAAATAGGGGCTCCAGTCCTTGTGTTTATTTAAAAGTGACAGACAGAGACTTACCCCTTCCAGAGGTTCTGCTTTAAGGACATAAATCCTAGCTTGGGTGTTTATTACCAGCTCTGAGAATTACAAACCTATACAAACTGCAAACAGCAAACCCCAAAGTAGATTGCAATGTGCAAACCTTTGAAATTGCCAGAAAGGGCTGGACTGACTTTTTAGTCTGCAAAAGGGAGCTTGTATTCAGACTGCAGCTCTCTGTGGTTGGTTGCAACCTACTGAGTTTTTTGAGTTGTCAGTTGATTGGCAGCTGGCTTCTAGAGTGGAAGCATCAGGGCTACTCCCAGGCTTTTGGGAGAGAAAAAGGTCTGAGAGTTGTACTGTACATCAGCTCTCATCGGAGATAAAATCAAGAATTAATTACCCTAGCTCTGATTATGGAAGAAAAAGAAGCAGCACTTGGGTCTGAGCCCCACAGATTGCCAGAGCCCAGATGAATTGCTATCGAAATGGTGAGATCTATCCATAAATAAAGGAGGATTTTTCCTTGCAGGAAAGGCACCGATGATTTGAATGGGACTGGACCAGTATCCGGATTTGAACAGAATTTAACAGTACTTTGTGCAACATTCTCAAAGATCATTGGGTTTCAATTTCCAAATTGACTGCTTCAGCTGGGTTAGAATAAACTGCCTTGGTTTCTGTTGTCAGACAGCAGTGCAAGCTTTTGATTGAAGGATAAGGCGGTATACAAAACTGTCTAAATAAATAAAATAAATAAATGTACATATTTTACCAGTTTACCTTAATTGCTGGTTTATTTTGGAAGATATTGTTATTTAATGATTCTATTTCTTTCTTTGGTTTGCTTTGATAAATATCTGCATTGTTTTTTCTTGTTTTTGAGAGAAAAAGAAAAAAGGTTTGGTTCAAGTATTTTTTGTCTGCATTTATTCTGAACACAGTACATTATACCACAGGGCTCAATACCCATAATTTCATTTAGAGTTAACCAATTTCACTGCATTTGATACGAGTCCTCTGAACCCTGTAAATTTTCCTGGGAGTTGAAGTACATATTAAAGTTTCTGAAAACTTTCAGTTTCCTGAAGGTGTCTTGGGGGCCTGTCTCCTGTAGGTTTTAAGCAACTGTAGGTAGAAAAAGGCAGTCCTGGGTTACACATTGTGTGTTAAGTGCATGACGGGTATTGAGGTGTCATTAAGTGATCTGCATTATCTCCTGCTGTATCAGTTGATGTGCAGTACATTTACCATGTGTTAACCACAAGCTAATGCTAGTGTACACCAGTGACTCCTTCGCTAACCGCAAAGTGCCTTTAATGACCACATTCCTTCCCTAACCCATCCAGTCACCACTCCATCACGGCTAAGCTGTTAGTGTGGGGTTTCTACCACAAACAGAACAACACAGTTAGGGCACAGTAAACCACTTTAATAAAATGACCCTTAATGAGATAATGCAAGTGTGCAGAAAAATTTGTCTTACTATTTCTGTTGAATCTTATGGACACGTGCAAATGTCCGTGCCTGCATTTAAGGAACAATTACTGCTTTTTATGCTAGTGTTTTATAAAGACACATAAGTGTCTATATGCCTTTATGAAATAGTGCCTAACTAGGTGCCTATTTGCCCTCTTAAACTAGGTGTCTCCTTACAAAATTACCCTCTCTTTGTGCGCATGCAAATATTTTTATAGGTTTTCATCTTTCATCTGCTTTAACATACCGCACACATTTTTGGGCTTGAAGACACTTGCAGTACCATCAAGCAGGACTTACCCACAGTCAGTAATGGTGACACTAAATACTAATACTGCATTAATTGCACCCAAACTTCATAACACATACATAATTGTCTCAATGCGTCACATCATGCGCCTATTATTTCCTCTCACTGGTCATTACTTACAGACCATTCATAGAAGCCACGCAAGAGTGACATCACAGTTGGTTAGTTGAAATTTTAGTCTGCTCATTATTCTGAAAACTGGCTCAGTATGGATTACAATAATGCTGGAGATTGGAACAAATACAATAATTTTATTGTATAAAAAATACACTGTAAAGTCAGTTATAGATGTAGGCTGAAAGGGCGAGTGGGTGGAGTGCAGTTTGGCCCCTCTGATCCTGTACTCGCTGTACAAATGGGCTGAGAGACCTCTGCTGCTGTTTCTCCTTCTGCTCCTCCCTATAGTGCTGTTCCTGTACAACAGTAAGGAAGAAGGTAATTTTAGTCATTTCCTTCTACAAAATTAGAGGTCATTCTAACTACTACATGTAGAAAGAACAGAATGCAGACAGATGAAGAGCAAAGAATTTCAGCAGGAGAGGTAGAAATCGGACCATATGACAAAATGAAAGTGAGCCTTACAAATAAGTACAAGTCACACACAACAAATACCTCCTCAAGTAAGAGGCCGTAAACATACATGAAACAACAGATATTTAACACTGGAGGTTGTCAGACGGCTGCCTGGGTGAGAATCTTCACAGTCTTGGCAAGTGCATATATCTATATGATTTGCAAGGGATTGTGGGCAATGCAGTTCATTCACACCAGACACAGCTGCTCACAATAATTAGTTGTGCTTTTGGGTAAAGCCAATAAGATATTTATTTATGGGGTTATTTCTCCCAACACAGATATGCTTGGTAGCACATAAATCAGGTTACTTGCTTTCAGTGTTAAACCTGAAAAAACAAAATCAGGAAAACAACATTTTAACTTATCAGGCAATCAAAGCAAAAGAAATAAGACCTGGTGGCAACAAACTGGTCTTTTCTGTAGGTTTTAGCTAATATTCTCTTAGCAATGTATCAAACAACAAACCAAAAGCCACAAAGAAGGAAAAAAAAACCTGTTCTTTTCAGGTAAACTTCTTATATCTTCCCACATAGATTTAGAAGTGATTCTCTTAGAGCTCACAAGCAATTAGGTAAGGCTCAATTGCTAGCAGTTATCCAGCTGAAACCCCTTAGCTGGCTTGCTTTCTACTGTGTGGCTAAAAATCCTACTCATGAGCTTTTCTGAGTACATTAAAGAACAAGTTTGTATTTCTTTGTGATGGTTGCTGTACTTTATAACAGAAAATCACCAAAGGAGTTTAGACAGAGAGCAGTCCATGTAAACAGATTCTTCATCTGCTATCACCCCCTCTTCTTCAACAAGCATGGGTTCAATATCATGGATTGGCACAGATGAATCTCCCAATGGAGCGCTTACAGGAGAATACTGGTTTCCCTGCTGTCTTTCAAGGTTATAGCTAGGGCATAGATCAGTGTTCATACCTGAGCTTCATTGCTGTTAGAGTTCCTCTCTATATAGCCTGGCCAGTATGTAGTCCAGTTCTTATGTCCAGCCTTCCAATCCAGATCCCTGGACACTGGATCTCTCTTCACATACCTTCTGGCACGGGTCTTAGGGTCCCTTCCACGTGCAGCCGTCTCCCTCACAGGTACCGTCTGGAGATTCCTAGCTCTGCAGCACCATTCCTCTGGCTTTCCCCAGTCCAATGGTGTATGCTGGCCCTTGGAATGCCTCCCAGTATACGTACTGCTCTGGACTCTTCTAGACCTCTCAAAGGCTTTTCTCCTCTTTCTTCCAAAGGGTTTCTTTCCCTCTCTGTCCGTCCGGTTTGGCTTCTGCTTCTGATGATCCTCCTGATGATGAAGATGATCAAACTCAAGCTGATTCTCTGTAGAATAAACTCTACCTTTATTCTGCTTAGATGAGTGCTCCTCCCTAACACAGCGCAGCTGTGCTGAATCAGGCCCTGCCCTTTGAGATGAGTGCTTAGGGATTACCTCATAGCCCTCCTGATTGAACACACGTTTCCCCACTTCAGCTCCCCTAATGGCTGTTGGAAACCTGGTGCATTCTGGGACTGGTAGTCTTTTATGGGAAAATTCTGTCTTCTTATTTCTACCAGAACTGACAGGTTGCTTGTTCAGAGTCACTTCACCTTTCCTATAGCTCCTTCCTGAGCTATGATAAGCTTCCTTATCACAAGGTATGCAGCACAAATTGGGAAAAATGTGAACAATACTTAATAAATGGTCACATTATGGATCTATTCAAATGATATTAATTAAGGGAATTATTTCAAAAGCCCTATTTGTGATTTGCAAGTGTATAATTAGCCATATACACGGGTACATCATGCTCTTGTGTAAATGGATAACCATACCATGTTGAAAGTGATTGGGGGCATTCTGGGGCATGGCGCAAGTGGGCCAAACCTCTCTACGTGTATCCCCAATTTCATATAGGAAATGCATATGGGAGTCTTGATAGTGTCCATGCCCAGATTTACACCTGCTTCCTGGCACAAGTAGCAATTGGAAAAGTTGTCATTTGCACACCTCTATTTGCAAAATGACCTGGATATACTGTACATGTAAGTATCGACATTTGCACTTGAAATGCCAGCATATACATAAGAACATAAGATATGCCATACTGGGTCAGACCAAGGTCCGTCAAGCCCAGTATCCTGTTTCCAACAGTGGCCAATCTAGGTCATACGTACCTAGCAGTTTCCCCAAAAGACACAGGTTCCGCAATGCTTGTACTGGGTCAAGCATTGATATCCTGGGTCCCTTCTTAATAATGCTTTATGGACCTTTCCTCCAGGAACTTGTCCAAACCTTTTTTAAACCCAGCTACACTAACAGCCTTTACTACATCCTCTGGTAACAAATTCCAGAGTTTGATTACATGTTGAGTGAAAAAATATTTTCTTTTATTAGTCTTAAATAGTTTACCTTGTAGCTTCATTGCATGTCCCCTAGTCTTTCTATATTCTGATAACATAAACAGTCGATCTACGTTTACCCGTTCCACTCCGTTCATTAATTTATAGACCTCTGTTATATCTCCCCTCAGCCGTCTCTTTTCCAGGTTAAAGAGCCCTTACCTTTTTAGCCTTTCTTCTTAGGAGTATCCTTCCATCCCCTTTACCATTTTGGTGGCTCTTCTCTGAACCTTTTCTAATAACGCTATATCCTTTTTAAGATACGGCGACCAGAATTGCACACAATATTCAAGGTGCGGTCTCACCATGGAACGATATAGAGGCATTAGGATATATTGTTTTATTTTCCATTCCTTTCCTTATGATACCTAGCATTCTATTTGATCTCTTGGCTGCCGCTGCACACTGGGCTGAGGGTTTTAACATGTTATCCACAATGAAGCCTAAATCTTTTTCCTGGGTGGTGGTTCCTAATGTGGAACCTTGCATTGTGTAACCATAGTTTGGGTTGTTCTTCCCTAGGTGCATAACTTTGCACTTGTCCACATTAAATTTCATCTGTCATTTTGATGCCCAGTCTTCCAGTTTATCAAGATCCTCTTGCAATTTTCCACAATCCTCTTGGGTTTTAACAACTTTAAATAGTTTTGTGTCATCTGCAAATTTGATAACCTCACTCGTTATTCTACTTTCCAGGTCATTTATGAATATGTCAAAAAGCAGCGGACCCAGCACAGATCCCTGGGGTACACCACTATTCACCTTTCTCCATTGGGAAAATTGGCCATTTAGCCCAACCCTCTGCTTTCTATCTTTTAACCAGTTCCTGATCCATAGTAGTACACTGCCTCCTATCACATGACTCTTTAGTTTTGCCAAAAGTCTCTGATGAGGGACCTTGTCAAAGGCTTTCTGAAAGTCCAGATACACTATATCAACTGACTCACCTCTGTCCACCTGTTTATTCACACCTTCAAAAACCATAACAGATTAGTAAGACAAGATCTTCCTTGTCTAAAGCCATGTTGGCTGTCTCCCATTAGGCCATGACTATCTACATGCTGAGTAATTTTATTCTTTATGATGGTTTCTACCATTTTTCCTGGTACTGATGTGAGGCTCACTGGTCTGTAGTTTCCCGGATCACCCCTGGAACCCTTTCTAAAAATTGGTGTTACATTGGCGATCCTCCAATCTTCAAATATTAGAGATGATTTTAATGATAGTTCACAGTTACTAATAGCAGGTCTGCGATCTCATATTTCAGTTCTTTCAACATCCTTGGATGTATACCATCTGGCCCAGGTGATTTGCTACTCTTCAGTTTATCTAATAGTTGTAATACATCTTCCCAATGTATCGATATTTCCTTCAATTCTTCTGCACCTTTAAATACCACTTCAGTCATGTGTAACATCCCTACATCTTCCTCAGTAAAGACCGAAGCAAAGAATTCATTCAGTCTCTCCGCTATCGCCTTGTCGCCTGTTAGTGCCCCTTTAAGTCCTCTATCATTTAATGGACCAACTGACTCTCTCACAGGTTTTTTGCTACGAATGTACTTGAAAAAATCTTTATTTCGCGTTTTTGCTAGCTTCTTCTCAAATTCTCTCTTTGCCTGCTTTATCAATGCCTTGCATTTGACTTGCCAGTGTTTGTGCTGTTTCCAGGTTTTGTCGTTTGGCTCTTTTTTCCATTTCCTGAAAGATGCTTTTTTGGCAACAACATCCTCTCTGACCTCACCTTTAAACCATGCTGGCAGTTTTTTGGACTTTCTTCCACTTTTCTTAAAGCATGGAATACAGCTGGTCTGGACTTCCAAGATAGTATTTTTCAACAACACCCAAGCTTGATGTAAGTCTTTAACCTTTGCAACTGCTCCTTTTAGTTTTTTCTTAATTATTTTCCTCATTTTATCATAGTCTCCCTTTCAAAAGTTAAAAGGTAGTACTGTGGATTTCCTTACTATCCCTCCTCCACTAATTAAATCAAAGGCGATCATTCTATGATCACGATTGCCAAGTGGCCCCAACACCCTTATCTCTTGCACTAGATCTGGTGTTCCACTAAGGACTAAGTCTAATATGGCTTCCCCTCTGGTCGGTTCATGAGCCAGCAGCTCCCAGAAGCAGTCATTTATGTCATCTAGGAACTTTATCTCCCTAGTATGTCCTGCCGTGACACTGACCCAGTCGATACCAGGGTAATTGAAATCACCCATTATTATTACTACGCTGTAACGTTTGTTAGCTTCCTTGATTTCTTTGAGCATTTCATCATCCATTTGTTCATTCTGGCTAGGCGGTCGATAGTACACCCCCACTGCCATCGCCTTCCCCTTTTTACATGGAATTTCAATCCATAGAGATTCTACAGCAAATTTTGTTTCCTGCAAAACCTTAATCCTTTCTGACTCAATGCCCTCTCTAACATAGAGTGCAACCCCTCCACCAATTTGATCTACTCTTTCATTACGATATAGTTTGTACCCAGGTATCACAGTGTCCCACTGGTTGTCTTCCTTCCACCATGTGTCTGATATTCCAATCATATCTAACCTCTCATTTAGTGCTATATATTCTAACTCTCCCATCTTAATTTTTAGACTTCTAGCATTTGCATACAAGCATTTTAGAGACTGTATTTTATTCATATTAATTTGGCTATTGGTAGACATGGGTAATTTGGGATCTTTAAGCTCTGTCTGCTCCGTACTTGAGGGCATTTGGGCTACTTTACTCTTTTTTGGAACCTCTCTGCTTTTGGTAGTATCCTTCAAGGATACATTCTTCCGAACCATCCGCTCTTGGGCGACTTTTGGCTTTCCCCTATTATCTAGTTTAAAAGCAGCTCTATCTCCTTTTTAAAGGTTAATGCCAGCAGCCTGGTTCCATCCCGGTTAAGGTGAAGCCCATCCCTTCGGAAGAGCCCCTCCTTTCCCCAGAATGTTTCCCAGTTCCTAACAAATGTATCTACATGTGTATCTTCCGGACATTCCCTCATCAATGTTGCCCATGTGTATATTTGTGAAGGGGCTTCTTCTGCTGCATGTGGATATAGATCCCTGTGCGTGCCCGCACTTCCTCCTTTCCACAGCTTGCTATTAACATTTATGTTTATCTTGAGAGGTGGAGATGTATTGATTTTTATATCAACCTCACTTGCACACCCTCTCTTCTAAGATTAACATATATTTGCAGACGTTTTCACTTGAATGTCCCTCCCACTGTACAAATGGCCTTTCTACAATGTGCCTTCATGCATGTGTACTAAAGAGGCAGCGTGTGAAATCAGGCTTGTAACCATGCTTGCAAACACCCCCTTCAAAACGGCACTAAGCTGTATATTCACAGGTCTTGAAAGGGTGACCTTTCATAGCTGACTATCTGGTTGAACCGTCTTTCAAGTGTGAAAATACTCTTGGCTCCATTTTTTTCATCTCTAGATAATCAGGAGGGAGGGCGTCCAAGACTCTGTCCCATGTGAGCAGCAGCATGTTCATTGTGAAACAGATTTTCAGTTTACCTAAAAATGCAAGTTATGCATGCTTGTTCCACATTCCTTCAACATACCTGAACTATATACCATCAAGGGAAAACTGGGGAAGGCCAGTGTTTATTCATGGGCTAACTAGCATGGAATCTTGTTACTTTCTTGGATCCTGCCATGTACTTGTGACCCGGATTGGCCATTGGTGGAGACAGGATATTGGGAGAGATGGACCTTTTGTCTGACCCAGTATGGTAATTCTTATGTTGTTATGTCCTTACACCTGTGTCTATGCAATATTTTACATATAGGGCACAATGGTTTATTCATAAGACTGTCTATTATAAAAAATGTTCCAAAACCCATATTATGGACAGCAAAAACATATTTATTTATTTTATTTAAAGGGTATTTATATCCCGCCTTATCCTTCAATCAAAGCGGTGTACACAGCAAACAATTTATATTGGCATTTGTGTTCTCATGTATTCTTATACTGTACAGTGGATGTGTATGAGTGTAAGTCAGATTGATTGGAGTGTACTATTTACAGCATGAGCTTTATACAGTGTTATGTACAATGAGCATGCGGGGTAGGTCATATACAGTGGTATGTACAATGAGCATGCCGGGAGGACTCATCAGAGGAAATGGTCTATATACCAGCTTCAAGAAAAGGAAAAGGTATCCCCTTTGAACAGGGGGCTGTGTAGGTGCAGATGGTGGTATCCTTGGTTCAGTTAGCAATAAAAGAAATGATTTGACAGAATGCCATATGAGGCCCATAAAGAATGCTCCATATCACTGCTAGACCAGTCCAGACAAGTGGATTGTTCTCCCCTACCAGCAAATTGGTGGAGACAAAGAACCAATGAAAAGCCCAGATTTCAATGATTTCACTCCTATGCCTCTATTCGCCTAAGCTCCCAGAGGTCCCTTTAGTATTTCTTTGTCTCCAGCAGATGGTGGATGGATTTTTCTTCTTTCTGAAGAAAAAAAAATCTGAAGATTGAGAGGAAAATACTGATAACACGCTCATGAATGACCACCTTGAGAGTGACTCTCTTACTTGAGTGTGACGTGGGAGGCTCTACTAAACTGCGGTCTTTTCAGTAGCCATAGGAGGAGAGAAAATTGGTTCAGCTCCATGCTCTTATCCTTCATAAGAGCCTGTTGAGCAGCCAGAAAATTGGAACAGCAGCAGCCTCGCACAACCTCAACACCCCTCTGTCCTCTGTTCCCCCTGCTCTCTCCTGAAGATTGCAGAAGGCTCTCAGAGGGATCTGCCTGCCAGCCACTTTTAACGCAGTGCTGCAAAGCCAGTAAAATAGTTTCAGTGGAGTAGAGCTGAACCCGGCATGGATTCTGTACCTGGGGCTCTCAGGGGGTAAGTACCAAGGCTTGAGCTCATCATTGTCCTTGTGGGGGGCTCCTGATTCTGTATGACTGAGAAGCAATTTGGGGTGGACCACTGGTGACCGTTGGCATGATGTGAGGGTTTCCCGTTGTTTTCTGCATGTATTAGTAGCGTTTTAACTTATAGTGTGCCTAGTGGGTTGCATGGTCCTAAAGCGTGTTCCGCCCAAGCTGTTCCAACACACGTTCCTCCCCTAATGCCTGTAATGTGTGTTGCAATAAAAGTGCAGTTAACATGCGCCTTTGGGCCACCGCAGCATTAATGCTTGCTGTTGTGATATTTGCCTTAACTCTCTGTCTTCTTCCAGGAAATGTTTGATCTGTGACAAGTGAGGTGCATCGTTTCTGGACTCTGCTCTTGTATGGCAACTTCTTTTTTTTTTTTTTTTTTCTTCAACTTCTTTATTTATATTTTCCAACAAAATACAAACAAAAGGAAAACCAAATTACAGTAAATAAAAATACACAATTCTTCTCTGTAACATGAAATCATAGCCCACCCCATCCTATCCCTCCCACCAACATGCGATCATCAGGGGACATAGAAACAGCACAGCTGAAGGCCAACCATATCTATAAGGGCTTTAGAAGATCACCACTCCATAACCTAAGTGGCATGAGGCTTGATTAATAACCCTTTATTATATCTCATATCTCGAGGATGTGAGGGTTCTGCCACATCGTGGCATTTGTTCATATTTGCAGCATAAGCACAAGCGGTTCCACCATTCATGCCAACTGAGCTCTGCAGTATGTTTCCAGCTAGAGATAACAAGATGTAGGTCCACTCCCAGCATGAAGTCCAGCAAAAACTGACAAACCCTCTGTACCGATGAGACGTCACTTGCTGATCGAAAGACGATCACAGACCAAGAGAGAGTGGCCCGAAATCCCAGCACCTCCTGAATATGATTCCATACTGAACTCCAGTAAGACTGAATGTTAGGGCAATCATACACCACATGCCTCAAAGTGCCGATATCTCCACGACAAGATCAACACTCATTCCCAGCAGCCTTATCCCATTTAGCAAACTTTACCGGGGTAAAGTGTGCTCTGTGTGCAAAAAAGTACAAAGCTTGTGAGACAGAGGCAGACTGAGAAACCCTATTTACCTCCAAAGTTTGTCCAAGTTTCGGGGGAGAGGACTTCTCCATTGTCATGCTCCCATATCCGTTGAACCCCAATGACCTGAGAACTATTGTTCTGAGCCACTACTTTATAATATTGGGAAGCCACCCTAGAGGTCATACATATAAAACTTATCATATTCATTAACCCCCAATCGTCAGCCAATGAAGTAATATCTAACTGGGATTTTTCTATGCAGTGTCTCAACTGGATCCATTGGAAATATAGAGGCTGAGGTAGATCAAATTCACTTTGCAATAAGGAAAAGGGTTTCCACTTGCCATCTAATAATAGTTGGCCAGCACTCCAAATGCCTTTGCTAAACCATTTTTGCCATGCAAATGAGCTTTGATTAATTTTAAAAAAGGGATATGCCAGATGAGCATTGATTTTGATAAGCAATTTTCCTTGGGAATTGCATTTGCTAACTGCTGAAAAGCTTTCCGAGTGTCCGATATGGTTCTATGAGACTTCAACCTCTTGACAGACACCATGCCAGGGAGAACATTCAAGGGGAGCAATGCAATGCAATGTGTGCCTTTGAGTCAGCCCTGACTCCTGGTGACCCAGAAGCTCCTGGGTTTTCTTGGCAGTGTCACCAGAAGTAGATTGCCAGGCCTTTCTTCCGAGGCAATGGAGGGTTAAGTGACTTGCCCAAGGCCACAAGGAGTGCTAAGGAGCACCCAATCTCTCTTCTATTTCAAGCCATGTTGGCCGTATACCTACGGCCCCTTCCACCCATTGCGATCCTTGTTTTAGCAAAAAGCACAGTGATAGGCCTGAAAGTCAGGGAAATTCACCCCTCCCTTCCTCTTTTTTTAGATTTGAGTTTCCTAAGAGCAATTCTAGGCGATTTATTATTCCATAGGAATTGGACCAGAATCTTTTCAATTTGACAATACACTTTACTTGTGAGAAAGACAGGTAGCATCTCTAATATATAATTCACTTTAGGAGTGATAGTCATTTTTACATCTTCAAGACGACCCCACCAGGAAAGATAGACCAGTGACCACTTTGCTGTTATATTACGAACTGTAGTTAGGATCTCTTCTTCATTGTGCTATAGGGTTGCACTAAGTGGGTAACAATAGTGAACTCCCAATTATTTCACCATCTTAGGCTCCCATACAAAGGGAAATTCCTCCATATCCGTTTTTGAGTTTAGGGGGAAGGCAACAGATTTTGACCAATTTATTTTATAGCCAGATAGTCCTGAATATTTATCTATCAATTCTAAAATACTCGGTATGGAGTTAGATGTGGTGAAAAGCAATAGATCATCTGCATGTGGATAGTTTAATTTCCATGCCAGCAATAGATATGCCCTTAATCGCGAAGCTTTGCCTTATTAATAAGGCCAAAGGTTCCAAGGCCAGATTGAAGAGAATGGGGGAAAGAGGGTACCCCGCCCTAGGAGAAACTCTCTAGACAGAGTCGCATTCACAGAGATTTTCGCACATGTTCTTGTATACATAAGTTTAATTAGATTGCAGAAACCTTCACTAAACCCAAACCACTTCAAGACAGCAAACAAAAAAGGCCACTCCAACCGATCAAATGCTTTCTCCGTGTCTAATGAGAGTCCCACAAGAGGCTCTTCTATTTCCTCTGTACCTTCCAGGACATGACAAAGCACTCTGGCATTATCGGCTGTAGAACGTCCCTCAGTAAAGCCGCATTGGTGGTGTATCAAAGAAGGGATCAGTTTGGAGAGACGCCTTGCAACAATGGTCGCAAACATTTTATAGTCTACATTTAACAACAAAATTGGCCGAAATTGCTGACGAACTGAGGCTCCCTCCCAGGTTTTTCTAGGACAACAATTTTTGCAGAGGCAAATGCTCTAGTCTGTGTCACATTGTCAAGAAGAATGTAGATATGGCCCTAAAGGTTTGGTAAAGGCTTTATAAAATTCAGCCGGCAGACCGTCTGGTCCGGCAGCCTTGCTAGTTTGTGTTGTGTCAGTAACCTGGATGATTTCCATGATGGTTATCTGCTTGTTTAATCTCGCAATAGTTTTTTGATCTAACACTGGCCTTTGGATATTCTTTAGCAAACTATCAAACTCCTTTGCAGAAAATTCTATTTCTGGGGAGGTATAACTGGGCATAGAATTGGCAAAAGATTTCCACAATGTCAGGATCCTTGACAATCAATTGTTGCACCCGAGAATCCTTTAGAGCTGCAACATGCAAAGATTCCTTATGACTCTTTAGTGAGTTGGCTAGCAGCCGTCCAGCTCTATTACCCTCTAAGTAATATCGTCCTTTCTGCCCTTGAATATTCTGTGAGGCCTCTGTGGTCAAAATAGAATTATATTTAAATCTAAGACATTGCAGTCTTATCATAATTTTAGAATCAGATTTCTGGCCTAAAATACGTTCATCCGCTTTAATTTGTTTATCTAGTGTACTAAGTTCTGCTTTATGCTGTTAAGCCTGCATTATAGCAAAACAGTAATAGTGGCTCGTATACTAGCCTTAAAGCCTTCCCACCAAGCCCACCCCGAGGAATCTTGCGGTAGATTGAACTGAAAGTACTCCTCTATGGCTACTAGGATGGTCTCCCGGAATTCCTGACTGGTTAAAAGAGTCCTATCAAATTGCCACCGAGAGTGAGGTTGATAGCTCATTGAGTCAAATAAAGTGAGAGAGATTGCTGAATGGTCTGAAATATGAGCTGCATGAATAGTAGTCTCACTAACTTTAGAACAAAGTTCTTTGGAGACTAAGAAGAAATCTATACGTGATAACGAGTTATGAGGGGGAGAGAAAAAGGTAAATTCTTTATCTGTAGGGTGCTGCAGTCGCCAAATGTCTGTCAGACCCATGTCTTGCATTAAAGATACAAGAACTGAGCCCTGGGAACCCTAACAGTTCTCACTGGACTCCTATCTATCAATGGGTCTAGCACGAGGTTGAAGTCCCCTCTCACTATAGTCGAAAATCTGGACACCTCTTGCCCCAAGACCACGATGGAACAAAAAAAGGTAGGACAATCAATGTTAGGAGCGCCTTATGTTCTTATGGGTAATTTTCAAAAAACCTTTTCACGTGGGTAAATTACCCTAGTTATGATTTAGTATGTAGTCTACCTTAAAATTATAAAGAGATTTTATTTGGTTTCCCAAGATACAAAGGGCCGCTGGGGCACGTTTTATCAACATAGCATGTTGTTGTTTTTTATTTGCCAAAGCCAACAACTTATCTTATGCCAGTGATTTTTCTATATCCTGAATTTCAGTGAATCAAGCCCTTTTGTGTTTCTATTTAATGATGCCAATACCAATGAGAGAAACCCTAACATCTCTGTTTATTGTAACAAAAGAAATTGGGCACCTGTTCTTTTGATGGTCCGTCCTTCAGTATCCTTGCCAAACCTATTATTTTGATTTGTCAAGTCCATTGTTTGTTGCCAAAATAATTAGGAGAAAACAACTGTCGAGTGATTTGATAGTATGATAATAAGGGATTGTTTAGTATTGATACACCATCAAGCCAGCTCCATAATCTATTCCTTCCCATGCTTCTTTTCCTCGATGACATCACCTGAGTAACTATAGTCCTTGGAGCATTTTGGTTAGTGCAGCAGAAGCAACGATTTCAGAAGTAGTAAGAAGCTACAAGAATACAGTAATATCACAGCTGAGAAATTTTATTAGATAATTTATTCTTGTAAAAGATTAATCTTTGTACTGAAGGAAAGTGTTGCATGATCAAAGGACGTGTACTGTAGGCATTGCGAAGATCTCATGATAGTTTTTGCTAACTGAAACAGACTGCCTTCTGTGGGTCCCAGCAAGTCTGGCATTTTGAAAAACACAAAGGTTTCATTTTATGGTTTTGAAGTCAGAGATTTTCTGTAGAGTCTTCAATTAGATTATCATCTGAAACCTAAAATTACCCTATTTTTCTTCAGTTGAGTGTGATTTTACAATTCTTATGCTAATACTGTTGGCAATGAACAAAGTATAGAGTTTATAAGTTAAATATTTAACTGATCCTTCATTTTTTAAGAATACTAAACAGGAAAAAGTGAGCCCAATTATTGACACAACGTACGTAAATTTTACCACAAAGGTCTGTTATTGCACTTTACTACTATTACAACAACTGCTACTACTACTGATTATTTATATAGCACTAGAAGGTGTACGCAGCGCTGACCAGATACATGAAAAGACAGTCCCTGCTCATGAGAGCTTACAGTCTAGTCAAGGTAGACAAAACAGCAGCTGAGGACAAGGACACAACTAGGGAATGGTAAGGAGAAACATATGAGACTAAGGGGTCTGTTTACTAAAGGCCGGTGTTGTGCGGTCCGCGGTACCGAGCGGGTGCCGTATAAGGAGTGGGCGTTCCGTCGTGAAGAACAGAAGCTGTGATTGACAGATGCGCTAAGGTGCGCGGCGCCCGTGTGGTTAGTGCCCTGTGACATTACGGCGTTTGATCTGTGCACATAGATCACACTGCTCACGGTTTTGGGCTTCCACTATTGTGCTGCACATTGCTGACGGAAACGGTTTCTTTTCCCTGCACAGCACCTCTAACGCGAGTGTTTCACTGGCGGTAAATTTCTTTGCAGATTCGGGCACGCTCCTGTGCGGCGAGTCTCTCCCCTCCCACATTCCGCCCACTGACCCCGTCTCTCCGCCCCTAGGGGGCCTTCCTCCGCCCTCATTTCGCCTTGGCACGCCTCTTTCGCACATTACCGCCCCGCAAACGTGCGCGTTTTCGGCGCACGTGTGCGGGGCCCGTTAATGTGACCCGCACGTGTACGGGGCGTTTAAGAGCACTTAAATGCATCATTTTAGGGCGCTCAGGTGCGCCCCGCACAGGTGCGCCGTTTAGTAAACATGCCCCTAAGTGGATGAGGATCCAAAAGCAGTCTCAAAGAGGTGAGCTTTTAGCATGGATTTGAAAAGGGCCAGGGATGAAGTCTGATGTACAGACTGAGGTAATTTGTTCCAGGCATAAGGAGCAGCAGGGCCTCTCACTTGCACTGTTTTGGTCAAATGTGAGAACATGGCATACAGTAATCTACCATCTATGAATGTCATATTCTTAGTATGAATATTTTTTCTAGGTACTTGATTCGTAATATGCTATTTTTTTTATGTTTCTACAAGGCTTTAGTAAGCATACTATTTGGAACCTGGCTGGAATATTTGCAGACTAAGGGTTATATTTATTAAAGAGTGTTAGCTGTTATCGCGGCTGTAATAGCTAATGTAGGCCAAATGCAGATAGTGCAGGGAATTTTCTGAGCTATCTGCATACCACGTATTAGGAACACTAGTAGTGTAGGTGGGATGTGGGGCGGAGAGTGGGCACACCTGTACTGTGTGGTTACAGTGGGCATTTGCCGCATGCTTCGCAGACATCGCGGGTGCAGCTTACACCACCTCAATGGGTGGTGTTAGCTGCATCGGTAGTGCTGCCATGCTGTGATGCTTGCGTTTTCACTTGTATCTGCTGGAGAAATGCTGGGCATGCCCCTAACAGATAATGCATGACTTTTTTGTAGCTGACTACTAACTCGGCGTTAGCTGCAAAATCCTAAAGCCCTTTATAAGACATATGCCTTCGGAGAGAGTTGCAGCTCTTGAAATATTTTAGTTAACAGAAAATCTGTGAAATTGTTCTTCTGCTTTGAAAAGTCACAGATCCCAAATGTAGATGATATCAAAGATATCAACATTAACATTAATTTATACTTTTGCATTACAGATAAACCTGCTTTCGCTCTTCTTTATTGCTCTCTTTCTCTGTTACTCGCAATTACACACACACATTTACAATGTACTGCTTGTTAGAAAATAAGTCTTCACACAGTTCTACATTTTCCCTTTGTGCTGTCTAAAATCTACAATGGAAAATGCATTAAAGTAGAAGCTTTGTTCCACAACATACTCCACACTTTCAGTGTGAAAACCAATTTTAGAAATCATCAAAATGCAATGAAGAATGAGAAACCAAAAAATCTTAATTGCACAAGTCTTCCTACTCCTTCTCAGGTATTTTATCTACTGCCTGTTAAAATTGGCCCATGGTCCTTAAGTATTAATGAGAGCCCAAGTGCTGTACACCTGAAACAAGCACACACCAGTGCCATGGGAGAAGTCGTGTCTTCAGCCAGTCTCCGGAGGCCTGCGGGAGAATGTGAAGGTGCATGCTGCTGAACTACAGAGGGCGGTACAAGAGGCGGCTGTCTGCTGCTTATAAGCCCCAATTGCGGCAAAGTTCCCACCTGTTCTGCCCACAGGAAATCGGATCTGATCCCCATGGGCAGACGGAAGGGGGTGTTCTACCCGTGATCAGATTTAAAAAAACAAATGGGTGGAGGGAGTGGAGCAAATCCCAGGCAACGGGTGTAAATTTCTGGTCACCGCGGCGACCTGGCGCATGGGCTTTGTCGAGCCCTGGTGCATAGTTATATTCTCCCTGGTTTCTTATTCTGGTGTTCTAATCATTTTGAACCTGGCACAGAAGGAGCAGGAATGACTAGGGTCACTTCTGCCCTATTACCGTAGACCTCTAGAGATTTCCTAAGGTAGCCTGGTTGGGGTCTTTGACGGGGGGGGGGGGGGGGAGTGTAAGGATTTTTCCGGGGTTGACGGGATAGGAGAGAGAATTTGTAAGGTGTCTTCAGTGGGGGGTGGGAATTCTGGGCTGTGGATCAGGAGAGATTCTTCTGGGGGAAGGAGAAGATCCACAAGAATTTAGACAGGAAGTAGCCGTTAGGGACAATTTCTCCATATGGGTTAGTTTTGTGCATAGCATGACAGCATGAGCGTAGTCTGACTGTTTCATTTTGGGGGACAAAGGGTGGGGCAACATATTTGCATATTCATTATGGTTATCTTAAAACAAATACTAGATGAATAGGAAGCCAGTATAACAAAGAGGCAAGAGATGAGCTTGCACCCCCAAGATACTCAAAGAGGGAGCAGAGGCTCTCATTCAGTGGCTTTGCCCAAAAAAAGGGAAAGCAACATATTCCCAGGCTATATAATTAAAATGCAGCAAAAATTGTAGTTGTTTAGTTATTTAGCCTGGCACTCTAAGATTAAAAAACTACTGAAACCGTAAATATATTGCAAAAAACAAAGGAGAAGTAAGGTGCTCTCACACCAACGAACAAGAAGAAAAAAGAGAGCTACAGCACAGTTTCTAACACCAAAATACATTTATAATTAATTTTATTTTGGCATTAGAAACTGTGCTATTGGTCTCTCTCTTTCTTTTTTGAATTTCTATTTTGCATCCAATGAAACCCCTTCTCCAACAATAGGTGCAGAGCAGAACTATGACATTTCACCATAAAACCCAACATACAAGGAAAAAAAATCTGATTCTGATGTAATCTCATTAACAGCCTCTGTGGACTAATACAAAAGTCACTGAAGACCTATCATGCAAATCTACCATACCATAATGAAACCAGCTTCTAAAATTAACACAATAAGGATCCTACCCAGAAAAAAACAATACCATAAATATTGCAGTGGGCCTTAGAACATCCTTTAACCTATTCGGAAAACTGAACAAGCCAGAATACTACAGATCCCACATAGAAACATGATGACAGAAAAAGACCACATGGCCTATCTAGTCTGTCCTTCCATATTAACAACTACAACAGTTCACTTTTTCCTTTAGAGATCTTCTGTGTTTGTCCCATGCTTTTTTTTAAATTCAGATACTGTCCTCATCTCTACTACCTCCACTGGGAGACTATTCCACGGATCCACCACTCTTTCCGTAAAGAAATATTTCCGCATATCACTCCTGAATCTATCCCTTTTCACCCTCATCCCATGTCCCCTCATAGCAGAACTTGCTTTCAATCGAAAGAGGTTCTTCCACTGTGCATTTGTGTCACAGAGGTATTTAAACGTCTACATAGAAACTCCTTGCTAACAGAACACTTGGTCTCAGTCACACAGGTAAAAACAATTAGACCTTCACCAAGTACAGAATAAATTATAATACACTCACAGTAGAAATATGTAGATAAAAATAAATTGAAACCCCAACAAGCCAGGCTCTCCATGCAATGTAACACAAATAATAGAGGAGGCAGGCAACACTTTACCTCACCTTTGCTGAGCAGTAGCATAAGACACACAGGCCTCTGTGATACCACATGCAGGCTGCGCAGTTCTCCCCAAAGTCTTCCCCCTCCATCGATCTCAGTGCCACTTGCTCAGTGGTGACCATGTTGCTGATTAGGTGCAGTGCTGGCCTCTCTGCAGCCCATCTCTGAACAATAATCACCGGGATTAAGGGAGAGGACAGACCATGGGGAGAGGCAGTGTTGCCTGCATGTGGGATCACAGAGAACCGTGTCTCATGTTACTGCTCAGCAAATGTAAAAGCAGCAGCTAGTAGAGAGGTGCAAATGGTAACGGGACTTTATTTGTGCAGCTGTGCAGCCTATAGCAGGCGCCAAAATTCCAAACATGCTGTGCCTCTATTGCAGGACTCATGTGGATTTAGGAGCCAGGCCAAAATCTTGAGCCAGTGCTCGTGAATTCCTTGTGCCCGCCCCCCATTGCCTCTCATGCTGGTTTCATATTCTCAAGTCTCATGAGACCAGCGCCAGAGTTCCTATACCGCATGGCATCTTTAGATAGATAGACATACAGATAACAACAGTTATAGCTTCAGATATTACATGTCTGTACGTATGTGTTGTGCAACTTTGGTGTGCCGTCCGTTCATGGGAGGAGATGTGGTAGGTGCCTTTGGGTGGGGCATCTGTGTGTGTGTGGTGCAGAGGTGGGGTGCCTGTGTGTGTACATGTGGTATGAAGGTGTGGTGTCTATGTCTGTATGGTGCAGAGGTGGGGTGCCCATGTATGTGTGCACATGTGTCTGTTGTGTGGTGGTGGGGGTGCCTGTGTGTGCATGTCTGTCATGGGGAGGTGGGGTGTTTGTATGTGTCTGTCATGCAAAGGTGTGTGTGTGTGTGTGTTGCAAAGGTGAGGTGCCCATGTGTGTGTCTGTTTTGCAGAGGTAGGGTGCATATGTGTGTGCATGTCTGTCGTGCAGAGATGGGATACCCATGTGAGAGTTGTGGGGGTGGGGACAGGGACAGGGTGCTTGTGTGTGTGTTCTGGGGGAGAGGATTGCACCTTTTGGCAACACCTTGCACTCTACCTCTCCAATTTCTCTCCTGCTGACTCCCCTCCTCTGTTACCCTTCCAGACTCTCCCCCTTCACCAGACCCCCAACACTCCCATTCCCTGCCCTAAAATCCCTCATCCCCCTTTTTTAAATAGGCCCCTGCCTTCTCTACCTCTCTTGAACTCCCCCCTCACACAACCTATTGTGCTGCAGCCCACCAGGCCACCCTCTTCTTTACTGCCCACAGGGGATTGGATCCCCACGGGCAGACTGCTTGTCTCTGGACTGCCCCTTCTCCAGGGGATCCTATCTCCCACAGGCAGAAGAGAAAGGGACTGGGCCACAATCCCCTTCTCTTCTGCCTGCAGACATTGCCTCCCCAAATGAATTGCCAGACGATCGTGGCAAAGTCCCCTTCTATCTGCCCGTGGGAAATCGGATCCCCACGGGCAGACAAGCATCACAGCCATCATCGGGGCAACTAGTTTGGGGGGAAGCAATGCCCCCCTCATCCCCCCTAAACTGCGCCCATGCATGACAGAAATGAACCTTACTCCTAAGCCAGGATATGAGGAATTTGATTTCAGTCTTTCAAATTTATTGCTAGCGCTTATCTGTCGTATCTGCATCGTGCCAAAGAGAGCTTCCTTCTGAAGTTCATAAGATGTTACATGTATAGGCAACCTGTCAAGATGTAAGTGCATCAATTGCTTTTTGCAGTTTTCGTAGTACTATTCCTCTTTCTTCCAGTTTTTGGTAGATACACTCTGTATGCCGCCTTGAGTGAAATGTAAGTTTTGTAGCATAAAGATAGCAGTATATTATCTCCTCTTAATCTGCAAGTATCCACTTAATTGTAGTCAATTCTCTTAATGAAAAAGTTAACATCTGTGGGTTGTCTCCTCCTGCAGTGGGTCCATGAACAAGTTCACCATGGCCTTTTTCTGTGGCAAGAGTGTTATCATTATTAATAAATAAATAAATAAATAAAATCTGCAGTTTGTGCAATATCACTACCATTCTCTAGTCCTAGTGCATAAGCTATGGGTGGACACACCTTTTTAACCTGGGTGGTGCGTAGCCAATATATATTCTTCCTTTTCTTTTCTACCATACTGCAATTGAAGTATCGCCTTGCTGAGATTTGGTATCAAATTTTATACAATGGCGTCACCATGTGAAGATACTGCAAGAAATTGTGGAGAAATCTTAAAATTTAACAGATGCACAACAGTTCACCAGCTGGTCAGTTTTATGCTGCGTTCCCTTCTGATGCAGCTCCTTTAAGAAGGCTTCCTGGGAGCATCGGGATGCATCTTAGCGGCCTTAGGCTTCCGGGTAGCAGAATAACGCAGCTAGCTAGGGTGGTCACAAGTTGCTTTATTCATTCACCACGGGATTCACTAAACTGCAGCACTGGATTACTGCAGGTTGGTGACTCCCGCAGTAAATTAAGATGTGGTAAAAGGCAAAATTTTGCCGCGGCTTAGTAACTGGCTTCCTTGTTGTCTGTATTTTGTTTCTGTATGATATAGTATTCATGTTTTGAAAAGTTGGAGTCTATTTTGATCATTTCTGAACAGTTTCATTGTATCTCGCATAATTGATGCAGTAGGAAATGTAATATAATAGTTTAGAATAGCCACTGTCCCTTATAACAATTTCTGAAGAAATAATTTGAACCAAGAGCAAGTAATTTGTCTAATTTATTAAACAGAAAAAGACAAAGATTTTTTCATAGACGAGCCTGAGACAGATCATGTTCAGATCAAATTGCAATTCCCGGTAGTTTGCAGAGGAGGATGGAGGAAAGGTAAGGTGCAGTGCAGGAACATGGTCCGCAGAATAGCTTGTTCCAGGGAAAAACAAATGTCTCCACCTATCACAATTTTCAGCTTCTGTAGACAAAAACACATGCTGTTTAGAATTCAGTAAAGAAAACAAAACTGTACTGAAAGAAAGACGGCATATTGACTAGTTTAGGCCGTGCTAATACACACATGGAGCTGTTACACCTCCCTGTCTGAGAAAAGTGTGAGAAAGTACATAATCAAGGCTGAACAAGCATTGTATGGAGACAGACAAAAAATACTTAAGATAACATTTTCAAGATAAGATGTTCCATCAGGACAGTAACGACAGAGAATAACATTTTACTAGTTAAAGATGCACACTTGGGAGGAAATTTATAAAGTTATTCCTATGCATATGTGGCTACAAATGTGTATAAAGGGCCTCTTATAAAATAAAGTGTTAAAGTACGCTGTTTGGTCTGAAGGAGTATTCTTTGCCAGTAGATGTAGCCTGGGCAGAGTTTGCATGTGCACCATAAAATTCCTTAATGTAGACATGTGTCTGTATAAAGTATGCACGAATATTTACACTGGCTCGCCAGCAGGTGTAGATGATCACGTTGACATTCAAGGCATGTTCTCTGCTACATATACTAGTATTTTATAAAGACAAGTATGTGCCCTACCATATGCTAAACCATAGTACCCTGTTTTATAAAATTAACCTCGCTGATGGTGTTTCTTTGGGAAGAAGCAGTGCATTGGATTACTTTTTTTACCCGTTGAAGGTGTTGAGGAGAAATCATGTTTGGTGTGATTTTGGAAGAATTGTGCACCATTTACATGTGTAAGTTGCAGACATACACCTATAAATCACTACAGAAGGGCAGTTTGTACTATTAGGCAGAGTGAGGCGGCCACTTCAAATGGAAACATTTTGGGGGAGGCAGCAAAGAATGCCCCCAAAATACTCCCATAGCGGTTGCATCATTTCTGCCTAATTCCCACGGAAATCCTTCCTTCTGGCCGCCACAGCCGCTTCTCTTGAGATCTGTGGCAGCAATAAGCTGAATAAGAAGCATACGATCTCCAAGACTCATCCAAGGTCCTATCAGTTCTGGCTCCCTCTGATGTATACTTTTCACTTCAGAGAGGTGGGTGGGACAGATAGGGCCCTGAAAGCATGCTAGTCTCAAAGACACCACACTTCTTCAGCTTATTGTTGCCACTGCTGGAAACCTTGAAAGAAACTGTGGCAGTGGTGATAGCCAGGGAGACTGAGGGTGAATGATAGACATGGGAAGACAGGTATACTGGACATGGGGAAGAGGAGGGGTGAATAAGCAAATGAAGGGGGATGCTGTACATGGCAAGGAGCATTGAGGAGATGGAGGGGTAATGCGGGAAATAAGATGAGTTATAAGGAGATAGAGAGGATCCTGGACATGGAAAGGGGACATAGAGAGATGGAAGGGAGATGCTGAAGATGTAAGGGTGCCATAGAGAGATGAGGGGGATACTGAATGTGGGATGGGGAACAGAGGGCCATAGGCAGATGGAGGGAGATACTGGACATTTGGTGAGTGTGGTATAGGGTTATGGGGATGCTGGGCACCAGAGGGGGCCATAGGCAGATGGAGGAGATGCTGTACATGGGAAGTGGCTATAGAGAATTGTAAGGATGCTGGATAAGGGAGGGAGCCATAGGGAGATGGAAGGGACAGGGCCAGGCCATTCACCAATCGGTTGCCTAGGGTGGCAGACCCTGGTGGATGGCATGGCGATCCCTGCCACTGCTTCATTGCCAAAGGCATTAAAATACCTGCATGCAGGAAGTCAGAGAGGGGGCAGGGGTGGATGGCCATGAATGTGTGGACGTGCATGGGTACTTTAAGACCCATAGCGCTGAAGTGGCATCTGTGCTGCTGTTTCTGGGAAGGGAGGGATCACTATGCTGCCCCCTCCCCAAGGTGAGAAGATTGATGCTGGGGGAGGCGGTGCGGAACGGCACGGCACCAGGAGGCCTACTGGGGGCAGCATGGGGTTCCTGCCTGGAGTGGCATAAATCCTTGAGCTGGTTTGGGAACGGATATGCATAACATCAGAGGGAGCTTTAGAGATATGGTAGGGAGATGCTGAACATGGGGGGGGGGGAGCAGAGGGGCAGAGGAAGGGCGATGCTGGATATTGGGGTGGATATAGAGAGATGCTGGACAGGAGGGGGTCCATAGGGAGATGCTGGACATTGGGGGGGGGGGGGGGACAAAGGGCAATAGACAGATGGAGGAGGAATGATGGACATGAGAAGGGGCTGTAGGGAGGCAGCTGGACACAGGAGTGGACCATGGGGGGATAGAAACATGCAGATAAAGACTAATATGGCTTTTCGAGTCTGCCTTTCCATAGCAACCACTAGGCTCTCCTCCTGTGCATTTATGCCATGGAGGTATTTAAACATCTCTATTGTATCTCCCCGCTCATGTCTTTCTTCCAAAGTATACGTATTGAGATCTTTAAGTCTGTTCCCATATGATGAAACCCACTGACCATTTTGATAGCCACCCTCTGCACCGACTCCAATCAGTTTATATCCTTTGAAGGCATGGTCTCCAGAAATGCACACAATACTCGAAATAGGTCTCACCAAAAAATTATACTGCACTATCACCTCTTTCTCCAGGACCAAGCAGGAAGTCAGTCCTCACATATGGGTGTCATCGGCACCGATGAAGCCCCAGCGGAGCATTTCCCCAGCTTTCTATGAAAGCCTTTGGGAATGCAGGCACGCATGCGCGGTTCTCTTCCCGCCTAAAGGTGCCATCTTACCTCAGTCTCTTTTTTTTCCATGAAGCCCACCGGACGTGTGTCCTGTTTTCCCGGTTTAAATTAGATTTTTTTCGGCGATTTCACTATTTTTTTCTCCCAGTTCGACGCCGGTTCCCCTCCCGCCGGGTTCGGTACACCGGTATCGAGCCCGATTCTTCTTTTTCAGTTTTTGCCCTTCGTGGCTGGCGTTCGCGCCCTTTTTTCTATTTTTCCCTGGAAGGCCGGTCCTTTGACCTCGCGGGGGCTCTTTTTTCCCAGATGGCTTCCAGTGGTTTTAAGAAGTGTGATCGGTGTAAGAAACTAATGTCTCCGACACACACGACTGCTGCCTTCGGTGCCTCGGCCCCGACCACGATCCTAAGTTGTGCGGGGCATGTGGGAAGATATCTTCCAAGGCACTCCGAAGTCGCCAGCAGCAAAAGGAAAGGCTTTTCTCGGACTCAGCCTCCGGCCGGGGCCCGGACCTCGTCTGAGGCCTCGACATCTTGGGATTCCGATCCCGAGCGCCGTCGAAGCTCCTCGAACAGGGGGTCCCCCGACCGGGAACGCAAGAGGAAGAAGCGGCTCGCGAGGGTGTCTGAGGAGGAGGTCCCTGGCTCCTCGAGGGCCAGGTCTAAGACCCCTGACCGTCGCCCCGGGCCCGTGGAACAAGAGAAGCCTGCCAAAGTTCCTCGCGTGGAGCCAGAGTCTGCTGGATACGTAAGCACCGTAGTCCTCGAGGACTCTCCTCCCAGGGAGCCGACGTCGGGCCCGGCGCCGCCGGGGCCCAAGTCGGTGGCTGCTGCGTCTCCCGAGCTGAGTCTCAGGATGACAGCCTTGGAGAGCAGATTGTCTGCCTTCATGGAGCAGCAGCGGGAACTGATGGCCAGCCTGTCTGGTGCATCTGCCCCTACCACCGGGACATCGATGTCGAAGTCGACCCCGGAGGCCGAGCCGATACTCGAGTCCATCGTGACTCAGAGTCGACCTCCCGTTCGGGACCGAGGGCGTCGACGCCGGTGCTTCCGGCGTCGGGGCGGGTGCTCCAGGGCCCCGCGGGGTCGGACCCTGACTCTTCCTCGGACGAGTCAGCTTGGGAGACGGAGGACGAGGAGTCTCCTGATACCTTCAAAACTCGGTGCGTCTCTTCGGACTCACCGCAGTCTGAGCCCCGGAGTAGGTCCCCCCACCGGAGGACACTCGGTTCTCGGAGTTCGTCCGGGATATGGCCACTGCCTTGGCTATTCCAGCGGACCCCGAGGAAGAGCCTCGAGCTGAAGAGCTCGAGGCGCTGCAGTATGACTCTCCTCCGAAGGAGGCCTTTACTGTCCCGGTTCCTCCGATGCTGGAATGGCTCCTCTTCCGTATGTGGGAGGCACTGGCCTCGGCGCCGGTTCTAAGCAAGCAAGTCGATTCGATCTATGGACTCCGGAAGAGCCCTGGTTTTCAGAAGGCACAGCTACCACACCATTCTATGGTTGTGGAATCGGCCATGCATCGTCTGAAGAGCCAGAAGATGCACTCCGCGGTGCCTCCTGGCAGGGAGGCCCGAAACCTTGATGGCGTTGGTAGAAAGTGTTTTCAGGGCTCGATGCTTGCTTGCTGTGTCCAGTCCTACCAGCTGTACATGGGCATGTACTTGCGGGATCTGGCCAAGGAATTGGCCGGGTTCTCTGCTGGTCTCTCCGGGGAACCTTTGCAGAGATTTAAGTCCTTGTCCTCGGGGATTCGGGACTGCTCGAAGTTCATGTCCCGCGCCGCCTACGATGGCTTCGAGGCTTCGGCCTGAGTTGCGGCAGCCGGCATCGCGGCTCGACGCCAGGCATGGCTGCAGTCATCGGACCTCGAGCCATGGGTTCAGGACAAGTTGGTTGATGTCCCTTGCCGAAGTGAAAACCTTTTTGGCAAGCCCATCTCCGAGAAGGCCGCTCAGCTCGAAACTGAGCACCTCTCACGGACAAGGCTGTCGAGGAAGACCTCTGCCCCTTCTCATAAAAAGAAGGGCTCGGGTAAAAAGCCCTTTTACCCGAGGAAGGGCACTGCCTACAAACAGTACCCGCAATATTAGGCTGCCCAAGCTGCCCCCAGGGTCAGCAAGTCAAGGGCCAGGGTAATGGGCCCCGTAGGCAGAGGACCCCCAAGCCTCCGGCCCCTGCTACCACTCAGCAGGGTGGGGGTTTTTGACTCCTTGAGCATAGCCTCTTCTCCACTGCTCTCCCAACCCTGCACAGGAGGTCGCCTCACCCTCTTTGCCCACCAGTGGCCCCTTGTCACCGGGGACAGTTGGGTGCTGGAGATAGTCCACAAGGGCTATGCCCTCCATTTTCACCAATTGCCGCCACCATATTTTCCAGGGGAGCTTCCAAGGCCTCCCCTGCACACAGACCACCTTCTACAAGAGCTTCATGGTCTGTTGGTGGACAGGGCGGTGGAGCCTGTGCCTCCCCACTTATAAGATCACGGTTTCTACTCCAAGTATTTCCTGGTGCCCAAAAGGACCGGTGGCCTTCGACCCATTCTGGACCTCAGGAACCTCAACAAGTTCCTAGTGAAGGAGAAGTTCAAGATGCTTACTCTTGGGACTCTTCTGCCCTACCTCCAGCAGGGAGATTGGCAATGCTCCTTAGATCTAAAGGATGCGTACACTCACATCCTCATTCATCCAGACCACAGAAAGTACCTCAGGTTCATTGTGGGAGGAAACCATTATCAGTACAGAGTGCTGCCTTTTGGCCTCACCTCCGCCCCCAGAGTCTTTACCAAGTGCCTAGCAGTGGTGGCGGCCTACCTGAGAAGTCAGGGAATCTTTGTCTTCCCCTATCTAGATGACTGGCTCATCAGGGGTCAGACGTGCCAAGAGGCCAATCAAGCCACCCTCAGGACTATTGCTCTTCTACAAAGCCTGGGGTTTGTCATAAACTTCGCAAAGTCCACTTTGCTCCCCTCCCAGAACTTAGAGCTCATAGGAGCAAGGCTGGACTCTCTGCTGGCAAAGGCTTTCTTGCCAGCAGACAGGGCCCAAAGGTTGATGGCCTTGGCAAATCAGTTTCTCAGCAGGTCCCTGGTCTCCGCCAGACTCTGCCTGAGGCTTCTCGGCCACATGGCTTCGACAGTACATGTGACCCCCAATGCCAGGCTCCATATGAGGCCTGCACAGTGATGCCTTCGGGCTCAGTGGTCACAGGCCACAGGCAGCCTCAGAGACAGGATAAGGGTGTCCAGACCATTTCTGCACTCCCTCAACTGGTGGCTGCACCCACCCAATCTACTGAAAGGGGTGCCTTTTCAGATTCCAGGATACTCAGTAGTGATGACAACAGATGCCTCCCTGCAAGGCTGGGGAGCTCATTGTCTGGGCAAGTGCACCCAGGGCCTCTGGTCTCCCTGGGAGGCTGCACAGCAGATCAATCTCCTCGAACTTAGAGCTATTCGGTTAGCACTCAAAGCTTTCACTCCTACACTGGCTCATCAGTCTGTCCTGATTCAGACCGACAACCAAGTTGCCATGTTTTATGTGAACAAACAGGGTGGAACTGGGTCCAGGATCCTTTGTCGGGAGGCTCAGGACCTTTGTTCTTTTGCCCTCAAGCATAACATGCTCCTCATGGCTGTGTACTTTCCAGGCCAGGACAACTACCTGGCAGACAGATTAAACAGAATACTGCAGCCCCACGAGTGGCAGCTGCATCCTTCAGTAGTTCAGAAGATCTTCCTGAAATGGGGTCTCCCTTTGATAGATCTCTTTGCCAGCCCAACGAACAAGCAACTGCCAAAGTTCTGCTCCAGGCAACCGCATCCTCTGCGAATAGCAGCGGATGCTTTTCTGATATCCTGGTCTCAGGGCCTCCTCTATGCGTTTCCTCCCACGCCCTTGGTGGCCCGAACTCTCTTCAGGACAAGGCCTCGGTCCTGCTGGTGGCTCCCAGGTGGCCGAGACAGCCTTGGTTTCCTCTTCTGCTTCAACTGGCGGTGGATCCTCCACTACCTCTGTGGTTGCAACCCGACCTTCTCTCACAGGAGCAGGGTTCCCTTCTGCACCCCAATCTCAAAGCTCTCAATTTGATGGCCTGGAGGCTGCAAGGGTAGTCTTGGCTCCCTGGGGCCTGCCTCAGGAGGTTGAGGAGGTTGTCCTAGCCTCTAGGAAACAGTCCACTAGGAAAACCTATGCTCTCAAATGGAAGAGGTTTTCTGTGTGGTGTCAGCTACGAACAGATCCTTTTTCCTGTACTGTGCCAGTAGTCCTTCAGTACTTACTGCACTTGTCCAATCAAGGTCTTAAATCCAATTCTGTTCGGGTCCACCTCTCAGCTCTAGCAGCTCACCACTCTCTGGTGGAGGGACATTCTTTGTCTGGTCACCTCATGGTGTCTCGCTTTCTTAGGGGCTTGCTTTTGCTCAAGCCTCTTATCCGTCGTCCTGCCCCTGAGTGGGAGCTGAATGTGGTCTTGCAGCTGCTGACTCGCCCACCTTTTGAGCCGATGGCTACTTGTCCACTACTCTTCCTCTCCTGGAAGACACTCTTTCTGATAGCCCTTACCTCGGCTAGGCGAGTAAGTGAGCTTCAGGCCCTGGTCTGTGATAGACCTTACACCAGGGTTTATAAGAACAGGGTAGTCCTTAGGACTCATCCAAATTCCTCCCTAAGGTTGTCTCCTCTTTCCACCTCAACCAGGAGGTGGTTCTTCCAACATTCTTCCCTAGGCCTCATGCAAGCCAGGCTGAAGCAGTCCTGCATACCCTGGACTGTAGGAGGGCCTTATCCTTCTACCTTGACCGTACGCAGGGGCATAGAAGGGCTACCCAGCTCTTCGTATCGTTTGACCCCAATAAGTTGGGGTTGGCTGTGTCCAAGCGTACCTTGTCCATCTGGGTAGCTGACTGTATCACCTGGGCTTATAAGGCGGCTGACCTTCCTCTGCAGGGTCGGGTTACGGCCCACCGAGTCAGGGCAATGACTGCCTCAGTGGCTCATCTCCGCTCTGTGCCGTTGGTAGACATCTGCATGGCTGCAACTTGGTCTTCAAGCCAGACATTTGCGGCCCATTACTGCCTGGAGAGGGAGTCCCGTAGGGACAGTGCTTTTGGCCAAGCAGTACTCCGGAATCTCTTTGAGGTTTAGGCAACTCCTGCCCTCTGTTGGGCTACCGGTGGAGGTTGTGTCCTTGAAAAGTCTTTCTTTGCTGCTGAGACTAGAGGGAGTTCTCTTGTTCAGCCTAGGTTCCTCGGTAGCCTAGAGCTGGGGAGTCACCATATGTGAGGACTGACTTCCTGCTTGGTCCTGGAGAAAGAGTAGTTACTCACCTGTAACAGGTGTTCTCCAGGAGCAGCAGGAATCAGTCCTCACAACCCTCCCTCCTCCCCTTGGAGTTGCAGTTGTACATAGCTAAGAACAGCACACACAAATGAAAAATAAACTATGTCATTTGACTGAGGTAAGATGGCACCTTTAGGCGGGAAGGGAACCACGCATGCGTGCCTGCATTCCCAAAGGCTTTCATAGAAAGCTGGGGAAATGCTCCGCTGGGGCTTCATCGGCGCCAATGACACCCATATGTGAGGACTGATTCCTGCTGCTCCTGGAGAACACCTGTTACAGGTGAGTAACTGCTCTTTCCTGTGGCCATTCCTCTTCCTATGCACCCAAGCATCCTTCTGACTTTCGCCATCACCTTTTCTACCTGTTTAGTCACCTTAAGATCATGAAAAAATCACTCCTAAGTTCTGCTCTTCTGTGGACA
Organism: Ichthyophis bannanicus; assembly: GCA_033557465.1. Classification (NCBI taxonomy): domain Eukaryota; kingdom Metazoa; phylum Chordata; class Amphibia; order Gymnophiona; family Ichthyophiidae; genus Ichthyophis; species Ichthyophis bannanicus. The sequence goes on along the minus strand of CM066035.1, from coordinate 612,142,806 downwards.
GCCTATACTGTACCGCTCCCTTAGATTTTTGCAGCCCAAATGCATGACCCTGCATTTTTTTTTAGCATTAAATTTCAGTTGCCAAATTTTAGACCATTCAAGCTTCACTAAATCCCTCCTCATGTTATCTGCTCCTTCCTGGGTGTCTACTCTGTTGCAGATTTTGGTATCATCCGCAAAGAGGCAAACCTTACCCAATAGCCCTTCCACAGTATCACTTACAAAAATGTTAAAAAGGATTGTACCCAGGACAGATACCTGCGGCACACCACTGGTAACATTCTTCTCCTCAGAGTGAGCACCATTTATCTGTACCCTTTCTCACCTCCCACTCAACCAATTTCTAACCCAGTCAGTCACTTTAGGATCCATCCCTGGGTTATAAATCGTCTTTGCGGAACAGTGTGAAAGGCTTTACTGAAATTAAAATACACCACATCTAGAGCTCGCTCTCTGTCCAACTCTGATCACTCAGTCAAAGAAATTAATGAATTTGTCTGCCTGGAATCCTGCAATCCATTGGATTCCAGAAACCTCACAATTCTGTTTTTAGTAGCCTTTCCATTAGTTTACTAACCACAGAGATCAGACTAACCGGCCTGCAGTTCCCAACCTCATCCTTAGTTTTGTGTTTGTGTAAACGGGCCACATGCACCTTTCTCTAGTCCAGACTCTAAAGAAGTAATCACGCCAGACTCTAAAGAAGCATTGAAAAGATCAGACAGTGGAGCTGCTAGAACTTTTCTAAGTTACTTCAGTATCCCATCTGGTTCCATCGCTTTGTTTACTTTTAGTTTAGCTAGCTTCCGATAAACAGTCTTCTGAAAATTGTTCAAGATGCAGCTCACTTCTGTTCCTATTTGTTAGTGTTTTCTGAGGTCCTGCTCCTGGCCCTTCAACTGTGAACACAGAACAGAAATATTTGTTAAGCAATTCCGCTTTATCCTCATCAGCTACTACGGTACATATTCCTCCCCTGCACCCTTCAGTCTGACAATACCACTTTTGCATTTCCTCCTCTCACTAACATATCTGAAAAATGTTTTGTCCCCCCATTTTTCATTTTTCAGATATGTTACTGAGAGAGGAAATGTTGGACCTGGGTGGGGATTGGGAGAGAAAGAGAGGAGATTTTGGATATGGGGAATGGAATCAGAAAAAAGGAGGGTACTGCATGGGACAGACACTGTGTACAGGGGGGAAGGAGAGATGCTGGACATGGAGCAGGGCAGAGAGAAAGAGGAGAATTAGTTAAAAGCTTAGAAAGGAGAGGGAGACGGGGAATGAGAGGGTTGTGTTGAGGGTTAAAAAGTAGTAGATAGATGTAGTAAAAATGAGGGAAATTGAGGACGGGTAAGAAGAAGCAGTAAGAAATTAGTTGCTAAAAAAGTAAATGGAGGAAAGCTGAAAGGAAAAGATCAATGTCAGAGATGGAAAGAAGTGAAAAATACAGGAGGAAGAGAAGTACCAGATGAACTGAAGACCCTAGAAAGCAAGTTAATTGAAGTCAGGAAGGCAGAAATCGGAAACTGGGATCAGCATTATTAGAGAATAAAATAGCCAGGCAACAAAGGTAGAAAAACAAATTTTATTTTCAATTTATTGATTGTACATATAAATTCCAAAGAGTGATATATTCCAATCTTTATATTTTGCGCAGCATGGGACATCAACATCTCCGTTTCCCAGGTGTTGTACTGCATGCAAGGTCTGGTTTCCTGGGGTTTCATTTTATTTTTTTGTCTCCATTTTTCTATTTTTAGTTTGTTATCACTTATTCTGTACCAGGTGAGGGGCTATCTCTGTTCTGCATGTGTGACTGAGGTCACATGTTCCATTAGAAGGGACTTACTATGTAGGGAGCTGTACTGTCGTAATTCGGATTGTTCAGTTTTCCAAATAGGTGTATGGATGTTCTAGGGCATTCTGCAATATTTATGGTGATTTCTTTTGTGGGTATGGTCCTTCTGTGAGTTTTGGAAGTTGATGCTGATATATTATGATAGATTTTCCTTATAATAGGTCTTGATAGGTCTTGCGTGATTTTTGTAAGGTTTTATATTACTTCACAATATAGTCGGTACTGGTGAAGATTTTATATTGCTGTTACTGCAATGACACCAGAATCAGAAATTTATTTTTGATATGTTGAGTTCTATTGGAAAATGGCCTAGTTCTGCCCTGCACCTATTTTTGGGAGAGGAGATTCTTTGGATGCAGAATATATGCTCAAAAATAAAGCAAGAACTACATCAGTTTATAGCACCAAAATAAAATTAGTTATTATAATTTTATTTTGGTGTTCTAAACTGCGTTGTGGTTCCTGCGTTTTCTTTTTGTTTCTTGTGCAGACGTTGCATTTCCTTTGTTTTTTGCAGAACATATGTTTACATTTAATATTGTGCCAGTCAGGATTTGGTATATTTTATATTAGATTCCCAGGCTACATAATTAAACTACACCAATTTTTAAATGATATAGCCTGGGAATATGTCGCTTTCTTCTTGGGTCAACCACCTGACTGGTGTTCTGAGTGAGGGGACCTTTTGCTCCGTGACTGGAAGTCGAGGGTTTACCAACTTCTCTCACCTCAGGCAGCAGATTTCCTTGAGTGACCCCTGTCGCCATACACATATAAGTGCCAATTATAGAACCAGCAATCTCCAGGAACAAGCAGGAATGAGTCTTCACATATGGGTACGTTGGTACCAACGGAGCCTGCGCGGGAACGCTCCCCAGCGTCCAATCAGAAAGCTTTTGGGAGCATCCCTCAGCGCCTGCGTGCTGCCTTCCCAACTGTCTCTCCTCAGTTTTCGTTTTTTCCGCGGAGCCGGCAGGACGTCCTCCTGTCACCGCAGAAAATGTTTTCTTTAATTCTTTGTTTTCTTGTGGTCGCGGCTGTCTCCCCGACTCCACCGGTACCGCCGGTGTTTTTTCTTTTTCTTAAATTCAGGGAATTTTTTTCCCTCAGTTTCTGTCTTAAATATTTTGGGCCTTCTAGGCCTCTCCATCATGGAGCCGCCACCTTCTTTTCCTAAGAAGTGCCTAAGCTGTGGCGGTACAGTTTTGTTTTTAGACTCCAAGAACTGGTGTCTAACCTGTTTGGGTCCTGACCATTTTCCTCCGGAGCCATTAGGCTACAATATTGTGAGAAGAGATTTTCCATTTCGAGTTTCCCTCGATACCGCGTTGCCTTCCAGTGTCAGGGCACCGACCATTTCTTCTTCTCCACAGGATCAGGTAACCCACAAACAGTCTGTTAAGACTAGCCAACCCTTGAGTGGTAAGTCTCATGCACAGCATGATGACGGCTCCGGCCTTGCCCTCAAGGGTCCATTGGCTTCAAAACCCCGGCGGGAGTCTTCGGCCTCCAAAGCCTATCAGGGGTTTCAGGTTGTTCCTGGGGCTCACCCCTCACAGAACATACCTGAGCCATGCTTGGTGGTGGCATCCGCTTTGAGCGGTACCGATACCCCGGCATCGGCACTGGTGTTGAGCGATCCACTCCTCACCAGGGATCGTCATCTGGCTTTCTCGGTACCTTCGGGACCGCTTGATACGCCCCAGATTGACTTTCCAGTATCGACATCTACGCCGATACTACCACCGACGTCGGTACCCTCTAGACATGCATCGATAGACTTGCTTCCTTCGATGCCGAGTCTAGAATCGATCTCTAGTCTAGAAGACTGGGTACCGACACATCTCGGTACCGACGCTTACCGGTTCCGGATGCTCGGTACCGAGGGTGATTACCAAAAGCCTTCGGTTACCTCGGTACCGATTGAGCAGCCACTGATGACTGCTTCGATGTCGGTGTCGCTTCCGATTCCGACACAGCTACCGGTTTCGGTGCCGGTACCCATAGTAACATCGGGGCCAGCTCCTTCCATGCTTCTTTCTTCAGGTTCGCTCCTTTCTATACCAAGTTTGGAGTCAATACCTGGCATGGACGATGCAGTGCTGACTGTCTCAGGGCATGACCTCCAGTACCAGCATCCATCCCTTAAGGATCCTTTCTTGCACCATGCAGGATCTTATATTCCTATATTCTCAGGTAGATCCTCCGGTGCCCAGGCTAGTTCTTCAGGTCTAGCCTGTCCAGGGACGGTTCCCTTTGGAGATCCTTCTTTTCAGAATTTTCTCCTGAATATGGCAACATTTCTTGCTATTCCTATCCCTGGCTATGATCCTACACAAGACTCTCTTTCTACTAGAGAAAAGGAAAATATAATGCTTCCTTTACATCATTCCTTGCAGGATCTTCTTCTAAGAATGTGGGAAGCACCTTTAAGGGTTCCCTCACCTTCTAGAGCAACTGATCTTCTGTATCAGGTACCCCCCTCTCCAGGATTTCAAAAGACTCAACTTCCCCATCATTCCATTGTGGTGGAATCAGCAATGAGGAAGGTGAAAAGTAAGAAGAAGCACTCTTCTTACCCACCAGGTCGTGAGTCTAGGACACTAGATGCCTTTGGACGTCAAACCTTCCAGACATCTATGCTGTCAACAAGGATTCTCTCATATATTTTTTATATGAGTTTATCAGTTCAGGAGGTCACAAAGAAATTATATCTTTTGACTCCTTTTCTTTCAGAGCCCAAGACTGCAGACTATTCCTTACTACTTAGTCATATTCAAAGCATCTCTTGGCTTCTTACTCGTGCTTCCCTGGACTCCTTTGAGTCTGTTAGCAGAACCTCTGCTATAGCCATAGGGGCACGATGTAGAGCCTGGCTCCAAGCTTCAGACTTAAGCAGATGGGCACAACAAAGACTGGGTAATACTCCTTGCACTGGGGAAAATCTCTTCAATAAGGAGTCTTTACATCAGGTTGCTCAGTGGTCCACTGACTTCCCTGTTTCTGGAGGCTATTCTAAGCCTTCTCCTTCCCCAGTAGGTAGGAAATGCCCTACCAAACCTTCTTTCCCTAGGAGAAGAAGGTTTCACTCTTCTCCTGCCCATCATACAGATGTTCCCAAGCAGGGGAAACCTCGCCCTGGTCTGAAGAATCCAAACTCTAGCCAGGCTGAACAAACCCAGCAACCATAGGGTCCTAAAGTTTACAACCTACAGTTGACTTCTTTCCAGTAGAAGTTTTTTCACTGTTTTTTCATTCAAAACTCTACACATGGATTCCTTTTCTCAGGACATCCAGTTGCTCCTAGGTATGCTGAGCTGTCAGGATATTCATGTCTATGGGTCACAGGTTTCTCCTCTTCTTCCTACCAAGAAGAGAGGTTTAACAACTATCCCATGATAGTTTCTGTTCCAACATGAATATTTTCCTTCCACAGACTTACCATATGGTAAGTCACCCTTCAGCTCCTGTCTCTACCCTTTTATCCAGGGTTTCCCCTGAAAGGGTGGTACCATACCACTGCAGGGCTTCTTTAGCCTTTCTAGTCATCATTCCAGTGTGGAGTTTTTTCTCTTGAATAAACTCCCTTCTTTTGTCTGGGCAGCTCATCAGACAGGGACAGCAATTTCTCCTCTTATTCTGTCTGTTCTCTCTGTTTTACACAGAAAGATTCTCTCTGCTGTCTTATTCAGCAGCTGCCCATGCAGGAGTTCCAGTGATTGGACTACTGGTACTTTTCCACAAGTTTCCAGTTCTGTCTTCCACTACTTCCAGTCTGGCCTTAGTAGTGATTCCAAGATAGTGCTTCATCTGTCTTGGATAATCCTTATCACTTTAGGCTTATCACACTATCTTCTTTTCTTGCCATCCCCAATTCCTTTGGATTTGGCAGCATAGTTAACGTGGCAGCTGGTTTTCTTCCAACAGCCAGTTTTATTTCCCAATTCTCCTGCATAATGCTCTCTGCAATCTTACAGAGAAGCTTTCTACTATGGGCCCTTGCTAGAGAGCATGGCGTTTTGTCTCTAATGACTATCCTATATGGTTGGAAAAGGCTTCCTCAGTCATTTTCCATGACTATGAGGGTTCTCCACACCCTACTATCTCCTTTTATAATACAGGACATAAGCCTTTTCTGCGTGAACGTCTAAAGAGTTCTCCAATTCCTACAAGGAATATTCTCTTTTTTTTCCTTGCAGCTTGTCCTCATGGTATCCTACTCCTTCATGGACAGCACATATTTAACTCATAACGCATGATACCACTTTGTATCCCTCCAGTGGTCAACCTGATATCTCATCCTATGCGTTTTCTGTCCATTTACCATGCGAGAGTTCTACATGACTCAGGACTTGCTGTTTACAGACTGATATTATCCTCTGTTTTTTCACGCAACCTTCCTGGTTATTTCACTGGATAGCATTCCTGCACCATCTTAGCCAGGGGGAATAGATTCTCTATATATCTTCTCAAGTAGGTTCCACCTTCTTGTTGTTATTAGATGAATCTTTCCTCTTCACATCTCCCATGTGAATGTTCTTATGGACATATCTCTATCTGCTTAATTGCAGACATTTATCTTTAGACATATCTATTCATGTATGTATATATCTCTATATACTTTTCTATAGATACTTATGTCTGTAAGCTGCGTGTGCATATGTTATGCCCTCCAGATCTCACTATAGACATATATATTGTCAGACGGCTGCCTAGGGTGAGAACTTACACAATCTTGACGATGCATATATTCATATGATTCTTGCAAGGTATTGTGGGTATTGTAGTTCATTCACTCCCAAACACAGCTGATGACAATAATTTGAGTTGTGAAACCAAGTGGTAAGATCAATAAAATACTTCTTTTATTGATGGGGTTTAATTCACCCAGCACATGTATGCTTGATAGCACTATAAATGAGGTTACTTGCTTGCAGTGTTTAAATGGATAACAAAAAGTCACAAAGTAAACCAGAAAACAACCTTCAGCTTGTCAGGCAATTAGCTAATGTGTTCTTAGCAAATAATTACCAAATACAAAGGCACAAAGAAAAGAATAAACTTTGCTGGTTAGGTTAACTTCTGCTTATTTTCCACGCCGATCTCAGCAGTGATTCTCCCTTGCTCACACACACAATCAGGTGCAGCCCTAATTACTATCAATGGACCAGCTGAAAGCCTTTAGCTGGCTGGCTGCTACTGTGTGAGCCCAAATCCTGCTTTAAGAGCTGTTTTCAGTGGAAATAAAGAACAAAGTTAGGTTTCTTTGTGATGGCTGATGTGTTTGCTCATAGAAAACTAGCAATAGCATTTAGATAAAGAACAGTCCATGTAAATAGTTTCATCTGCTGTATTTCCCCCTGCATCAACAATCATAGGGTCAATATCATACATTGGCACAGATGAGTCTTTCATTAAGGCACTATCATGAGAATGCTTATTCCCTTGCTGCCATTCTCTATTATAGATAGTGTCTGGATCAGTGTTCATACCTGAGCCTCTCCTGCTATCATTATTCCTCTCTGTATAGCCTGGCCAATATGTAATCCAATTCTGATGTCCAGCCTTCCAATCTTGATCCCTGGACACTGGATCTTCTCTCACATACCTTCTGGCCTTGGTCTGAAAGTCCCTTCCACATGCAATCTTCTCTCTTCCAGGTAGCCACTGGTGATTCCTATCTCTGCCACTCCATTCCTCTGGCTGAATCCAGTCCAATGGACTCTGCTGGCTTTTGGAATACCTCCCAGTATGAGTACTGCCTTGGAATCTCCCAGACCTTCCAATGGCCTTTCTTCTCTTCCTTCCAGAGAGTTTCCTTCTCTCTCTATCTGCTTGGCTTGGCTTCTGTTTCTCCAGGTGATACTGGTGCTTGTAGCCGTTACTGAAGCTCTCCCTCAAGCTCTTTCTGTGGCTTTTGCTGAAGCTGTTCTTGAAGTTCTCCCTGAAGCTGGGCTGGAGCTTGTAGTAACTGTTATCTGAAGAATAAGCTCTATTCTTATTCTGTCCTAATGTGTGCTGCTCCCTAACACAGCGCAGCTGTGTTGAATCAGGCCCTGCCCTTTGAGATGAGTGCTTAGGGATTACCTCATAGCTCTCTTGATTGCACACACATTCTCTCACTTCAGCCCCTCTCATGGCTGCTGGAAACCTGGTGCATTCTGGGACTGGTAGTCTTTTATGTGAAAACTCTGTTTTCTTGCTTCTACCAGAACTGACAGGTTGCTTGTTCAGAGTCACATCATCTTTTCTATAGCTCCTACCTGAGCTATGATAAGCTTCCTTATCACAATATATATATATATATATATATATATATATATATATATCTGTCGAGATGCTTCCTTATAGGTAGATATGTATTTACATACTTATCTCTCTGTCTATGCTTATAAAGGTTTTTACCTTCCTATAGGTTCCAGACAGTGGGCTTGCATATGTTCATACTGTCCCACAGTATGTCTGGGATATTATGCACACAACCACTACTGTGGTACTGCCAGCTCTTACCTTAACCCTAGGTTTAGGTATCCCTGAAGCTCCATACTCCAATATCTTTCCTATCTCTCACCAGTTAGGAAAGACAGGGTGGATCTTCAGTAGATCTGAGGTTTCAACCCTTCAGACATCTGTCCTTCTTGGGAATACGGGCTTTTTTCCCATACCCCTTCATCCCTCCAGGACTGGGCTAATTTGTCCAAATCGGTCAGTTTTCCTCTTTTGCTCCTAACTGTGAGTAACTCTGTAGCCAAAAGAGTTCCCAGCTTTTTCCATAAAGCTTTCCACTAAAGACCTACCGTTTTTGTACTACCCCAGTTGACACCTGGGTCACCTGTCACTTCCAGATTTGGACCTTCATCTTCACTTCAGTGAGGTCACCTTGAAGATTCCTCTACTGGATCCCCAGTAGACTCCATCAGCCTCTCTACTTCCTGCAATCCAGTAGGTGAGGTACATATTGTGATTGTTCATTTCAATATTTTCATGATAATTATCATACATACAAGGACTCCTTACCTGTAGTCCTATTTTAGGTTAGCTGTTTTTCTACAGCTCCTCTCTTTCAACTCCTACCCTCCATCCTCCGGATGCCTGGCCATATGAGGTGTAGCATGTTCCAATCCCCACCATGCTAGGGCTCCAGGCATCTTAGCTTGGGAGTCCCCATATGTGAAGACTCGTTCCTGCTTGTTCCTGGAGATAGCACAGTTACTTACCTGTAACAGGTGATCTCTGGGAACAGCAGGAATAAGTCTTCACAACCCACCCACCTCCCCTAGGAGTTGTATCTCTTTATCTATCTTCCTTTCCTCTTTCTCTCTCTCTTTGTCTCAGCTATAAAACTCAACTGAGGAGAGACAGTTGGAAAGGCGGGAAGGCAGCACGCAGGCGCTGAGGGATGCTCCCAAAAGCTTTCTGATTGGACGCTGGGGAGCGTTCCCGCGCAGGCTCCGTTGGTACCGACATACCCATATGTGAAGACTTCTTCCTGCTGTTCCCAGAGATCACCTGTTACAGGTAAGTAACTGTGCTTTCCTTACATAGAGGAGCAACTTAATGCACACTTTTAGATGTTTATGGTAGGGATACGTTGTGTATTTCTTCAGATGTTCAAGATGTTCAAGGCACCATATGTAAATATCAGCATCTACCCCTGCTATGAATCATGCAGAGACCCCCACAATCTTGTCTTTTATTGTCCTGATGTTTCCTGTCTTTTTTTTTTCTGTTTTTGGAGATTTGCTAGCATTTGCTGTTCTTGATTGTTACTCTCTATCACCCTTGCTTGTATGTGCCCCTTTACACATTTCAGTCCTTTAAAGTCCTTCCTTCTTATCCTCCCCATCCCCCTTTTCTCTTGTCTGCTCCTGCTCTGTTTTTGTATGTGGTTATCTGTTTGGCTGGGTGTCTTACAGTGGCCCTGTGAGTGGATGTTCATGCCTCTGATTGTGTCTGCATCCTCCTCTTTCCTCTGCTTACTCCCACTCTGGGGCTGATGTAATAAGATGTGCTATCCTTTAGTGCAGAAGTTTGATTTCCCATGCTAACCTTACTACCACCACAACTACTACTACTACTACAACTCAATGTGGCAAGTTGTTGTTGTTTTTTTTTTTTTGTTTTGTTTTTTAAAAGTAAGAAAAACAAAATTAAACCACCATGCTAAAAGAGCTTGAGAAGCATGCAAAACATATACCGAAAGTTGAATCCGTAATTGCTCCAAGTGTACATACCCTGGCTTAGGAGTGAGGTTCATCACTGTCATAGTGTGCACAAAACTAACCCATTTGGAAAAATTGTTCCTGTTTAAATTAAAAAAAAAAAAAAAAACCCCGCAACAAATTTCAGTGCATTTTTCACTCTTTCTAGCACTGAATCTTTTAGGTCAGGGCTGGAGTAAAGATGCAATGCAAGAGCACAGAGTCATTTGGTTTGACTTGCAGCACTTCATGGATGACCTGGCATGGCTTGGGTATCCTGACTCTGTACCCAAGAGGGATAAAACAAAAGACCCTTCTCCCCTGGAGCTATCTGGGCTCTGTCTTTTGTTGGTTTGACTGGGTGCCTTTCTGTGTGTGGCGGTGATATATACACAGGCCATGACAAATTTTCTTTTAATCTAGGAGTCAGCTTATACATTTAGAAGCTAGTCACAGACCTCTGTCGCAGTGCCCCACTCTCAAAGTGCATTGCAGATCTGTTTTTAAAGGGCCCGATTTACTGTTTTCCCATGTTTTATGTGAAAAGAAAGCTTAATGAATTAGGCCCTTAAGGTGCAATTACATAGTGCCAACAGAAGGCAGTGACCCTTCTCCTACTCCTCCCACCACCCCTAATGAATATGTTGTCAGCAACATATTGGGCAGCCTTTATAGCTTTACCCAAGGCAACTTCCTTTTCCTTATCGTTCCTCCAGTTTAGTCCTCAACCTCTGGGTAGTGAACCTCCTCCTGCAGCTTGGAGACTGGGCATGTCAAAAACTCATGACATCACTGGATATAGCCTGCTGGTCTCTCCCATCAGCCCCCAGTGTGTCCAGTCTTCATGCAGCAGGAGGACGTAGTGAGCCTAGCTTCTGGGCTCACTTGGGGGAACAGATAAGGAGCATTTAGTGTGACAGATTCTATTCAGATTTTACTTTTGATTTTTACCTTTAATTTTACTTTTAATTCAGTTACCTTTGGTTAAGTGGCATTCAGGGATTAGTTCCCTTTAGTTGTTAGGAGCAAATTTCCTTATATTTACAGTAATTTTAAATTTGAGCCTGGCTCTTTAAATTAGTAGCAGCTCTCGCCTTCCCTCCTTGTCAGTTATTTTCACTTGCAGGCATTTGCCGGTGCGGATCTTTCTCCCTTGACGGTACGGGAGAGAGCTCCGGGACCCGTACAGCCACACTGAAGCTGTGTGAGACGGACCCTCTCCATTGCTGCGGGATTTTAATTTTACTCTGTGGAACCGGCTGAGCGTTCCTTGCCGTGGCTGCCAGGCGCGGCAGTGCGGCTTGAGAATCAGATGAATTCAAGACGGTAGGAGCAGGCTGCGTGGCTTTCGGCCCTGCAGGTAAGGCCTTTGGGTTCTGTCGGTCTGCTGAGACCTCCTTGTTGCAGTGGCTGTTCTTGGCGCCAAAATTCATTGGCAAAGGGGTGGCCATTTTCTCTTTAGGTATTTGGACCGCATGGCGAGAGTTGCAGTGAGCTGCCTGTGTGAGGAAGATGACAGGCAGAATAGCTAGATTTTTAGGTCTAGTGTTTCTTTCTTTTGTTTGTAGGTTTTTTGAGGCTCGTGGGGGGGGGGGTCCTCAGCCTTAAGGGGGCTGTTGTCAGTCCTCTTTAAGTTTATTCTTAGTTTTATAGGACAGCAGTTTTGGCATTGATCTCTGATGCCACATGTTCCTTCCCTCCTAATCATGTCTCTGAGGAGCAACTGTTAAGTCCCAGGATATTAGGCAAATTGCCAGCTTTTAGGTTCTTCAAGAGCAGAGTCCTAACTTGTAGGTGGAAGGAGGGACAGGCTGGAAGTGTGCTTTTGTGTATTCTATAGTGAAAGTTGCCCAAACGCCTGTTGTTTCACAGGGACAGGTTTAGGAAACCTTAGGATTTAAAAAATATATATATATAATATTAATGGCAGTTAAACTGTCAACCAAGAAGTGCCTGTGCTATGGTCTATGGCCACCAGAGGGCAGCTTGTACACTCAATAGTGTCTTTCTGTGACCGTGTGTATGCAGCCATCATCAGATTGATCTCTGCAAGTCAGGGAAGAAATAACCACAGGGCCACCTCATGGGCACTCAGGGGTTAGGGACTAAACAAGCAACTGTAATGTTCTGCAAATCAAGATTATATGACCAAGATTTAAAGCTCTTCTGTATCGTTTGTCGGGCTCTGGTGCCCTAAAGGCCACCGGATGGCAGCGCTGCTCATGAATCACATATAGTATTCAGTGCCCCCATCCCTTGGGGGGGGGGGGTTAAAATACAAAATCGTATTCCTCATCAGGTTCACACAGGCAGCAACCTCTAAGACCTCCACTTGCAAGGTTGTCGGTGTATCCCACTGCTATTTCTCTGACTGCAGGAAGGCCGGGGGTGGGGGGGGGGTGCCTGTGTGTTTCATAGCTCCACTTAGCATGCCCTTCCCAGGAAATTCTCATCTATCTCTAGAGCCTGTGCTGTCAGAGCAGGGCTTTAAGCACTTAGCAGGGGCACTGACCCGTCTGTGCCATCTTGTTAAAGGGCCCGTGCTGAGGGTGAAGAGAAGGATGTCTAAGTAGCACAGTCTGGGGCTTAGCGCTCCAGGGCAGTGGAAGGTTTCATAGAGGAAGTCAATACTCTGTGTATGCTCCATGCATTCAGCCTATGTTCAAGCGTGCTCACTGCACTGTGTTTGGGTGACAGGTGCTGGGTCACCCGTATATGTAGATGTGCATTTTGTATGTGCTCACAATTGCTTAGGCATGATTTTTGGGTGCACTCTTTGCAGAGTGAGACTGCATTTCTTTGCTCAGACTGTATTATCAGACTAAGGTAATTTCTCCAGTAATGGGGGGATGTCGATTGTAATAAAGTGCATGAGGTCCTCATGGTGTTACATGGGGTTGGAGATGCAGTCGTGGGATCTGCTGTGGAGTGAGCCGTCCGGAGGAGCTACAGTGTCACAGTCACCAGTTTCCCTTTCTCTTTGGGCTTTGCTCCCAGATCCTAGCCCCTCTTTCTCTCTGATGTCCAGGACGCAAGGTCCCCGGCCCACTGGACAATCTATTCTCAGCCTTTCCTCAAAACTGGCAGAAGGACTGGGAGAGCGAGAAAGGAAGACCAGGAACCAGCACCAGCTCTGATGCCTCTCCACTGCCAGTGTTTGCTACGGTCACATATTCCCAGTTAGTTATTTATTTGAGTATACTGATTGCCTACAGGTCAGGGTGGCATACAGTCGATTACGGTATTTCTATTTCCCTTGTCCCTGAAGGGCTCACAATTTATGTTTTGGTACGTGAGGCAGAGGGTTAAGTCGCTTAACGAAGGCCAGAAAGACCACCTGTGGGACCAGAAACCCCAGTTTTTATGGCCCAAGGTTGGTGGTCTCGATTGGAATTCAAACCCTTGGTCCTCTGGCAACTTGCCTCAACCACTAGGCCACACTGCTCCGTATGAGCTAGCCACAGGGCCATAGGGCCAGGCGCAGCCTGTTACTTCCAAGGCAGAGACCTTGGGGGGGGTTCCGTTTATAAGGATACGAGAAATGCCATACTGGGACAGACCAAGCTCTTTCAGGTCCAGTATCCTGTTTCCTAGGGTAGCCAATCAAGGTCTTAAGGACCTGGCTGGTTTCCAAAAAGACAAATAGGCTACTCAATGCTTGTATCAGGGCAAGTGGTGGATTCATGTATGCTCATATTTTAAGGGTTCCGTTACATGTACAACAGATGTGATGCTCTGTTGGGTTGTGTGCCTTGTAGAACATCTTGAGTTGGTGAAAGTTGATATTAAAAAAAAATAAATTATAATTTTCCAGCTTCTCTCTAATAAAAGGTTATGGACCTTTCCTCCGGGAGCTTGGCCAAAAACTTTGTTGAACTCCGCTACGTTCAGAGATCGTTTCGTGCAAGGCTTTTGGAGTACACAGGAGACCCAGTGGTCAATCAACAGACTGGAAATGCGAGCGATACGCCGGGCATTGCAGGCGTTCGAAGCTACGGTGACAGGTCGAGCGGTGCGAGTACTGTCCGACAGCTCCACGGCGGTGGCCTACATCAATTGGCAGGGCAGAACCAGAAGTGTGACCATAGAGGCCACGGCAGAGAGTCTGTGTGTGTGGATAGAGCTTTGGCTGCCAGCGTTTTCGGGTAAGGACTTTGTGACGGTGGATTTCCTCAGCTGGGTCCGAGTAGATGCCAGAGAATGGGAGTGGCATCCGGAGGTGTTCGCACAGATCGGTCGCATATGGAGACAGCCAGTAATGGACCTCATGGCGGCGTTTCACTCTGCATAAATGGGTCGCTTCTTCAGCAGACAACGCGAAAGGAGTTTGGAAGGCATCGGTGCACTGTTTCAATGGCGGCCGTCGTCCGGTCTTCTCTGTCTTTCCACCAGGGGCACTCATAGGCGAGTGGTTCTGCATATTGAAGCGCTTCGGGGAAACGTGTGGTTGGGAGCCTCGGGCTGGCCGAGGCGCCCGTGGTATGCCTGCCTCATACGGTTGCTCGATGGGAATCCATGGAGGTTTCCGACATTGGAGATTCTGTTGCTACGGAGTTCCCTTCGAATGCCTCAGGTGCATCGGTTTTTGCTTACGGGGTGGCCATTGAAAGGGCAAGCTTAAGGAAAAAGAGTTGCTTGACAGCAGTCTTTGCCACCTTGCCGCAAAAAAAAGTCTTCATTCATATTCCTGAAATACAATCGGAGGATATAAAATTTATCCACGTCCAATATGAATGAAGATTTCCTGGGCTCTAAAGTGAGAATTTTTCCTGACGTGTCCCGAGATACACAAATGAGAAGGAAGGATTTTTTAGTCCTATTTATTTTTTTACATTCTCTTATATACCGTGCTATTCTGCATCAGTGCGGTTTACATTGAACAAACTGAAATTACATTGAACAGGGCATTATAACTTGGAGATAACTATTTTACAGGGAACATGGGCTATGGAGGGTTAAGTGGCTTGCCCAAGACCACAAGGAGCACCTGTGGGACTAGAAACCCCAGTCCTTCCGGCCCAAGGTTGCTGTCCTCTAATGGGATTTGAACCTCCGACCTTCCGGCCTGAAGTACCTTGCCCCAACCATTAGGCCACTCCTCCACCCCGAGTCCTATGCCCCAGAGTTTTGGCTCTTGGGGCTACTTTTCAGTTGAAATTTCCCGCTAAATGTTGTTTTTCTTATAAGCAGAAAGTATATTTGTTTTTTGAACCTAGGCAACTTCTTCAATTTCTGGAGGCGAGAGAGGTTGTAATTCTTAAAGTAGCGGATCCATCCCATACGGCTGACACATAAGTCTCCGCCTGCCTAATTGTTAAAATGTGGGTAAAGGAAATTTTTTTTTCCTTTCTATTTATTTTCTTTATTGTTCCCCCTAATTTCTTCATTGTGGTCTGAAAGTAATGGGAATATATTTTGTTTGTTTATTTATTACCTGTATATTACTGGAGAATTCATGCTTTTCTTTCATTCATTGTATTCTTTGGATGTAAAATAGTTGAAATTATAAAAATAAAATTTAAAAAAAAAGTCTACGTCCCTTGCATATGTGCGTATATGGCGCATCTTTGAGGACGGGTGCTCGCGGAGGCACGCTCGCGCGACAACAGTGTCAGTTCCCTTGGTATTAAGTTTTCTGCAGGATGGGTTTGGTAAAGGCAGGTCCTGGAGAGTTCAGTTAGCAGCTCTGTCTTGCTATAGGGGCAAAGGACAGGGAGTGGCTCTCATGCACAGGTCAATGTGGTACGCTTTCTCAGGCAGTTACCAGACTGTAGCCCTGTCGTAGGATATTAATTCCACTGGGGAAGCTCAAGTTGGTTTTAGGAGCGTTAGCTAGCGCACCATTGGGGCCCTTGCAACAGGCATATGTTAAGGGTTTTGCCTTGAAGACGGTATGTTTGATGGTCATTTGTTTGGTGAGGCGATTTTCGGAGTTGCGGGCGTTGACCTGTCAGGAATCGTTTTTTGTCTGTCTCCAGACAGAAGGTGGCCTGGCGGCTGGTTCCGTCGTCGTTGCCAAAGGTGGTTTCTACATTCACCTAACTAAAATGGTCTCTCTTCCAGCGCTAGGTGTGGCGGAGGGGAGCGTATTGAACCATAGCTTGCGCTGTTTGGACATCAAGAGAGCGCTGCGTCAGTGTTTAAAGGTTTCAGAAACTTTTGCAAGGCAGATCGTCTCTCTTTGGGGTGTTCTGAGGGCCCCGCAAAGCAAAGCGGCGGCAAAGGAGTCCATTTCTGGATGGATTGGAGTAGCGAGTGCATCGGCTTATCTTCTACGGGACCATACAGTGGTTCCTTGAGTGACTCCAGTTTAGTCCTCATTCCCGCCCGGGGATGGGGTCTTAGCAGCAGTTTTTCTGTTGGGGAAGTGCAGGGTTAAAAGTGGATATAGGCCTTCACTGGTGTTCAGTCGTTTTGATGCTTCCATTTGTTTTGCGCTATATTGTTATATTATTATATTATGATATTGTTATATATATCTTTATCTTTATTAAATATTGCTATATTGCTCTGGATTGTTTAGGGCTAGGCATTCGATGGAAAGGCGAGCATGCAGAAAACAGTATCTTTCCTTCTGGAAGGGGAGTAGTAGGTAGATAGGTTATATGTTCTGCGTGCCCTTGAATATAGTAAGTTTAAAAAAAAAAAGTTACTGATTTTTTTGCTTCTTTGAGTCTGCTTTGTCAATAGTTCACTGGGGGCTGATGGGAGAGACCAGCAGGCTATATCCAGTAATGTCATGAGTTTTTGACATGCCCAGTCTCCAAGCTTCAGGAGGAGGTTCACTATCCAGAGGTTGAGGACTAAACTGGAGTCACTCAAGGAACCACAATTACCAGGTAAGTGTAATTCCTATTTTTGCTTTACCTATCACCATGACTTGGTAATAATATGCGAAGCAAAAAAAAACAAACAAACTCTCACAGCTTCCCCTCAGCCATCACCCAGTATCTCACTCTTATAGCCCCCAGCCATTGCCCATTGTCTCTCTCTATCATAGCTCTCCCCAGGCATCACCCAGTGTCTCTCTCTCTCTCTAGCTCTCCCCAGCCATCACCCAGTGTCTGTGTGTGTATGTGTGTGTCTCTCTCTCTCACTCATAGCTCTCCCCAGGCATCACCCAGTGTCTCTCTCTCTCTCTCTCTCTCTCTCTCTCTCTCTCTCTCTCTCACTCATAGCTCTCCCCAGGCATCACCCAGTGTCTCTCTCTCTCTCTCGGCATCACCCACTGTCTCTCTCTCTCACTCATAGCTCTCCCCAGCCATCACCCAGTGCCCAGTGTCTGTGTGTGTGTGTCTCTCTCTCACACTCATAGCTCTCCCCAGCTATCACTCATAGCTCTCCCCAGGCATCACCCAGTGTGTGTGTCTCTCTCTCTCACATAGCTCCCCCAGGCATCATCCAGTGTCTCTCTCTTAGACCCCCAGCCATCACCAAGTGTCTTTCTCGTAGCCCCCCCCCAAGCCATCACCTGATGTCTTACTGTTAATTTTCACCACGATTGGCTCTGCATTTAGTTTGAGCTGCATGGTGAAGGAAGCTTGCTAATCTCACTGTTTGCTGATCTCGCTGAGACTTGAAACAACGAGATTAGTGAGCTTCCTGTACTGTGTGGTTCAGACTAGTGAACTTCCTGTATCGCAATCAGCTCTGCATGTAATCTTGCTTTAAAGTCTCAGCGACATTAGCAAACTCCCTTCACTGCGCAGCTCGAACTACATGCAGAGTCAATCACTGTGAGACATAGAGTGATGACTGGTGGAGGGAGGCAATCAAATCCTGGACGCCAGGGTGTAATTTATAGTTGCTATGGCAAACTGGCACCCAGGATTTGTTGAGCCCTCTATATAGATATAGATATATTTAGAATATTTTTTCCCTGCAAAATCACAACATTTATTTACTTATTAAAACATTTATAGCCTGCAACTATCCAAAATGCAAGGCGGGACACAATAAAATATACATAAAAATTTCCAAAACATATAATATAAATCAATCCATTCCATCAAAACATTCTTGGCAGGTTACAATAAACATATAGTGCCCGATATTCAGAAGGCATTTACACAGTTTACAGCCCATTAAACCGTGTAAATGCCTTAAATGGGGATATTCAACAGCACGTACATGGTTCGTGCCATTGATATCCCCTCCTGTGTCTCTTACACATCCCGATGCTATCTGGTTAGCATCGGGGCATGTTGGGGGTGTTCCGCAGTGGAACAGAGGCGGAGACTGCACCTGATATTGCACCTGGGATCCGTGGCTAAAACTAGGCCAGCTTTTGGCTCGCCTAGTTTTGGCTGTGGATGCTAACTGGGTAGCGGTGCAGTATTGCTGGTACCCAGTTAGGCTCTGTGGCTGTGTCTGCTCTGCGCCAAACCCAGATATTCAGTGCCATCACCGCGGCATTGAATATCGGGTTAGGGGTCAGTGGGCAGGGCTATGCGCTGTAGTGACGCATAGCCTGCCCAAATCAATTTTGGGCTCATGCAGCATAAATTACATACACAATATACAGTATAAAATCATGCAGTATAAAATCATGCAGAAAATCTTTGACTAAAAAATATGTGCTTTCAACTTAACCCCAAAAGACCATTAAGTCATTAAGCAACCTTATCTTGACCGGCAGCTCATTCCATGAACAAGGTGCAACCACTGAGAAGGTACGTCTACTAACAAGTTGGCGTGCTTCTCCAACTACCGGAGGCAAAACCAGGCCTATTAGATATATATGGATGTAATAAAGGCATCAAATGACCAGAAGATAAACCGTGCTGAATTTTATAAGCTATTAGCAACACATTAAAACTTACATAAAACTCTGTTGGGAGCCAATGTAATTCCTGTAAACATGAAGAGATATCGTCAAACCTAGCTTTACACAAAATAATCCTAGTGGCAGCATTTTGAGTGACCTGTCGGGCATGGAGTGAGGCTTTTGGCAGACCATTATAAATGATAATACAGTAATCATAAAATGGAAAAACGAAAGACTGAAACACTGTACAAAAATAACATGAATCTAGGAAAGAACAAACTTTACATTAAGCATGCTTTCTATAGAACATAGCATGGATGATACTCTTAATATGGGATTGCATGTTGAGCTGGGTATCTAATATCACTTCCAGATATTGCATTTCTGAACATACA
This sequence comes from Ichthyophis bannanicus, assembly GCA_033557465.1. Lineage (NCBI taxonomy): Eukaryota > Metazoa > Chordata > Amphibia > Gymnophiona > Ichthyophiidae > Ichthyophis > Ichthyophis bannanicus. Next base: position 612,123,582 of record CM066035.1, on the reverse strand, counting down.
GGAATCACAATGTCATTCAAATAAATAGTAGCTGAGGTAACAGAGTCGACATCCCAACATATAATCAAAGCCTCAGTTTTCTTCACATTTAGCACTAACCCATGCCTAGCATGCCAGTCTATAATTGCTCCAAAACAAACAGCGAAAGAACTGAGGAATTCTTCACCAGCCACAAATGGTACATTGTAACACTTAATAACTATGCATAATGGTTGAAGAAAGATGTTAAAAATAACAGAAAGAAATGACCCTCTGCAGCACCCCCATCTTAAAAAAAAAAGCCATCGGAAACCATTTGTGTTATGGGTCTGGGTGTACTGGTAGTGGGTTCTTGATTCACAGCGACCACCGCAAATGACAGGTTTCTCCAGGCATTTGTGCTAAGGAGGAAGTGACCTTATTATAGACCTTTTACTCCTTCAACATGCATGTGGTCTGCAGTGCCCGAGGCGCCATCACTGATGTGGGCTGCTATCATGATGCCTACATTATTTCACAGTTGGAAATATATGATAAATTTGAGAGTGGCTGGATTTGCCACACTCCCAAACACTACACATCATTGCTGCTCTTTTCTCTCCATGGAAGCCTCGCATTCAGCTCCCACCAAACATGAGCAAGCACCAGGGAAAGCCCAGCCACACACAGTAGCGTATCAATTCAACATTGCCCATCTCAAATATTTTCTTCTCCTTCTCTCACATAGGTGATAATCTGGTTAATGACTCCCATCGCAGGCCCCCAGAGCGAGGCAGAGGAGTCGTACAATAGGATCCACTGTCAGACAAGAGCTATCACTGAAAGAATCTTTGACCTGCTCCAAGGCCATCCTAGAACTTTCCACAGCTCCTTACAAATGCAGTATTAGATATGACAACCTAAGTATGTCAGAAGTCTGCGCTTTTTCATATCTTCCTTTTTGCCTTTTCTGTCGTCCTTATCCCGATCAATGTCATGAGCAACTAGCCGAAGAATAAGATCACGTTTGCTTTCTACATCTTTCAGAAGTTTTACTTTAGTAATGTCGGTTTCTTTACTTTTAAAAATGAGTTTCTACGTACAACCTTCATGTGATTCACTGTGCCGTTTAGAAGACCGACTAATCAAAGGTTTCTTAGTTTTACAGGAAAACCAATGTGCAACAGAGCTGACCTATGCTCATCAGTGCCCTAATTTTGCCTTCAGAACCTCAGCCTCTTGGTGGACATGGAGCTATTTTTAACTGTGAGGCAGTAGGGTCTTAGAAGTGAATCACATTACAGGATGTCCTTCCCTCCACCCAAACATCCGTAATGATGAGCCTGTTCCTCATAGCTGATGCTTTGTATATAATACCCTTGCTAGCTCATCCTTACCCTCCCCTCCCCTCCTCTTAAGTTCCCATGCTAGTTTGAGTTTCTACATTCCTAATTGCCTCCCAGATGTGGCATAGTTGTGAGAGATGGAGCATGAGCATTGCAGAAAGACAGGTGTCAGTTGTTTCAGCCCCTATCGCCTACTTTCAAGAGTGACCTTGCCTCACGTATGACCCTCAGATGTCCAGTGCTGGGGACGGCCTAGTTACATGGTGTGCCAGTGTGAGCTCATTGTGAATCCCAGTAGACACTGTTAGGTAATGTTAGAACTCTGGTCCCTCCTCTGACACACTTTTGAAAGTAAGAGAAACACACATGAGAGGAGAGAGGTTGTTAGAGGGAAATAGCAAAGGGTGAAAGACGACCCATCCAGGGCATTGGACTAAATGTTGTGTTCCCTACCATCGACTCATTTTCACCCTGATATTTATACAGCTAAGGCCTTGGGAACTATTATGCAGTGCCAGAGTAGTTAGGTAGTACAACATTCACCTTCCCACTGCCCTCTGAATCTTCTCCCATGTCCAACAAGCAGGGAGAGAGAACAGCACTCCCCACCTTCTGGGATGAAGATGGCCTTTTCTGTCACTCCACTGAAATCCTGCTGCCTCGTTACTGCCATCTTTGTTAAATGTTTTGTTCCTTTGTAGAAGGCTCAATATAATCTGTGTGGAGAGATGTTACATATTTCCAGCCCTGCACAGCAGACAATCCTAGTTATATTAAATGTTAAATGTTATTTATGACATGTCTCTATACCCACTCAAGATCTCTAGTCTTATGTAATTGCTTTTATTTAATTATTTATATGCTATTCCCCAGTTAATCCTTGTTTTATTCCCCTGTTACCTGTAACTTGGACAAGTTCTCTAAATCTGAGTGTATTTTGTTTAATGTAAACCGCACTGATGTCAAATAGCGCGGTATATAAGAGCTGTTAAATAAATAAATATGTGTAAAACCATGACATTGCTGGAGCTTACATGTGTAAGCAGTATGGGGGCAATTTTATAAGGGGACACCTACTTTATGTGTTAACGTATACACCTGCTTTGGCTGCATTCTAGTTATTTTCACATGTCTGTAGCCACATGCACACACAAATGGTCTCTTCTAAAATACCAACCAGCGTAGAATTGGGTGCTGTAGCATTGTGTATACTTTGCCTGTAGACATGCCCAGGGCTGGGATTAGCGTGGAATGTGGGTGGAGCATACAAATATACATGTAGATTATAAAATACATGTGCATATGTACGTAGAGGACGTTTGAGCACTTACACCTGCACGAGAGCAGACGTAAGTGATTGCATCTACATTTTAGGCCACTTACACTAGCTTTTTATAAAAAAAAATGTAGGCTGCTAAAAACCCTCTTAAATTAAGGGCCCCCTTACAAAGTTGTCTTCTACAAGTCTGTAGTGCAGTTTGCATGTGCAGGGTGCCTCTAGGCACTACTTATACATATAAGTATGCATTAAGCTAGTGTTTATATATGTATGTAGTGCTAAAGACATGCCACTTAACGTGTAAGTTGTGATGCCTTTTTTTATTTGCTTGCATTCTTTTTGCTTGATGCAGGGTCTTGCAAATTTTCGACCCGAAACACAGGACTGTGTTGATGGATGATTACCCTTGCTATCAAGTGCTGGATTTTTCGATATACTTTAAGTTTTGAAATTAATATTTACAACTTACAAAATTCCTGCTCAACTGCATGATTCTTTGAATAAAATGGACACATCTGCTTTTTACCGGAGCATTTTCCTGGCTCTTGGGTAAGCGGAGCTTAGTCCGACAAAAAAAAATGTTGTTTAAAATAATTCTGTCACTCATTTAGGAAGTATCTTTTTTTAATTCACTACTTTCATAGTTTTGCATTCTTTTAAGGGCAGAGAGAGACATGTTTTGCCAAGGCTCCATGTTCAGTGAGCTTTTTGCAAAATACTTTGCCAAGTTTTTGAAGTCCCAACTTGGATGTCTCTCTCAAAGCATGGATGATCTACAAAATAAATTATTCTCTTTGGGAGTAATTTTCTAATGCATTTTCTGAGTGTAAATCATTGTTGTAGATGTGAATAATGGCTCTTATAAAATTTTGTGGCCAAATAACCACATGGAAATATGTGCACTGATAAAATTGCACATATAGGGATTCCCAGAGGTATAGTTTGGGTGCAGCAGAAATGGCCTTGCGAGGTGCGCGCATATTTTATAAAATGTGTTCACACCTAAAGGGTAATTTCATAAACTCCCATGGAGTTAACGCATGTGCTTATTTGAGGTCTGTTTTTATAAAGTGAAGTACACACAGTAATGTCATTATGGATGTGAAAGTTGGACAATGAAGAAGAAAGACGTGAATAAAATTGCTTTCGAATTATGGTGCTGGCAAAGAATACTGTGTATACCATGGACTGCATGAAGAACAAATTGATCTGTAGTAGAGGAGATAAAACCTAAGCTTTCTTTAGAAGCTCAAATGACAAGACGTCAACTTCCCTACTTTGGGGACACTGTGAATTGAGAGATCATTAGAGAAAGACGACATGCTTGGCAAGGTTGAAGTTCAGTGCAAAAGAGGAAGGCCATCAATATGATGGATGGATACAATAACAGCAGCTATAGACATTACTCTGTCAACAATTTGCCACCTGAGTGAAGACCAAACAGAGTTTAGTACAGCTATCCAGAGGATCGCCATGAGTCTGCACTAAGTTGACGGCATTGAACAACAACAAATTTATGCTTTGTCTACACTCTGCCCAAACTCCTCTGTGTTCGTGCCTACACCAAAAATACACGTGATCAGACTTGAATGAATTCTCTTACAACCATCTAAAGTACACACATTAAATTCTTTAAAATAGGCGATTCATCTGAATTCACGGTGCATATTTTTCTGTGTCTCATTATAAAATCATCCCCGTAGAGTCCCTTACATTTACATCTTTGGAGAGGGTATCATTTTGTAAATGAGGGTTGTGCATCACTGGGCTGGTTGTAGATGCCTAGCTTCGAAAGGACAACTGGGTATGTGAGGCACCTATTTCTCTCCTTTGTGTATAATATGATTACCTACAAGCTCCTCAAAGCGAACACAGAATATAGGGACAATTTGATAATTTATTCATTGTGCATGCAGGGAGGGGGGGGAGGGTCAATTTTGAGCAGTGGCGGCGAGCACATTAATTTAAATGCAGACCTAATTGGATAGCTTATGTGGGTAGCAGCTAAAAATCACTGCTATCCGGATAATTTTACCACTCTGCCCTTCCTCCTCCCGAACACTATATCGATAGTATTGGGCCAGTTCAAGGGATTTTTGACCCAACACTGTCCGTATAATGACTGAAAATATACAGCGGACTTATTCATTCGCCTATAGCTGCTGAATGTTTAAGTGTATTTGAATGTAAGCCTGAGTATGTTTTCTAAAGTTTAATTAAGGAATCAGTTTAGTATTTAGCTCATGCCTTAAGTAATCCAAGGTGAGTTATAATCAGGTGGCAAGACAGTCATAACTTTCGGACTTTTCATAAAGGAAAGGAAGGCAGGAAAGAAAGTAACAATTTAAATTTGGAATTTTTGGCCCAACTTTCCAAATAGCATTGCCAACTGGCTCCAGATGCACCCAACAAGCTTGATTCAGTCCTGGGTTTGCCCCATTGCATACAGGGATATGTAGTTCTGATTTCTCTATTGTGGTCTTGTTTTTCTTATGGAGTGCAATAGAAAAAGCGGAACTATATATCCCTGCATCCAGTAGGGTAAACCCAGGACTGGATAAAGCTTGTAGGATTGCCAACTGGCTCCAGATGCGTCCAATTTTCAAATAATGTTTATGGCAACTTGTAATATTTGTTAAAATTCAGGTGTGTGAAGTCCCTGCACAAAAAAAGCTTACAATTTAAGTGGCTGAATGAGGCATTAGAAGATAAGATGACTTTCTCAAGATTGTTGATAGGGAAACTGGGGTTTGATCCCTGGTTCTCAGCCCATTGCTTTAGCCACTAGACCACGCCTTTTCCTTAAGGATATCCAAGAGACCAAAGGCATGATATTGAAAATTCTATTGTTTGGGGCAGTACCAAAAATGGCTGGGGATGTGAGATTACAAGAAATACATGGGGCATTTATAACAAGGGTGAGAGGGTAGCAAATGAAATTGTGGGAGAGCTGAGAGTGCATACAATGTCAGGTTCAGTGAGTATACTCTACCACAATCCTCCTTAGAGTGTTGGAAGCTGAAGAATTTTGGAATGGAGTGCTGGAGGACATTGCAAAGCTACTTCAGATTAGACTAGCGTGGACATATAGGTTGCTAGTGTTGTGGGATGAAAAGCCTTTATAGGAATTGGGAAAAGAGGAGGATAGAAGGAAATTTGCCAAGATAGCCTTAAAAGGAAGACCATTTTACAAGTTTGAACTACTGAGTCCAAGCCTTGAGTGCAGCAGTGAAGGAATGGTTTGGGAGAGATGGTGAACTGGGAGATAAGAACTCATGGGAAGACCAGAATAAAAAAAGGAAAGCTATGTGGGAATCTGAAAGAGTTTCACGGGACAAATCTCTAGGAGCAGGTTACTAGTCTGATGTGACTTGCATAGAGACTTGGGGTGCAGCAGGCCGCAGGGGAAGGAGAGAGGATTCAGGAGTGGGAGGGATGGAAAGGAAAAGAACCACGGTTGAATATGACCAGAGTTTGCACTGCCGTATATGATAGGGGTTCTGCTCTTTCACAGTGGCATTTAAGTAATAAGTTACACTATGGTTGTACTAGAAGAGCTGTTGGATGCATGAACATGGCACTATATCAACTTGGCGGTGGTTGTTTTGTTATTTTTTACCACTGGTATTTAATAAAAATATTTAGAAAAAAAGAATATTCTGTTAAGAGGACAGTGTCCATTAATTTCACTTACAGTATAGTATCAGGAGGCTGGTGCAGAAAAGTGTGCTAGGCTTTGCACACAGATTAGCACAGTTTTAGCGCACAATTTTGCGTGCTACCAATGCAAGAGCAAGCTCTGCACATGAACTAACTTTACTCGAATCCTCGAGCAGCTGTCAGCGCATAGCGAATTTAAATCTATTTAAATGGATGGTAATGAATCAATTAGCTATGCAGAGAAGTGCGCAAAAGATCAGAAGGCTAAGTGCAGTGCTAGTGTGTTTAATGCAAGTTTTGAGGCAGCGTAAAGGGGAGTTTGCTGTTTTGTGGTCAGTGCCAGTGAAGAGTTTATGCCGCCTTCTGCATGCATATGATGGGATGTTATTATGCACACAGCAGTTTTACGATGCTATTTATATGTAGAATAGCAGTCCATCATATGCCTGGCTGTCATGCACAAGTACCTGTGAAGGACTGAACTGCGTGTGGTGTATCAGAGTTACATGTACATAAGAACCACAGGAGTGCTATTCTACACATAAATAATATTATAAAAACTGCTATGCACAGCATAACATTCCTTCATATGGTGCCGACACAGCTGTTGCTAGCACAGATCCACGTTAATGCATGTTTTTTGCACACAGCCCAATTGCATGCTTTTTGCTTACAGCATTGAGGAGCTAACTTTCAGTGTTAGGTTTGCATTACAAAACCGAATGCTGAGCTTTAAACACACAAGTCTAACGCAAGGTAACTGCATCAGCCTCCAGGTTTGCAGTAAAATTCAGGAACAGTAGCCGAAAGGATGAGGAAACTGACATTTTAGATTTAATGGATCATTTCGGTTTTCTCATTTTCATCCTTAGCGTGATAAGCAATGAGGGAAAGGAAGCAATCATTGGTTCTGTGTGACTGCCTTGCTCCTAGTCAACTATATTTGTTCAGACTGTATATATGTTGCTGGGTGCTTAAGAAATGCGCTCTCAAGCAGAATAAGGGTTCAGCAGCAAACTCTTTATGTCTAAAACTTGTATTTATTTACAGAGTTTTCTGTATTGAGCTGCCAGTTCAATAAATTAACTATTCATTATGAAAATTCAGACTCAAGAAACTATATCTTAGTGAATTTTTAAGGAGAAAATGTTGGCTATCGTGATGCGCCATTGAGCTCATTTATCCATGGACATACGGAAGGCACTCAAACATCACCTCTTCCTCAAACACTACCCAGACAACAATGTGTCAAGACGACCCCCCAATGAATGTAGCTACACCAACATTCCCAGCTAGCTACACCAACATTCCCAGCAAGCTATCAATGACCATTGAACTCTGTGTAACATGTAATGTCGTGACGCCTGTATGTATATAGTTACCCCTATGTTATCCAAGTTTCGCGTCCCTGTTCTCTGTAAACCCAGAACGGCTTGTTGTTCTGATGATTTCGTTGCATGTAAACCGCACTGATGCCAAATAGCGCGGTATAAAAGAAAATATAAATAAATAGGTCGACACATTCATAAAATGCGTAGGAGATGCTGTATTGCAGTAAAATATTGCGTTTACTGTTGAAAAAATTTACCACGTAAATTTTATTTTGTCTTCCTACAGTTGGGAGCATAGTACATTCCTGGCTACAACAACTCAAAGATAGTGAAACTGAAGTCACACCTGCCATTTTTTAAGGGAGCCAATGGGTGGAACCGTTCCCCTCCTCCCTCGATCAAAGTACCACTTTGTGATGCTCACCGACTTGAACCCCATCTTCTCCCAATCCCTTCCCTTCATGAACCTCCTCTTGACACCTACCATGGATTTGCCTGGTGGAGTAGGGGCAGGAGTCGACTCTCCCAGAGATTCTGGTTGTATAAACGTTGACAGTAATGTAAAAAATAAGTTGGTGTCATTTCCTTACCTTTTGAAAAGCCTCCTTTTCAAAGCAGCATAGAGCAATTCAGTGTGGAAATTGTGGACTTTGCCCACAGGCTATTGAGACCAGTATGTGTGTGCATTGAAGCCCTAGACAATGTTTTCATCTGAGGAATCTTTTAGACTGTCATACAGTGAATGTTATGTGTCATCCCATATCCCTTTGACCTTTTTCTATATTGGAGAAATACAGAGAAAAATTCATACAAGGCTTTTGGAACATAAGATATATTAGACGTGACAGACTGGATACACCCCTTATCACAAATTGCATGGAAAAGAAACATGTTCGGGTTGGATTAGATTTAGCTCACGCCCTTCTCCCAAATTCAAAGTGAGTTACATTCAAGTACAGTAGGTATGTTTCCTGTCCACAGAGAGCTTACAGTCTAAGTTTGTACTTAAGGCGGTGGAGTTAAGTGACTTGTCCAAGATCACAAGGAGCAGCTGTGAGATTTGAACCTGGCTTACCTGGTTTTTAGCTTGCTGCTCTAACCATTAGGAGATGTTGAGTTTTATGTACTTCAGCGTGTGATGCTTTCCTCACAAGAAGGGGATATATGCCAGATCCTTCTTAGACAGGAGCAGAAATATATTTTGCTCTTTATACATCCATATGTTTTAAATCAGGAACTGGATTTTAAAGTGTTATGTTGATGACAGACATATTCTTGCGTGGCTTTTGTATGTTTTCATAATTTCTGTTTCGTATGGTTTTCTCTATTTGATATTTATTTATTTAACTGTATTTATATCCCGCTTTTCACCGGGTCAAAGCAGTTTAACAAAAAAGGGGGGGGGACAGTAATCAGTTCATAGAGAGGTGGGGCCATCACCGAGGGGGCCAACATTGATGATCTGAATAGACAGTAAAGACTTGGACAATAGACATAGGTCTCTGAGTAGGTAGCTCTGGGGATATGTTAGAAGGTCTGGAGGAGCAGTCAGTGATGGATGTCTGTTTCTGGTCCAAGGTATTCATGAAACGGGATGGTTTTTAGTTGTTTCCGGAATGTGTAAAGGTCTCCGTTGTTTCTGATTTGACTCGGTAGGGAGTTCCAGAGGGAGGGTGCGTATAGTTCTAAGGCTCTGTTGCAGGTCCGTTGATTGTACTTAGTTCATTTGTGGGGGATAGTGAGGGTGTTGCTGGTGGTTTGTTGGGTTGTCCTGTTGAGGGTGGGCTGGGGCAGTAGAGTGCGGAGTTGGGAAGTCTGTGTTTGATAGAGGGCGTTGTGGATAAGTAGGGCAGATTTGTATTTGATCCTTGCTTCGAATGGTAGTATGTGCAGTTCTCTCAGGACTGAAGTGATGCAATCTTGTTTTTTTGCTTTCTGGATAATTCTTGCTGTGGTGTTTAAGGCAGTTCATAGTGGATTGGTGTGGGTGGCGGGTAGTCCATGATAAATTATATTGCAATAGGTCCAGGTGGGAGAGCGTCATAGCTTGCATGACTGTTCTGAAGTCTTGTGGATCAATGAGTGGCCTGAGCAGTTGTACTGTTTTTGCTTTGTGGAATATTGTTCTAGTAGTCTTTTTGATCTGTTGGTTAAGTGTGAGCGCCTGGTCTATGATGATTCCCAAATATTTTATGTGGGGTTGAATTTGTATTTGGGTGGATCCCAAAATGAGGTGTGGTGGTGGTGTGAAGTTAGGGTCCTTGGTTACTATGAGGGCTTCTGTTTTTTTAATGTTGATGGATAGGTTGTTCCTTTGTAGCCAGCTGGAGACTTCAATGAAGCAGTGTGATAGGTGATTGTTTGTTGGGTTGGTGGTTGTGATCGGTCCATAGAGCATTATGTCGTCTGCGTAGATATGGTAGTTGATGTTATGATCTCATATGATCGAGCAGAGTGGTTGCAGGTAGATGTTGAAGAGCATGGCGGATAGTGTAGAGCCTTGGTGTACGCCTTGGTGCTGTTGAAAGGGGGGGGGGAGGTTGCCATGCTTGTGCGGATCAGTTGTTGTCTATTGGTCAGGTAGGAGTGGAACCATTGAAGTACGATGTCCTTGATGCCGATTTCTTGAAGTCTGTGGGAGATGGTGCCAAAGGTTGCGGATATGTCCAGGAAGAGCATAGCATATCCAGAATGTTTGGTCTGTGTGCCTTGATAAGGGTGTTCATTAGTGATGTCATGAGGGTCTCGACTCCATGGAATGGACGGAATCCATTTTGTTGTGGGTCCAGTATGTTGTTGGTATCTAGGTGATCTTGGAGTTGTTGAATTATCTTCTCGGTGATTTTGGCGGCGAATGGGAGACTTACTATAGGTCTGAAGGAGGCGGGGCTGAGGGTGTCCAAGTTGTGCTTTTTTAGAGTTGGGCAAATGATGGAGGTTTTGAGGATGTCTGGCATGTGTCCTTGCTTAAGTGATTCATTGACAATGTGGGTTAGGGGTGCGCTTATGTCCTCTTTGGATTTCTTTATCCATTCTGCAGGGCAGGGATCTAGCGGAGAGGTGGTGGTGTTTAGGCAGGAGATAGCGGATTCTATTTTTTCTTTGGTGACTGTTTCGAATGTGCTCCAGTCTGTGTCTTTGGTAGCAGGGTGGGTTGTTGTCTTTGCATTCAATTGTGGGTTGTGTGGTTGTTGAAGCTGTTTGTATTGGCGTGCTAGTAGTTCTGGTGGGATGTTCGGTAGCTGGTTGGAGTGGTTGGGTGCTTTTGTTAGCTTCTTGACAATCTCAAAGAGCTCACTTGGTTTGTTTATTGAGTTATTTAGGATTTTCGAGTGGTAGATCCTTTTTGCTTTATCGGTTTCTCTGTGGTAAGTATCTAGTTCACTCATGTATTTTGCTTTATCATCTTCTTTTTTGGTCTTTCTCCATTTTCTCTCCGCTCTTCTGAGTTGTGTCTTTAGTCTCCGTAGGTCGGGGGTGAACCATCGGGCTCTTGTGGTAGTTCTGGTTTTGGTGCTGTTTGTCGTTGCACAAGATGCAGAGGAGATTGTAGTATTCCAGTTGTTGATTAGATCATCGATATTGGAGGAGTTTGATTGGAGTTTAGGTAGTATTTGCACTAGGAAGTCCTCTTTGATAAATGGTTTAAATCTTCTTGTATGTTGGTTGTTCTCTTTGATGTTGGTGTGTTGGTAGATGTGGGTAATGTTGATGAGATAGTGGTCTGACCATGGTACACATGTGATCTTTGGGTTCTTGTATGAGGTGGCGCTTTGGGAGTTCAAGAATATGAGGTCAAGTGTGTTCCCTTTTTTGTATGTTGGTTCGTGTATGATCTAGGTCAGGTTCATTGCTTCCATAGCATTGATGAAGGCTTCGACATATTTGTCTTGTAGTGATGGGAGGTTGAAGTCTCTGAGGATTAGTTGTTCATTTGTGGAGATCTCTCTCTGATACATGTTGTAATATGCCTGATAAATCGGTACTTGGGCTGGACGCTCGGTAGATTAGGCATATGGAGAGGTGTTTGTTGGTGAGGGTATGTTTTAAAGCCCAATTTGTATACTGTTTTTTTGACTTATGAATTGAGACATCCAGGTCAGCAGATGCTCAATTCCGTACACATTTTACAAAAGACTGCTGAACATGGAGCCTTTTGTAAAGTATATAGGAGGACGCCAAGATATATGTGTGTTTGGCAGCACATCCAGCGAGAGCAGCAAATTTACAATCCTGCACGTAGGTGTAAAGAATGGCATCACACAGAACCTTCCACATATCTTCCACCCAGCACTTATACAGTACATATAGTTGCCCGATTTCACAAACCCACACATCAAACTGGTGGCAGTTAACAAGGGAGGCTGTCCTAAGGATTTTTTATTTTTTTACATTAGAGAATAAAAAGAAATGTGGATTCAGCAGGGTCGATGCTACCATTAAGCAAACTAGGTGGTCACCTAGAGCACCAAACTTTGGAGGGCAGCAGAACATGTCCTTGCAGTGACAACTTCTGACATCCCATCCCTGCAATTCCACTGTCACATCTCCCCTGGACGCGGCGACAATGATAACAAAATAGGAAAGAAGTGTGGTGCAAAATCTCCATCACTCCTGCCCTCTCCGGCACTGGATTTAAAATTGTGCTGGCTTAGTAACTCTGCCTCCCGTCCCTCCTGCTTTGGTGAGTTTGGTCCATCCTATTTGTGCCTGAACCCGCTGGCAATCAGTTTCCTGAGGGAGCTTGCCTTTGGCACATTTTCCTCCTCGTTTCACCAATTCAAGCAGCATTGAGGTGAGTGGTTTCTGAGTCAGCAGCTTTGTTACTGGTAGCTTTTAGTTGAGTCTTAAGTTAGACTGTTGCCCATTAATTAAAAGCTCAGTCTGGTTTTTTGAGTCTTCTGCACTATAGTTGGTCTATTTTTCATAGCTACCAGTAGATTCATTTTTCTTTCACAGTTATTAGAGTATGTAATTTCTTGTCTGGCTGTCTTACCTACAATACATAAGTTCCAAGTTAAGGAGGTTCCCAAGCCTCTTTCTTTTATTAACATTATATTTTTTTATTAGTATGTTTTTATATAGTCTTTTTATTTAGTCACCTCTCTTTTTCTTTTATTCATAGGTTTTTCCTGCCCCCCCCCCCCCCCGCCACTCTGACGATGTGGGGAGGCATCTCCAGATTCTGTCTTAATAGTTTCTGGCCAATGTAATCTCAAGTGTATCTATGGTGGTGGTATGCCTTTTTCAGCTTTTGCCTTTAAGCTTTGCATATACAGTCCCTATTTTAGCTTATTTTAATTTGTCTGATCCTGTTGTTCTGTTTGTTTTTTATTTAAGCTTTGATTGGTCCTGATCTTCTGGCTTTTGTATGTATTTGTGGACTCTGATTCAACATCCACATATATTGCTCGTGACGCAGGCGTATGCTGACACTTGGCAAAGTTGGATTTAGATTTCTTGCTTTTAAATTGTTTCAAATACATTTTTTAAACTTTTTCTCCTCCACTTGTGTAGCTGTGATGCAAGGTCAAAAAATGGAATCTCTCACTTAGTATTCTGAATCATAATTGCTGTAAAGGTGCGCCATCTAGTGTTCAGTAAAATTACCACACTTTTAACTTCAATCTCTTTCAAGAATAAGGTAACAAACAAGTTATTTCACTTTCAGTTCACAAAATGTTCTTCAGCATTGGCCCTTACACAGAACTTAACACTAGAAGCCCCAAAGTGCGTTAATTGACGCAAATGCATCTTCAAAGTTGTATACCAGCGCCACTGCTAGAACCATGTCAGTCATGTTCCATGACTTTGTTAGCAAGGTCAAGATGTTCAAATATGTGCATTGAAAATTAATGACAGATGTACCACCTAGCAGGAAAATAAATTTATAACTAGAAGCCCCAAAGAACGTCAATTGACGCACTCAATTTTCTTGGATGCGTCAATTGATGTACTTTGGGGCTTCTAGGTATAAATTCATGTTCCCACTAGGTGGAGCATCTCAATCACTGTTTACAGTTTTACTCTGACATTACAAACAATAAACACACGATGACATCATGTAATGACGTCACATACTGCACGTATTTAATAAATAAGTAACTTCGCATTAATTCACATCTGCATTTCATGCTAAACGCAGTCGTGATAATGCGCCAATTGACGCATTTTGGGGCTTCTAGGTTAAATTCCTTTTGGGGCTTCTAGTGTTAATAGAGCAGGAAATAAGTATTTTTATATCTATAACCATTAGAAGCTATAAAACTAAGTCATACACCTGCATTAAGGTTGTGTGCTAACTATGAGCCCTTTTAGGAGGTAATTTTATAAGTTCTGAGATTTTCCTGCAAAAAATGTAGGTATTTTAATCATGTAGGTGCATACATAGGCATTTACATGTGAAAGTACATGCGTCAGGCCCACCCCATATACTCAACTGTCGGAATGTACAGGGATGGAGTTTGGGTGGAACATGGATAAAGCATAAAGTTCTCCACATAAATTATAAAATGTATGTGCGTTCTTGAAAAATCTAGACATGAGCATTTGCACTAGCCATAGCTCTCTTAAAGTTCTTTCTGCTTAAAAGGCTGGATTGACTCTGTTTCTGACTTCTGTAACACAACTGTAACAAAGTAGAGACAAAAGGACAGAGAATACAAAGAGAAAGTGAAGTCTATGTGGCTATGAGACTCTAATGATCATTCTACGCAGCAGAACCTGTCTTTATGGCTTTCCAGTATTCCATTGGGATGGAAAAATTAAAACTTCATAAATTCAAATGCTTCAACCCACTTCCATATTTGAATATAGGTTCTCAAGATATCTTGGACTAATAGGTAGCTTTCAGGAACATCTCTAAAGATTTTTTCTTGGAAGATTCTTAAGCTTTTTTGGCGTAGCCATTTATCTCTATTAAATGCCCATGCTGGGACTAGACCTTCATCTAGTATGTCACCCCATGCCTGGTGCATTCTCCTTTCAGCCACAGAGAATATGGCTATGGAATAATGAGTCAGTCTAATGCTTTCTATCTTTTGTAGTTCCATTGTTGTATCCACTTAGAAATGTACGAACAGGCACTATACGGACCTCAGTAGTAGGTCCATCTCTCCGATATGTTCCACACATCAAGCAAGGATGCTGGGCAACCTTCACACATTCCAGTGGCAATGTAAAGGGGTTGGTCATTTGGTGGCACTGCATATAGTCCCATCACAACTTCAGTACACTTTTCTCTGTTGGCATTACCATGTACCCTCTCTGCTCTCCAACTTCTGGGTATTGAGATATTGAGTTCCACTAGACCCACCATGCTCTCTCTCATCCTTTGTCAAAGTAAAATGACCCTGGGACCAGACTGCAGGAAATAGCTTGCAGGTAGCTAGACTTTTAGGCCTTCTGTCTTTCAATTGTTCATTCCTCTGCAGCCAAGAAGGACTAGGCTTCTGCTTGATACCTCCTCCTTGAACATCTTGCTCCCCAAAGGATCAGAGGAATGATGACCCTTCTTACTATCCCTTCAGGCTTTATTACAAAGGGAGTACTCAAGGTTAAATTCTTGATCAGAATCACAGAGGATAAAAAGTACAAAATGTTTTACCTGAATCCCCCTAGTCAACTTGTTTGATATTGTCCTTTGCCTCCTGGTGTAGATGACGTTATGCTTGCATATGATGGTGGCTGCAGTGTAGCACAGAGGTGGGCGTAAGTCTTCTTTGCTCTTGACTGGGTGCTTCTATAATCGGACAGCGTCAGTGGAGGCAGACAGAATGGCTTCTCATACCCAGGTGGCGTAATGTCCTCTGCTTCTGGATCGTACAGGGACTCACAGTACAACATGCATCACAGTGATACTGGAGCATTTCTGTGTTTGGCTTAACAACATTCATATTCATCTTTTCAGATGGCATCAACTCCATTCAAACTGATCCAGGTGCCACTGTGCCTCGGTCAATATGATCTCCAAAAGAGTCAGAACTTCTGGCCATGAACATAGAGTGGATCATTCAATCTCCAGGAGCAAGCAGGAATGAGTCTTCACATATGGGTACGCCTGCGTGGGAACGCTCCCCAGCGTCCAATCAGAAAGCTTTTGGGAGCATCCCTCAGCGCCTGCGTGCTGCCTTCCCGCCTTTCCAACTGTCTCTCCTCAGTTTTCGTTTTTCCGCGGAGCCGACAGGACGTCCTCCTGTCACCGCAGAAAATGTTTTCTTTAATTCTTGTTTTCTTGTGGTCGCGACTGTTTTCCCGCCTCCATCGGTACCGCCGGCGGGTTTTTTTCTTTTCTTTTCAAAAACTCAGGGAGAGTTTTTCCCTCAGTTTCTGTCTTAAAATTTGGGGCCTGTAAGGCCTCTTCATCATGGAGCCGCCTTCTCCTAAGAAGTGCCTTAAATGTGGAAATACAGGGGTTTTTTTAGACTCCAATAACAGGTGTCTAATCTGTTTGGGTCCTGACCCTTTTCCTCCGGAGCCATTAGGCTTCAATTTTATGAGAAGAGATTTTCCATTTCGAGTTTCCCTTGATACCGCGTTCCCTTCCAGTGTCAGGGCACCGACCATTTCTTCTCTACAGGATCAGGTAACCCACAAACAGTCTATTAGGACTAGCCAATCCTTGAGTGGTAGGTCTCATGTCAAACATGAAGACGGCTCCGGCCTTGCCCTCAAGAGCCTATTGGCTGCAAAACCCCGGCGGGAGTCTTCGGTCTCCAAAGCCTTTCAGGGGTTTCAGGTTGTTCCTGGGGCTCACCCCTCACAGAACATACCTGAGCCATGCTCGGTGGTGGCATCCGCGTCGAGCGGTACCGATACCCCGGCATCGGCACTGGTGTTGAGTGATCCACTCTTCACCAGGGATCGTCATCTGGCATTCTCGGTACCTTCGGGACCGATCGATACATCCCAGATTGACTTTCCAGTATCGGCAGCATCGCCGATACAACCACCGACGCCGGTGGTTGTATCGGCATTGATAGCATCGATAGACTCGCTTCCTTCGATGCCGAGTCTGGAATCGATATCTAGTCTGGAAGACTGGGTACCGACGCGTCTCGGAACCGACGCTTACCGATTCCGAATGCGCGGTATCGAGGATACTCACCAAGGGTTTTTGGTTGCCTCGGTACCGCTGGAGCAGCCTCCGATGACTGCTTCAATGTCGGTATCGCCTCCGATTCCGGCACAGCTACCGGTATCGGTACCGATGCCGGTTCCTGCAGTAACATCGGGACCAACTACTCCTTTTTCACCAGGCTTGCTCCTCTCTATGCCTAGTTTGGAGTCGATACCTGGCATGGACGATGCAGTACTGACTGTCTCAAGTCATAACCGCCAGTACCAGTATCCATCCATTAGGGCTCCCTTTCTGCACCGGACCAGTACATCCTCCGGTGCCCAGGCTAGTTCTTCAACTTTAGCCTGTCCAGGGATGGTTCCCATTGGAGATCCTTCTTTTCAGAAATTTCTCCTTGACATGGCCACATTTCTTGCTATCCCTGGCTATGATCCTACACAAGGCTCTTCTGGGGAAAAGGAAAATATAATGCTTCCTTTACATCCTTCCTTGCAGGATCTTCTTCTGAGAATATGGGAAACAACTTTAAGGGTTTCCTCACCTTCTACAGCAACTGATCTTCTGTATCAGGTGCCCCCCTCTCCAGGTTTTCAAAAGACTCAACTTCCCCATCATTCCATTGTAGTGGAATCAGCAATGAGGAAGGTGAAAAGCAAGAAGAAGCATTCTTCTTATCCGCCAGGTCGTACTTCTAGAACACTGGATGCTTTTGGACGTCAAACCTTCCAAACATCTTATGCTGGCAACAAGGATTCTCTCATATATTTTTTTATATGAGTCTATCCCTTCAGGAGGTCACAAAGAAATTATCTTTTTTGACTCCTTTTCTATCAGAGCCCAAGGCTGCAGACTATTCCTTACTTCTTAGTCATAGCCAAAATATATCTTGCTTTCTTTCTCGTGCTTCCCTTGACTCTTTTGAGTCTGTTAGCAGAACCTCTGCTATAGCTATAGGGGCACGACGTAAAGCCTGGCTCCAAGCTTCAGACTTGGACAGATGGGCACAACAAAGACTGGGTAATACTCCTTGTACTGGAGAAAATCTCTTCAATAAGGAGTCTTTACGTCAGGTTGCTCATTGCTCCACTGACTTCCCTGTTTCTGAGGGCTATCCTAAGCCTTCTCCTTCCCCAGTAGGTAGGACATGCCATACCAAACCTTCTTTCCCTAAAAGAAGAAGGTTTTATTCTTCTCCTGCCCATCATACAGATGTTCCCAAACAGGGGAAACCTCGCCCTGGTCTGAAGAATCCAAACTCCAGCCAGGAAAATTAACCCTCCATGGGGTTCCAATGGATCTCTTATGACATACAGTTCACTTCTTCTCAGCAGAAGTTTTTTCACTGATTTTTCATTTCAAACTCTACGCTTGGATTCCTGTTTCCAGAACATCCACTTGCTCTCAGGTAGGCTGAGCTGTCAGGAAATTCATGTCTGTGGGTCACAGGGTTTCCTCCTCTTCCTACCATGCAGAGAGGTTTGCCAACTATCTCATGATAGTTTCCCTGTACCACCATGAATTTTTGTCTTCTGCAGACTTACCATATAGCAAGTCTCCCTTCAGCTCCTATTTTTTTTTGCCCTCGTTTCCAGGGCTTCCCCTGTATGAGGGTTACTATACGGCTGGAAGGCTTCTTAGCCTTTCTAGTCTTCCTTTCCTTTCCAGTGTAAGAGTTTTTCTCTGGAGTTACCTCCCTGCTTTCATTGGGCAGCTCATCAGACATGATCAAGATTTTCCCTCTTGTTCTGTCTGTTCTCTCTGTTACAAACAGAAGGATTCCCTCAGCTGTTCTATTCAGCAGCTGCCCATGCAAGAGTTCCAGTCATTGGAGTACTGGTACTTTCTACCAGTTTCAGTCTTGTCTTCCACTACTTTTTCTGGTCTTAGTAGTGCTTCCAAGATAGTGCTCATCTATCTTGGGAAAATCCCTATCGCTTCTTTTCTGTCATCTCCAAATTTCTGGAATTGGCAGCATAACTAAGGTGGCAGCTGGTTTCCTCCAACAGCCACTTTTATTTCCCAATTCTCCTGCATAGTGCTCTCTGCAATCCTACTGAGAAGCTTTCCACTATGGGCCCTTGCTAGAGAGCATGGGGATTTTTTCTCTAATTACTATCCTATATGGTTGGAAAAGGCTTCCTCAGTCATTCCCCATGACTGTAGGGGTTCTTACACCCTTCTGTTTCCTTTTAATAAAGGACATAAGCCTTCTCTATGTGACAGTCTAACGACTTACCCAGTTTTCTACAGAAAAACTGCTCTTTTTCCTTGCAGCTTGTCCTCATGGTATCCTAATCCTTCATGGACAGCACATATTTAATTTAACAACGCATGATACCCCCCCCCCCTTGTTCCTCAAGTGGGTCAACCTGGTATCTCATCCTATGCGTTTCTGTCCATTTACCATGTGAGAGTTCTATAGGACTCCGGACTTGCTGTTTACAGACTGATAGTATCCTCTGTTTTTCACGCAACGATCCTTGTTGTTCCACTGGATGGCATTCCTGCACCATCTTAGCCAGGGGGAATAGAATTTCTATACATCTTCTCAAGTAGGTTCCACCTTCTTGTTATTAGATGAATCTCTATCCTTCACATCTCCCATGTGAATGTTCTTATAGGCATATCTCTATCTGCTTAGTTGCAGACATTTATCTTAGAAATCTATATACATGTATGTATATATTTCTATATACTGCTCTATAGATACATATGTCTGTAAGCTGCGTGTGCATATCTTATGCCCCTCCAGATCTCACTATAGACTTATAGGGTTTATATATATATATATATATATATATATATATAAACCCTATAGGTCTATAGTGAGATCTGGAGGGGCATAAGATATGCACACGCAGCTTACAGACACATATATATATGTGTATGTGTCGGGATGCTTCCTTATAGGTAGATATGTATTTACATACTTATCTCTCTAGCTGTCTATGCTTATAAAGGTTTTACCTTCCTATAGCTTCCAGACAGTAGGCTTGCATATGTTCATACTGTCCCTCAGTATGTCTGGAGTATTATGCACACAACCACTACTGTGGTACTGACAGCTTCTACTTTAACCCTACGTCTGGGTAACTCTGAAGCTCCATGCTTCACTATCTTTCCTATCTCTCAACAGATAGGTAAGACAAGTTGTATCTTCAGTAGATCTGAAGTTTCAGCCCTTCAGACATCTGTCCTCCTTGGGAATATGGGCTTTTTTCCATACCCCTTCTTCCCTTCAGGACTGGGCTAGTTGTCCAAATCAGTCAGTCTTCCTCTTTTGCTCCTAAAGGTTACTAACTCTGTATCCAAAAGAGTTCCCAGCTTTTTCCATAAAGCTTCCACTAAAGACCTGACGTTTTTGTGCTACCCCAGTTGACACCTGGGTCACCTGTCAATTCCAGATTTGGACCTTCGCCTTCACTTCAGTGAAGTCACCTTGAAGATTCCTCTACTGGATCTCCAGTAGACTCCATCAGCCTCTCTACTTCCTGCAATCCAGTAGGTGAGGACCATATTGTGTTTGTTCATGTCAATATTTTTCATGGTGATTATCATACATACAAGGACTCCTTGCCTGTAGTCCTTAGCTTAGCTGTTTTTCCTACAGCTCCTCTCTTTTCAACTCCTACCCTCCATCCTCAGGATGCCTGGCCATATGAGGTGTAGCATGTTCCAATCCTCACCTTGCTAGGGCTCCAGGCATCTTAGCTTGGGAGTCCCCATATGTGAAGACTCATTCCTGCTTGTTCCTGGAGATAGCACAGTTACTTACCTGTAACAGGTGATCTCTGGGAACAGCAGGAATAAGTCTTCACAACCCACCCACCTCCCCTAGGAGTTGTATCTCTCTATCTATCTTCCTTTCCTCTTTCTCTCTTTTTGTCTCAGCTATAAAACTCAACTGAGGAGAGACAGTTGGAAAGGCGGGAAGGCAGCACGCAGGCGCTGAGGGATGCTCCCAAAAGCTTTCTGATTGGACGCTGGGGAGCGTTCCCGCGCAGGCTCCGTCGGTACCGACGTACCCATATGTGAAGACTTATTCCTGCTGTTCCCAGAGATCACCTGTTACAGGTAAGTAACTGTGCTATTCTATGGAAACCTTTACACTAGCAGGGTTTCCACCTTGCTGCTTGGTGGCAGTGCTGGTCAGTGGGGTAGGCTCAGCCAACTACAGCTGATGCAGCTCTCTCTGACACTGCATCTGTACACCTGAGGCTTTTGCTGTCAGGTTTAGCTGGGCTGAGCGACTTAGCAGGCACAGTTGTTGTCATAGCTACGTGCCTTCTTGCAGGCAATTCCCAGGTCATGCTGGAACCACAGTAGTGGAGGAGTAGCCTAGTGGTTAGAGCACTGGCTTGGTAACCAAGAGACCAGGGTTCAATTCATACTAGCACTCCTTGTGGCCTTGGGCAAGTCACTTAACCCTCCATTGTCTCAAAAGAAAGTCCTGGCAAATCTTTTACTGGTCACACTGCCAAGAAAACGCAGGGGCTATTGGGTCGCCAGGAGTCAGCACTGACTCGAAGGCACACATTATATATTGCATTTACTGGACCCAGCACAGGCCCATTTTCTCCATGTGCATTGGCAATGTGAGCACTTATCTGTCTGGATGATACCACCCTGCACCTCATTGGTTGACAGGTGACCATTTGCTCCATTGTACTCCTGGATGGGTGGGTGCACTCCTCACTGGCACCAACTCGTCAGGCTTTCTCTTAGTGGCCGCCATCCTGAATCTCCCAAAGCACTGTAAACAGCTTTGTATATTTTTAAATGAGGTAGTATTGTGATTGGCATGTAGTAGTCAACCCTTTTTATTTTTAGTTTGAGATTACATTTCAGTGTAAGCATGGTCATTGTGCTTGCTTCTCCTAATTTCAGATGTTGGTAACCACAGAAAAGAATGATGAGATTTACAACCAGTACATTATAATGTAGCTAATAATGTATTACATGATTCTGAGTAGAGAACAGTCTGGGATGTGTATTTTTTTGTAAGATACTTAAGGCCTCTGCAACATATTTTTTTAAATGTACAATTTGACTTTTTTATTTGCCAAAGTTGGCAAATAAGTCTCAGTCAGATTTTGGGTGAATTGACCCCAGGATTTATTTATTTTATTTTTTATTTATTTTATTACAAATTCTTATATACCACGCTATTTAGAATCAGTGCGGTTTACATTGTAACAACATTTGCATTAGAACAAGATCTTTTGCTCACATTATAACAGGGATTGTAACTTGGAGGTAACAGGGTAACTATATACAGATCAAACAAAGGAGCTTATAGATTATTTAGGTTAAATTATGTAATAGAATCGTAATGTAGTAATCGTAATGTTCTTGATGGCGGATTCTTTGTAAGTCACTGGGGGTTATGTTGTTGGTATGTCAGATGCTGTGTGGGTGAGAAAAGGTGTTGGATGTGAGTGTACTAGGTTAGTGTGGGTAAAATAAAGGCAGAATAGGTGATGTTTAATAGCTTTTCTGAATTGCGAGAGGTCAGTAATTGATCTTATATGAGGTGGGAGATTGTTCCAGCACTTAGGAACATATAGTGTAAATGCTCTGTTTCTAGTTGTTTGGGTACATTTGATGGACTCAGGTGGTATAGATAGCGTATTGTTGGTTGTTGATCTTCTTAGTCTGTTAGTAGGGATACTTGTCAGGAGTGATGAGAGGGATGTGGAAGATATCCAGTTAATTGCTTTAAATGACAGGATTAATGCCTTGTAGGTGATTCTGCATTGTACTGGTAGCCAGTGTAGGTCCATAAGTATGGGAGTTATGTGTTCTTTTCTAGAGATGCCGGAGAGAATGCGGGCTGCTGTGTTCATTGCCATTTGAAGAGGATTGAGAGAGCTTTTAGGGAGTCCATGTAGGATGATGTTGGCATAATCAAAGTGTGGCATTACTAGTGTCTGGAATACAGTTCTGAAGTCGTCCAGTGCTAGTAAAGGTCTTAGATGTCTTAGTATCCGTATTTTGTTGTAAATGGACTTAGTGGTATTCTTTATATGCTCTTTAAAGTTAAGCTGCTGGTCTATTGTAATCCCCAGATATCGTATTACAGACTTGCATGGGAGCTCAGCGTCACGGACTTTCAATGAAGTGGGGGGAGAGAAGTCTTTGTTCCTGGTTATGAAAAGGACTTCAGTTTTTTTTAAATTTATGCGAAGATTCTGGGACAGGAGCCAATCAGTAATTGTATTGAAGCATTCAATAAGTGGAGCAAGGTTTGGCTGCTTAATTTTAATTGGGGCGAAAATCAGTACATCATCCGCATATATAAGACTGGAGATATTAGAACGGATGATATCACAAATGGGTTGTATATAAATGTTAGAGTAGAGCCGACAGGGATGATCCTTGGGGTACTCCTTGTTGCTGATGGAATGGTTCCGATGTTGAGTGACCTATCCGTACATGTTGCCAGCGGTTCATGAGATAGGATTTGCACCATTCCCAGGCAAGGCTGTGGATTATTTATGGAGTGGAATTGTTCCACTCTGCCTTCATAGTGGCCTGCTTACTAAAGTGCACTAAAGCTCTGCAATTACTATGTGATGATTGGTAAAATGGCCGTGCGGTATCTGCATAACCTTTACATTGACTATTGTGGGCATTCCCAGCATCATCCCTGTTAATGCAGAGGAAATTCCTTTACTCTGTGTTAACTGCATTGCAGATAACACAATGTATTTATTTATTAACTCGCACCTTTCCAATAGCAGCTCGAGGTGAGTTACATTCAGGTACAGTAAGTATTTCCCTGTCCCCAAGGGCTTACAATCTAACGGGCTGATGCAAAAAGGATAGCATGCCCTTTGCACGCCGATAATGCAGATTATATGTATAGGTTCTGCCATGCCAAATGCAAAAAGGAGCTTGACACGTGTGTGAAGAGGGCGTAAAAGTATGTGCACACAGCAACGTCAGGCATATTTAAATTATACACAAATGAGCTGCACATATTAAAATGAGATGGTAGTAGATCCAAGACGGTGGAAGGCAGAGACTTTTGCTCTGATGCTTGTGCCTAAAGGAAGAAAGGGGAAAATTTAAGCAGGGCAAGTTTCCCCAGGCTGCCCAGCCTTCCTCCTCTGCTTTTACCTCCACTGGTCCACTTGACGCTTTCTTTTCGTGGTGGGAGCAGCAGTCACTGAGTTTGGAGGTGGGAAGCCTGGCTGTGAATCTGCTGGAGCTGAGCAGCTCAGCATCTCTTTCAGGCAGTGATCGTACGCCCCCCTGAATTGTGGAGGCCCCTGAAGCAGGTTTGCCCCAGTGCGCGTCCAGAAGCTTTGGAGGGGCTGGGAATCCAACGGTGGTGCTCCCTCCTCTTCACTGGGGACGCCTCCCGGACAGGACATGGGAGTTTGTGTTACCTCACAGGAGCAGCTATTGCCCATGACACCATTCAGGGAAGGAAATTTTGCCAGAGGTGGCTGGAAGTGTTGCCTTTTTGTTCCCCATGGATTCCACAGCTACGGCAGTCACAACAGACATGGTGCAGGACGCTTTGGCTTTTCCCCTTACTTTACAGCGTCCAGAGCAGTACTTTCGAAGTTATGTGGACTGCTATTAAACAGTTGGGTGAAACTGTTACATCTCAGGTTCAACATCTTCAGGTTCAACAAAATGCTGAGATTGGTGTTAAGAATACTGAAATGACTGAGTCTTTTTAAAGCATCATTGGCTGATTTGTCCCTTCATACTGATCACTTGGAAATCCATTCAGATGCCTTTATAAAAGATTCTGCTTGGGTGCATTCAACTCATCTGGACTGGTCTGGCGGGATAAGGAAGGAGAAATTTTCCATACCTTATCATTTTCTTTTCTTGAATCCTGCTAAATCAGTTCAGGACCCGCTCTTGGAAGACTTTGCCTACAGGTTTGGCAGCCCTGCTGCCTCCTCACTGTCTTTGCGGTATCTGTGCCTACTATAGAGCCGAGAATGGTGAGAGCCAAGATCTTTGTTCAGAGTTGTTGGTTGATAAGTTTTTCAGTTTTGCTTTCTGCTTGAGAAGTGTCATACTGGCTTCTCTCAATGCTGTACCAGCAGACGTACCAAATGATGGTATCACCGAAGGTTACTCTAGTCTGCCTCTACCTGCTGGCTGGCGAGCATAACCCACAAATCTGCACTAATCTAGCAGGACTCGAGGAAATAAAATTATCAGGTATGCAAAATATTTCTGTTGTCTGTTCTGGTTGTTATGTGACATGCCTGCCTGATATGATTTATTTACTCAAGAAGGCTCTGGAGAATAGCATCAAAGCAACTGTGCTTCTCTTCATAACTACCATTGACCTCATTTTCAGCAGGCATGGTCACTGGGTTAAGTTAAGCTGCTATCTGTATATGGGACGTCATTGACTATATGGATTGACATTATCCATTCTGTTTAGACCCGCTAAACAGATATTTTACCTATATAGCGCTGAATATCGCCTCTGTCCAGATCATTTTTAGGGCACCTCTAACCCCCAACCCAACCCACAGTTATACGGATGGTATTGGGCTGTTTAGCAATTTGAATGGCCCCAAACTGTTCATATAATTTTTGAAATTTACGGAGATGATTTAGGCATAATTCCCTAAGAAATTGGTCTGCATGTTAACCATTAAAAAATTAAAAGGAGTATAGTATTTCAAACTGAGAGAGAAAAAATAAATGCTCTGTCTTCAAATCTTTCTCGCCATCTAAATGGCATGCCTGGGTAGCTCCTGGGAATCCTCACTGGTCTGAGAGCTGAAAGGGGCCTCCTCTAAGATGTACTCTTAATACTGCTCTTTGGCCAACAAGGGCCACCATGGTAGTAGCAGCTATCTTCCCTCCTACCCTGGTACTGATGGCAAGATCTCAGCAACACACCTGCAGGCCTAACAAGATGGGTTACATGGTGTATCCAAAAGTGGGTCTCCTATACCATAGCACACAACGTCAACCAGTGTTTCATTTTTACTTCTTACTGAATTCCTATTTAATATTTTCTAGTGCTAATGTTTATCTGCTTTATCACTAATTAATTGCCAGGAAATATCCCACAGGTTAAGCATTTTTCAGAGGAGGAAATAAAGAGCATATTTAATCACATTACGAAAAAATAAGAGCGAAAATACAACAGGAAAAGAAATGCTTTATGCATGTTGCCAGGGGCCAACTCAGAAAGTAGATGATTTTATAACAGATGGCTGAACTCGTGTGGCAAGCATACACACACCAGTTTTCGAATGTAGTTCCCCCTTGGGAGTTCAAATGTAATTCCCTTCACTTCTGAATTCAAGGAGAGTGTAGAGGTGAAGGGGACACTCTTTATCTTCTGGGTTTGTGTAGGATGAGAGGGGGAGAATTTTCTTGAACTCCAAGGCGCCACATTAAGTAGACCTGCTCTGTTTCTCAGCAGCCACAAAATAGCCACTCAAAAGAAGTTGGTTTGATCCCGGCTTTCACAGAATGAAAAAGCAACACCTTTGCTGAGTGATAGATTCACTAATGGAAAAAGTACTGTTCAAATCGCGTGAATATAGGTAGTATGGAGGTAATTTTATACTGGGTTTTTCATGAGTATATGGCAGTATATATGCCTAAATGACCTCTTACAAAGCTACCTCATGTGTATGTAAAAGTACATGCAGCACAATGAAGCACATATTTGTATAGCGCTTTAGAGTAGGCGTGTTCAGGGGAGGTGTTTGTGCAGAGCCTGGATGAAGTCATGATTTATGCATTTGGTTTATGAAATATATGCTTGCTTTAAATACCAAGGAGGCAGAAATGTCCATGGCTTCAATCTAGCCACTTTTTCTGCCAGATTTGTGCTCGTACTTTATAAAGACACATTTGGTATGTTTACTAAATGCGTTAAGCGGTTAATACAGGATTTAGCATTCACTTATCATTAGCACGAGCCCGTAGTAATGGCTGTTGTGCACTAAAACAACCAGCAAGCTAAAAATCTCACGCTAGCTGCTTAGCATGGTATGGGCAGAGATAAGGCATGGGCAGTGCTGGGAGTTGGCATAATATACTATGCGCTGTCACCACTACAGATAATGCAGGTACACTTAATACCTCCTTTTAAGGTAGCGTTAAGTGCATCCTTTGTTAAAAAAATCAGTAAATAACCTCATCCCCCCACCCCTTCTTTAGCTGCATCCTAAATCCCTCCTAGTCCTCCCAATACGCTTCAGCATCATTTCCCAAGCCCCCTCAGTACCAACATCACCCCCTCTCCCATCCTCCAAAGAGGTAACTGACCCTCCTCAACTGCCACCGCCCCCATGGTACATACCGAGGGTTTCCATGGTGATACAGTGGTTAAGGCAGGTGTGATCCTGAACAATCCTTCCCCATTGCCTCCTGGGTTCAAAATGGCAGCTCTGACCCCTAGCAGTAGTCATGGTATTACTGCTAGGGGGTCAGGACTGCCTTTTGAACCTGGGAGGCAACAGGGCAGGACCATCCAGGGCTTGCTCCTGTCCTACCACCCATTCCATCATGGAAACCCTCGCTAAGTTCTGGGGGGCAATAGGTAGGGTCAGGGAGTGGGCGAGTGTTGCCTGCCTCTTTGAGGGGAGTGAGGAGTGATGTTGACCCTTGGGGGGTTGGAGAGTAGGGGGATCTGAGGGGTTGGGATACTGAGTGGGACATTGGGGTCATTTACAACATGGGGCCATGGTAAGTGCCTCATCAGGTAGTGCAGATGCACTCACCATCTGCCTGTCTGTCGATGCAGCCCCAACATTTACCATACAGGCTTTGTATTTACTGCATGTTAATTTTGCACCTAACATATGGTAAGTGCAAAAATGTACTGCACTTTAATAAACAGGCCCCATATGTGCCTGTATGTCTTTATAATGTAGGCTAAAAATAGGCTCTTATGTCATCTTCACACATCAGCAATCTGCTGTAAAATTATCTTCCATGTGTTGATCCCCTTTGGCTTACTCCTCTGAAGCCATGGTCCCTGTCTTTACTTGTAATCCCTAGTCATCTTTTGTGATGTGCCGGACTCCACCTCTCTGGCTGAAGCAGTTGTGTTCCTGATCAGGAAGATAGATCTCTGTTCTTCCTCCTCCTTATCTACTCTTACTTTTAGAACTTGTAAGAAAACTTTAAATATCAAATTCCAAACTCCTTTCCTTCTTCCTCAAAGTTCTCTGAACCCACTGGGGATGTCTCTGTGTACACTTTTCTGAAGAAAATCTCCTTATTGTCCCTCCAGTCCAGTCCAGTACGTGTGGGTTATCTCCCTCCTCCAGCAACTGGGAACTGAGCATGTTAGATTTCTGAAGTCACAGAACAAGAGCTCCCTCTTCAACTCTAGACCAGTATCTCAGTTCCCAGCAGCTGGAGAGGAGCCTTTGCGTGGTGGACATTACAGAAAAGATTTGATCTTAACCAAATTTGTAAAAAAAAAAAAATGTGGTGGAAAGCAGGTGCCTAATTTCAGATTGGCTGCATATTGGAACTAGATATACCCTTTACCTTCTGGGTAGAGCTATGGGCTGGCAGTGGTGCAAGGACTGCCCTCCTATCACTGGAGCCTTTAAATGGGTCATGTGAAGCCCAGAGTTTAAGTTCCTGGTGGTCCAGGTCCTTTCCCCCTCAGCCAAACAGCGCAATATAAGCCTTGCCTTGTATTGGAGCTCTCCCTGTAAAAGCAGGGTAACTACGCTCTCACTTTAAAAGAAAAACACTACAGACTTAAGCCAGAATGGAGATTTCAATTTCTTGCTTCTCCATGGTGCCTTGTTACTCAGCGGTTCATCATGCTTTTTTCTGCCCTTGCCAGATGATTTGGTTCACATCGGTGAGTGCCTCTTCCTTCAGCCTCTTAGTTTCCGACACAAGTGTCGGGCTATCGGTGTGCTTCAGTGGTGCATGCGGTGCTCGGCTCTTTGCTGTGTTTGTGTGGGAAGCTGCGGTTTAAGTTTAAACGAGGTCTGTAGAAATTGTCTGAGACAGTGCATTGCAGGACAATACCCCAAGAGTAAAAGCTATCTCCAAAATTCTCAATACATTTACTCTGTCCCCAGCCACTCTGACTCTCAGGACCCTCTCCAGACAATCCAGTCACTCTGATCTTGAGTGCTGATCCTATCTGGGAAAGCTTTTCTTTTGGAGCAAAACATAATTCTTCCAAGCATTTTGGCCACTGCCTTCCAACCTTAGGCTTCCTGGCCACAAAACCTCAATCCAGTGAGTGTGGATGTTCCACATGTGAGCTCCAGTTCTTGCTTGTATAGTGGGCCCAGTTGTTGCTTGACTGTGCTGGTACTGAGGAATCCAACTTCAGAGAGCCCAGGCATTTTAGAGCTTAGTAGTTAGTATATATATTAGATTGGCTTTTATTTCCCAGAATTTCTCTGTGCCCGATATTCACAGAAGCCGGAAGCTAATTGGGCAGCGGCGATATTCAGCAGCTGCCCAGTTAGTTTCAGCAGCAAAAGCCTTTCACCGCCGAGGGATAACCAGACAGTGGCTGAATATCGCTGCTGACCAGTTATCCCTAGGTACCACCTGCGGAATGCTCCCAGAATGCCCCAATACTAACCATGTAGCATTGGGGCATATAGTGGTGGTACCCAGGGATATTCAGAGGCACTTACCGTGTTAGTGCCACTGAATATCCCACTTAGGGGCATTTACACGGTTTACAGGTCGGGGCCTCTGTTTCTAGGTAATAGACTCAACGGGCCCGATATTCTTCTGGGCAGGCTATGCGCTGCTATGGCGCATAGCCCTGTCCACCGATCCTTAACCTCGGATATTCAATGCCAGGGTCATATGCGGCCCCGGCATTGAATATCCTGGGATCACCACACACGCCGGAAGCTGCATAAGGTAACTGGGCAGCAACAATATTGCATGCTGCCTGGTTAGCTCCAGCGCCGAAACATAGGCGAGGGTTTTCCTCACCTATCGTTTTGGAGCATATCTTAAAAGGAAAAAAGGGGAATGTTGTAGTAGTTGATATGCTTTTGACACATTCATAAGTGACCTAGAAAACACAAAACTATTTAAAGTTGTTAAAACCTAAGTGGATTATGGAAAATTGCAAGAGGATCTTGATAAATTAGAAGACTGGTCATCCAAACGGCACATGAAATTTAATGTGGACAAGTGCAGAGTTATCCACCTAGGAAAGAACAACCCAAACTATGGTTACACGATGCAAGATTCCACATTGGGAACCACCACTCAGGCAAAGGATTTAGGCGTCATTGTGGATAACATGTTAAAACCCTCCGCCCAGTGTGCAGCAGCGGCCAAGAGAGCAAATAGAATGCTAGGTGTCATAAGGAAAGGAATGGAAAATAAAACAAAAGATATTATAATGCCTCTGTATCATTCCATTGTCCGACCGCACCTTAAATATTGTGTGCAATTCTGGTTGCTGTATCTTAAAAAGGATATAGCATTATTAGAAAAGGTTCAGAGAAGAGCCACCAAAATGGTAAAGGGGATGGAAGGATATTCCTATGAAGAAAGGCTAAAAAGGAGATATGATGGAGGTTTATAAATTAATGAATGGAGTGGAACGGGTAAACGTAGATCGATTGTTAACATCATCAGAATATAAAAAGACTAGAGGAGATGCAATGAAACTACAGGGTAACCTATTTAAGACTAATAAGAGAAAATATTTTTTCACTCAACGTGTAATCAAACTCTGGAGTTTGTTGCCGAAGGATGTAGTAAAGGCTGTTAGTGTAGCTGGGTTTAAAAAAGGTTTGGACAGGTTCCTGAAGGAAAGGTCCATAAACCATTATTAAAAGGGACCCGGGATATTACTGCTTGACCCAGTACAAGCATTGAGGAGACTGCTAGGTACTTGTGACCTAGATTGGCCATTGTTGGAAACAGGATACTGGGCTTGATAGATCTTGGTCTGACCCAGTATGGCCTATCTTATGTTCTTATGACAGACTAGATAAGCCATGTGGTCTTTTTCTGTCGTCATGTTTCTATGTAATGTTGCTGTCCGGTTATCACTTGATCTCCAGGAACAAGCAGGAATGAGTCTTTACATATGGGTACATCGGTACCGACGGAGCCTGCGCGGGAACGTTTCCCAGCGTCCAATCAGAAAGCTTTTGGAAGCATCCCACCACGCCTGCGTGCTGCCTTCCCGCCTTTCCCAACTGCCTCTCCTCAGTTTTCGTTTTTCCGCGGAGCCGGCAGGACGTCCTCCTGTCACCGCAGAAAATTCTTCTTTTAATCCTTTAGTTTTCTTGTGGTCGCGGCTGTCTCCCCGACGCCACCGGTACCGCCGGTGTTTCTTTCTCTTTTCTTGAAAATTTTTTCCTTTTAGGGAATATTTTTTTCTTCTCAGTGTCTTACGGTTTTTCAGGCCTTCCAGGCCTCTCCATGTCCTTCATGGAACCGCCAGCCACTTTCTCCAAGAAATGTTCAAACTGTGGCAGTACAACTTTATTTTTAGACTCCCATAATTGGTGTCTAAGCTGTTTGGGTCCTGACCTTTTTCCTCCGGAGCCCTCGGGCAACAGTATTGTGAGAAGAGGTTTTCAACATCGAGTTTCCCTCGATATGAGGTTCCCTTCCAACTTCAGGGCACCGACCATTTCTTCTTCTACACAGGATCAGGTAACCCACAAACAGTCTGTTAAGACTAGCCAACCCTCGAGTGGTAGGTCTCATGCACAGCATGTAGATGGCTCCGGCCTTGCCCTCGAGGGCCCATTGGCTTCAAAACCCCGGCGGGAGTCTTCGGCCTCCAAAGCCTATGTGGGGTTTCAGGTTGTTCCTGGGGTTCACCCCCCACAGAACATACCTGAGCTGTGTCCGGTGGTGGCATCCGCTTCGAGCGGTACCGATACCCCGGCATCGGCACTGGTGTTGGATGAAACACTCCTCACCAGGGATCGTCGTCTGCCGTCCTCGGTACCTACGGGACCGGTGCATATGTTCCAGACTGACTTTCCACTATCGGTACCGGCACAGATACTACCTCCGACGTCGGTACCCTCCAGACATGCATCGATAAACTCGCTTCCTTCGATGCCGAGTCTGGAATCGATCTCCAGTCTGGAGGACTGGGTACCGACTTGCCTTGGTACCGGCTCCCGTCGGTACCGAAGGCTCGGCTCCGATGGTTCGGATCCACAACTCTCGGTTCCTCCGATGTCGTTTGGGTTGCCACCGGCTACGTTTCATCCATCGGTATCAGACACGGTACCGAAGTCGGTACTGATGTCTACATTATCCTCGATGCCGAGTTTGGAATCGATCTCCAGTCTGGAAGACGCGGTTCTGACACGCCTTGGTACCGCGACCTGTCGGTACCGGAGGCTTGGTGCCGAGGGTGACTGCCGAACGTTTTCGGTTACCTCGGTACCGATTGAGCTGTCACCGATGGCTGTTCCAATGTCTGTGTCTGGTTCGGTTCCGACATCTGTACCGGTATCGCTACCGGTATCCACTGTAGCATCATGGCCAGCTCCTTCCATGCTTCTTTCAACAGGATCGCTCCCTTCTATACCAAGTTTGGAGTCGATACCTGGCATGGACGATGTGCTACTGACTGTCGCTGGTCCTGACCTCCAGTACCAGCGTCCATCCGTTAAGGATCCCATATTGCACTGTGCAGATACATCCTTCGGTGCCCAGGCTAGTTCCTCAGATCTAACCTGTCCAAGGGAGGTTCTCTTTGGAGATCCTTCTTTTCAGAGTTTCCTCTGGGATATGGCAAGATCACTTGCCATCTCTATCCCTGGACATGATCCTACACAAGGCTCTGTTTCTACCGAAGCAAAGGAAAACATAATGCTTCCTTTGCATCATTCCTTGCAGGATCTTCTTCTAGGAATGTGGGAAGCACCTTTAAGGGTACCCCCACCTTCCAGAGCAACTGATCTCCTATATCAGGTGCCCCCCTATCCAGGGTTTCAAAAGACTCAACTTCCTCATCATTCCATTGTAGTGGAATCAGCAATGAGGCGGGTGAAGAGTAAGAAAAAGCACTCTTCTTATCCGCCAGGTCGTGAGTCTAAGACACTAGATGCCTTTGGACGTCAAACCTTCCAGACATCCATGCTTTCAGCAAGAATTCTCTCATATTTTTTTTATATGAGTCTATCTCTTGAGGAGGTCACAAAGAAATTACATCTTTTGACTCCTTTTCTTTCAGAACCCAAGAGTGCAGACTATTCCTCACTGCTTAGTCATATTCAAAATATCTTTTGGTTTCTTACTCGTGCTTCCCTAGACTCATTTGAGTCTGTTAGAAGGACTTCTGCTATAGCCATAGGGGCACGACGTAGAGCCTGGCTCCAAGCTTCAGACTTAGACAAATGGGCACAACAAAGACTGGGTAATACTCCTTGCACTGGGGAAAATCTCTTCAATAAGGAGTCTTTACGTCAGGTTACTCAGTGGTCCACTGACTTACCTGTTTCTAAGGGCTGTTCTACGCCCTCTTCTTTCCCAGTACGTAGGAAATGTCCTACCAAACTTTCTTCCCCTAGGGGGAGAAGGTTTTATTCATCTTCTGCCCATCATACAGATGTTCCCAAACAGAGGAAACATCACCCTGGTCTGAAGAATCCAAACTCTCACCAGGCTCACCAAACCCAGCATCTGCAGGGTTTCTGATTAATCACATATTTTTTGTGTCTCTTGGGGTTTAGAGCCTGCAGTTGGCTTCTTCTCAGTAGAGGCCTTCCACTGCTTCATTCTAAACTCTAGGCATGGATCTCTTTTCACAAGACATCCATTTTTCTCTGTTATACGAGCTCTTAGGATGTTCATGCCTATAGGTCACAGCTTCTCCTCTTCTTCCTGCTAGGGAAAGAAGAGGTTTAACAACTATCAAATGATAGTTTTCTGTACCAGCATGAATTTTTCCTTTCTATAGACTTACCACATTGTAAGTCTCCATTCAGCTCCATCTTCTCTACCCTCTTATCAAGCATTTCCCCTGTAAGAGTGGTATTATTACACTGGAGGGCTTCTCTTCAGCCCTTCTAGTTTTGTCACTATTCCAGTGTGGAGTTTTCCTCTCTGAGTTAACTCCTTCTTCTTTTTTTGCTTTGGGGCAGCTTTCAGACAGGTCCAGAGTTTTCTTACTCCTGTTCTGTCTGTTGTTTCTGTTTTTTAACAGGAAGTTTCTTTATGATGTCTTACTAGCAGCTGCCCATGCAGGAGCCCTAGTGATTGGACCACTGGTTCTTCCCCACAAGCATCCAGAGTTGTCCTCCACTATATTCTTTCTGGCCTTAGTAGTGACTCCAAGACAGTGGATTCATCTTTCTTGGCAAATCTTATCACTACACGCTTCTCAGATTGTTTTCTATTCTTGCCATCTCCAGTTCTCTTGGGTTTGGCAGCATAGTCGAACTAGGTGCTGGGCAGCCAGTTCTATCTCCTAATTCTCCTGCATTATGCTCTCTGCAATCTTACAGAGAAGCTTTCCACTATGGGCCCTTGCTAGAGAGCATTAGGATTTCCTCAAACAGCTGTCCTAGATGGTTGGAAAAGGCTCCCTCAGTCATGCCCCTCATGACTGGAAGGGTTCTTCCTACCCTACTATCTCCTTTCTAAAGCAAAGGACATGGGCCTTCTCTTACGTGAAAGCTTAAAGAGTTGTTTAATTCCCTCGTTTGGTCCTCAGGATTCTCACCGGGAATATGCTCTCTTTTTTCCTTGCAGCTTGTCCTCATGGTATCCTAATCCTTCATGGACAGCGCATATTTAGCTAAAGAATGCATGATATCCTTTGCCCCTCAAGTAGGTCAACATGGTATCTCATTCCTATGCGTCTTCTGTCCATTTACCATGCCAGAGTTCTGAGGGACTCGGGACTTGCTGCCTGCAGACTGATATTATCCTCTGCTTTTCACGTAACCATCCTGGTTATTTCACTGGCTAGCATTCTTGCAGTAATCTAGTCTGTTCATTGTCAGGGAGATTTTTCCCCTGACTCCTTCAATCATAACCAGGGGGAATAGATTCTCTATATATCTTCTCAAGTAGGTTCCACCTTCTTGTTATTAGATGAATCTTTCCTCTTCACATCTCCTATGTGAATATACTTTCTATAGGCATATCTCTGCTTAATTGCAGACACACATATATAGGCCTATATATTCATATCTATATATTGTCAGACGGCTGCCTGGGTGAGAATGTTCACAGTCTTGGCAAGTGCATATAACAATATGATTTGCAAGGGATTGTGGGCAATGCAGTCCATTCACACCAGACACAGCTGCTCACAATAATTAGTTGTGCTTGAGGGTAAAGCCAATAAGATATTTATTTATGGGGCTATTTCTCCCAACACAGATATGCTTGGTAGCACATAAATCAGGATACTTGCTTTCAGTGTTTAACTTATAAAAACAAAATCAGGAAAACAACATTTGAACTTATCAGGCAATCAAAGCAAAAGAATAAAGACCTGGTTGGTAACAAACTGGTCTTTTCTGTAGGCTTTAGCTAATATTTTCTTAGCAGTGTATCAAACAACAAACAAAAATCCACAAAGAAAGGAAAAACTGTTCTTTTCAGGTTAACTTCTTATATCTTCACACATAGATTCAGAAGTGATTCCCTCAGAGCTCACAAGCAATTAGGTAAGGCTCAATTGCTAGCAGTTACCCAGCTGAAACCCCTTAGCTGGCTTGCACTCTACTGCGTGGCTAAAAATCCTACTCAGGAGCTTTTCTGAGTAGATTAAAGAACAAGTTTGTATTTCTTTGTGATGGTTGTTGTATTTTATAACAGAAAATCACCACAGGAGTTTAGACAGAGAGCAGTCCATGTAAACACAGCCTTCATCTGCAATCCCTCCCCCTTCTTCAACAATCATGGGTTCAATATCATGGATTGGCACAGATGAATTTCTCAATGGAGCACTTTCAGGAGAATACTTGTTTCCCTGCTGTCTTTCAAGGTTATAGCTAGGGCATAGATCAGTGTTCATACCTGAGCTTCCATTGCTGTTAGCGTTCCTCTCTATATAGCCTAGCCAGTATGTAGTCCAGTTCTTATGTCCAGCCTTCCAATCCAGATCCCTGGACACTGGATCTCTCTTCACATACCTTCTGGCACGGGTCTTAGGGTCCCTTCCACGTGCAGCCGTCTCCCTCACAGGTACCGTCTGGAGATTCCTAGCTCTGCAGCACCATTCCTCTGGCTTTCCCCAGTCCAGTGGTGTATGCTGGCCCTTGGAATGCCTCCCAGTATACGTACTGCTCCAGACTCCTCTAGACCTCTCAAAGGCTTTTCTCTTCTTTCTTCCAAAGGGTTTCTTGCCCTCTCTGTCCGTCCGGTTTGGCTTCTGCTTCTGATGATCCTCCAGATGAAACTGAGGATGAGGATACCCAAGTTGATCATGAAGATGATGATGATTCTCTGTAGAATAAACTCTACCTTTATTCTGCCTAGATGAGTGCTCCACCCTAACACAGCGCAGCTGTGCTGAATCAGGCCCTGCCCTTTGAGATGAGTGCTTAGGGATTACCTCATAGCTCTCCTGATTGAACACACGTTTTCCCACTTCAGCTCCTCTAATGGCTGTTGGAAACCTGGTGCATTCTGGGACTGGTAGTCTTTTATGGCAAAATTCTGTTTTCTTATTTCTACCAGAACTGACAGGTTGCTTGTTCAGAGTCACTTCACCTTTTCTATAGCTCCTTCCTGAGCTATGATAAGCTTCCTTATCACATACCCCCTGCTTAAGTTATTACGGACTGGTGTAACTGGTGAAACTTCTTCCCTACAGTCCGTAATACGGGAAAGGGCATCCGCATTCTTGTGTAACTTCCCAGCACGATGTTCCACTTGAAAATCAAATGCCTGTAAGGCCATGTACCAGCGTGTCAACCTGGCATTGTGGTTCTTCATTTGCTGCAACCACTTAAGTGGGGCATGGTCTGTGACCAACTGGAACTTTCTCCCTGTAAGATAAAACCTTAATGCCTCCACTGACCACTTAATAGCTAAACATTCTTTTTCTATTGTGGAATACTTTTGTTCAGCCGGTGACAACTTCCTGCTCAGGTACATCACAGGATGCTCCTCCCCTTCATGACACTGGGATAGAACCGCTCCTAGCCCTACATCCGATGCATCTGTTTGAACCAGAAAGGGTTTCTTGAAGTCCACCCCTTTCAGTACCGGTCCTGTACACAATTTTCCTTTTAGGACTGAAAAAGCTTTTTCAGCTTCAGGTGTCCACTTTAGCTGGTTTGGACAATTCTTCCGCAGCATATCTGTGAAAATTGCACTTTTCTCTGCAAATTGCGGTATAAATCTGCGGTAGCATCCAATAAGTCCCAAGAAACTTCTTAGTTGTTTCTTTGTTGTTGGAGGAGGAAAATTCCTGATGCTTTCTACTTTACTCATTAGAGGTTTAATTTTTCCTCTTCCCACTAGGTGACCCAGGTATTTTACCTCCCTATTTGCAAAGGCACACTTCTTCGGGTTTAAAGTGATTCCCGCTTGCTTCATGGAGCACAAGACTGCCCTGATCCTCTTTAGATGCTCCGCCCAGGTGTTACTATGGATTATGACATCATCCATATATGCAAAAGCATAATTTTGGTGGGGTCGAAGTACCTGATCCACTAACCTTTGGCAGGTAGCCGCTGCTCCATGCAGTCCGAAAGGCATCCTCTTGAACTGGAAAAGGCCAACGGGGGTGCTGAACGCAGTCTTCGGCTTCGACTCCCTGGTTAGAGGGATTTGCCAATATCCTTTTGTCATATCAAGGGTGATTAAGTATTGAGCCTGTCCCAGCTGGTCCAACAGCTCTTCAATTCTTGGCATTGGATATGCATCAAAAACTGATATGGCGTTTACCTGCCGGAAGTCAATACAAAATCTTAAAGATCCATCAGGCTTCGGCACCAGGACTATGGGGCTATTCCAGGGACTCTTTGACTCCTCTATTACTCCCATGTCCAACATCTCCTGGACTTGTGCCACTACTTCCTGTCTCTTGGCTTCAGGCAAGCGGTATGGCCTTTGACGAACTAATTTCCCAGGTGGAGTTATTATTTCATGGGCAACCAAATGTGTCTCCCCAGGTATGGGTGTCAACACATCTGGGAATTCTTTAAGCAATTTCCTAATTTCTTCCTGTTGTACCACTGTCAGGTCCTCACCTATTTGGGGCTCTGATTTTTCTTTACAATCAGATACCTGGGGTCCCAAATCTTCCTCTTCATTCACCTCCCTCTCTCGGGCACAGGTGGCAGCTAGGCTTTTAACCCCTTTGACGTCAGTAGAACCAAAGCCTTTGGTTCCACGCTCAGAATTTTCCAGGGATGTGACCTCCTCCACAGGTGGAAAACCCAGCCTCTCACAGATCAATTGGGCAATTCTGTCTCCTGTCTTCACGTGATAATCATTCTGTCCAAAATTAAATAACAGAACTTTAATATTGCCCCTGTAATCGGGATCAATTACTCCCGCACCCACATCGATGAAATATTTAAGGGCTAATCCGGACCTTGGGGCTACTCTCCCATAGCATCCAATAGGTATTTCCACTTGGAGACCAGTGTCCACCAGGGCTCTCCCTTGGCTAGGTACAGTCACATTTTTTATGCTGCACAGGTCAAACCCAGCAGCTTGAGGGGTTGCCCGCTTAGGAGCTT
This sequence comes from Ichthyophis bannanicus, assembly GCA_033557465.1. NCBI lineage: Eukaryota > Metazoa > Chordata > Amphibia > Gymnophiona > Ichthyophiidae > Ichthyophis > Ichthyophis bannanicus. The sequence continues at coordinate 612,085,282 of CM066035.1, read as the reverse complement.
GGGCCTTCTCTGTGACCCTATGATACTTTAAGACGAATGTCTGCTTTGGGGTAGCTTGGTCTTCTGGACGCTTAACCATCTTTTTAGCTGGGGTCTGAGGACTTCCAATAAAGGCCCGGGAGCTATTACCATTAATCCTTCTCCCTCCTTCTTTCCTAGTCCTTCCACTAGACCCTGCTTAAATCTTGGCCAGTCTCTTCCTAGAACCAAATCAAAGGGTAGCCTAGGCACCACTGCTAACAGGACTTCCTCTTGTTCCCCCAGGCACTTAACCTTTAGCCTATAGGTGGGATATGATGTTGCAGCACCATGAATGCATCTGATGTGAACTTGGCTTTCAGGGGTTCTAGGCACAAATCCTTCTTGGGCCTCTATTCTCTTCCAAAGCCTTTTTGACATCATACTCTGGTCTGCCCCAGAGTCTAACAAAGCATTTGTGGTAATTCCTTGCACATCAGCCATCAAAAGAAATCCTTCTTTGGGCTGTTTTAAATCCACACCCATTAAGCTAGTGTGTGTCTGGCATCCCTTTTCTAAATGTCCCCATTTTCCACACTTGAAACATTTCTTTCTACTCCATTGTGTCATCTGCTTTGGCACAGTACATTTATTTTCAGAAATATTTTTAAGCAATTTCTTTTCTGATACAGCACATCTTGCCTCAGTACCAATCTTCAGAGGGCCACCCATTCTATGGCAAGCCTGTGTGGCTTCCAAGAATCTCTCTGCTAGCATGGTTGCCTCTCCAAGATTTTGGCAATTTTGCTGTATAAGGAAAGTGTGCAAATCTTTAGGCACCGCAGACATAAATTGTTCAAGCATCATAATGTCTAATAACATCTCTACAGTCTTTTGCTCAGGCTCCAACCATTTTACAGCTAATCCTCTGATTCTCTGACTCAGAGCCCTGGGTGTTTCACCCACTCTCAATGTAGTAGCTCTAAACATTCGCCTATACTCTGAAATAGACAACCCTAGGCGATCTCTAATAGCAGCCTTTACATCCTTATAATTAAAGCCTGGGCTGCTGGCATTGCTCTGTAAGCTGCAAGCGCCTCTCCAGTTAATGAGGCTGCCAGCCTTACTGCCAACTGGGTCTCTGGCCATGCTAATGCTTGTGCCACTCTTTCAAAAGACTCTAGAAAACAATCAACATTATCATCTGGAGTTAGCTTCCCAAAACTAAATGCCCCAATTCCTTGATTGAGTCCCACACTGTCCACATGTGGTGTACCAGTATTTACTGCTGGTCTTGCATCCGGTCCACTTTGGTTCTGCAGCTTAACTAGGGCTTGCACCAGATCAAGCACTGGCTTCTGCTGGTCCATTAAGGCTTTCATAGCAGTGTCCTGAGCCTGCTGTGCTAGCTCCTGCTGCCTGCTAAACTGGACTGCCATCCACTGAGGTAATTCCCTTGGATCCATCTTGATCCCTGCAAGAAACAAAGAAAAAAAACAAAGTGCACCACCTTCCAAACAGGTGTTGTTTTTTTTTCTACTTTCTTTTTTCAATTACCCCTGTGCCTTACTCCCATCCACCACTAGACTTGCCCAGGTACTTGTTACCTTATGCCAGTGATGAATCCAGCTCTGCACAGGGTCTTTTCCTCCTGGGACAGCTACCTGGAACATCCACTTCTCCTCCAAAGTGCAGTTGAGGGAAAATCTTTTTTTTCCAGCTTTAAACTTGAACTTTAGTTGTAATCCTTAGCAAGTAAATCCCTTCGTGCAAAAGCAATCCGAAAAACTATGCCAATAAGTCTTCACAACCCTCCCACCTCCCCTAGGAGTTGTATTCTCTATCTTTCCCTTCTCTCTCTCTCGCTCTTTGTCTCAGCTTTAAAACTTAACTGAGGAGAGGCAGTTGGGAAAGGCGGGAAGGCAGCACGCAGGCATGGTGGGATGCTTCCAAAAGCTTTCTGATTGGACGCTGGGAAGCGTTCCCGCGCAGGCTCCGTCAGTACCGACACCCCCATATGTGAAGACTTATTCCTGCTGTTTCCAGAGATCACCTGTTACAGGTAAGTAACTGTGCTTTGCTGCCTCTGCACTGCCCTGGAATACCCCCAACATGCTCCAGCACTAACCGGATAGCATCGGGGCGCATAGGGGCGTTAGAAGGGGATATTCAATGGTTCTAACCGTGTAAGTGCCGTCGAATATCCTGATTTTACATGGTTTACTCTGCTGTAAACCATGTAAATGCCTTTCAAATATCGGGCCCAACATGTATTAATTCATAGGCAAATTCTTTGTGTTCTAGGTAAAATATTGTATTCATCATCTGTTGCAAGAATGTTGACTTCTTTTTAGGGTGCTTCTGGCCATGTTCCAATGCAAACAGTTTGAAAGTATGCAATTGTTTTTGTGCCCTATCCATTTGCCAGTTTGTTTTCTTGAAAGTTAGTAGTTTATCCAGGTTCACCCAAGTCTAATGTGTGAATTGAAGTCCTCAGCTAGAACTTAGGTACATTCTTCTTCTTCTCCAAGATTATAATATCCTATATGCCCAGTCTGGGGATAATTTTAAAATTCATTTCTACTGGTAAAACAACATATTACTTGAAGAAATGGCCTTTTCAAAAATTATCTGACGTATTTGTGCTTTAAACCTATGCACATACATCCTGTATACATATAAGTTTAACCTAACTGGGCAGAAGTGCTCCTAGTGGCAAGGTTTGGTTGCAAATCTGTGTGTACCAAAGAATAGATATGTGCATTGTTTTTCCATGGTGTAGGAGAGGTTAAGAAAAGCCCCTTGCTAATTGCTGTGGATGGATTGAGTACAGCTTCCGATATTAACAGAGTATATTTGCTTAGCATATATACTCCTCTATTGTGCCCTCCAAGTCCGTCGATGAGGCAGTATCCTCTTATAATGCTGCACTATCCTCTGCTCTTGATACTCTTGCCCCACCCACCCCTCGTCCTGTCAGACGTTCTACCCCCCGGCCCTAGCTTTCACCCACAACCCGCTATTTACGCACATGTGCCTGTTCTGCTGAACGCGCCTGAGCCAAATCCCGCTCCCCGGAAGACCTTATTCACTTCAAATTCATGCTTGGCTCCTTCCAGTCAGCCATAGCACTTGCCAAACAAGAATACTACATCCATCTGACTAACTCCCTCACCTCTGATCCTCGCCGCCTCTTTAATACCCTCAATTCTCTCCTCAAGGTGCCCCCACCCCTGGTCCCTCCCTCCCTCTCTGCCCAAACCCTAGCCAACTACTTCTATGACAAAATACACAAGATCACCCTCCAATTCCCCACTCCCTCATCTACCTCCCCCTCTCCCCAATTCTCCTCCCCCATCCATACTTCCTCTGCTACCCTCTCCTCCTTCCCTACAATCTCCGAAGAGGAAACCACACTCCTCCTTTCCTCCTCCAAACCCACCACCTGTTCCTCTGACCCTATCCCCACCCATCTCCTACATCCCATCTCCCCCACCATTGTTCCATCCATCTCTCATATTCTCAACCTTTCACTCTCCATTGCATCTGTTCCAGTCGACTTCAAACATGCTATTGTCGCACCTCTCCTCAAGAAACCCTCACTCAATCCCACCTGCCTTTCTAACTATCGACCCATCTCCCTCCTTCCCTTCATTTCTAGACTACTAGAATGAGCAGTTCACTGCCGCTGCCTCGACTTCCTCACCTCCCATGACCTCTTGGACCCACTACAATCAGGCTTCCGGCCCCTACACTCCACTGAAACGGCCCTTACAAAAGTCTCCAACAACTTGATCCTGGCTAAATCTAAGGGACTCTACTCTGTCCTCATCCTTCTCGACCTCTCCACGGCCTTTGACACTGTTGACCACAATCTTTTCCTTAACATCCTCTCCTCGCTTGGCTTCAAGGACTCTGTGCTATCCTGGTTCTCCTCCTACCTCTCCCATCGCTCCTTTAGTGTATGCTCTGGGGGCTCCTCCTCCTCCTCCCCCCACCCCGCTCCATGTTGATGTTCCACAGGGATCCGTCTTGGGCCCCCTCCTTTTCTCCCTTTATACCCAATCCCTTGGCGCACTTATCTCCTCCCATGGCTTTCAGTACCATCTCTACGCCGAAGATGCCCAAATCTACCTCTCTACACCTAATATCTCTCCAGAAATCCAGACCAAGATCTTAGCCTGCCTTTCCGACATCGCTGCCTGGATGTCCCATCGCCGCTTGAAACTCATGGTCAAGACTGAACTCCTCGTCTTTCCCCCCAACTCCTCCCCTCCTCTTTCCCCTTTCTTAGTCTGTGGATGGATCTACGATCCTCCCTGTTCCCTCAGCCCGCAATCTGGGAGTTATCTTTGACACCTGTCTCTCCTTCTCCACACACATCCAGCTCGTAGCTAAGACCTGCCGCTTCTTCCTCTTCAACATTAGCAAAATCCGCCCCTTCCTTTCTGAACACACTACCAAAATGCTTATCCACTCCTTAATTTCCTCTTGCCTAGATTACTGCAACCTGCTCCTTGCCGGTCACCCCGCAAATCATCTCCTTCCCCTTCAATCTATAAAAATTATGCTGCTCAACTAATATTCCGCCAGTCTCGCCATGCCCACATTACTCCTCTTCTCAAGTCGCTTCATTGGCTCCCCATCCTATTCCGCATACAGTTCAAACTTTTCATACTGACCTATAAGTGTATCCACTCTGCGGCCCCTCTCATCCCTTATCTCCCCCTACATCCCTTATCTCTCATCCCTTATCTCCCCCTACATCCCCTCTCAGGGAACTTTGCTCTGCTAACAAATTACTTCTATTTAGGCTTTTCACTCGCATAGCTAACTCACGCCTTCGCTCCTTTCACCTCGCTGCATCCTACGCGTGGAACAACCTACCTATGTCTATACGACAAGCACCCTCATTGGCCCGCTTCAAATCCAAGTTGAAAACCCACCTCTTCACTGTTGCCTTCAGATCCTGACTCCCATCTATCTCCCATGACCGAATTACACAGACCACATTATGCTTTGCACTGAACTGACTATCGCTTTGTATTGTTGTATTATATTGTAAACTCAAATGAGTATTAGATTGTAAGCTCGAATGAGCACGACGCTGACGAGCAGGGACTGTCTATTATATGTATATCTTTTATATGCATGTCATACCTGTACAGTGCTGCGTGCTCGGTGCTATATAAGTGCTAAATAGTAGTAGTAGTAGCATATTGCGGGGCGGGGACTGGTCGGATTAGGAGTGTAGAGTGGGTGTGGACTGCACATTGCATTTAGCATGGGGTATTAATTGCAAATGACATTACCCTATGGTAAGCTACTTTTCTGTGCAGTAACTTTAGGGGACATGCTGGGCATCCCCCCAACAGTTAGCACAAAGTAAGTGCAAAGAGTGTTTGCTAATTTTTGCTCTTAGCATGCAGTACGTGCAAACTTACCGCACTTACCCTGTAAGTAAATGTCAAGTTGAGTAGTGAAAGCTTCCCACTCCAGGGTATATAATTCCTGGTAAAATTCCACGAATCTCCGCTGAATATCCCCTTGTGAGAACAATTCCATGCCCTACTTTTTCTTAATTTTCCAGATTGCATTGCGAGTTTGTGCTTTGTGAAGTTTGAATGCTAGAAGTTTCCTTGCTCTATTTCCATACTCAAAATGGGTTTGGCCTAAGTGGTCCAATGCCCACCTGATATCTCGGAGTTAGAGATCATGCAAGGCAGCTCATTTGGAGGCTAACTGGGCTTTAATTTGGGAAGACCCTATCCCTTGTTTCAACTGTCTCTCAGGTTGGCCAGTCTCCCAATGAAGAAGGGTCTGGGCCCAATCCCGTTCTCTCTTTTTGTGGGTCCCCAGCGCAATTAGATGTCCTCGCGACATCACCTTTAGACAGTCCCAGAGGATCCCCATCTGACTCTCCCCCTTATCATTAGTGGCAAGATGTTTGTTTATTCGTTCACTTGATATACAACCCCCCATGACACCGGGGCGGTTTACAATAAACCGAAATCAGGAGAAATGAGGCTGAAAGGTCTCAGAAAATGAAAAGGAACTACAAAATTTCAATAGGAAAGGGAAGAAAAACTGCAATCATATAGTACAATCCGAACCAGGAGGACTACGAGAGGAGTAAGAGAGTAGAGAGAGATGGGTCAAAAGCAGAAGAGAAGAGGTGGGTCTTTAGGAGGGAGCGGAACTTTGAGTAGGATTCTTCTAGGTGAAGTGCAATGGGAAGGGAATTGCAGTTGGGAGAGAAACAAGCAGACTGGCGGGTAGATTGTAATCGTGCATGGGAGGGAGAGGGGAGTTTAAGTCTATTGATATGTGCAGAGTGGAGGCTTTGGGTGGGAGTATGAAAGACCAGGAGGTCTGCTAAATACTGAGGCCGGTGAATATAAATAGCCTGGTGTACTAGTGTAAGAATTTTGAATTTAATCCGATAGTCCAACGGAAGCCAATGATTGACAGTGAATGGGGGTTATATGGTCTCAATGGGAGGCATGTGTTATGAGTTGGGCTGTAGTATTTTGGATTAATTGTAGCCATCGTCGTTGGTATTGGGGAACACCGGCAAGGACAAGATTGCAAAAATCCAATCTATAAATGACTAAAGAGAGGAGAAAGTAGTTCATGTTTGTGGGGAAAGAAAGGGGTGGATAGCTCAAATACGACAGAGGTAGTAAAATGAAAGTCTTGATAGCTGCGAAATGTGGTCGTGGAAGGAAAGATTGTTATCCAGGAGTACCCCGAGGTACTGGAGTATAGAAACTAATGTAATGGGAGTAGATGAAATAGAGGGGGCAATAGATGAACAGGTTCCCCCGTGGGGAAACCAAATGGCTGCTGATTTGGATACATTAAGAAAGAGGCAGTTAGAGACCAGTGATAGACAGGTGTTGAGGAGGGAGAGATCGGGATGAGGAGGAGAGGTATGGTGAAGAATGAGAATATCATTAGCAAAGTAATAAGCTAACATTCCTGATTTGCTGAATAAGTAAGACCAGGGGAGCAAGAACGATGTTAAACAGAAGGGGAGCCAGGATTGAACCTTGTGGAATACCAAAGGGAAGAGGGTTGGAATCAGAAGTCAACACATCAGAGGTTACAGCAAAAGACCTAGAGTAGAGAAAGGAGTGAAGCCAGTGGTAGACATTTCCCTGGAGGCCCACATCCCACAGTCTAGAGAGCAAAAGTGCATGATCCACAAGATCAAAAGCAGCAGATAGATCCAAGGACACCGCCACTGAGATGTCACCTCGATCATATGAAGAATAGATCTCGTTCAGTACACCATACATAATTGATTCAACGCTGTGGCCTGGGCGGAACCCAGACTGATTGGGATGGAAGAAGTGTACTGAATCCAGATGACCAGAAAGTTGAGAAAAAACTGCTTTTTAGAAGTTTTTTGAGACAAATGGAAGATTGGAGACCGGACGGTAGTGGGCGGGATTAAGGGAATTGAGGGATGATTTTTTTTCAGGAGCGGGCAGACCAGAGCATGTTTCTAGGTGGAAGGGAAAGTGCCAGAAGTGAGACTCGTGATTATCATGGTAAGCATATGAGGGTGAAGTCCAAGAGAGGGTTCCAACAGCCATAAGAACATAAGATATGCCATACTGGGTCAGACCAAGGTCCATCAAGCCCAGTATCCTGTTTCCAACAGTGGCCAATCTAGGTCATACATACCTAGCAGTTTCCCCAAAAGACACAGGTTCTGCAATGCTTGTACTAGGTCAAGCATTGATATCCTGGGTCCCTTCTTAATAATGGTTTATGGACCTTTCCTCCAGGAACTTGTCCAACCCTTTTTTAAACCCAGCTACACTAACAGCCTTTACTACATCCTCCGGTAACAATGGCAGGGGGTCAAGAGGACAGGTTGTCTTTTATGAGTTGTGGAAGTTAGTTTTAAGAGTTCCATAGCAGTGAGATGGTGGAAGTTTGCCCATGTGTGAGATAAAGGAGAGATTGAGGGGGGTAAAGGAGGGGGCAGAGAGGTCAGTGGTGGAGGACAAGAGGGAAGGGCAGAGCGAAGATCATGAATTTTGGTAAGGAAGAAAGAGGCCAGCCAGGAAGGGCTGGGGACTGAATGAGAGCTGCTGGAGGAAGGAGAAAAATCATGCTGCAAACTAGAAAGAGCTTGAAGAGTTGAGTAGAACTGATGGGACCTGTTCGGGGCAGAAGCAATGGCCTCTGAGTAGAATGTACACTTGGCCTGGTGTACACTTGAGCAGTACAGGTGGTGACATGACTTGAAGTATTGGAGAGCAGCAGGTGTACAGAATTTTCTCCATAAATGTTCAGCCCTGCGGAGATGGGAGCGCTAGAGATGTAGGCCAGCATGGAACCATGGCTGACGAGCAAACCGATGGGGGCGACGGGGCACTAATGGAGCTAAACGGTTCAGTGTATCAGAGAGACTGGAATTCCAAGATGCTACCTGTGAGAAGGGTGAAGGTAAAGAAAAATTAGAGGGAAGGATCTGATCTTCAGGGGAAAAATGCTGGAGCGTGTATGGGGTTATTCGGCGCCAGAGCCATACTGAGGGAGAGGAGTGACTGGATTGAGATGCTGTGGAAGTCGGAGTGATTGCAGCGAACTATAAGGAGAAGGTAATAAAAAAAAATGGTCTGTCCAGAGTAATGGTCTACTGGCCATGGACAGAGGTTGAGGGGTAGTGCCAGAAGGGTTGATAATCAGATCCGCATGAGTAGGAAAGCCAACATATTGCAGTAATGAGATCATGGAGGAGGGTAATAAATGACAAATCCCTTGCTGAGGTTGGCAAATTGTAGTGAATATTGAAGTCACCAAGAAGTATTAAATGAGGAAATTGTAGGGATAGATCAGAGATAGTAGAAAGAAGAGACTCCCAAAGGTACGGGTGAAGTAAAGGAGGGGAATAGGCAACTAGGAAGTGTGTCATTGGGCATGTACGTAGACAGAGGAGAAGAACTTCAGGGTAACACAAGGATGGGGGGAGATTTGAGTTAGTGAGAGGGAAGTGCGGCAAATAGCAGCAAACCCCCCCACCAGTCCGACCAATGCGTAGGACTGAAAAAGCCGAATATCCCGGAGGAAGACAGCAGGCTAGGAGAGGTTCTTCCCCTTCCTTAAGCCATGTTTCTGAGAGGAAGAGGGCATCTAGGGATTCTTGTTGAATGAGGTCCTGAATTAGGAGCATCTTTGCACGAAGGGAGCGACAATTCAATAGGCCAAATCTCAGCAGAGGGGCTCGAACCGGAAGAGATGAAAGGAGGGGAGGATTAAGGGAGTGCACAGACACGGAGGTTAGAAATGGAACATGTCAATGTACCGTTAGACAAAACAGGCAGTGAGGGAGATGGTGGCCAGTGCCCCCAGAAGACTGGGATAGTGGACATGAATAAAATGAACACAGAGGAAATGCAGGAGAGGTAGCTGAAAATGGAAAAGTGGCCCCTCGGACAAGCCAAAAGACCCTTACCGTAGAATATGGAATTGTAGAGCGCCGATAAAGTTGGTAGAAGCTCCCTGCCCCCGAGGATTCGTGTGTTGTAGTTTGCACCTCCGCCGCCGGAGCCACCCCAAGGAGTGCACACAAGGAGCACATCGTGCTCCTTGTGCACGCTCCTTAGGTGCGTGCCCACGACTTGCGCCGCTACAGCCAGGAATTTATTGTGCAGGAGAGCATCCGTGTTACCTTGGGGATCGCAGCGGCGGGAACGCAGCCACGTCCCTTCGGTGGGGGGTGCAGGCACAGAATGGGAATCCTTTGCAGACCTTGGAGAACGCGGCCGTGTCACTTCCAGGGGGGTGCAGGCACAGTATGGGAAATACTGTGATACTCCTGAATCACCTCCATAAGTTGTTTGCAGACCTCAAGGTCTTCAATGAGGGTGTCATTGAGACGCCAAGAACCCCTACCCGACTGGGGGGGGGTCCCCACTTTATTTGGGCACAGACTGGGGAGTGTTCTGACCCCGTTTTGTCAGCAATATCACACCCCTGAATGGACCCCATCAAATCCCCACCCCTCCAAAAATAATCTATTCAAGAATAGGAATCGTGAACAGATGAATAAAAGGTTATAGACACACGTACCTGGGTGACAGGAGCGCCAGAAGTCACAGAGATACAACAAACAGGCCCAGTTATGAAGGCTTTTGTGGGCAGGGGTGGACCCCAATCCCCCTCCCCTTGAGGTATTGCAGTGTGCTATGCCGATCGTGTGTCCGTACTAAGTTCAGTATCAGTATCAATCTGTAGTTGAAGGGCCAAATTGAAATAGCCCCCTACTAAAAGTTGTCCCTCCAAAAAGGTGCTAAGTACTTTAGAAAGTCTATCATAAAAAGAGCCCTGGACATCATTAGGAGCATATATGCTACCAAGCGTTAGTTTTCTGTCCCCCAGAAGCCCTTTAACAAAAATGTAGTGGCCCTCGTGGTCTTTACAAGTATCAAGAACCTGGAAGGGAAGGACCGATGCCAGCAGGACAGCAACCCCAGCAGTTGTTTTCCCAATTCTATTAGATGCAAACAGGCTTAATTTAAAATGCTTGTGAGTCACACAGAAGTCATCGCATTGTAGCAGTTGGGTCTCTTGCAAGCAAGCCACCTGGATTTTAAGTTGCGCTAATTACTTAAACAGTAGTTGGCATTTCATTGGGGAGGTTAGCTCCCGGACGTTTAGGGAGCCAACACACATCCCCCAATCTCCAGGAACAAGCAGGAATGAGTCTTTACATATGGGGTTCGTCGGCGCCGACGGAGCCCGCACGGGAATGCTCCCCAGCATCCAATCAGAAGGCTTTTGGGAGCATCCCTCGCGCCTGCGCGGTAGCTTCCCGCCCTTCCCACTGCCTCTCCCCAGTTTTCGTTTTTCCGCGGAGCCGACAGGACGTACCTCCTGTCACCGCAGAAACTTTTCTTCTTTTTCTTGTTTCCTGTGGTCGCGGGTTTTTTCCCGCTGACTCTGGCACCACTGGTACCTCCCTTTTTCCTTATTTTTTTTTTTTGTTTATTTTCCTTCAAGGAGCATCCTCCTCGTGTTATTCTGAGGCCTTCCGGGCTTCCAGCATGGAGCCTTCTTCCCCTAAGAAGTTCCCCCACTGTGGAGACGTTGTCTTCTTCTTCGACTCCAACGCCTGGTGTCTCTCCTGTTTGGGCCCTGACCCCTTCTCCCCCGGTTCCCCGGGCTTCAGCATCAGGAGAAGACCCTCCCTGTTTCGAGTGTCCCTCGATGACGTCTTTCCCTCTGAGGTGCGGTCGTTGGCTTTCTCTCCTCGCCAGGATCAGGTAACCCAACAACAGTCTGTTAAGACTAACCGAGCCTTGAGGGGTGAGTCTCATGCGCTGCATGACGACGGCTCCAGCCTTCCCCTCCAGTCCCTTACACCCCGGAGGGAGTCTTCGGGCTCCAGAGCCTCCACGGGGTTTCGGGTTGTTCCTGAGGTTCGCTCCTCACAGAACATTCCCAAGCCATGCCCGAGGGTGGCAACCGCTTCGAGCGGTGCAGATGCATCGGCGCCGGCGTTGAGTGTTCCACTCTTCGCCAGGGACTGTCAGCTGGTGTCCTCGGTGCCTTCGGGGCCGATCGACTCGACCCAGTCTGGCTCTATGGCATCCCGGCCCTGCGCGGGGGCGGTACCCGCTTTCGGCGGTGCCGATTCCCCGGCATCGGCGTCGGTGTTGAGTGTTCCACTCTTCACCAGGGATCGTCGGACCAACCTGACCCGGTATGGCGTGCCCACACCCCTGCCATGCGTGGAGGTGGTGACCGCTTCGAGCGGGACCAAGTCCTCGGCATCGGCGTCAGAGTCGGTGGCTCCACTCCCCGCTGGGGATCGGCACCAGGTGGCCTCGGTTCCGTCAGGGCCGATCGACTCGTCCCCAGCTTCCGCGGGGGCGGTACTGGACTTGAGCGGCTCCGCCCCTCCGGCGGCGGTCTTGGGAACGAGGGCCCCGTTCTTCACCAGGGGTCGCCACCGGGCTCCACCTGCGGAGCCGATCGATCTATCCCGGTCGGGCGGGTCGGCACCCCCATCTTGCGCGGGGCCGGGGCCTCCCCCGGACACCACCGACCTCCCGGCATCTACGCGGGCGTCGAGTGCTCCACTCGTCACTAGAGTTTGCCCGCGGGACCCGGGACCTTCTGTCGAGTCGACCCAAAGAAGCGCCGCGGCCACGGAGCCGGGGCTGTATGTCTCTCTCCCCGCCGGGGCTCGTCGGCGGGTTACCTGGGTACCCTCGAGGCCGCGTAGTACGCCCCATAAGGGTTTCCCGCTCAATAAAACAGGCGCGGGAAGAACCCCGGCGTCTAGAAGGGCCTGTCTCCCGACGTCGGAGCCGACTTCGGGTGTTTCCCTCTTCGCCGAGTTTCGGCCTGGGAAGCCCTCGTTGCCCTCGGCACCGATCGTCGCGATCCCGACTCGATTCTCGGGAGTGGTAGCACCGGTGCGGCCGCCGACACCGGGGCCCCCTAAGGAGGCGTCGCTCGGTTCGATGCCCAGCCTTGAATCGATCTCCAGTCTGGAAAGCGTGGCTCCGACGCATTTCGGATCCGACCCCGGTCTCTTCCGAGGGCACAGTGCTGCGCTCGCCTGCTCTCCAGCTGCCTCGGCACCACTCCAGCTGCCCTTGCGGATTGCCCCGGGGGCAGCCCCGGAGTCGGGGCCGAGGCCGAGTCCCGCGGGCCCGTCGGGGACGTCGCTCCCTTCGATGCCCTGCTTGGAATCAATCCCAGGCTCTGACGATGCAGTACCAACTGCCTCGAATTGGGACTGTCAGTACCCTCCTCTGTTTAGAGCGATTCCTCCCGTGCACCAGCACGGTGGGTCCCCTGGTGTTCAAGCGGGCCCCTCCACCTCGGCCTCACCCGGAATAGCCCCTCTGGGAGAGCCATCTTTTCAGGACTTCCTCCTTGACATGGCGGACTTGCTCGCCTTTCCTATCCCGGGCCCTTCGCTAAGTCCGGGTCCTGCGGAACAGGCAGCCATAATGCTTCCTCTACATCCCTCCCTGCGGGGTCTCCTGTTCGGGATTTGGCGCTCGCCCTTACAGGTACCGGCGCCGCCTACAGCCATGCATGCCCTGTATCGGGTGCCCCCCTCTCCGGGTTTCCAGACGCACCAGCTTTCCCATCATTCCATTGTGGTGGAATCGGCCCTGAGGAAGGTCGGAAGCAAGAAGAAGCACTCTTCCTGCTCCCCGAATCGTGCGTCTAAAGCTCTGGACAACTTTGGTCGGCGAACCTTCCAAACGTCCATGTTGGCTTCCAGGATTCTCTCATATATTTTCTATATGAGCCTGGCGCTTCGGGAGGTCACCGAGAGGTTATCTCTTCTGTCTCCCTTTGTGTCGGCCCCTCGGGCCTCTGACTATTCCTTGCTTCTTTACCATTGCAGGAATATCTCTTGGTTTCTTTCTCGTGCTGCCGTGGACTCTTTTGAGTCAGTTAGCAGGTCCTCTGCTGTCGCCATAGGGGCGCGTCGTACAGCCTGGTTGCAGGCTTCCGACTTGTGCAGCTGGGCACAACATAATCTGGGTAATTCCCTGTGCACCGGGGAGAACCTCTTCAATGGCGAGGCTTTGCGTCAGGTTGCTCAGTGCTCCGCCGACCTGTTTGGCGCTGGCCACCCGCGGCCCTCCCCCTCTCCCGGGGGTAGGAAATGTCCTTCCCGACCCTCCTTTCTGAAGAAGAGGAAGTTTTATCCCTCTGCCCACCTGCCGGGTGCGCCCATGCCAGGGACATCTCACACCGGTCGGCAGTGCCAGGGCTCGCGCCAGGCTGCCCATGCCAAGCAGCCTTAGGCTCCGGTATGCGGCAGTTTGCGCTTAACTCCTCTTACCAGAAGTTACTGTCCAGTTCTACACTGGGGTTCTTTTCAGTATGATAAGTGGCTCGGCTTCTTGATTGGAGGTATGGAACCCCCTCCCCCGGGGGGGGGGGGCGGGGACCCTTCCCACACTAGGTTAGCCTGGCTCCTCAGGGCCATGCTAGTCTTCTTCGGACTTACCCTCGGGTACGTCCCTCGAATTCCCCTCTGCCTGGTTCCCCCGGATTGAGGGGATCGCGCACCGAATCTTCCTTCTCCCAGTGTAGGCCTTGGCCGCTGCTCTCTGAGCATGGCCCGAACTAATCCTCGACAGGGCCGGACCACCCCTACCCTCTGGTTGGTGTCTCCGCTCTCGCAGAGAAACCCCTGGGTCTGTCAGGTTACGGTGGACAGGAGTCCCACTGACCCATGTCGATCCCCGGCTCCGCTCCCTGCACTCTTCGGAGCGGCGGAGGGCATTGGCCCCTACCCCCGAGGGTTTTTTCTATATATGCCGGAGATGACCCCCAAGGTCACACCGTGGCTATAGGGTTTTCTATCTTCCTGCCTTCCCTGTGGTATGGAGGACACGTTTTTCTGTGTGGCTGTCAGGTGGACGCCTCAGGGGCCTACGTACTCCTGATGTGCTCCTCCCCAACTGATCTGGCGGTCACGCAACCATACTGCTACTCTCGCCGATCTGCCCTGCACCACGCACATCGGCCCATCACTTTGGATGGCGCTTCCCCCCGCCACCTTCCAGGTGGGCGCCCTCCTGTGGATCAAGGGCCGGTCCGAGTTGGCAGTATCGTTCTCACGTGTGCATGTCCCCTGCATACCGGTTTAGTAACCTGGGTGGGCGTTCCCGGGCCCACCTATAGCCCGATATACATCTATACCTGTTATTGGATATATATCGGTACAGGTGGGCGCTTTTGGGAAATGTTATAGCGCCCTGTGTCTTACCGACTATCTCCCAATTGTCGGTACTGACGTTTTGTTATTTCTTACGGGGTCCGGCCGGTCCGCTTGCCTGCGTTCTGCAGCTCGGGTGCTCGGACCGGTTATGCTTAAACTTGCTGTGAAGTCAACAGCCCCTTGGTTTACGCCTCCTTGTCTGGAGGTTTTCAAACCAAATGTCTTCCTATCCCTTGTCGGCTAGGGTAGACAGTGTACCCCTCGGTATCCCGGGGTACACTCCTGTTCTTCTCCGGGCTGGGTTCTCCCAGATCGGTCAGTCTTCTGCTTAGTCCTCCGGATTGGGGACTCTGCTCCTACTGGGGTTCTCAGCTTCTCTTAGAGCTCCTCGTGAAGACCTGCCGTCCTTCCGGTGCCGGTTGACACCTACGTCTCCAGCCCGCCCGGACTGGGAACTTCGTTCTCTCTGCGGTGAAGTTCCCTTGAAGACTTCGCTACTGCATCTACAGTACCCGTCGCAGCTCTGCCTTCTACAATCCAGTAGGTAAGCTCTAGATTGTGCTAGATCATTAACGGTTTAATGATGTTTGACGTGGTTTTGAAGACTCCACCTGTTGTCTTCGGTTGCTGTGCCTTGGCAACTCTTCTCAACTCCTACCCTCCATCCCTCAGGGGATGCCGGGGATCCAGGTTGGGCGATGCTGACCTGTCCAGGGGCGCGCATTCTGGGATCTCCTCTGGCACCCTCAGCTAGGGAGTCCCCATATGTGAAGACTCATTCCTGCTTGTTCCTGGAGATAGCACAGTTACTTACCTGTAACAGGTGATCTCCGGAACAGCAGGAATTAGTCTTCACAACCCACCCACCTCCCCTCGGAGTTGTCAGTTTCTCTCTCTCTCTCTCTCTTCCTTCCTCTCCTCTCCTTCTGTCTCAGCTATGAAACGCAACTGGGGAGAGGCAGTGGGAAGGGCGGGAAGCTACCGCGCAGGCGTGAGGGATGCTCCCAAAAGCCTTCTGATTGGATGCTGGGGAGCATTCCCGTGCGGGCTCCGTCGGCGCCGATGAACCCCATATGTGAAGACTAATTCCTGCTGTTCCGGAGATCACCTGTTACAGGTAAGTAACTGTGCTTTTTCTCCACACTAGCTCCCATCTAAACCCCGTGGCCGCTGTCACTCCTAACATAAATCTACCTACCCTCCATCCTGCTCTATTAGAGACAACCACATCATTCTGGTTCCAAGGTACACCATGAAAGCCCTGCTCATACATACAACAAAGAGCAAAACTTATCACCCATCTTAGCCACAACCACACACCCTCAGGACCATATTCAAACCTCATTACTACAAACCCCAGTAGAGGCACAGTGTAAATTTGTAAAACTCCGAGCACTATTCTCCTACTGCTCTAAGTAAAGAACCTTATCTTACAACTTGAGTGAATGTAAAGTAACTGATATCCTAAACTTTATATAAATGTAATTATTTTTTTTTGTCGGAAGTTATTGCCCTGAGAGATTTCTCCCTCCTGAAGCGTGACTTCCCTTTTAATTACTATTGTGGTAAACAAACCACTGTATAAAACCTGTGAAGTAATCGCATTCAAACCTGATGCTACAACACAAACATAACTTAAAGTTCCACACTGCAGATCCCGACGAGCACAGCACTGCGTTTAGAGCCGCCCATTTCTTTTCGGCTCTGCCTCAACGCTTAAACATCTGCTACTCATACTCATCTGGGTTGAATCAGATCCCCATCCGTTCACAAGGCTGTTCTTCTTATTTCAGCTCTTTATATCAACGAAATTCATTCGTCTCTTGAATCGAACAACTCCATTGTTGCAGTCATACTTTCAGTCTGGGTTTAGCGCTTAGCAAAATGTTTTTTTAAAGTCTTCAACTGCCCGCCCTCATGACTTCAAACTAAACTCAACCAATCCAGTTCTAAGTTCAGCCCCTTAGGCTCCAAACAACCAATCCGGAAGATCCAACTTTGTTCCACCCACTGGAGTCTTTGTTCCCTATCTCCTCCTCTGGGATTTAGTGGAACATAATCAATAATTCGCCAGTGGAAATCAGAAAATGAATGATTAAATTCTATGCAATGTTGTACCAAATCTACTATGAGCCCAAGGGGACTACGGGTGTTAAAACCTCCGAAATTATATGCTGATGATGTGGAGTTTCATGCTAAATGGAACAGCATTCTTAATAAATGCAGTTTAGATCTGGTGGCACTATTAAGTCAACGTTCCAACGTGGAACAACAGAAACTAAAGGTAGAAGTTATTAGAAGCACAAATTAAACAGCAATTTACTGAAGAGCGATTCAAGTCTCAGAAGACAGAAATGTCTATTCAATTGGATCAATTTAGAGATTATGTTAAATCTATTAAAATTAGAAAATTTAATAGAGATCAAAAAGATTATGAATTTGATCAAGTGTTTACATGGGCCAAGAAGACCACTTCACAACAAAACGTAGTTTCTTTCCCTACCTCTTCGGAGGCAGAATCCGATGAAGGGAGTTCAGGTGATTATGGGTTTTCTCGAAGAGGCAAAAGTGGCATAACAAAACCTGGCGTACCACAGGAACAGGTTTTTCGTCGAGGCCGACGAGGACGAGGCCGGCGATGGGGGTGGCAGCCAGGAGAGGATCATCAGGATCTCATGGGGGATCAAGTTCAAGGCCCAGTTACCAAAACACGGGCGAAACCACAGTGATAAATATTTCGGGTGTTTCCTTAACAGAAGCTGAGTACCCCCAACCCTGAGTACCCCCAACATGTACCTGTATATAGTTTTTTGTACATAGTTTAATAAGCCAGTTTTGCTATTTTGCATTAGTTCAAGCTGTTACCCATTACTTTTATTGTTACAAAAATGTTCGATGTAAAACTAAGCTTTTGCTATGTGGAATGTTGTTTTATTGTGAACCGCAACTGAACTCTGGAAGTTGCGGGTTATAAATATATGTTAAATAAATAAAATAAATAAGAAGCTCAAGAACTAGTTTTGAACAAAGGGCTATCATTTGTCCCACAGGTTCAATATCAACCTTTTCAAGTTCGAAAATTAAGAGTCATTCATTTTTGTGCCACAAATCCATTACCATCTGATACGTCAGTAGTTAGGTTACCATCAAAATGGATTCCTGGAGGTGAAATAGATCCATTTATTTCAACGTTCCAACAATTGGTATTACAAGATGTACATCAGATGGAGTTGGCTTCCCCCCATAACGCAGGATATAATAAGGCTAATAATTTAACGAAATCAGAATGGCAAGCATTAAAAGAATTACGTCAAACTTCGAATTTTATAGTCAAGAGAGCAGATAAAGGGGGTGCAACGGTAATACAATCAGGGGAACAATATTCTAGTAATGCTCGAATGCAATTGAATGATCAGAAGTTTTATCAACCTTTAGATAAAGATCCATCAATAGAAGTAGGGGCCAGTATTAGGAGTCTGGTACAGGAGGGTGTAGACCGGGGTTGGTTAACTAAAAAGGAGTTTAATTTTTTGACACCAAAACATCCTTTGATCCCGAATTTTTATACGGTGCCTAAAATACATAAATCTCTCGCAGATCCACCAGGGAGACCAATTGTCTCTTGCAGAGGCTCTATGCTGGAACCTCTTTCTCAATTCTGTGACATATTTTTGAGACCTTGTGCACAACGGGTTTCCTCTTATATACGTGATACATCTCATTTTTTGGAGAAAGTGGATTTGGTTACACAATCTATTGAGGATACCATTTTAGTATCTTTAGACGTGGTTGCCTTGTACACTAATATAGCTCAGGAGGAGGCTTTAGAAGTAATAAAGAATTTGGAGTTGTCTTTACCTTCCCGGATACCAAAATAATTTTTTCTTCAAATGCTGTCTTTGGTTTTGACAAAAAAAAATTTTCAGTTTGAAGAAAAATTTTTCTATCAGATTCATGGCATTGCAATGGGGGCTACTGTAGCTCCGTCAATCGCTACACTTTATTTAGCTGATTTTGAGATGAATGTAATTTTTCCTTCTGAATGGTATTCCAAGATTGGTTTATGGGTCAGATTTTTGGACGATATTTTCTTTCTTTGGAATGATACTGAAGAAGCCTTACTAATTTTCATTGATTGGTTGAATGCTCGAAAAGAGAATTTATCCTTTACATTGCATTTTCATACACAAGAACTAGAGTTTTTGGATGTTAAAATTTTTAAACAGGGGTCTCGTTTATGTTCAACTCTTTACAGAAAACCTGTCCAAAGAAATACTCTTTTGCAATATTCAAGTTTTCATCCTCCTACCTTGAAACGTGGTCTACCTTATGAACAGTTTCTTCGCCTTCGACGTATTTGTAGTTCGATTCAAGAATTTGAATATCATGCACAGGATTTAAAGGCAAGATTATTGCAGAGGGGTTATCCTTTTCCTATAGTGAAACAGGCCCTTACGAGGGCTCGTTACACTCATAGAGAATGGTTGGGAGACTCGGGGAAACACCCTGAAGAAGATTCTATAACAGGAATATTACCATACATGGTTAATAGTTCGAAAATTAGAGCTATTTTGAAGAAACATTGGCACATTCTAACTCTTCATTCATGCTTTCAAAAGCCTTTGCGAGTAGCATACACTAGGGGCCCCAATATAGGTAATCTGATAAACAACACGCAGATTCGACCAATACAAACATCAGAGGACCTCTTGATGGGACATTTTAAGTGTTCAAAAGATTTGTCTTGTGATCTTTGCCAGCAGACCATAGAAGGTATGGAATGGTCGATTCCTAATACTACCATAAAACAGACATCCAAATGGACAACTACATTTTCTTCATCTTATGTGGTTTACATTTTGGTCTGTCCTTGTACAAAGGTATATGTAGGACGGACCATTAGGAAAATAAAACTTCGTTTACAGGAGCATGCATCCAGAATATGGAATTCGGTAACTTCGGCTCCTTTGGTACAACATTGCATAGAATTTAATCATTCATTTTCTGATTTCCACTGGCGAATTATTGATTATGTTCCACTAAATCCCAGAGGAGGAGATAGGGAACAAAGACTCCAGTGGGTGGAACAAAGTTGGATCTTCCGGATTGGTTGTTTGGAGCCTAAGGGGCTGAACTTAGAACTGGATTGGTTGAGTTTAGTTTGAAGTCATGAGGGCGGGCAGTTGAAGGCTTTAAAAAAACTTTTCGCTAAGCGCCAAACCCAGACTGAAAGTACGCCTGCAACAACGGAGTTGTTCGATTCAAGAGACGAACGAATTTCGTTGATATAAAGAGCTGAAATAAGAAGAACAGCCTTGTGAACGGATGGGGATCTGATTCAACCCAGATGAGTATGAGTAGCAGATGTTTAAGCATTGAGGCAGAGCCGAAAAGAAATGGGCGGCTCTAAACGCAGTGCTGTGTTCGTCGGGATCTGCAGTGTGGAATTTTAATTAAGTTATGTTTGTGTTGTAGCATCAGGTTTGAATGCGATTACTTCACAGGTTTTATACAGTGGTTTGTTTACCACAATAGTAATTAAAAGGGAAGTCACGCTTCAGGAGGGAGAAATCTCTCAGGGCAATAACTTCCGACAAAAAAAATAATTACATTTATATAAAGTTTAGGATATCAGTTACTTTACATTCACTCAAGTTGTAAGATAAGATTTAGATAAGAGAGTGAAGGGTGGGCGAGTATTCAGTCTAAGTAAAGAACCAACAAATTGTCCATAAATTCAAGTCAGAGGGGTTAGATCCCGATCCAACGCCTCCGAGTTCTGTCACAGTTTTTTACTGCCTTGACAAGCTCTCTCCCACTGGGGTTTGTGAGCCTTGGTTTTCTTCCCTGTATAGGATAGCATTAGGCCCTCAGGCAGGTTAGACCACCCAACATCTTTTAATGTGTTTAAGGCTTCTTCCAAGGATCGGATTTGAAATGAGCATCCATCTAGTGTAAATCGCAATCCAAAAGGAAAGGACCAATGGTATCTAATATTTTCCTCCTGAAGCCTTTGAATGACAGGCTTCAGGTCTCTCCCTTTTTTTCATGGTGAGTGCCAATAAGCCATTGTAAGGCTCAATATTATGATCATCACGTTTAAATTGGCCCAGTTTGCGTGCTGCTTGGACAATCTGCTCCTTAGATGCAAACTCATGAAAACAAGCCAAAATGTCTCTGGCCGCTCACCACGCACAGAGCCTAGAGCACGGTGTGCTCTCTCCATTTTAAAGCAGACTGACTCAGGATCAAACTAGGTTGCTTGTACTATTGCAAGGCAAATGTGCTTCACTAGGTCAGGGTAGTCAGGTGGGCCTGTAGACTCCAGGAAGCCTCTAAATTGCAAATTGCAATGACAAGATCGATTCTTGAGGTCCTCCAGCTTCAACATCATTCCTGTGCTATTTGTGCTATCTTAAGTTTTTGAGACCACCTGGTAATAGCCGCATCATGTTCCTCCAGCCTGGACTCATTAACCTCTGTGTTGACCCAGCTTGTGAATATCCTCGCGCATGTTTACATCCAGGTCTGCACATCATATTGAAGGGAGTTAATGTCCCCTTTAAGTTCTGAGAACCACTGTCTGAGTTCATCTCGCAGGGAGCACAGGTCAGTCAGTGGTTCGCCTGCACATTCAAGTCTCCGCAGATCCTGGTCTGTGGGGTGTTGCAAGGCATGGCCCGCCATTTTGTCAAACACTGTAGTATCACTGCCGTTAAATGTAAATTATTTGAGGTCTACCGGTGTTTGTTTTTAGGCTCCCGCCATCCAGTCTTTCGAGGTATGCATTATGCTGAGAGAGGGATTGGTAAGAAATCGGAAGTTACGCCAAATTAACAGGTGAAGCTAATAAACCATGGGAGCCAAAAGACTAGGCGGCCATCATGGACGTGACATCACCGGAAAACCCTGGAAACCTATGTTATAAAGGCACACAGATGTCTATACTACCTTTATGAAATAGACACAAAGGGGTGTAATTTTATAAGATGCCTGTCAATGTTCCCTCTAATTTTCTGTAGGCTGTGTGCGCATAAAATATCAGCTGTGTGCAGCTTTTGAAGGAAGGTTAAATTTTTGTGCGCCACATAACGACACTTGGAGTTATATACTTTAAAATTTGACTACACGTCAGAATACAGTATGTACACCACATTGATTTTAATCAAATTAAATGAAAATAGACGATTACTAAATGAAGCGGGAAATTTCTAGTAATTACAATCATAACTTTTAAATTTTAAGACATCTGTGTTGTTTTCTATCAGAATCAGAACCGCAATTTTTGTGCGCTCTGTTGTAAAGTATGTGCGCTCGCTCGGCGAGGTGTGTGCGCGCACAGCTTAGAGGGAACAGTGATGCCTGTAATTCTAGATGTTTTAGTCAATGTAAATTTTTATGTGTTTTTAGGCAGGAGATATTCTGAATGTTCTCATTGGACCAATCATGCACACTTTCATTATGGGCATGTATGGAGTAGCACATGGGTGGGTGCACATTGGTGGGGTTTTTTTTGTAAGTGCTGTCAAGTCATTGCTGACTCCTGGCAACCTAGCAGCCCCTGTGTTCTCTTTGCAAAGTATCACCAGAAACAGATTGCCAGGCTCTTTCTTCTGAGGCAGTGGAGGGTAAGGACTTGCCGAAGGGCACAAGGAGTGCCAGTGGGAATTGAACCCAGATTTCTTGGGTTGTAGGCTGTTGTTGTAACCACTAGGTACATAGTTACACATAAATTATAGTATTTTATAATTTGTGTATTCTTAAAAAATATAGGTGCAGGCATCTACACCACAGCCATAGGGTGATGTAAGCATTCATACCTTAAATGTACATCCGTTTTCTACCACTTACACCCCTCTTTTATAAGGTAAAGTACACGCGGATTTGGGCCAGTTCCAGTTTGAACCAGTTTTGGCCAATGTGTTCTATATTGTTTAGTAGAAAAGCACTCACAACTTTACCTTGGGAGAAACTCCCCTGGCATTATTTTTTTTTTTTTGGCATCTATCATAAACTCCCCTATCCCTTTTTTGGGCAACTATTCAACTATTTGTGAACCTTGTTTGTACTGAAACAATAGCGATACTTGGCCACACCTGCACCCCACATACATATACACACACAGACACCATACCCCATGCACTATACACACACAGACACCATACCACATGCACTACACAACATCACACACACCCACACACCCCACCACAACATCACACACACACACACACACCCTACCACAACATCACACACACACCCCACCACAACATCACACACACCCCACCACAACATCACACACACACGCACCCCACTACAACATCACACACCACCACATCTCACACACACACCCCACCACAACATCACACACCCCACCACAACATCGCGCACACACAAAATCATACAGATAACACCAGTTATAAAGTGCCTTATACCATCCCTGCTACTGTAATGATACTCTTTATCATCTATCTTCAAACACGTCCCACCCCACCACACAGACAAGTATGAGTTTGCAAACGGAGGAAGGGGAAATGCGCACTTGTCACACTATAATGTGGCCTCCTATAATGCTGTACTCTACTCTGCTTTGGATTCTCTTGCTCCCCTCATCTCACGTCCTGTTAGACGTTCTCCTCCACAGCCTTGGCTCTCTCCTTTTGCCCGCTATTTGCGCTCCTGTGCCCGCTCTGCTGAGCGTGCCTGGCTCAAATCTCGCTCTCATGCTGACTTTCTCCACTTTAAATTCATGCTCGTCTCCTTCCAGTCAGCCATTGCACTTGCCAAACAAATCTACTTTACCCATCTGACCAACTCTCTTGTCTCTAATCCTCGTCGTCTTTTTTTTATACACTCAATTCTCTCCTCAGTGTGCCCCCTCCTCTGGCTCCTACCTCCCTTCCTGCCCAAACCTTGGCACAGTACTTCCATGACAAAATCCATAAAATCACCCTCCATTTCACTACCTCCTCTTCTTCCCCCCCCCCCTTTTCCAACTCTCCCCCCTTACTTCTGCTTCCCTTTCTTCCTTCCCTCTGGTCTCTGATGAGGAAACACTCCTCCTTTCTTCCTCTAAGATAACTACCTGCCCTTCTGATCCTATGCCCTCCCACCTCCTTAGCTCCATTTCTTCCACTGTCGTCCCCTCCATCACTCATATTCTCAACCTATCGCTCTCCACCGCTACCTTCCCTTCTGACTTCAAGCATGCTATTGTCACACCCCTCATCAAGAAACCCTCACTCGATCCCTCCTGTCCTTCTAACTATTGTCCCATCTCTCGCCTTCCCTTCATTTCTAAATTATTTGAGCGTGCTGTCTACCACCGCTGTCTCAACTTCCTTTCCTCTCTCATGCCCTCCTAGATCCTTTACAATCCGGTTTCGGTCCCCTACATTCTACCGAAACTGCTCTTACCAAAGTCGCCAATGATTTGTTTCTGGCTAAGTCCAAAGGCTTTTATTCTGTCCTCATTCTTCTGGATCTCTCTGCTGCCTTTGACACCGTTGACCACAATCTTCTTCTTATCACCCTGTCTTCACTCGGTTTCAAAGGCTCTGTACTTTCTTGGTTCTTCTCCTATCTCTCCCACCACTCTTTCAGTGTGTACTTCAGTGGCTCCTCTCCTTCTTCTACCCCTTTACCTGTGGGTGTACCTCAAGGTTCTGTCTTAGGTCCGCTCCTCTTCTCTCTCTATATCCAATCCCTTGGTGCCCTTATCTCTTCCCATGGCTTTCACTATCATCTCTATGCTGGCGACTCTCAAATCTACCTCTCTATGCCTGTTATCTCTCCTGAAATTCAAGCTAAGATCTCGGCCTGCCTCTCTGACATTGCTCCCTGGATGTCCTACCGCCGCTTGAAGCTGAACATGGCCAAAACTGAACTCCTTGTCTTTTCCCCTAATGCCTCCCCTCCTCCTTTCCCTTTCTCAGTCTCTGTGGATAACTCTGTTATCCTTCCTGTCTCTTCGGCACGGAACCTTGGTGTTATCTTTGACTCATCTCTCTTCTTTTCTTTACATATCCAAAACATTGCTAAAACATGCTGTTTCTTTCTTTACAATATCTCCAAAATTCGCCCTTTTCTCTCTGATAACACTACTAAACTGATTGTCTACTCTTTAATCACCTCCCGCCTTGATTACTGTAACCTTCTCCTTGCTGGCCTCCCTGCTAACCACCTCTTTCCTCTCCAGTCTGTTCAACATTCTGCAGCTCGTCCGATTTTCCGTCAGTCTCGTTTTTCACACATTACTCCTCTTCTCATGTCACTTCACTGGCTCCCCATCCGCTTCCGTATCCAGTTCAAACTCCTCCTTCTAACCTATAAATGTATTCATTCTTCTGCCCCTCATTCCTTTCATCCCTCATCTCTACCTACACCCCCTCTCGCCTACTCCGCTCATCTAATTGTCTTCGTTTATCTATGCCTTTTACTCGTACTGCTAATTCTGGACTTCGCTCCTTTCAACTGGCTGCACCCTTTTCCTGGAATTCTCTACCTGTCTCTGTCCACCAAGCCTCCTCCCTGGCCATCTTCAAATCCAAATTGAAATCCCATTTCTTCACTATTGCTTTTTGTTCCTAACTCGTCCTTTCTTGTTCTCTCCATAAACATTTATTTTTGTCTTGTTAATTGTTATTTGTATTATCTAATTTATTTCATATTTTGTCTTGACTAGATTGTGAGCTCTAATGGGCAGGGACTGTCTCTTTTTATGTTTGTACAGCGCTTCGTATGTTGCAGCGCTTTATAAATGCTTAGTAATAATAATAATAATAATAATAAGGGTGCTCTTTTCAACTTGTCATTTTTGTTCAGCAGATAGTACAATGACATCATTAGTAAAGGTTGCTTTAGGTCTTTCACTGCTTTACCTATTCTAGCATGAGAAATATCACTAAATTACAGTCCAATTACACTCTCATTTACATGAAAGAAATGTAATAATTAGATATTATAGATCATCAGGCAGCTCGAGGTTATTTTTAAGATTTAAATAATGCACAAGCAAAAAAGTTAATTGCTGAAACAATACATATATTCAAAGTTTCTAAATGGAACAAAGAAAACAAAATTGTAGAATTTATTTTTTTTTTTTTACTTCACAAGTTTAAATGTGATCAAGAGCACAAAAGTTTCAGACTGAGAGGACACACATTAATTTGC
This sequence comes from Ichthyophis bannanicus, assembly GCA_033557465.1. NCBI lineage: Eukaryota > Metazoa > Chordata > Amphibia > Gymnophiona > Ichthyophiidae > Ichthyophis > Ichthyophis bannanicus. Next base: position 612,059,436 of record CM066035.1, on the reverse strand, counting down.
AAGTGACTGTGTAGGGTTTCATCTAGAACTCCTACAAACATTTCTTATTGCTGTCAAGCATCTTCTTTAATTCCTAGCTGGCAATTCGAGAGAAGGCAGTCGTCTCAGCCAATACGCTGCTGTAGCTGCTGCTGTATTCTGTGTGTTGCTCACATTATGCTTACAACCTTGGCGATCAGTGGCAATGTTTCTGGCCTCATTGATGGTTCATCGTTGGTTCCTTAGGTCTTCCTCAATGTGTTCGAGCCACATTTTCTTTGGTGATGCTCATTGAACCCCTCCAGTGGACAAGTCGCTCTCGCCAGAGGTGTTTGTATGGCAGGTGGTTGGTGTTCATTCTGCAAATGTGGCCAAACCATACCAGTGCAGTCAAGCATCCGATCACGTTTGAAATAAATGGGAATACAGAAGGTGCAACTATGGAGATTGAATATGTAGTTACACAGGGGATGTTTTTATCTTATAGTTTGTATAGCACTAACTGCTTTGCAAGAATTATTTTCGTATCTCAGTGGATGAAATTTGTGTAGCTGATTTCAATGAACCAAAGCAATCAAATGAGCCTTTCTCAGGGCTGACTTATTTTCCTTGCCTAGCTCCAACTCTTTCATTTCTTATTTCTTTCTTTTTTAAAAAAATATATTGTATTGTTTTTATAATTCATTATCTTATTTTTTTCTCTTTAAAATGTTTGTTTTTCTTCATTAAGCCTTACACAACTTTCCTTCTGCGTCTCTCATCACCCCTTTCATACATTTCTGCCTCTAAATTTTCTTCTGTGTCTTTTAACTTCCTCCAGTTCTCTAATGTATCTTTTCTCTCCCCTTGCCAGACGTGGAGATATGCTGAAATGTATGTCTTTGACAGGACTTAGAAACCAAGACACATGGCATATGCCAAGGACTCATTTTCTGGTCTGAAATCAGGATTTGCTTTCATTGACTGTCAGTCAGCATACTCTCAGCTACCTGCTTTACATCACAGTTCACCACCAAGACAACGGGCACCATATGACATGTTATGTTGCTTGTTGCCTATCAGTTATCAAAAATAACTCTGAACTAATGGTCTGCGGACACAATACAGCACCAGTTGAACTGCAGCAATCTAGAGGAATCTTGTCAAATCTGGCTCGTTTGTGGCTCAAGGACTGAACTTGGACAAGCATCACATGAGCAGGACAACAGAATCAGCCATTACAATAGCTATTACATTGACGGCCCAGCCCAGATAATTTCCATAGAATCAAAAGTGAGCTCAGAAGGAGAAGGGAGCAGATATCACACATGGCACAAATAACAGATGGGTAGGCACTGGCAGCAGGTGGCTCCTACCTCTTTTCAGTGTTGCCATGCTGAAGATAGTCCTGGGCATAATGGTTGCCTAAGCTCAAGCCGAGTATTCTCTATTGATTGCTGTGCTGCAAAATTGCAGAAGATTAAGTTGAAGGATACCACCACTCAAAGCCTATCCTATCTCATCTGTGGCCTGAAATCTAAATGCAGAGAAGCCAACAAGGAAGAATGGTGTGAAGTCAAGTTGCACAAATGTTGGTCACGTCAACTGAGCATATGAACTGATCAGTCACTAAGTCACTCTGCTGCAAAGACAATATGCTCAGCAACTCAAGCCACTTAACCCTCCATAGCCCATGTTCCCTGTAAAATAGTTATCTCCAAGTTATAATGCCCTGTTCAATGTAATTTCAGTTTGTTCAATGTAAACCGCACTGATGCAGAATAGCGCGGTATATAAGAGAATGTAAATAAATAAATAAATAAATAAAAACTTGAATGTAGCTTGACTGTGGCTACCAGTGAAAAGCATGAGCTGAATGTAAGTAAAATAAATAAAATGACTGAGACCAGGGAATGGGAGCTGAGGAATCAGCATTATAGAAGATAAATATTTTAAAAAAGAAGAAAAATACATACCATCATCCAGACCCTCTGTTCTCTATGCCCTACAAGAAATTCTATCCTCAGTCTACTCACAGCTCATGTAGGGATTTAGGTACTAATGAGCATTAATGAGATGCAGAATCGGCCCGTATCTGACAGCCTAGGCGAACCTTCAGCCATGTGCCTCTACCCCCCTCCATGTAGTCCAGCATCTTCCCTTCCCTTCCCTACCCATAATTGGATGACAGTATTAAGGATGCTTAATTACACTGGGAACCGTCTTAATTATTTTACAAAGCATACCCAAATATTATCAAGGCTGTGTAGTAATTTTTAAGGTAGTGAGAGTTCAGTCCAAAATCGCTGGTGGATATTTCTTGTTGGGCAAGAGAAAAGACAGAGACAAAGGGGAATCGAATGAGAAAAGGAGAAGAAAGGCAGACAAGAGAAGGGACTGATGCACCCACCTCGTCACCACAACAGAAAAAGGGACTTGGCAACCTCAACATAAACATTTCCAACCCTCCACAAAAACACCACCATATCTCCCACCCCTTAACATCAACAGGAGCTTGTAGACCCCAACATACTATCACGTGATTCTCTTAGAAATACTACCACATATAAAACAGTCTAGTGTAGAAACTGGCATAAACACGTCGCCAGAGCGATAACTCCAAGCAGCACACATAGATACTCTGGAGGGGGTCAAAGGGAAGTGCAGCATAAAATTCACTAGCTGTGATTGTTGAATTGCTGTGCATCTCTTAGGGGGAGAGAATATAGTTATACTAAATCCTAGCCAGGCGACACTACAATTGAGGTATCGTAGGAAAGAAAAAGTACATACTGGCTGCAGGTCGCCCAAGATAAAAAGGTGCCCACCCGTAGCCTCCATACAAGTGCTAACAATGGTTGTAGCAATAGTGCAGATGCAGGTGACATCACTGCCATGGATAAAGGCCATGGTGAGTATGTACATGGACCCACTGTGGCAGAAGATAAACCACAGAAATTAATGAAAACGTTATGAGGATTAACTACAGCTAAGTGGGCTTATGCCACAAACCTCATATTTAAATCAAGAGGTTATACAAAGAGAATCCGTCAAAAACTAGAAGAAAGAGGAAAATTGTCACAAGGCACTGACCACTTGTTTTTTAATATGACCATTCTAATGCAGCAGCCTCCTGCCAGAGTTAGCCCTATCACTAGGCAAACTAAGCATTACTACACTGCATTTAGGAAGCAGCCCAATTGCCGGTGGGGATTGGCATGGCAGGCCGGGCAGTACAAGGAGGAAGTGACAGGAAGAAGTGAAATGAGAAAGGGAGTAAAAGGAAACAAAGAGTTGAGAGAAGAGGGGTGAAGATAAGGGTCAAATGGAAAAGAGCTGAGGGCCAGGAAAAGAGGGGAAAAGATGAAAGAACAAATGTGGGAGGATATGAGAGAGCTGGAATCTTAGGGAGTAGTACTGGAGATGTGAGGGGTATCTACTTATGTGTGAGTTACTCAAGTAGAGGACTGTCAGCTGCTCTGGGGGGGAAGGGCTCTTGGGGCAGTTTCTCCAAATGGGTTAGTTTTGCACATACAGTACCATGACAGTCATGAACCTCACTTCTAATCCAGGGTATGAGGTGTATGATCTCAGTCCCTCAAATGTACTGATAATGCTTGGCGTAGTACTTGCATCATGCCAAAGAGAGCTTCCTTCTGGAATTTGTAAGATGTAACATATATGGGCAGTTTTGTCAAGATGTGCTTGGAAATTCTTCTTTATCATCCTGTGGCTCCCAATACGATGGGAAATATTTCTGTATCTTTCTGCCACATTTCTTGGTCTCTGACTGCATTTCTTGGTACTTCAGGATCTTCTCCCTCTCCACGCGATTCACAGAATAATCCCTTGGAACCAACACCTCTATTATCAATGCAGTTCTGTTGTTTTTCTCCTTTACCACTATGTCAGGTTTCCTCAAATCCAGTTTCTTATCCATTGGAATGGGAATGTCCCAGATGATCATAACCTCTTTATTCTCTATAATTCTCTTAGGGTCATGATCCCAGTGCTTTTCAGGCTCAGTGATGTTGTAGTGTTTTCAGAGTTTCAAATGCTACTTTGGCGCCCTATCTTGGATTTCAAAGAGGTCAACAAGGCTCTTTGTGTTCCCCACTTTTGGATGGAGACCCTATGGTTTGTGATTGTGGCGGAAGCACAAAAAGCAAGAGGTAGTGGTGGTCACAAGCGCTTTATTGATAAAGAAACGCCCCAACGCTTTTCGGCAACGCCTTCATCAGGGGGCTGAGAACTGCAAACAAACAATATTAAATAAATAACAAAAACATAAACATAAAAGAACATATTAAATAAATATTAAGAATTGCGTTATAAATTACAGAAATATTTTTAAAATAATAAATAAATGAATAATAGAAAAATAAACGAATAGTAAAACTAACAGAGAAGACAGGACGAAATTACTTATGCAAACAGGTGATATTTGATGCAGAGAATGATCAAATAAATAATCAATAAAACCGGCAATAAGGCACGTTTTAAAGTTTAAAAAGGTTAAAGATACCCAAATCATTGAGGTGATATCAATAACATAAAACATTTTTTGAAAAACAGCAGAACGATGCAACAACTAAGATGATCCATTCTGACCAGCAAAATCAACGTGAGAACTACATGTGTAGAGGACCCCATAACTTAACATAAAAATCATGTGAATGGCTAAAAAAAAGCTGCGTAAAAATACAGTCAAATAGAGCTATTTGTAAAAATCATATATTATGATCCAAAAACGAAATAGTACCACAATAACCATGAATGTAATATGGAAAAAAATAGAGAAAACATACATACTCAGCTCTGGAAAGTGCGGCAAAAAATCTCTTTGCCGACGTTAAAAAATAAAAGGTATAAAAAGGAATTATACCTACGCTAGTACAATGTGGCATGAAATACTTAAAAGACACCAAAAAAGCACGCCAAAAAAATTTTTAGTAAATGACACGCTCTGTCACAGCGCTGAGTAGATAAATAAATAAATACTGAACTAATTATTAAATATACTATTAAAACAGAGTAAGTTACATGTATTAAAGAAATGTGTGTGTGTGTAAATAGTTGATCAATAAAAAAGCACGTTTACGCAGAGTAAGCAAAATCCCATGGTAAAGCGGCAAGTTAACGTATCTGCTGATGAAGGCAAAGAGGCTGAAATATAAACAGACCGTGATAAATTGTGAAATGACCAGCCTATAAAAATGTATTTGGAAAAGCTAAAAACGCCTCCATAAACTGCAAAATAAACGGTGAAAAAGTTAGAGCCTGCGAAATAGCGCAGTAAGGATAAATGCAAAAAGAAGCTGTTTCTTGTGGATAAAAGAATACTGAGCATACTGGTACGAGGCAACAATGGAGATGAACCATTATACTGAAACGGCAATGAGTGCAATTGACGAACAAAAGGAAGAAAAATATGAAGAAAAATATCATTGCCAACACTTATTGTAAATATGAGAGAGGCTAATACCTGTGACTTGAGCAGCCTGTACAGCTAAACGTTGAATTCTAAAGGATGCCGCAGGGCCACAAAACCGCGTTTTTAAAGAAGTCAGGAGACACATCATGAATATGTAACGTGGTAACTTTTTCACTATTTGCACACACACATTTCTTTAATACATGTAACTTACTATTTTTTACTAGTATATTTAATAATTAGTTCAGTATTTATTTATTTATCTACTCAGCGCTGTGACATTAGAGCGTGTCACTTACTAAAAATTCTTTTGGCGCGCTTTTTTGGTGTCTCTTAAGTATTTCATGCCCCGTTGTATTAGCGTAGGTACAATTCCTTTTTATACTTTTTTATTTTTCAATGTCGGCAAAGAGATTTTTTGCCGCGCTTTCCAGAGCTGAGTATGTATGTTTTCTCTATTTTTTTCCATATTACATTCATGGTTATTGTGGTACTATTTCGTTTTTGGATCATAATATATGATTTTTACAAATAGCTCTATTTGACTGTATTTTTACGCAGCTTTTGTTTAGCCATTCACATGATTTTTATGTTAAGTTATGGGGTCCTCTACACATGTAGTTCTCACGTTGATTTTGCTGGTCAGAATGGATCATCTTAGTTGTTGCATCACTCTGCTGTTTTTCAAAAACAATTTTATGTTATTGATAACACCTCAATGATTTGGGTATTTTTAACCTTTTTAAACTTTATTTAAAACGTGCCTTATTGCTGGTTTTATCAATTATTTATTTGATCATTCTCTGCATCAAATATCACCTGTTTGCATAAGTATTTTCGTCCTGTCTTCTCTGTTAGTTTTACTATTCGTTTATTTTTCTATTATTCATTTATTTTAAAAAAATTATGTAATTTATAACGCAATTCTTAATTATTTAATGAATTTTATAGTACACTATTTGTTCATTTATATGTCTCTTCATTGTGCTGTCCTGGTCTGATTGCCTGTTGATTCTGGGTTTCCCGTTATTTATAATGGTTTTGTCCAATTGTTACCCTATAAGCTAATTGTGATATTATAATTTCTAGCTCATTCACTATAGGATTGATTCATTTCTACGCAATTGTTTTCTACTGTGCGCTCCATTGTTTTATTGATATTCATAACCGTAAGTACCTTCACAATTTGATATGTTTTGGGATGGTATTAGCTTCCTCTTTCCTGTATTAATTTAGCTAGTGTTCGTCTTTCTCTTTTATTCTTTCATTTCAAACATTTGATTATTATCATTTTTATACATTCATTTATCATTTTCTGTTATACATCCGTATTTTTAATTATGGTTTGTATGATGTTTGGATGTTTTTAAGGTGTTTTAGTTATTTATATAATTGTCATATTTATTTAATATGTTTTTTTATGTTTGTTTTTGTTTGTTTGTTTGCAGTTCTCAGCCCCCTGGTAAAGGCGTTGCTGAAACGTGTTGGGGCGTTTCTTTATCAATAAAGCGCTTGTGACCACCACTACCTCTTGCTTTTTGTGCTTCTGAGGTTATCTACAAGTAGGTGCTCTTTCATTTGTTTTTCTGTGATTGTGGCTGTACAGCAGGATGAGTTCCTCACCACCCTGGACTTCACAGAGACCTACCTCCACATTCCAATTCACTCTGATCATAGTAAATGATCATCACCTTGTCTTGCTGTTTGTGGTCTCAATGGGACATTTCCACTTCCGGGTGCTCCTGTTTGGCCTTGCGATGGTTTTTACCAAGGTGATGATGGTGATGGCAGCAGCCCTGCGGAGGCAGGGGGTGCTGGTTCACCCTTACCTGGATGACTGGCTGATCTGCGTGAAGTCACCACAGGAAAGCCAGAAGGCCACAGAAAAATTGGTCAGTTTTCTGCAGGACCTCAGCTAGGTGGTCAACGGGGCCAAGAGCAGGCTGGTGCTCTCGCAGTCATTGGAGTACCTGGGAGCTCGCTTCGACACCCGGAGGGGCTTGGTGTTCTTGCTGGAGGGCAGGATTGCAAAGTTGCAGGGCCAAGTCTAAGCCATTTAGGGGTCCCCTGCCTGAGGGTGTGGAATTATCTGCAGGTGCTGGGCTCTATGGTGGTGACATTGGAGCTGGTGCCCTGGGCACGCTTGCACATGAGGCCCTTGCAGTTGGCCTTCCTGTCCCATGGGTCCCCACAAACCCAGTCCATGGAGGTATGTCTAGCCTTGTCGGGAGCATCCCAGGACCGTCTTCGTTGGTGGCAGGAATGCCGCTAGAGCCTCCGGACTGGGTAGTGGTCACTACGGATGCCAGTCTTCTGGGCTGGGGAAGGCTACAGCCAGTCACAGGTGATGCAGAGAGAGTGGTCTTCATCAGAGAATCGATGGTCAATCAGTCGCCCTGCAGGCGTTTTTCCCTCTGGTCCAGGGCAGGGCGGTTAAAGTCCTCTCTGATAACGTGAAGACAGTAACTTAAATCTATTGCCGAGGGGGGTGCTCTGAGCACACAGGTGGGCAGAAAGGCACCTCATCACTCTTTTGGTGGCTCATGTCACTGACATGGAAAATGTCCAAGCAGACTGCCTGAGTCATCAGCTGCTGGAACCCAGCAAGTGGACTCTCTTGGAGGCAGCGTTCAACCTCATCGTGAGGCATTATGGGTCTCCCGTCATGGGTCTGATGGCGATGGCCTCCAATGCGAAGGCATCGTGGATTTTCCGTCAGTGGTGGGAAAGGATATCAGAGGGCTGGACACCTTGGCCTAGTCCTGGGCCAAGGTGTCCAGCTCCTGTACGTGTTCCTGACCTGGCCCCTGATTGGCAGACTACTCCAGAAAATCCAGGCCCAAACATAGTTGGTGATTCTGATAGCCCCAGATTGGCTTCATTGGCCATAATATGTGGATCTGCGATGCTTGCTGGTGGCAGAGCCCCTTCCCTTTCTGGTAGAGAGGGATCTCCTCACCCAGGGGCCCGTCCAGATGCTGGACGTTAGTCGGTTCTCATTTACGGCATGGCCCTTGAGCAGTCATGACTGACCCACCGAGGGTATGCACCCGGTGTGATGAATATGCTGTTGTAGGCACGTCAGCAGTCGACCTCCCTGGCCTACGTGTGCATCTGGTGGATTTTTGAACCTTGGTGCACTGAATGTGGAGTGCTGCCATTGGCTTCTTCCCTTCCTGACATCCCTGGCCTTTCTTCAGGCTGACTTTGAGAAGGGACTGGCCTTGAACTCCTTGCGGGTTCAGTTGACAGCCCTGGCTTGGTTCTGGGACCATGTCCATGGTCAGTCCCTTGCGTTCCAAGTGGACGTCGTCCATTTCCTGCGGGGGGTGAAGAACCTATGGCCCTCTTGTGAAACAGTGATTCCCCCTGGGACCTGAACTTTGTCTTATCTATCTTAGCGGCAGCTCCCTTTGAGCCCCTGCAGGTGGGGTTGCTATTTGCTGGGCTGTCTGGATTTCGGAGCTGCAGGCTGTGCCCTGCAGAGAGCCCTACCTTATCATGACCAGAGGGAAGGTGGTGCTTTGCCCGGTCCCTTCCTTTCTTCCTAAAGTGATCTTGGCTTTTCATGTGAATCATTCGGGTTACCTTACCAGTTTTCGGGGGTGACCATGGTGATGTGGAGTCCTGAACCTTGCATTTGCTGGATGTGCGCTGGACGCTCCTGCACTATTTGAGTGCCACATAGGATTTCAGGAGGACCGATGCATTTTTGTGGCATTCAGTAGGCCCAGGAAGGGGGAGGCGGCTTCAAAGGCCTCTATCTCCCAGTGGATATGGGAGGCGATCGCTTTGGCATACATAGTCAAGGGCCGAGTGGTCCCTGTGGGCCCATTCTATGTGGGCTCAGACCTCTTCCTGGGCAGAGTTTGGCCTTGTTACGCCGCAGGATATCTACAAGGCCATCAACTTGGTCTTCACCCCATTCCTTCACAAGAGTCTTGAAGGACTAGAAAAGGGGACTGCTACTTTTGGAGAGAGATCTGTAATTGTGAGTATATACATCTGGGAATTTTTCTGAAGGGACTTCTTTGGATTAAAGCTGATTAATCTGTGAATTTGTTAAATCAGTCAGGGCCTAGTAGCAGCAGTTTAAATTTAAAACACAGAAGAGAGCTTTCTGGTTAAATTTAGAACCCGGCAGAGAGCTTCTAGTTTAAATTTCATAATAAATCAGAGCTTAGCAGCAGCAAAGAGCTTTAATTTAAATCAAATCAGAATATAACTTAGCATAAAAGGCAAAACATGGTCAGTATTCTTTGAGCAACAAATAGTCTTCTAGAGACCTTTAAAAAGAGGCGTTCTACCTAGGGAGCAAGAGACCTGAGAAACCTTTGCAATAGGTGTTAATGGCAGGTGGCAGGTCAAAAGGCCATTTTGAAAGACTCCTTCTATCCAAGCAAGGCTGTTAATCACCCAGGAAGTTGGTCACAGCTTACCTCAGAAGCACAGGACAGGGTACTGTGTAGCAGCCCTCTTTTAATAAGTGTTTCGATCATTAGGCATGTAGATAGCTGGGTGGCTGGCGGATGTGAGGATCGCCTGGTAACATGCCTGCCTGGAAGGTAGCGGACCTCACGTGCCACCTAGATAAGGTCTTAGATAGTGCTGGGGAGGAGTCTGCTGTCTTGGTACATGTCGGTACCAATGACATAGGAAAATGTGGTAGGGAGGTTCTGGAGGCTAAATTTAGGCTTTTAGGTAGGAAGTTGAAATCCAGAACTTCCAGGGTAGAGTTCTCCGAAATGCTTACTGTTCCACGCGCAGGACCCAAAAGGTAGGCAGAACTCCGGGGTCTCAATGCGTGGATGAGATGATGATGCAAGGATGAGGGTTTTGGATTTGTTAGGAACTGGGGAACATTCTGGGGAAAGGAGGGGCTCTTCCGAAGGGATGGGCTTCACCTTAACTGGGATGGAACTAGGCTGCTGGCATTAACCTTTAAAAAGGAGATAGAGCAGCTTTTAAACTAGATAATAGGGGAAAGCCAACAGTCACACAAGAGCACATGGTTCGGAAGAATGTATCTTTGAAGGATACTACCAAAAGCAGAGAGGTTCCAAAAAAGAGTAAAATAGCCCAAATGCCCTCGAGTATGGAGCAGACAGAGCTTAAAGATCCCAAATTACCCATGCCTACCAATAACCAAATTAATATGAATAAAATACAGTCTCTAAAATGCTTGTATGCAAATGCTAGAAGTCTAAAAAATAAGATGGGAGAGTTAGAATATATAGCACTAAATGAGAGGTTAGATGTGATTGGAATCTCAGAGACATCGTGGAAGGAGGACAACCAGTGGGACACTGTGATAGCTGGGTACAAACTATACCGTAATGAAAGAGCTGATCAAATTGGTGGAGGGCTTGCACTCTATGTTAGAGAGGGCATTGAGTCAGAAAGGATTAAAGTTTTGCAGGAAACAAAATTTGCTGTAGAATCTCTATGGATTGAAATTCCATGTAAAAAGGGGAAGGCAATGACAGTGGGGATGTACTATCGACCACCTGGCCATAATGAACAAGTGGATGATGAAATGCTCAAAGAAATCAAGGAAGCTAACAAACGTTACAGCATAGTAATAATAATGGGTGATTTCAATTACCCCGGTATCGACTGGGTCAGTGTCACAGCAGGACATGCGAGGGAGATAAAGTTCCTAGATGAAATAAATGACTGCTTCCTGGAGCAGCTGGTTCGTGAAACAACCAGAGGGGAAGCCATATTGGACCTAGTCCTTAGTGGAACACCAGATCTAGTGCAAGAGATAAGGGTGTTAGGGCCACTTGGCAATAGTGATCATAGCATGATTGTATTTAATTAATTTTAATTAACAGATTTTTTTTATATACCGCTCCTTCCATTGATCAGATGCGGTTCACATGGAACAACAATAAACAGAGCGAGCTGTTTTTACATATAACAATTTGTAACTTGGGAATTACAGTTAACAATTAACAATTAGTGAACTATATACAAATGAACAGAATTAAAACTATATACAGAGTTATTTGTTGTTCAAATGTCTTAAATGCATTGTTTTAGGGCTACAGTATTTCATTCCTTTGTTGAAAAATGTATTATCTGGAGTAGGATTATCCTTTATCGAGCTGAGAGGTGAGTTCGTTTCGGATCCATAGTGCATTGTAAATAGGTGTGTTTTAAGTTTTTTCCTAAACTCCATGATTTCAGGTATTTGATTTAATTAGTGGAGGAGGGATAGTAAGGAAATCCACAGTACTACCTTTTAACTTTCGAAAGGGAGAGTATGATAAAATGAGAAAAATAGTTAAGAAAAAACGAAAAGGAACGGTTGCAAAGGTTAAAGACTTACATCAAGCTTGGGTGTTTAAAAATACTATCTTGGAAGCCCAGACCGGCTGTATTCCATGCTTTAAGAAAAGTGGAAGGAAGTCCAAAAAGCTGCCAGCATGGTTTAAAGGTGAGGTCAAAGAGCTTGTTGTTGCCAAAAAAGCATCTTTCAGGAAATGGAAAAAAGAGCCAAATGACAAACTGGAAACGGCACAAGCACTGAAAAGTTAAATGCAAGGCCATTGATAAGGCAGACAAAGGGAGAATTTGAGAAGAAGCTTTCTGCGGAAATAAAGAGTTTTTCAAGTACATTCGCAGCAAAAAGGAGTGGAGGAGTAGCCTAGTGGTTAGAACACTGGCTTGGTAACCAAGCAACCAGGTTCAATTCCCACTAGCACTCCTTGTGGCCTTGGGCAAGTCACTTAACCCTCCATTGCCTCGGAAGAAAGGCCTGGCAATCTACTTCCGGTGACACTGCCAAGAAAACCCAGGAGCTTCTGGGTCGCCAGGAATCAGGACTGACTCAAAGGCACACATTGCATTTGCATTGTAGCAAAAAACCTGTGAGAGAGTCAGTTGGTCTATTAGATGATAGAGGGGTTAAAGGGGCACTAAGAGACGATAAGGCGATAGCGGAGAGACTGAATGAATTCTTTGCTTCGGTCCTTACTGAGGAAGATGTAGGGATGTTACCCATGACTGAAGTGGTATTTAAAGGTGCGGAAGAATTGAAGGAAATATCAATACATCGGGAAGATGTATTACAACTATTAGATAAACTGAAGAGTAGCAAATCACCTGGGCTGGGTGATATACATCCAAGGGTGTTGAAATAACTGAAATATGAGATTGAAGACCTGCTTTTAGTAATCTGTAAACTATCATTAAAATCATCTGTAATACCTGAAGATTGGAGGATGGCGAACGTAACGCCAATTTTAAAAAAGGGTTCCAGGGGTGATCCAGGAAACTACAGACCGGTGAGCCTGACGTCAGTACTGGGAAAAATGGTAGAAACCATCATAAAGAACAAAATTGCTGAACATGTAGATAGTCATGGCTTAATGGGAGACAGCCAACATGGCTTTAGACAAGGAAGATCTTGTCTTACTAATCTGTTATATTTTTTTGAAGGTGTGAATAAACAGATAGACAAAGATGAGTCGGTTGATATAGTGTATTTGGACTTTCAGAAAGCCTTTGACAAGGTCCCTCATCAGAGACTTTTGGCAAAACTAAAGAGTCATGGGATAGGAGGCAGTGTACTATTGTGGATCGGGAACTGGTTAAAAGATAGAAAGCAGAGGGTAGGGCTAAATGGCCAATTTTCCCAATGGAGCAAGGTGAATAGTGGTGTACACCAGGGATCTGTGCTGGGTCTGCTGCTTTTTGACATGTTCATAAATGACCTGGAAAAGGGAATAATGAGTGAGGTTATCAAATTTGAAGATGACACTATTGCTTTCCATTCATGTCTTACCCTATCTTGATCTCTCTATCAACATTTGCTTACTTTGTCCTGTAAATTTTTGTTATTTGTATTATGTAACTTATTTTGTTTTCTGTCTTATTAGATTGTGAGCTCTGATGAGCAGGGACTGTCTCTCTTCTATGTTTGAACAGCGCTTCGTATGTTGCGGCACTTTATAAGTCTTTAATAATAATTAATAATAATGACACAAAACTATTTAAAGCTGTTAAAACCCAAGAGGATTGTGGAAAATTGCAAGAAGATCTTGATAAATTGGAAGACTGGGCATCAAAATGGCAGATGAAATTTAATGTGGACAAGTGCAAAGTTATGCACCTAGGGAAGAACAACCCAAACTATGGTTACACGATGCAAGGTTCCACATTAGGAACCACCACCCAGGAAAAAGATTTAGGCGTCATTGTGGATAACATGTTAAAACCCTTGGCCCAGTGTGCAGCGGCTGCCAAGAGGGCAAATAGAATGCTAGGTATCATAAGGAAAGGAATGGAAAATAAAACAAAGGATATTGTAATGCCTCTGTATCGTTCCAGGGTGAGACCGCATCTTGAATATTGTGTGCAGTTCTGGTCGCTGTATCTTAAAAAGGATATAGCGTTATTAGAAAAGGTTCAGAGAAGAGCCACCAAAATGGTAAAGAGAATGGAAGGATACCCCTATGAAGAAAGGCTAAAAAGGTTAGGGTTCTTTAACCTGGAAAGGAGACGGCTAAGGGGAGCTATGATAGAAGTCTATAAATTAATGAACGGAGTGGAACGGGTAAACGTAGATCGATTGTTTACGTTATCAGAATATAGAAAGACTAGGGGACATGCAATGAAGCTACAGGGTAAACTATTTAAGACTAATAAGAGAAATTTTTTTTTCACTCAACGTGTAATCAAATTCTGGAATTTGTTACCGGAGGATGTAGTAAAGGCTGTTAGTGAAGCTGCGTTTAAAAAAGGTTTGTTCAAGTTCCTGGAGGAAAGGTCCATAAATCATTATTAAGAAGGGACCCAGGATATCCATGCTTGACCCAATACAAGCATTGCGGAACCTGTGTCTTTTGGGGAAACTGCTAGATACGTGTGACCTAGATTGGCCACTGTTGGAAACAGGATACTGGGCTTGATGGACCTTGGTCTGACCCAGTATGGCATATCTTATGTTCTTATGGCATTAATGCCTGGATATGCAAGCCAGACAGCATGCAGGCTGATGTGTCTGATCTTGCCCACGTGTCTGGACTGGACTGAAGGGATGATATGGAAGGTTCAATTAGGCCTTAGCTGCTAATTTTCTTTCCTTGGGCCCCTCCAGTCCAATCCAGGACTCTTCCGGGATTCTTTTATAGGGAGTTGGCCAGCTCTGTATGAAGAGAGTTTGGTTGCTGGCGCTGCCTTTGCTACCCGTATCTGGTTTGTTCTGTCCTGCTGAGTCGGGCTCAACCATCTTCGTGATTACAGCCTCTGGATTGCTGATGTAAAAAAAAAAAAAAGAAAAGGAAAATGAACATACAGAACCAACTGCCCTGAACTGGTTTGAGAGGGGCCCTGGCCTCCAATAGGGGGGTGGAGCCTGCCTTGTTTCTTTGTTGTTTTTTCCTGTTTTTCTGTGTAGTTTGATGGACAATTAGTGTGCTTTGGTCTGCTTTGTTACGGGCTCAGTGATTTTCTCAGTCTCCATCTGCTGGTTGATAGGCATAACCGACGCATCTGGACTGGACTTGAGGGGACTCAAGGAAAAACAATTAGCAAGTAAGGCCTAATTGAACCACAGTGCAGTTTGTCATATTAATCCTCAAAGATCTAAAAGTTTTAATTCTGACATATGAACCACCAATAGTCTGTCTTCAAGAAGATAAATAACTCATTAGCTGAAGGTCCAGAAAATGACCTGAATTTGAATATGAAATGGGAAGGCAGCAGAGCAGAAAACAACAGGAAAAAAAGACCATGCAAGAACATCAGGAGCCGACTCTTGAAAGTCTGCTTTTTAAGGATAAGAATGTTCAGAGATTTGGAACTTATTTGACTGCTTGAATAATTCACTAGTTAAATTTATCAGTTGTTTTCTATAGTTGTCTTGAAATATAACTTGATTTTCCTTGCCAATACGGATTTAATTCCCAGGTCTTCTTTAGGAGCAGAATCTGTGGGAAAATAGGAACCCCTGACATGAGAGTCAAAGGGCAGGAAAAAGAATCAGAAAAGAGAAGCTGGTGTGCAATTCTATAAAAAGAGACTAAACGCTGCAAGAGCTTTAATGTCACTATGCAAATAAAATCCCTGCCTCATTTCCAGTTTCAGAATCATTTAAGAACACTAGCTCCCAAATCAGTTCTGAAAGGTACCTAATTGGTTTGGTTTTCAGGCTATTGTTAAGTGCTGTCAAGTCGATGTGTGGTGATCCTGTGGATAGTTGTCCTTGTGACTATCCCCCTTAGGTTTTCTTGGCAAGGTGTTACCGAAAGTAGATTACCAGGTCTTTCTTCCACACAGTAAGCCTACAGCATCTGGTATTCTGAGGTGGTTACTACTACTACTACTGAGCATTTCTATAGCACTGCAAGTCGTACGCAGCGCTTGTACAGACAAATAAGAGACAGTCCCTGCTCATCAGAACTTACAATCTAGTCAAGACAAACACAGAAGAAGCTTACAGTCTAGTTAGGACAAACACAAGGTGCAGATATGGGTAGAAAGGTGGGGAATGGAGATTAGGTGAGTCAAGAATTGAAGGCAGCAGCGAAGAGGTGAGTTTTCAGCCTGGATTTGAAGAGGGTTAAAGAGGGTGCCTGGCGTACAGATAGAGGTAGTTTGTTCCAGGTGTAAGGTGCAGCAAGGTGAAAGGAGCATAGTCTGGAGTTGGAAGTATTAGAGGGGGGCATAAATAGAAGCAGTTGGCTAGAAGAGTGTAGTTCCCAAGAGGGGTTGGAAGGAGAGATAAGGGAAGAAAGGTACTGGGGAGCCACAGAGTGAATGCATTTATAGGTCAGCAGGAGAAGTTTGAACTGGATGCAGAAAGGGATAGGGAGCCAGTGGAGTGACTTGAGAAGGAGTAACATGGGCATGATGAGGCTGGCGGAAGATTAGACGTGCAGCGGAGTATTGAACAGATTGAAGGGGAGAGAGATGGTTCAACGGGAGGCCAGCAAGGAGTAGGTTGCAGTAGTCGAGAGGGGAGGTGACTAGGGAGTGGACAAGCATTTTAGTGGTGTGTTCAGAAAGGAAAGGGTGGATTTTGTTAATGTTGTAGAGAAAGAAACAGAAGGTCTTAGCTACGAGATGGATGTGTGTGGAAAAGGAGAGAGAGGAGTCAAAGATAACCCCCAGATTGCGGGCCAAGGAGTGAGAACAGCGTTATCCACCGAGACTGAGAAAGGAGGAGGGGAGGTTTTAGGGGGAAAGATAAGGAGTTCAGTCTTGGCCATGTTCAGTTTCGAGCGGTGGTGGGACATCCAGGCAGCAATGTCAGAAAGACAGGCAGAGATCCGGGTCTGGATTGGTGGAGAGTGTTCGGGCGTAGAGAGGTAGATTTGGGAGTCATCCGCATATAGATGGTACTGAAAGCCATGGGAAGAGATAAGCGTGCCAAGGGACTGGGTATATAGAGAGAAGAGGAGCGGCCCCAAGACAGAACCTTGGGGTACCCCAACTGGGAGCGGGGTGGGGGGGGGAGGAGGAGGAGGAGCCACCAGAACACACACTGAAGGAGCGATGGGAGAGGTAGGAGGAGAACCAAGCTAGTACAGAGCCCTTAAAGCCAAGTGAGGACAGGGTGTCAAGGAGAAGGTTGTGGTCAACGGTGTCGAAAGCAGCTGAGAGGCCAAGGAGTATGAGGGTGGAGTACAGGCCCTTGGATTTCGCCAGGAACAGGTCACTTAGGCTTACTTAACGGTGGCATGTTTGTAATCACTGTTGAATATGACAGAGGTAAATTTGAATACACACAGATTTCTCTCATGTATTTTCATTGTAGCTGGAAAAAAATAGGTTGGGTGTGTCTCCAGGACCAATTTGGAAAACACTATTTTAGAGAATGTAGGTGACATGCCTCTGACATTAGTGTAGTCTAAAGCAGAGAGGGAAGATGCGGAGGCCCTACATCGACAGAAAAAAATGTTTCATGCCTCGGAATGCTAATACTTCCTAGGAAAAGGTGAAAAGGAATCCCATGTATAAGAGGTTTACACCTTTTAGCATTCCCAATATATTATCTGCATATGTATAATATTGACCTCCAGAAGAAGGGGAAGGCAGAACTGGCATGGTATGGTGAAGGGGAGTCTTACAAAAATCTATGCTCTGAGGAACGACTCCAAACTGTGCTATTTTCTAGATCACTAACCTTGAACATTTTTGGCACTGACCCAGAACCATTTTGAACTTTGTTTTCTTTTCCCCAATACAGCTAGAGTGAAAGCTGGAACCCCCTTCACTACCCTCTTTTTTTAATTTTTTTTTTAAGAAAATTATGACAGATTCCAAAAGACAATAAACTTTCAAACTATGGACCTGATTAACTAAGCTTTTTCCTCAGAAACAGAATGGGAGGAAAAAGACATAGTACATCAGGCTCCACATGAGCAGTAGTGTAGAAGAGAGGTGTCATGGGACTTGTCCCTCTAGCTCAGCTTTCACAGCACTAGCTTCCCTTTTCATAGACTAGTAGTTAGAGCAATAGCCTAGTATTCAAGAGATCAGGGTTCAATTCCCACTGGCACTCCTTATGACCACTTGTTGACACAAGATATTTTTGCCGCCTCTTCATATAAAACTCGGACTGATGAAAATCTTTGTGAAAGTGATGATCAAGGAAGGTGAAGGATTTCGATATTTTGGCCAAATAAAGCCTACCACGCTAAATTGCAGTATACTTGGCATGCAAATCACATGTAAATTGCTGCATAATTAATTGCACCCGATGTTAAAAACTGTGCTGAAACCTATCACAGATTTTTCACATTTTTTAATGCTGTATCTTCATGCCAGCTTCGGGCAGGTGTAAAGATCCAGCCAGGAGCATAAAGATCATCTGAGGTAAAGTTTGAAACTTCACCTCAAATGATCCAGGCATTGGGAAAAGCCAAACTTGCGCCAACTTCTATTTGCATGTGTTTGGCTTGCTCTCCCAGTTTAACGCTGACTTTTTACGCACTGTGTAATTTGCATATTGCATCCCAGCACAAAGTCAGCGTTAAACTTGTGCTATGAAACCCTGAGTTAGAGTTTTAAGCACTGGGCTGTAGCACAGGGTTTCTGCATCAACCTTAAAGATTTTCTTCCCTTCACCAGCAGACTGCCACCTGGCCCCAAGTGCTTTAATGCCTTCACCTGTTCTCTGAGAGCTAGTTGCTGTTACTACATCTGCAGACTGTTTGCCTCCAATATGAGCTCACTTCTTGCCAGTTCAGGATGCCCAGCATTGCCATGAGCTCACTTTTTTGAGATATGTATATTGTAAATCACACTGGTATTCCTAAGTATGAAGTGATATAACAAATATTGCAGTAAACTAAACTAAACTCCTATATCCTCAAGTTCTTTCTAGTGCCAAATTAATGTATAATGCATCACAGGAGGATTAAAGACATGGAACTTTGTCCACACTGATGGACCTCTGCCTCTCTGTTCAGTGCTCCTTCATAACCTTTCAGTCTGAAATTTGAAAATGTAATTACTTGCTTTCCTCGGAGCTAGAATTCATCCACTTTTGTGTTTAAACCATTATGTATTGAATGTGTGCTAAACACAAGCTGAAGACCTATGGCTAGCTTTATTAAAGCAACAGAGAGTAAAGTGACTTGCCCAAGGTCACAAGGAGCATCAGTCTGCTACTCTACAGAACAGAATTATACGGTAAATGTATACCATTTCTGTACTTCCATAAGTTTAAGAAATGTTTCTAGACATATCTGTCTTTCACCATATATGGTTAAATTGAATTAGACTGTCAATTCCAACAGTCATGCAAAACATGCAATCTCCAGGAACAAGCAGGAATGAGTCTTCACATATTTTATTTTATTTTATTTAGTATACATTTGTATACCGCTACTTCCAGCGATCAGCAGCGGTTTGATTACAGATTGGAAATTGTCAATCATGACAGGAAATTTTTGAGGTATAAACACATTGATTAGACAGGAAAGCACAGCACACAGAGAACTATTTTACAGGGAACATGGGCTATGGAGGGTTAAGTGGCTTGCCCAAGACCACAAGGAGCACCTGTGGGACTAGAAACCCCAGTCCTTCCGGCCCAAGGTTTCTGTCCTCTAGTGGGATTTGAACCCCCGACCTTCCGGCCCGAAGTACCTTGCCCCAACCACTAGGCCACTCCTCCACACATATGGGTATCGTCAGTACCGACGGAGCCCGCGCGGGAACGCTCCCCAGCGTCCTTAAAGAAAGCTTTTGGGAGCATCCCACAGCGCCTGCACGCTGCCTTCCCGCCTTTCCCAACTGCCTCTCTCCAGTTCTTCTTTTCCGCGGAGCCAGCAGGTCGTGTTTCCTGTCACCGCTGAAGAATTTCTTATTTTCTTTTATTTTTCTTTAGTCGCGTGTCTGCCTTCTCGATTCCGCACCGGTACTACCGGTTCTTTTTCTTTAGGCCTACAGAGACTTTTTTCCCTCATGGAAAAACTCGCCTCCGGGTTTAAAAAATGCACAAAGTGCAGTAGCACTATTTCTGTCACCGACACCCATGACTGGTGTCTAAAATGTTTAGGTCCTGACCACTCCATTGCGGATTGTGAGTCCTGTTCAATGATGTCCAAAAGAGGTTTACAGAATCGGGCAGCTAAGCTCAGTACCCTGTTTCCCTCCGATGCAGCTTCTGTGGCATCGACGTCTTCCAGGGCTTCTTCTTCATCCCATGGATCTCAGGTAACCAAACTTAAATCTGGCCGGTCCTCAAAGAGTTCATCTCCCTCTAAGTATCGAGATGCCCCCGGGCTTACTCTTGAGGATACCACACTGACAAAGTTACCCCGGCGGGAGGCTCCGGCTTCCAAAGCACTACCTATGGGGTCACAGGTTGACATCGATGGCACGGCCTCGACCGATCACCTGTTACAATGTTCTGGGGTACCGGCAGTTTCTACCGGTACCGATATCCAGACATTGGTGGCGTCGATGGATCAGAATATTCTGACCATGCAGCGTGCCATCACGGCATTCATTCAAGCTGCAATGCCTACGGTACCGCAACAAACCCCGTTGTCGGTACCCGTACCGATTCCGGTACAGGATCCGATTCCGGTTCCGATGCCAGTACCGCTTGCATCGACATCAGCATCGACGGCAGCGGTACGCTATCCAGTGATGCCTATCAGTACCGGCCCGGTACCGATTACTCCCGATGTTGATACCTCCCGGTACATGTATCGGGCTCTACGAGAGCATCCAGACAGTCGATACTTCGATTCTTCAGAGGCCTCAATTGAAGCATCAGGGATCCTTCTTCAGGAACCCTCTTCTCCAAAAAGGAGAATGTCTCCTCCTGAAGACTTGTCTTTTCAGGACTTTATTAGGGAGGTGGCTAAAGGCCTGGCCATCTCAGTGACTCTGAGACTGAACCTAAAGCCAAAAAATTAGATATCCTACAATATCCTAAGGCTCCTAAAGAGGCAGCCACCTTACCAATACATGAGATTCTTTATGAACACATGTTGGGTATATGGGAGACTCCTCTTTCCACCTCCCCTCATTCCAGAAGGTTGGACACCATGTATCGTGTTCCTCCTTGTCCTGGGTTTCATAAGACTCAGCTTCCTCACCACTCCATTGTGGTAGAGTCTGCCATGAAAAAGATCAAAAGTACAAAAAGGCACTCCTCTGCTCCTCCAGGAAGAGAATGCAGAACCCTAGATGCCTTTGGCAGGAAAATCTTCCAGGCCAGTATGCTTGTAGCCAGAATCAACTCCTATAGTCTCTATCTGGGGATGTTTCTGAAAGAAGTTACAGATCATCTGCAAACCTTATTTCCTTTTATGTCAGAAGATAAGAGAGAAGAATATATCACCTGGCTTAAACATGCACAGGATGTATCCAAGTTTTCCAACCGTGCAGCCTTTGACTCTTTTGAGGGGGTCAGTAGAGCCTCGGCTATTGCCATAGGTGCACGCAGAGTTGCTTGGTTACAAGCCTCTGATTTGGAATCCTGGGTACAGGATGGTCTAGGTAACCTTCCCTGTACAGGCGAAAACCTGTTTGGCAAAGATTGGCAAGCAAAGGCCAACCAGATGGATGCTGAAAATTCTGCTTTAGATAGACTTTCAAAGTCTACTACTGCTCCTTTCAAAAAGAGGTTGTTCAAAAAGGGATCTTTCCCAAAGAAAGGGAAATTTTCTTCTTATGGTCAGGCCTCTTCTCAAGGTCGTTTTGCTACAAAGAGGCAGCAACAACCAAAACAGGCCAAAACCCAGGCTACAAGGACTGCTACGGCCCAACAGCCTCAGCCTCCTCAGGGCCTTTGACTTTCCACTAGAGAACTTAGCCTTTCTGGCTCTAGAACATCCAGAGCCCCTCACCATCCCAGGAAGGTTAGCTCACTTTGCTCCCAGATGGGAACAAATCACAGCAGAGAAGTGGACCCTCTCCATCATAAGGGAAGGGTACAAACTTCATTTCTTAAACCTTCCTCCTCACACTATGGTGAAACAGTTCAATTCTCCAACATCTCTCCTCAACCTTCTAGGTCAAGAGATTGCTACCCTTCTTGCCCAAGGGGCAATAGAAGAAGTACTCCTTCTTCACAGGGTTCAGGGTTCTACTCCCCCTATTTTCTCATCCCAAAGAAAACAGGGGGCTACAGACCCATATTGGATCTCAGAGAATTGAACAAGTTTCTATGCAAGGAGAAATTCAAGATGACTTCTCTCGGAACTCTCCTTCCATACCTCCAGAGTCAGGACTGGCTTTGTTCTCTAGATCTCAAGGATGCGTACACCCATGTTCTCATCCATCCAACACACAGAAGATTCCTTCGCTTCCTGTACCAAGGAAAGCACTACCAATACAAAGTGCTTCCTTTCGGTCTGGCCTCTGCTCCAAGAGTGTTCACAAAATGCATGGCAGTAGTAGCTGCATTCCTACGCACTCTAGGGATATTCGTATTCCCATATCTGGACGACTGGCTCATCCGAGCTCCATCCCAGTCAGAGGCCCAGACTTCTCTAGCCTGCACAATGCGTGTTCTTCAGTATCTGGGACTTGGTAATCAACATTCCAAAATCCCATCTTACCCCTACTCAGTCTCTAGAGTTCATAGGGGCCTTACTGGATACCACAACTGCAAGGGCCTATCTTCCCCAGGCCCGTTGCCTACGCTTGGTGCAGTTAGCCTCCCAGATTCAGTTAAAATCCCATTTAACTGCTCGAGAGATGTTGCAACTTTTAGGCCACATGGCATCCACGGTGCATGTGGTTCCCTATGCTCGCCTTCACATGAGAGCAGCTCAGTGGACCCTCTCCACCCAATGGACCCAGGCATCAAGTTGCCTGTCAGACAAAATAGCAACCTCCAGTCGCCTATTTTCGTCCCTCCACTGGTGGAAGTCCACTCAGAATCTGTTGCTGCGGTCCCCCTTTCAACAGGTGTTACCCCAAGCAACCCTTACAACAGATGCCTCTCCAAAGGGTTGGGGGGCTCATCTACAAGATCTCTCGACCCAGGGCATCTGGTCTCCACAGGAGACATATCTTCATATCAACCTCTTAGAGCTCATAGCAATCTTTCTGGCTCTCAGAGTCTTCCACACCCTGCTCAGCTACAAGACAGTCCTCATCCACACGGACAACCAGGTAGCTATGTTCTACGTGAACAAGCAGGGGGGAACTGGCTCTCTGTCGCTTTGCAACAAAGCTCTGAGATTGTGGGCCTTCGCCAGAGAGCATCAAATCCATCTCATGGCAGTATATCTTCCAGGAGTTCAAAACTCTTGGGCAGACAGACTCAGTCGAGTTCTGCTTCTGCACGAATGGTCCCTCCATGGGGACCAGATAGCCAGAATTTTTCGGATTTGGGTTACCCCAGACATAGACCTGTTTGCAAGTCCGTGGAATGCCAAACTTCCCCGGTTCTGTTCCAGGATTCCATGTCAGGGAGTTCAGGCCAGGGATGCCTTCCTCCTTCATTGGGGGCAAGACTTCCTTTATGCCTTTCCACCTATTCCCCTAATCCCCAAGACTCTGTTCAAGCTTCAAAGAGACAAAGGGACTATGATCCTCATAGCACCTCTTTGGCCACGCCAAGTGTGGTGCCCTCTACTTCTGCATCTCTCTCAAGCTCCCTCCCTAGACCTGGGGTCTGCTCCAGATTTCCTCTCCCAGGAGGAGGGAACCTTGTGGCACCCAAATCCTCGGTCTCTTCATCTCAGGGCCTGGTTGCTGAAGGCCTAGACTTTCAAGATTTACAACTTTCTCAGCAAGTGAAGGATATCCTTCATGCTTCCAGAAAGCCTTCCACCAGACGTTCATATGCTTTTAAATGGAAAAGGTTTTCCATTTGGTGTGCAGAGAAGGGTCTCAACCCTCTTGCAATACCTTTGCATTCTTTACTAGACTATTTGCTGCATTTATCCCATGCAGGCCTTAAGACAAATTCAATCAGAGTCCATTTGAGTGCTATTGCAGCATCCCTTAAGCCTCTCAATGGACAACCTATTTCCTCTCATCCTCTTATAGCAAGATTCATGAGAGGCCTTCTTTTGACTAAACCTCCCATTAGACCACCTCCAGTGGCCTGGGACTTGAATCTGGTTCTTCGCCAGCTTATGAAGCCACCCTTTGAACCCTTAGCCACTACCTCCTTAAAATTCCTTTCTTGGAAGGTAATTTTTCTCATTGCAGTCACTTCAGCTCACCGTATTAGTGAGCTGCAAGCTTTAGTGGCTAATTCTTCTTATACAAGGTTCCATCATGACAAGGTAGTCCTCAGAACTAATCCACACTTTATGCCTAAAGTGGTCTCACCTTTTCATCTGAACCAGGAGGTCTTTTTACCTGTCTTTTTTCCAGGACCTCATGCATCAAGTGCAGAGAGGAATCTTCATACCCTGGATTGTAAAAGAGCACTTGCTTTCTACTTACACAGGACACAGCAACATAGAAAGTCCTCTCAACTTTTTGTTGCTTTTGATCCTTCTCATTTAGGACTTCCAGTCTCTAAGAGAACTCTGTCCAATTGGATTGCTCAGTGTATTTCCTTCGCCTACCAAAGTAAGAACCTTTCTCTGGAGGGCCATGTCACAGCCCACAATGTGAGGGCCATGGCAACCTCTATGGCTCATCTAAACTCTGTGTCCATCGACCAAATCTGTCGAGCGGCCACTTGGGCATCGGTTCATACCTTCACAGCCCATTACTGCTTGGACAAGGACTCCCGCCGGGATGCCTTGTTTGGTCAGGCTGTTCTCAAACACCTGTTCCATACCTAATCAACTCCTACCCTCCATCCCTGAACTGGACGCCTGAGATTCATGGGTAGAGGTAGAGCCCTTCCCAGGGACTCACAATCTGGGTGATCTCCCAGGCATCTCTAGCTGGGGAGTCCCCATATGTGAAGACTCATTCCTGCTTGTTCCTGGAGATAGCACAGTTACTTACCTGTAACAGGTGATCTCTGGGAACAGCAGGAATAAGTCTTCACAACCCACCCACCTCCCCTAGGAGTTGTATCTCTCTATCTATCTTTCCTTTCCTCTCTCTCTCTCTCTTTGTCTCAGCTTTAAAACTCGAACTGGAGAGAGGCAGTTGGGAAAGGCGGGAAGGCGGCACGCAGGCGCTGTGGGATGCTCCCAAAAGCTTTCTTTAAGGACGCTGGGGAGCGTTCCTGCGCGGGCTCCGTCGGTACCGACGATACCCATATGTGAAGACTTATTCCTGCTGTTCCCAGAGATCACCTGTTACAGGTAAGTAACTGTGCTTTATAGTGGAGTTTTAAACATCTGAAATATATGCAGTCGTTCTTCTCTTTAAACAACTCCTTAAAGTATGTACAAAAATAATCATTTATTATTTATCTGTCAGGCAAGAGCACTCTGTACATAAAATTAATAATAACATAGTGAGAATTTTATAAAATGGTTTGAGTATAATTACTGCAAAAAGTAGAGGGTCCTCAAATATTTCGTATGACTGTGAAAGGAAATATAATAGCACTAATCACCACTGAAGTTGTCACGTCAAAGAACCATCAATGCAATCTTTTTGGTTCTTGGCTTCGTGACTTATAATATTTTATTTTCTATATTAATATTGTTATCTCAGTTTTCTAATGCAGTTAAAGTATATTAATTTCCTCTTACCAAATTTGATTAAAAATTACTTATCTCGAAAAATTCAGCAGCTGTATTCCACTATGTACAACTCATCAACCCGGCCGCAGCAGAGGCGCCATTGGCGTTTCAGTGTGAAACCACCGGCATTGTAGAAACATTCTCACAGATGCATCTGCAAGAGAAGCAACTCTTTGTACATAAGCAAAAAACCCTCCTCCTGCGTATCTCACAACATCGGTGAAGTGCAACATTCATTTAATAAATTATAAAATAGATGCAAAGCTCTCAAGTGGCACTCAGTGGCCCCGTTTTTCAATTTATTAAACAAATGTCACATATCACTACTACCGGTATATGCAGATCGGTCTGCCTATGTACTAATGATTGTTTATCTTACAGACACTTCTGTGAGAATATTGCCCCCGCTGCCAGGCGTTTCATGCCAAAACGCCAGTGGAATCTCTGCTGGTTTTGAGCATCTCTAATGAGCATTGCACATCTTCGAATGCAGCTTACCAATTAGATAAATAATTTTTGAGCAAATTTGGGATGAAGAGATCCAGTCCCCTGACCCTCAAATAACTGGTCAAAACTGACCTATGGTTGCTGAGAAGCCAGAAAACAGTCACCTAGGTCAATTAATGCCCGATGCCAGGTTCATATGCCCAGAATCTGCCACTATGCTGTGGCAAAAAGTGTGAGAAACCCCTCAGATCAACTGGCAAGGAACTCCAGGGCATAGGGCATGATAGATGAGAAGATATGGATTATATGAAGGGGGAAGATGATAGAGATAACCAGAGACCAGCCTAAATAGGCTTCTAGGTCTTCTGTTAGCAACATGCTCTTCCCCACTGGCCCATAGAGGTTGCCCAGGCTCCCCCCACCTGTCGACATCAACGTAGTGAAGGGAGGACTGCATTACTAAGCAGCGGCAGTCATTTTTGGATGAGTCCATAAATCAGGTGACTCCAGGTACCACAACTGAATCATGGCTTATAAGCCTAGCAAAGCTCCAGACCCTAGCACAAAGTAAAACAAATCTTGTCCTTTGTTTTGTACAAAAAAAACCCCAGCATATAAATTGTTCTCTGCTTATAAATTTTTTTTTTAAAAAGCAGGATTACAAACTAATCTTCTGTATATAGAACATATTTCCCTGGAAAACATTTAGGCTCATGGGCAGAACATCTCAGACATTTTGTGCAAATTCTTTAGACAAAATTAGTTTGATTCCTTATTCAAAAATGCCTCTATTGTCCTGTTCTATTCCCTGGAATGGTGTTCATTACTAAAATCCTCCCACATGGAATCTGAAGTTACTTTTAATTATGTACAGTACAATATAATCATATTGTAATGCTCCACAATGCAATATGATTTGCCTTCGTTGTAACAGATCAGACAACAGGCTAGTATTACAAACTGAAGCCATGCCAACTTCACTAATCCTCGAAAGACTGCAATTAGGAAAAAAAATGTAATTTATGTCTCTAACCTGCAGGCTTAACACTCTCTATATCTAAGTAATTTTAAGTGACCTTTTTTTCTTTTAAAGAACATCACTGAAATTTTGTACTTGATGTATCGAGCCTTAGCACAGGTGCAAATGGAAGGACTTGGGGCTAATTTTATAAGTGAACTGTGTGTAGAACAGCAGTTTACAGGCACAAGTAGATGATTTATAAAATTTATCAAAGCATCTACAACATAATAAATATGCCTTTATAAAATACCCCACCGGAAAGCTGCTGCCCAAAATGTACACCTGCTTGAGGGCAGGAGTAATTGTGTCTGAATGGGCCAGTATAAAATCAGCACTTATGAACCCATCTTTTACTCCTGGGGGAATTCAGTGCAAAAAAAAAGAAAAATTCTACATAAACAGTTTGAAAATACTGCACACAGTATTTTTAAATTCTGCCTGCCTTATTAGTAATTTTTTATGCAGAATTCCTATAATAAGACCTAACCCCTCACCTAGACCTAAAATTCCCCCTGCCTTTTCTCTCTTCAGCTCTCTTTCGCTCCAACTACAGTTCTCTCCCCAACCAGGCTGCCATTGCATTATCGGGCCACAGCATTCTCCTCTGCTGTCCCAAATGCTCATTTGATCCAAGTGGACTTCCATAGAGCCAAGTGATTCAAATGAGCTAACCATAATGAATCATACCAAGCACATAAAGACAGGTACTCGGATTGAAAACTCCTCCACAGTTTCTAGTGAGCACGATTGATCTAATTCACCTCTGGCATCCGCATACTTCCATATTGATATTTAAATTTCCTAGTCTACTAGTTAAAACCACGGAACTAGCACATTCTCATTCACTACTTATGTATATCTTACCATTCTCTAGTCCTCAGTTTTATGAAGTATTTTCATCTTGATTAGATTGTAAGCTCTGATGAGCAGAGACTGTGTCTTACATCTTTATGTACAGTGCTGCATAAACCTTGTAGCGCTATACAGATATTATTAGTAATAGCAGTAGCAGCTTTCTCTGATCTCTTTAACAAACTCGGGCCCCTGTTTGTAAGATTGAGCTGAATGAATATAGTACTTCTTTGAAGGTGCTTAAATTATGTATGTTTATGAAAGTTGTGTAAATGGTCCGTGGTTAAGGCTGAAGCCTTGACAATTGGTACTACTGTTCACAGGTTTCAAATTTGTACTAATTTAGTTTCATGTTTGCATTTGGTGTAATGTATCATTATATTATTCTTCACATTACAAGTGCATGCAATTACAAACACCTACAACACTGTCTTTGTAGTATGTGCTCTCACTTTGCCTCATTTGCGAGGCATCAAAAGGAAACAGTTTTGACACCCAGGGCCCGTGCAGTTTAGGGTTCAACCTTCTGTTGAGACATGCTCACTATCCGCTGCCACTTTGAAAATATTTTGGGGCTAATTTCCAAGGAGCTCTCAGGCTGGAGTGAATATCTATGTCTGAAATGTTGGCATGCATTAATGGGGTTCTCCGTGAAGAAGTCCTCACGTATGGGTGACGTCCCCTGATGGAGCTTGCGTGGGAACATTCCCCAGCTTCTACCATAAGCTTTTGGGAACTTCCATTCCCGCTTGCCACAGCGAGCCTACATTCCTGCTTGCCACAGCGCCATCTTATCTCCAGTTCACTTTTTCTGTGGAGCCCCACGGAAAAGGTTCCTCAGTGCTACCGAAAAAAGTTGGTTTTGCAGGCCCTTTGGGGTTTCATTCTCTTATTTTCTGCCTTTTTTGTACCGCCTGTCATCAGGGCATCGGTATTCGCTAGTGCCGGCCATTATTCAGAGGTTTTTCCCATTCTTTTTTTTTGCTTTTTTTGCCCTAGGAAGTTTTCCACCTTTTTTCCTGGGCTTTTATCGCTGATCAGTATTGAGCCTTTTGATCCTGCAGCAGCTCTTTTTCCAGCCATGTCCAAACTGGCCAGCAGCTTCAAAAATGCACCTGCTGTGCACACACCAGATCCGTGACAGACCGTCACAATTGGTGCATCCAGTGCCTCAGCCTTACCCATGAGCCCTCCACTTGTAGTCTGTCTCCAGATGACTAAGAAGGGGCTCAAGGGCCGAGAGAAGCAGTGCAAGTCACTCTTTGGGCCATCAGACTCGGCGTCCTTGGCACCTCCATCAGTGTTGACACCCTCAAGGGGCTCTGCCGATGCCTTAGCATCGCATGGTGCTTGAGCTCATTCAGAGCCGAGGGGCTAAGACAGCATGGATCGGAGGCTCTCCATCAATGATCCGTCAGAGCTTTGAAAGGACTCGTCTATCCTTTTGGTGTCGAAGAGGGTGGCCAGAGACAGGCATTGACACTGAAGCCCTTCTCGATGTGAGGTCAAGGATGATGGCCGGGAGCATCCTGCAAAGATGCCCCGGCAGGAGGAGTCGACTCTTAGTGCCCTGGAGGGCCTCTGGCATTCTCCTGATTTCCTTACCTTCATGGAGTCCCCATGATGGAGTCAGTGGCCAAGGTCATTTTACTGGTCCCAATGCCCTCAGAGACCGCGGTGCTGACTGAGCACCTTAAGACTTACCCACTCAGCATCCTGAGGTGCACATGTTGCTCTCCTGGCTGCATGAGCCCAGGTGGCTCCACCAGCCATAGTGGTGTAACTGCCGGCTGTGCAGCCTTTCCTTGAGACTCATGCCCTCCGTCCCAAGCTAGGGACATCAGTTCAGCGGTCAGACTGCACCCCAGATCTGGCTACAATATCCCTCTCCAGTGTCTCAGGCTCCAATGCCCTTGTGCTTGGGTGTCCAGAGGAGCACTGCCATCAGTCCCGTCAGCACCTGGTGCCTCTGCTAGAGCAGAGCTGACACCAGGCGGAAGCCTGGAGATACTTTGATGTCCTCTCAGAGTCGGACTCCAAGGGTTGGGATACAGAGGAAGAGTCTTCAGCCACCCAAAGGGAGTCCCTGGACATCCCCTCTGAGCCATCCCTGCCGTACGAACAGCGGAAGTCACCCCCAGAGGACATGTCCCTCCAGGACTTCATCCGGGACATAGTGAAGGCCATTTCCTTCTGCCTCAAGGCAGAAGATGAGCTGAGGATGGAGGAACTAGAGATCCTCCAGTACACCTTGGCTCCGAAGGAGGCCGTCACTGTGCAGTTGCATCACATTTTGCAGCGACTCCTATTCTGCATGTGGGAGACCCCCATGTTGGTGCTGGTCATCAGCCACCGACTCAGCTTGATGTACTGGGTGCAGAAAGTCCCTGGGTTCGAGAAGCTGCAACTGCCGCACCATTCCTTGGTGGTGGAATCTTCCATGTGGTGTGTCAAGAACTCAAAGACCCATTTGTTGGTGCCTTCTAGCAGTCGGCTTGTTCATTTTGCATACAGGTGGTCCATCATCACCTCAGACACCTGGGTACTTCAAATAGTTTGGCATGGGTATTGGCTGCATTTTGTCCAGGTCCAGCCCCCATTCTTCCCAGGAGAGTACCCTCTAGACCCGCACCATCATCACGGTTTCCTCCAGGTGGAGGTTGCCGCCCTGCTGGTCGACCTGGACATTGAGCCAGTGGCCTGATCTTAGGTAGGATGGGGTTTCTACTCCCGCTACTTCCTCATCCCCATAAAGATGAGGGAATTTCGGCCCATCCTGGACCTCTGGGACCTGAACCACTCCCTGGTTCGAGAAAAGTTCAAGATGGTCTTTGGGTACCTTGCTCCCTTATCTCCTCAAGGGCGATTGGTTATGTTCCTTAGATCTGAAGGATATGTACACGCACATCCTGATCCATCCTCTCCACGGGTAGTACTTGCAGTTCATGCTGGGCGGCTGGTACTTTCAATTCTGGGTGCTACCCCTTGGGTTAGCGTCAGCCCCCTGGGTCTCCACGAAGTGTCTAGCGGTCACCA
Source organism: Ichthyophis bannanicus (assembly GCA_033557465.1). Taxonomy (NCBI): domain Eukaryota; kingdom Metazoa; phylum Chordata; class Amphibia; order Gymnophiona; family Ichthyophiidae; genus Ichthyophis; species Ichthyophis bannanicus. The sequence goes on along the minus strand of CM066035.1, from coordinate 612,028,598 downwards.
CCGCTTACCTCCAGACCCTGGGGGTCTTCCCCTACTTAGATGACTGGCTGGTAAAGACCTCCACGCCAGACGGCATTTGGCACTGCTCATCTGCGAATTCAGGTACTTGAGTGACTCAGGGTTTGTGATAAACTACCTCAAGTCTCACCTACAGCTGTCACAGCAGCTAGAGTTTATCAGGGCCTCCCTGAACACCACGCGGGCCTGGGCATTTCTCCTGGTGGATCGATTGCAGCAGATCATGGAGGTGACCTCCGCTGTCCTTCAAAGGTGGCATACCATGGCGCGAGGGATGCTGTGCCTATTGGGGCACATGGCTTCCAAAGTACACATAACCCTGTTGACCCGGCTGAGATTTTGCCAGGCTCAGTGGACTTTGAGTATGCAGTGGCAACCAGCCACAGGCTGTCTGAGGTACTAGGTGGCGGTTACCACATCTCTTGTGGAATCCCTCCAGTGGTGGCTAGAACCATGGCACTTGCTCCAGGGTCTCCCCTTTTAGTCGATGCTGCCCCACAAGATGCTCACCACTGATTTATTTATTTAGACAGACTTGTATACCACCTTATCCTTCAATCAAGGTGGTCACGTCACATCACAATTGGAGGGTTACAGTTAACATTAGGGTACATGTAAACATTTAGACAGTGCAGTTACATAACAGCATTTAGACAGTACAATTAAAGGTAGCATTTAACATGAGGGTATTTAATAACGTGGTATGATAAACTTGTGTGGGTGGATAGGATGGGTGCATGTTTAGTTGGCGGGGTAGGTGGTATTTCAGTTTGGGTATAGGATGTTGCCTGGATGCTCATATGTTTCTATAAATAAATATGTTTTGAGGTCTTTGTGGAAGTCTTTGAGGTCATCTAATGCTCTCAGGCTCGTTGGGAGGGAGTTCCATAGTGTGGATGCCAGTAGTGATGGTGCTCTTTTTGATGTTGTTTGTTTGGTTTTGTGATAGCCTGCAGGTGGGCAGATCATGTTGTCCTTATTGGTTCTTCTTGCTCTATTGCTGATGTCTCTTGTTATAACGTTTTAGAGTACATCTTCTGAGAGATGGTGATGCGTCAAAAGTGGGCTGGGGCACGCACTTGGACAGCTTGCTGATGCAGGACCTTTGGTCTGAGCAGGAGAGAATGCCCCAGATCAACTTCCTGGAGCTGCGGACGATCGCAAATGCTCTCAAGGCCTTTTGGACCCATCTGGCCAACCAGGTTGTCTTGATTCAGACAGACAACCAAGTGGCAATGTTCTATATGAAGAAGCAGGGTGGGCATGGGTTCGTACCTCCTGTGTTGGGAAGCAGTGTGCTTCTGGAAGTTTACAGTGGCTAAAGGCATGGAGCTGAGGGTAACATACTTGCCCAGGGAGCTCAACACTCTGGCAGACCACCTCAGCCAGGTCCTCCAGCCCCACGAATGCACTCTCCAAAGGAGGGTGGTGGAGCGCATCTTTCAGGAGTGGGGCACTTCAGTAGTGGATCTCTTTGCTATGCAACACAATGCCCAGGTAGATCACCTTTGCTCTTGCATGGCTTCCAGGGACAGGTTGGCCGCTGCCCACTTTCCTCCTGGACTGTGGTGTGGGCCTGCTTTACGCATATCCCCAATTCCGCTGGTGGCGAAGATGCTATTCAAGCTCCAGGCAGGCAAGGGGACAATGATCCTCATTGCCCCATACTGGCCCAGGCAGCCATGGTTCTCCCTATTGCTTCAGCTCTCACATTGGGAGCCTCTTTGGCTGGGTTGCAACCCTGATCTCATCTCGCAGGAGGGCAGGACCCTACTGAATCCCAATGTCAGGTCCCTGGTCCTCATGGCCTGGATGCTAAGTAGGTAGTCCTATCGGAGCTCAACTTGCCGAGGGAAGTGGTGGATGGTTTCCTGGCCTCCCACAGGGATTTGACACGCCACTCCTGTGCCTTCAAGTGGCACAGGTTCTCACTGTGGTGCACTGACAAGGCGCTAGAACTTTTTTCTTGCTTGGAGGAGGGCTTGTTGGAGTACCTTTTGCATCTCTCCAACTTGGGCCTGAAATCCAACTCTGTCTGCGTCCACCTGAGTGCAATCGGTGCTTTTCACCGTGGCCTAGAGGGAAAGTCCATTTTCTCTCAGCCACTCGTGGTCCACTTCATGCGGGTCCTGCTCCTGTCAAAGCCTCCAATTAAATCCCCCGCTGGTCACGTGGGATCTGAATGTGGTGTTGGGGCAGCTCTTGGTGCCTTTTGAGCTGCTGGCTATCTGCCCCCTGAAATTTCTGATCTGGAAGGTCATTTTTCTTATGGCTTTCACCTCGGCTCGCCAGGTCATTGAGCTTCAGGCTCTGGTGGCTCACCCCCCTTATCTTTATCTTTATTGGCACTTGATGTACCGCCCACGTCGAAACATTAGGGCGGTTTACAATAAATTAAAAAAATAACAGTAACAATGCTGCAGAAAAAGAAAGGAACGCCATATTTTAACAGAAAAGAGGAGAAAGGATAGCAAGTAGAGCAAGAGTAAATGACACAGAAGGACACAGTCTACAGAGAATCAGTAGATGAGAGATTAAAAGCCTGCTGAAACGGGTGTGTTTTGAGTAATGTTTTAAGTGTTTAGTAGGTGGGTTCTAAACGGAGTGAGGGGGGCAAGGTGTTCCGTAGTACTGGGCTGAGGAAAAAGAACGCAGCATGTCGTGTCTGTTTAAGGTGAGCTTGAGAGGGGGGGTGGAAGGAAGAGCCAATTAGCATGGAGCGAACGGAGTTGACGATGAGGTCTATGTAAAGTAATAAGATTGGCAAGATACTGTGGTGTCAAAGTGTAGAATGCCTGGTGAGTCAGAATCAGGAATTTGTATTGAAATCTAAACTGAAGTGGTAACCAATGAAGGCGGAGTAGGAGAGGGGTTATGGGATCTGACCATCTGGCATGAGTGGCAAGACGCGCAGCCGTGTTCTGGAGCAGTTGCAAGCGTTGGAGCTGATAACGTGGTAGATTGGCCAAAGCTACATTACAGTAGTCTAGTCTGTTCATGACTAGAGCAAGCAGTAAGGTAATGATGGACGATGGAGGAAGCAATGAATGGACAGCTCTGATCTGTCTAAGTGCGTAGAAAGAGCGGCGCGAGAGGACAGACAGATGTTCGTGAAATGAAAGAGAAGAATCTAAAGTAACACCCAGATAGCGAAAGGAGGAGGAGACCAAAGGAATAGTAGATGAAGCGAGCTGAGGAGCAACAGTAGGACATGAGGAACGCAAGGACACCCACATGGCAGTTGACTTGGAAGGGTTCACATGGAGAAAATTAGAAGAAAGCCAAGACTCAACATGGGAAAGACAGTCATTAAGAGATGAGATATTCACATCTACAGGTGATGAGTGAAATAGGTACGTGGAGACCGGGAATTGTTGAATTAGTAAGGGCAAAGGGGCTAGAAAGATATTAAAAAGCAGTGGTGAGAGAACAGAGCCCTTTGGGACCCCACAGATAAGAGGGGGGGGGGGGGAAGAGAGCAGACAGAGAAGGTGCGCGAAGTAAGAAAAGATCGAAACCATTGTAAAACGGTGCCCCGAAGACCAGCATCGTAGAGATGAGAAAGGAGGGTTCTGTGGGCCACAAGATCAAATGCTCATGATAGATCTAGTGAAAGAAGCAAAGTGACATCTCTCCGATCATGTGCAGTATGAATTTCATTTAGGAGGACAAGAAGTACCGTCTCTGTACTATGTCCTGCACGGAATCCGGACTGACGTGGGTGCAAAGTGTTGGTAGCTTCAACATGAGATGTTAGTTGCAGAAACGCTAAGTGCTCTAATATTTTTGACAGAAAGGGGAGGTTTGAAACCGGGTGCCAGTGGGACAGAATAAAAGGATCGAGTGAAGACTGCTTGAGTAGGGGACGGACGATGGCAGATTTCTAGGGAGTAGGAAAGATACCCAAGGATAGGCTAGAATTCAGAATGGTTAATATGGTGGGTAATAGTTGCAGGGCTGGTGCAGTCAACCAGCCAGAAGGGATACATGAGGTTACCACCATAACCAAGTAGTGCTGTGCACTCACGCATGTTTCTTGCCCAAGGTGGTTTCGGCTTGCCACCTCAACCAGTCGGTGCTTCTGCCCATCTTATTTCCTAGGCCTCAAGGCAACAGGGCGGACGTCCAACTGCATACGTTGGATTGTAAGCGAGCGCTTGCCTTCTACTTGAGGGGACGGCTCAGCATTGTCGCTCTTCACAGCTTTTCATCTCCTATGACCCCAACAAACTGTGCATGATTGTCTCCAAGCACACGTTGTCCATCTGGGTGGTGAATTGCATAATTTTGCCTATGCTCAGGCAGGTCTGAGTCTCAAGGGTCATGTCACGACCCACTATGTCCAGACCATGGCTGCATCTGTGGCCAGTCTGTGCTCAATCTCCAAGGTGGAGATTTTCAGAGCTGCTACGTGATCCTCTGTCCACATCTTCACAGCCCACTACTGCCTGGATGGGGATTACCAGCATGACAGTAACTTTGGCCAAGCCGTACTCCAACATAGGTTTGGGACATAGGTTAAACTCCTTACAACCGGTCCTTCTAGGCTACCAAAAGAATCATCCTGATATTGATGTGTACTGTAGATGTTGAATCAGTTGAGTCCCAAGGAGAGGCTGCATGTGCGGTTTCTCTTGGCTCTTTTTGCCCTGGTTGGGCTGTTTTTTTGTTTTCGGTAGCCTGTTACTTGGGAGTCCCATATGTGAGACTTCTTCCAGCTTGTTCACAGAGAAAGCGTAGCTGCTCACCTGCAGCAGGTGTTCTCTGTGAATAGCAGGAATAAATCCTCACAACCCTCCCACCTCCCTGTAGAGTTGTTTCTGGCTACGAGTTTTTGTACTCTACTGGAGATAAGATGGTGCTGCGGTGGGCCAGAAGGTAGGTGTGCATGTGTGATGGAGACTCCCAAAAGCTTCAGGTGGAAGGTGGGGAGCGTTCCCACGTGGGGCTCCATCGGGGAACGTCACCTATATGTGAGGGCTTATTCCTGCTGTTCACAGAGAACACCTGCTACAGGTGATTAATTATGCTTTAAAATTGCTATTTGAGCTTTGAATGCAAACAGCCATGCAGATGTTCAAATCACAGACTTCTCCAGAAGCATTTTAGAAGCTAGCTCCGGAAACATCCCTGGTGCAAGGACGTCCAAGCTGTGAAGGGAACGTGGCAGAGGTATGTCCAGGGCGTTCCCAGGAACTTGGCTCATTTTGCCATCCAAACATCCGGAGGTTGTGGAGAACGAGATGCCTTCATATCTCCTATATTTTCCATGTTGATAGTGAACACTGATGGGGAATGAGGGCTCTTATTTTTGTTTTGCCATGCCACTTTGGGGATGTCTGTGTTGCTATAATCAAACCAAAACAGACATTCCTGGCAATTTTTTGCACGTTTAGCCTTAGATGTCCCAGATTGCACTTGGACGCCCTTTCTGAAATGCCACATCATGCCACTCACGCTAGCATTTTATAAAGACATACTTGTCTGTACAAAATAGGCTTTGCATAGGTGCCATAAAACACATCTTTTAAATAGGGGGCAATTTTATGTCTTTTCCAAGTGTAAAAAGCCGATTTATGCACAGAAAAGGTTTCTTATAAAATTAGATTATGCTTAAAAGTACTTGCAGTGCAAGCCAGCGTGTTCAGTACTTGTTCAGTAGATGTGCTCAGGGATGGGATGTTGAGATTTATGTGCATATTTAATAAAATATGCATATATGCACGTATGTTACATGCTAACATTTGTGCCTGATACATAAGAACATAAGATATGCCATACTGGGTCAGACCAAGGTCCATCAAGCCCAGTATTCTGTTTCCAACAGTGGCCAATCTAGGTCATACGTACCTAGCAGTTTCCCCAAGGGACACAGGTTCCACAATGCTTGTATTGGTTCAAGCATTGATATCCTGGGTCCCTTCTTAATAATGGTTTATGGACCTTTCCTCCAGGAACTTGTCCAAACCTTTTTTAAACCCAGCTACACTAACAGCCTTTACTACATCCTCCGGTAACAAATTCCAGAGTTTGATTACACGTTGAGTGAAAAAATATTTTCTTTTATTAGTCTTAAATAGTTTACCCTGTAGCTTCATTGCATGTCCCCTAGTCTTTCTGTATTCTGATAAGGTAAACAATCGATCTACATTTACCCGTTCCACTCCGTTCATTAATTTATAGACTATCATATCTCCCCTCAGCCGTCTCTTTTCCAGGTTAAAGAGCCCCAACCTTTTTAGCCTTTCTTCATAGGAGTAGCCTTCCATCCCCTTTACCATTTTGGTGGCTCTTCTCTGAACCTTTTCTAAAATTGCTATATCCTTTTTAAGATATGGCGACCAGAATTGCACACAATATTCAAGGTGCGGTCTCACCATGGAACGATATAGAGGCATTATAATATCTTTTGTTTTATTTTCCATTCCTTTCCTTATCATACCTAGCATTCTATTTGCTCTCTTGGCCGCCGCTGCACACTGGGCCGAGGGTTTTAACATGGTATCCACAATGACGCCTAAATCTTTTTCTTGGGTGGTGGTTCCTAATGTGGAACCTTGCATCGTGTAACCATAGTTTGGGTTGTTCTTCCCTAGGTGCATAACCTTGCACTTCTCCACATTAAATTTCATCTGCCATTTTGATGCCCAGTCTTCCAATTTATCAAGATCCTCTTGCAATTTTCCACAATCCTCCTGGGTTTTAACAACTTTAAATAGTTTTGTGTCATCAGCAAATTTGATAACCTCACTCGTTATTCCACTTTCCAGGTCATTTATGAATATGTCAAAAAGCAGCGGACCCAGCACAGATCCCTGGGGTACACCACTATTCACCTTTCTCCATTGGGAAAATTGGCCATTTAGCCCTACCCTCTGCTTTCTATCTTTTAACCAGTTCCTGATCCACAGTAGTACACTGCCTCCTATCCCATGACTCTTTAGTTTTGCCAAAAGTCTCTCATGAGGGACCTTGTCAAAGGCTTTCTGAAAGTCCAGATACACAATATCAACCGACTCACCTTTGTCCACCTGTTTATTCACTCCTTCAAAAAAACATAACAGATTAGTAAGACAAGATCTTCCTTGTCTAAAGCCATGTTGGCTGTCTCCCATTAGGTCATGACTATCTATATGCTGAGTAATTTTATTCTTTATGATGGTTTCTACCATTTTTCCCGGTACTGATGTCAGGCTCACCGGTCTGTAGTTTCCCGGATCACCCCTCGAACCCTTTTTAAAAATTGGTGTTACATTGGCGATCCTCCAATCCTCAGGTATTAGAGATGATTTTAATGATAGTTCACAGATTACTGATAGCAGGTCTGCAATCTCAAATTTCAGTTGTTTCAACACCCTTGGATGTATACCATCCGGCCCAGGTGATTTGCTACTCTTCAGTTTATCTAATAGTTGTAGGACATCTTCCCGATGTATCGATATTTCCTTCAATTCTTCCACACCTTTAAATACCACTTCAGTCGTGGGTAACATCCCTACATCTTCCTCAGTAAAGACCGAAGCAAAGAATTCATTCAGTCTCTCCGCTATCGCCTTGTCGCCTCTTAGTGCTCCTTTAACCCCTTTATCATCTAATGGACCAACTGACTCTCTCACGGGTTTTTTGCTACGAATGTACTTGAAAAGGTCTTTATTTCGCGTTTTTGCTTCCGCAGCAAGCTTCTTCTCAAATTCTCTCTTTGCCTGCCTTATCAATGCCTTGCATTTGACTTGCCAGTGCTTGTGCTGTTTCCAGGTTTCATCATTTGGCTCTTTTTTCCATTTCTTGAAAGATGCTTTTTTGGCAACAACAGCCTCTCTGACCTCAGCTTTAAACCATGCTGGCAATTTTTTGGACTTCCTTCCACTTTTCTTAAAGCGTGGAATACAGCTGGTCTGGGCTTCCAAGATAGTATTTTTCAACAACACCCAAGCTTGATGTACGTCTTTAACCTTTGCAACTGCTCCTTTTAGTTTTTTCTTAACTGTTTTCCTCATTCTATCATAGTCTCCCTTTCGAAAGTTAAGGGGTAGTACTGTGGATTTCCTTACTATCCCTCCTCCACTAATTAAATCAAAGGCGATCATGCTATGATCACTATTGCCAAGTGGCCCCAACACCCTTATCTCTTGCACTACATCTGGTGTTCCACTAAGGACTAGGTCTAATATTGCTTCCCCTCTGGTCGGTTCATGAACCAGCTGCTCCAAGAAGCAGTCATTTATTTCATCTAGGAACTTTATCTCCCTAGCATGTCCTGTTGTGACACTGACCCAGTCGATGCCGGGGTAATTGAAATCACCCATTATTATTACTGCACTGTAACTTTTGCTAGCTTCCTTGATTTCTTTGAGCATTTCATCATCCATTTGTTCATTCTGGCCAGGCGGACGATAGTACACCCCCACTGCCATCGCCTTCCCCTTTTTACATGGAATTTCAATCCATAGAGATTCTACAGCAAATTTTGTTTCTTGCAAAACTTTAATCCTTTCTGACTCAATGCCCTCTCTAACATAGAGCGCAACCCCTCCACCAATTTGATCAGCTCTATCATTTCGATATAGTTTGTACCCAGGTATCACAGTGTCCCACTGGTTGTCCTCCTTCCACCATGTCTCTGATATTCCAATCATATCTAACCTCTCGTTTAGTGCTATATATTCTAACTCTCCCATCTTGTTTTGTAGACTTCTAGCATTTGCATACAAGCATTTTAGAGACTGTATTTTATTCATATTAATTTGGCTATTGGTAGACATGGGTAATTTGGGATCTTTAAGTTCTGTCTGCTCCATACTCGAGGGCATTTGGGCTACTTTACTCTTTTTTGGAACCTCTCTGCTTTTTGTAGTATCCTTCAAGGATACATTCTTCCGAACCATGCGCTCTTGGGCGACTGTCGGCTTTCCCCTATTATCTAGTTTAAAAGCTGCTCTATCTCCTTTTTAAAGGTTAATGCCAGCAGCCTGGTTCCATCCCGGTTAAGGTGAAGCCCATCCCTTCGGAAGAGCCCCTCCTTTCCCCAGAATGTTCCCCAGTTCCTAACAAATCCGAACCCCTCATCTCTGCACCATTGTCTCATCCACGCATTGAGACTCCGGAGCTCTGCCTGCCTATTGGGTCCTGCGCGTGGAACGGGAAGCATTTCGGAGAACGCTACCCTGGAAGTTCTGGATTTCAACTTCCTACCTAAAAGCCTAAATTTAGCTTCCAGAACCTCCCTACCACATTTTCCTATGTCATTGGTACCAACATGTACCAAGACAGCAGACTCCTCCCCAGCACTATCTAAGACCTTATCTAGGTGGCGTGTGAGGTCCGCTACCTTCGCACCAGGCAGGCATGTTACCAGGCGATCCTCACGTCCACCAGCCACCCAGCTATCTACATGCCTAATGATCGAATCACCAACTATAACTGCTGTCCTAACCCTTCCCGCATGGGCACTTGGCCCTGGAGAAACCTCCTCGGTGCGAGAGGGGTTTACATCACCTGGAGGAGAGGTCCTAGTTACAGGATCACTTCCTGCCACACCAGGGTGATGCTCTCCTGTCACGTGACCTCTCTCCTCCATGGCAACAGGGATGCTGCCAGACTGGAGGTGGGACTTCAGGACTATATCCCTGTAGGTCTCGTCTATGTACCTCTCTGTCTGTCTTATGTTTTCCAAGTCTGCTACTCTAGCCTCTAGAGAACGGACTTGTTCCCTGAGAGCAGAGAGCTCCTTGCACCTAGTGCACACGTAAGACCTCTCACCAGCTGGGAGAAAATCATACATGTGACACTCAATGCAAAAGACTGGAAAGCCCACATCCCGCTGCTGGACTGCTGTCTGCATCTTAGTTTTAAGTTTGTGTTTAGATCTTTAAGTTCTATATGTACTAAAGGGTGCAATGGATCTTTATACCACTAAAACTGTACCTAAGAAGTTTAATATACCTTGTTCACCTGAAGCTTAATTAATCTCAGGTCCTTGGTGTATGACTGATTTGGGTAATGAGCTTCACCTGAGAGCACCTCCTGTCTTTTAAGTTGTGCAAGTACCTATAAAGCTGTGATTTTCCCAGCAGAGGGTGGGTGTGGGGAGGGAGGGAGGGATATAACACTTATTAAAAAAGGGCTGCTACACAGTACCTTGTCCTGTGCTGCTGAGGAAAACTATATTCTGATTTGATTTAAATTATAGCTCTTTGCTGCTACTAGGCTCTAACCTATTATGAAATTTAAACTACAAGCTCTCTGCTGGATTCTAAATTTAACCAGAAAGCTCTCTTCTGTGTTTTAATTTGAAACTAAAAGTACTTTGCTGATGCTAGGCCCTGAGTGACTATGAAATTTAAACTACAGCTGTCTACTGGGTATGAAAGGTAACCAGAAAGTTCTCTTCTGTGTTTTTAAATTGAATCTTAAACTGTTGCTACTAGGCCCTGACTGATTTAACAAAAAAAATAGTGGGTTCACAGATTAATTAGCTTTAAAAGAAAAACAATTCCTTTCAGAAAAATTCCCAGAAGTATATACTCACAATTTCAGATTTCTCTCCAGAAGTAACAGCCCCCCTTTCCAGTCCGTCATTTTCAAAGGATCTTAATATGTACACCTTAGAGGAAAGGCGGGATAGAGGTGATATAATTGAGATGTTTAAATACTTACGTGGCATAACTGCACAGGAGGAGAGCCTCTTTCGATTGAAAGCAAGTTCTGCTACGAGGGGACATGGGATGAGGGTGAAGGGAGATAGATTCAGGAGTGATATGCAGAAATATTTCTTTATGGAAAGAGTGGTGGATCCGTGGAATAGTCTCTCAGTGGAGGTGGTAGAGATGAGGACAGTATCTGAATTCAAAGAAGCATGGGACAAACACAGAGGATCTCTAAAGCGAAAAAGGGGACTGTTGTAGTTGTTGATATGGAAGGACAGACTAGATAGGCCATGTGATCTTTTTCTGTCATCATTTTTCTTTGTTTCTAAATGCCTTATCTGGAATTTTCCAAAGGCACCTTCACGGTAGTGACTTTGGAAAATCCCAGATAAGTCCCTAAGATGCCCAGATGCTATGCGGTTAGCATTGGGGCATGTTGAGGGCGTTCTGGGGTGGAGTGGGGGCAGAGGAAAGGACTAAGCAGATAGCAGCGATTTTCGATTCTACCTGCTTAGGCCTCTGCACCTTAAAGATAGGCAAGGTTTTTCCTCACCTATTTTTCAGGCGCAGGGGCTAAGCGGGTAGCATCGAAAATCGCTGCTACCCGCTTAACCTCGGTGGCTGCCGGCGCATCCAACCAAACCTGGATTTTCACTTCTGTCACTGTGTAAGTAAAAATCCAGGTTAAGGGGGCTGGCAGGCAGGCTATGCAACAATGCGGCACATAGTCTGCCTAACTGAAAATCGGGCCCAAAGTCATTTGTGAGTATTAGATATACTTGGATATTCTGTCATGGACTACACTTGTGTGTATATCTTGAGCTGAATTTGGTTATGTCTTCCTGGAACTAAAACCCCTGACTTGTGAATCATTAGAAATACTTGGATTTGTTACTAATGGGGCCACTTTGGACTTCTGCTAAGCTCTTCAGAATAGGGAATCACTTAGTACTAGGGACACACCTCTCCTCGCTCTCCTTACATACACATATGTGTTATGAGAGTATAATTCTATCCAAGGTCCAAGCATAGAATTAGAATGATTGTGTCTTGCATGTCACACATTGGATGACCCTCTTTGGGAACATCTTTGATAAATAATTTGTTTTGGCATCCTTCACACTGCAATACTGCTGGCACCCATCTCTGTGCACAGGACACTCATTATGCTTGTATGAGGCATATAGTCAAGAATCTCCCAACCCAATTACTCCTGACCTCAGATTCTGTATGTGACGGGGCACCTGCAGGGGTAGTCATAGCAAGGTCACTACGGGTGTGCATTCATCAGTGTGTTAAAGGTCACACAAATCGCTTGTGCGCGTGTATAACTACAAATCATAGAAGCCAACTTGTAAACGATTGAATGAAATGAGCTCATGAACTCAACAGAAATATCCCTCAGCAAACAAAAAATAAAGAGAAAAACAAATTGACTGGTAGTGTAAATGACCAGCCTGAATCTAAATGTCAAGAGTGGGTTGAGGAAGACTCAGGTGGACAAATCAAAAGTTAGGGATACTCAAAGTCCTGCTAATCTCTTCTTCCCCCTCGCCCCCTGAAGTTGGTCCACAGCATTATCTTCCCCCCATCAGCATAACCATGCCCCCTTTTCCTCCCTAACCAGTCCTTACCAGTTTCTCTTTCCTCCGTCCATCTATACTAGAGTCTGTTCTCTTCATTCTCTCACATTCACTCACATTCCCCTAATTTCTTCTTCTTACTCCTCTCTCCCCCTTATTCTTTCCCCCTTATTCTCTTTCCCCTGCTTACTCCTTCTGCACTTTTCATTGCTTCCTTTTCTGCACGAGCATAGCATGACGTTTTATATTTGGGAACAGGGAGGTTTAATAGCTCCCTGCCTGCTCCGATCCTTACATCCTCTTAGCCTGTTCTGCTCTTCACTTTTATTTGATCCAGCCTTTTTTGTTTCCTTCTCCTCCCTAGCAGGTTCCAACGCATCCTTCCTAGCTAGCTTCTCTTCCATGTACATATATGTTGGCTCACCCCATCCCTTCACTGCTTCCCACTTCTCACTTTCCTCTGCAGATGAAAGTTCTTTTTATTGGAAGGTTTAATTTATCTCTCACTTTGTGACTGCCCATCTCCCACAGGCTTGGATCATTTCTCTGCACACCAAGAGGGAGATGCAGCTCACTTGCTGGTGATTCCCCACTATCTTCAGTATGCCGTAGCTCTTCCCCAGTTTAGAGAAACCTTTTTGACTTCTGAGCATGCGTCCAGCCTTGGCCATCGTCCGTTAGCGCAGCAGTTTCTCTCAGCCACTGTAAGCACCAACCACGGCTCTGCCCCTCTCCTTACTCCCTGCCCAATCGCTGAAAAAAACGTGAACTGCTCTGTTTACTGCAGTGCCAAACAGACTCTTTTTAAAGAGAGAGAGGGAAAAAAAACAGCCATAGTGCTGTGACAAGCAGCCTTACTGCCCATCCTAACCCCACAGGGTGCAGATAAGGCATAGTCGGGGCCTCGCTCCCAGGCAGCGGCATGACCAGAGGCAGACCTCTTACTGGCATTGGCAAGCAGAGTGACAGCACAGATCCCGGATCATTGCTCCACTCCTTCCCTCCCCGAGGCACATGATTTCTCTTTAGCTGCTAACTCCAAATCGGGGCCCCCAAGGCAGCCTAAGGTCCCCTCCAAAAACAAGGGGAAGGCTTCGTCCAAGTAATGTTGCTGAGGCCCGTAAAGACAGTGGGAGCCAGCCAAGCATAACAATTTCTCTACAAGATAAGGGAACCAGCCACAAGTGTAAGATCACCAAGGACCCTCTAGCTATCCCCTTCTCAAGCAAACAGAGCTCTCGGTGCCCTCATGCTCTATGCCTGCTCTCCAACTTGTGTCTCCACCTCCTGCACCACAAGAGACTCCTGCTAGCCGGAACTCCTCCCTTATCTCTTCTCAGATTTGTTCAAGGTGGTGTAGCCATCTTTCAGGCTGCTACCTCCACCACTCCAGACCTCTCTGCAAACCGTTTACAGGCACCACCAAGCCCTCCCAAGGCAGAGCCTGACCTCTTTAGCCCCCCTTCATGCTCCCTATCGCCTTCCTATGAAGACTGGGCCCCTGCTTCCTCCCTTGAAGAGGACTCCTGCTCCCTTCACTAGGACCCCATACCAGAATCAGCTAGCACTGCACCGTCCCCTATTCCTCCCAATCCCATACCCGAAAACAACATGAAGGACTACTTTTATCCAAAGTTCCTACAGAAGGTCTCTCAGGTGCCTGTTCTCAGTGACTCTGAAACTCTGGAGAACAAGAGGGACTTCCAGTCCATTCTCAAAGCCTTTAGTGCCCTTGGCATCCATCTGCTAAACCCATACACACTTTTCACATGCACCATTGGTCACTATACATACCCCATACCCACTACACCTACCAGCTCACACATCCCTTGCTGTCCTATTGAGATGCATTTTACCATGGCTGTTTCAACCAAGTCCCTCAAACAGACATGCCCAGCTCTGTGATGGAAGAAAGGGGAAACACACCATTATGCATTTTTCAACTAGCTTATATCTGAACTAGCTAATATCAAAAATTTTAAGAAGTAATTTTGCAGCTGGAGACATCCATTTTTCCAGGGATATTATCTGTTTGGCCCTGTACAAGGTCATGCAGGGAGTTAGTTATAGAGTAATTTCTTAAACTTGCATCCTTTGCTTTATCCTAACTAGTGCACTTCTCTAATCATCATTGATTAAGGAAGTTGAGAGAATTTCCCAGTGTCAGAGGCAATTTTTAAAAAGTAATTTGTTTGATTTATATCTACCATTTGATTTTATCTTTTGGCAAAAGACGAAAGAATGAAAAATGACATATTAAAGTTTTCTTTTAGACCGTTGTTCTGTGAATACAGCAGACAAAAACTATGATTATTGCTGCCATGTTACTAAATGCTTAAGCAAAATATCCCATTTCTTTATTGCACATTTCATTTCTTTCTGCACATTATTACATCCTCACCCACAAAGTGAAACAGAAGGATCTTCAAACATGGATACATGACTTTGGCATTCTGTAATCTGATTTAGATGTAATATTTCTGTTTTCAGTTTAGCGTAAAATATGATTACCGATATCCTAATGGGAATAGGTTATTCAAAAACAATGCAAAATGGGCAAAGAGGGAAAGACTTCAGCTGCTCTGTATTAAACATAGAAACATGTCAGCAGTCTGCCCTTCCTTATCCAATACTATAGTCCTTTTTTTCCATTAGAGACCTTCTGTGTTTGTCCCATGCTTTCTTGAATTCAGATACTGTCCTGTTCTCTACTACCTCGACTGGCAGACTATTCCACGAATCTACTATTCTTTCCATAAAGAAATATTTCCGCATATTACTCCTGAGTCTATCCCCTTTCACCTTATCCTATGCCCCCTTGTTGCAGAGCTTACTTTCAATCAAAGGAGTCTCTCCTCGTGTGCATTTATGCCACGGAGGTATTTAAACATCTCTATCATATCTCCTCTATCCTGCTTTTCCTCGAACGTATATATATTAAGATCTTTAACTCTATCCCCATATGGTTTATAACAAAGATTACTGACCATTTTAGTAGCCATCCTCTGCATCAACTCCATCCTGTTTATGTCCTTTTGAAGGTGCAGTCTCCAGAATTGCAAACAGTATTCCAAATGAGGTCGTACGAGTACCAGAGACTTATACAGAGGCACTATCCTGCTGGCCATTCCTCTCACTATGCATCCAAGCATCTTTCTGGCTTTCACCCTTGCTTTTTCTACCTGATTAGTCATTTTAGGATCATCAGAAACAATTGCACCCAGGTCCTGCTGCTCTTGGATTTTTGCAGCCCCCTACACTGTACCACTCCCTTGGATTTTTGCAGCCCAAATGCATGACTTTACATTTTTTAGCATTAAATCTCAGCTGCCAAATTCTCTACCATTCTTCAAAATTAGCTAGATCCCTCCGTATGTTATCTACTCCTTCCTGTCTACTCTACTGCAGATTTTGGTATCATCCGCGACGAGACAAACCTTACCCGCTAGCCCTTCCACAATATCAATAACAAAGATATTAAAAAGAATCATTCCCAGGACAGATCCCTGTGGCACACCATTGATAACATCCTTCTCCTCAGAATGAGCTCCATTTACCTGTACACTTTGTCGTCTCCCACTCAACCAATTTTTAACACTGTCAGTCACTCTAAGGTCCATTCCTAGGGTGCTCAATTTATTTATAAGATGCCTGTGCGGAACAGTGTCAAAGGCTATCTCCAGGAACAAGCAGGAATGAGTCTTCACATATGGGTACGTCGGTACCGACAGAGCCCGCGCGGGAACGCTCCCCAGCGTCCAATCAGAATGCTTTTGGGAGCATCCCACCAAGCCTGCGTGCTGCCTTCCCGCCTTTCCCAACTGCCTCTCCTCAGTTTTCGTTTTTCCGCGGAGCCGGCAGGACATACTCCTGTCACTGCAGAAAATTCTTCTTTTATTTTTTTGTTTTCTTGTGGTCGCGTCTGCCTTCCCTGACGCCACCGGTACCGCCGGTGTTTCTTTATTCTTTTTTCTTACAAAATTTCCTTTCTGAGGAATATTTTTTCTCTGTTAGTGCCTGATGGTTTTTTAGGCCTGCTAGGCCTACTCACTCCCCTTCATGGAAATACCAGCCACTAACCCTAAGAAATGTTTAAACTGTGGCAGTACTAAATTAATTGTAGACACTCATAATTGGTGTCTACCCTGTCTGGGTCCTGACCACCATCCGCTGGAGTGTTCCTTTTGCAGCAGTATATCCAGAAGAAGTCTTCAGCATCGAGCATGTCTCGATATGCGGTCCCCATTAAACTTCACGGTACCAGCCAACGCTCCTTCTTCACAGGATCAGGTAACCCAAAAACAGTCTGTTAAGACTAGCCAGGCCTCGAGTGGTAGATCTCATGCTCAGCATAGAGATGCCTCCGGCGTTGCCCTCGAACACCTTGGCATGAAAATCCCGGTGGGAGTCTTCAGCCTCCAAAGCCTTTATGGGGTTTCAGGTTGTTTCGGGGGTTCTCACCTCTACGAACATACCTGAGCCATGCTCGGTGGCGGCATCCGCTTGGTGCGGTACCGATACCCCGGCATCGGCAGTGGTGTTGGATGAAACATTCCTCACCAAAGATCGCAGTCTAGCGCTCTCGGTTCCTTCGGGGCCGACTGAGCCGCTGCTGACCGATCTTCCAGTATTGGTATTGATCCCGGTACCGGTACTGGTATTGACGTTGGTACCCTCCAGATATGCATCGATAGACTCGTTTCCTTCGATGCTGAGTCTGGAATCGATCTCTAGTCTGGATGACTGGGTACCGACTTCAAAAGGTACCGAAGACATTCTACCGATGATCAAGGTCTGCTACGTTTGGTTACTTTGGTATCGATACAGCTATCCCAGACTGATCTTCATGTATCGGTATCAACGGCAGTACCAGTCTCGGTACCAGTATCGACATCAGCATCGGTGTCGGTACCTCCCATGCTCGTTTCAACCGGCTCGCTTCCTTCCATACCGAGTTTGGAATCAATCCCTAGCATGGACGATTTGCTACCGACGGGTTGCGGTACCGGCTTCCAGCGGTACCGACAACTATCCTTCAAGGACAATCTGATGCTCCACCCCTTCAGATCTTCTATTCTAGAGAATCTGAATGAACCGGTGGGTACTAGAGCTAGTTCTTCAACAGATCTAGTTCTTACTCCTCTTTCTAGAGGACTCCCCTCTGGGGAGATTTCTTTTCAAGCATTCTTGCTTGACATGGCAAAGTTACTTGCCATTTCTATACCTGGTGAATATCCTGCACCAGGGGATCCAGAACCTCTGCAAATTTTATTTTTTATTTATTTATTTATTTAACAATTCTTATATACCGCACTATTTGTTATCAGTGCGGTTTACATTTAACAAAGAGTATTCAGATCAGAGAAGACTGATTGAATTTACATTATAACAGGGAATAAAACTTGGAGAACATGGGAAACTATTTACATATTGACATATATCAGGATGGATGAGGAATACATGAAACTATATACATAAAGATATGGCATAATAGTTGATACTTGATCTGAAAGTACATAAGATGCTTCAGGGCTGACAAGAGAGTGCTTGGGGCTTGAGCGTTATGTTGTGTAGGGGGCACTAGTAGGGGAAGGGGGATGGTTTCTTGGAGTCGGGGTGGCAGCTTGGGCAAAATGGAGCAGAAAGAAGTGGTGGTTTATTGCTTTCCGGAATTGTAGAAGGTCTCGGATCGCTCTGATTTCTGGGGGGAGGTTGTTCCAACATTTTGGTGCGTAGTGGGCAAAGGTTCTTCTCCTGGTTGTTTGTGAGCACTTTATGGAGTCTTTGGGAATAGTCAAAGTGTTGTCTGTTGTTGTCCTTCTGGTTCTAGTTTTTGGAGTAGGTGTGATAAGTTCCTTGAGAGAATTGGGGGCGATGTTGTTGATAATCTTGAATGTTATTAGCAGAATCTTATATGTGAGCCTGGAGTATATCGGTAACCAATGGATATCCTTGAGTATTGGTGTGATGTGGTCTGATCTGGCTAGACCACAGAGGACACGTGCGGCGGCATTCATGGCTTGTTGGAGAGGATTGAGAGTGTTCTTTGGTAGGCCGTACAAGATTAAGTTTGCATAATCTAAATGTGGTAGTATGAGGGCCTGGAAGATGGTTCGGAAGTCGTCAGCAGGTAGCATAGGTTTGAGATGTCTCAGTGTTCTAATTTTGTTGTAGATGGACCTGGTGATGCTTTTTATGTGTTCCTTGAAATCGAAATGCTGGTCAAGAGTAATGCCGAGGTAGCGTATGGCATTACGGCTTGGAAGCTCCGCATCTCTTACTCTTAGGATGGGGGGAGGAGAGAAGTTTTTGTTCCTTGATATGAAGAGTACCTCTGTTTTCTTGAAATTAATGTGGATGTTTTGGGTAGTTAGCCAGTCTGTAATTGTGTTGAAGCAGTTGACAAGGTTGGTGAATTCCGGGTGTTTGACTTTGAACGGGGTAAATAGCAAAACATCATCGGCGTAGATTAGGGCAGAAATATTGAAGGATCGGATGATGTTGCATATCGGCTGCATATAGATATTGAACAGCAGCGCCGATAAGGAGGAACCTTGCGGGACACCTTGTTGCTGGTGTAATGGTGTCGAAGTTTCAGAACCAACCCGGACTTGTTGCCAGTGATCCGATAGGTAAGATTTACACCACTCCCAGGCAAGGCCGTGAATGCCTTTTTCCAGGAGATGGGTAAGTAGCTGGTTGTGATTGACGGAATCGAAGGCAGCTGAGATATCCAGGAAGATGAGGGCGAAACCATTTTCAGCGTTGTCAATTCCTCTATTAAGGGTGTTGGTGAGGGTGGTGAGCAGTGTTTCCATTCCATGCGATTCTCTAAAACCGTGCTGGCAGGGGTCAAGGGGGGCTGCTATGTCTATATGTTGTTGGATTTGTCTGTAGACGACCTTCTCAATTATTTTAGCGAGTAGAGGAATGCTCGAGATGGGTCGGTAAGATTCTGTCTTTGATGGGTTGAGTCTGCTATTCTTTAGGAGGGGTCTTATTGAAGTTTGAGTAAAGAGGAGAATGAGCCGGTAGCAAAAGATAGACGGATGATGTTTAGTAGAATTGGGCTGAGTTCAACTTGGAGGGTCCGGATCCAGTGTGCTGGGCAGGGGTCGTTTGGGGCTGTTGAGGTGTTGATGCTGGCAATGAGGTCTTGGATATTCTTCTCATCAGGAGGGGTAAAATGTGTGAGTGATATTTGTGAGGTGGGAGTTTGGTAAGGGGGGGACGCTATTGATGCTGGCTGATTACTTGCTGTAAGTGATTTGGATTGGAGGAAGTCTGCATATGACTGGGGGGGAATTGGGGCCAGTTGGATGGGGGAGGGTTCCTTGATTAGGGATTTCGCTAGGTTGAATAGGTCTCTCGGTTTATTGATTGAGCGTTGAAGGAGCTGGGCGTGGTATTCACTCATTCTGAGATAGATCTTCTCACGGTGAGACTTCAGGAGTCCAAGGTAGGCTAATTTGTGAGTCTGGGATCGGGAGCGTCTCCACTTCCTCTCGTGCTTCCTGAGTTCGATGAGGGAGGCACGGAGTTCTGCTGAGAACCATGGAGCATGCTGTCTTCTACTTTTACATCTGTTGTGAGTTTCTGAGTTAATGGAGGATGTTGGGTGGGCGAATTCTTTCAATGTGTTGTTCCAGATGGTGATTGCTTCTTAAGATTGGTAGATTTCTGATGTAGGGTCGGGAGAACTTTTTTGGAGAACTCTTCTATAGCAAGAGGTCTGGGGCGTGGTTTGGCTGAGGGTCTAGTGGCTTCACTATGTGGTGCCGGAACATGTTGTGAGGGTATTTGGAAAGTAATCTGGTTATGGTCGGACCAAGGGACAGGACTGATTGAAATGTTGAAGTCTGATATGTGGCTAACTGCAGTGCTAGGGGCAAAGATTAGGTCTAATAGGTTTCCTTTTTGGTGCGTTGGGGCCGTCACCAATTGTTTGAATTGTAAATCTTGCATTGCATCCAGGAAGGCCGTCACTTGGTCGAGCTGCAGGGATGGTAGGTTGAAATCACCGAGTAGCCAGTTGGGATTGCGTGGATTGGCTGGGTTGCAGGCTATGTCAATGAAGGTGGAGATGTCATCTGGAGGTGAGGAGGGGCTCTATATATGAGGTTTATGGTGATGAATTTATTTGCTATGGAGACGATGTCGGCATGTGTAGTGCTCTTGGAGGAACACAGTTGAAATTTTAGATCTGTTTTGGCTAGGATAAAGACCCCTCCGCCTTTGCGGTTGGATCTATGGCAGGTGTAAATGGAGAAATTAGGTGGGATATGTTGATTTATTAGAGCAGCATCTGAATCAGACAGCCAGGATTCTGTCACCATGAGGAGGTCTAAGTTGTGCACAGCTATAAGATCAGTGATGACAGGCCATTTCTTGCGAACAGAACGGGAGTTTGAGTGCGCATTTGAGGACTTGATGGTGGGTTGCTTTGGTGTATTTAGATTGAATAAGGTCTACATACAAGAGGTGCGAATGACGAGGCTGATGTGATAGACGTGTGGCTGAGTGAAAGGAGTTTTCCTGGTTTTTTTTACACAGATGGTGAATGGTGGGGATATGACAGTGTCTGTCTACTAGGGCGAGGGAGTTTTGTATGGCGTTTGCCAGGAGGAAGAGTATGGTAAGATTAAGTGATGCATAGGCCATGGTGGAATATGAGTGGCTGAGGCAGGTTTTGCGTACTGCGGAATTGTGGCAATATAGAGTAGTTACAAAGTTACAGAGCTACTGAGAATGACGTAGCAAACCACATTAAAGACTTACTTAGAATTGTAGGCTACAAAGTGACAGAATTGTAGCTTGCAATAAACAGGTGAGAGAATGAGTGAGAGATACTGAGCGAGAAACTGTTATAATGTTACAGAGTTATTGTGAAATACAGGCTATTAGGTAACAGGGTTGATAATCACATTAATCCTAGAGGAAAGCATGAATGAGATTCCATTAATAAGAGTACCTTGTTCTTTCAGAAGCAAAATGCTCGTGTCAGTATATGAGAGAGTTCATGAAAACTTACAAGGGGGACCAGAGCTATGGC